>OY292278.1:7500000-8750000 GCA_958496175.1 Sisyra terminalis
TTAATTATTTGAGTTTAAAAGACTTAAAACTTAGTATTATACGACGCCGAAATGCGTTTAGAATTTCATTGGAAGCTTTGGGTTCATGGCATATTACTAAAGATGGCAGTAAAATCTTAAATTTGTTTTCCACTTAAATTTCTATTAGTACGGATTGGTACGCACAGGTGGCGCAGTAAACTTAAGTTGGTTAAAATCGCAGTTAGTTTTAAGAGTTAAGTTATAGTGTCATAGATGGCGACAAGAACATAAATTGTACTTTAATATTTCATTGCCATCTATAGTAATATGCCATGAACCCAAAGCTTCCAATGAAATTCTAAACGCATTTCGGCGTCGTATAATACTAAGTTTTAAGTCTTTTAAACTCAAATAATTAATCATAAATAATTAGTATTTGGATTAATCAATACCTTGAGAAAATAAAATAATGTAGAAGCACATTTAAACATTGAGATATCATTACCAATTTAAATACAAAGCAACCATTGATAGATTGATATTTGAAACTTAAAAATATTTCGATCGAAAAAATTTTCAAAGTCCCAATTGATTAAGAATTGTTTAAATATGAGTTTTAGCGAACTATACATATAACTCACGTGGCCAAGTGGATATGAGCGGCGCCTCTCAAGCGGAAGATCATGAGTTCGATTCCCGGATGGACCAGGACCCAGGTTTTATTTCAAATATTATAATTAATAATTATTCCTTACAGCATATAATATCATGTAATAACATTAATCCTTGTTTCCAGAGTTTGTAAGGACGAAATATTCGATCGAGAAGTTCCAGCCTTTCGGGGTTGGAAATGGATCGATCGATCGATGAGTTATAAATTTTTTTTTTTGATCCCGCATATGTGACGTCACTCAGTGACGTCATCAAATGACGTCATTTCCGAAAAATTGAAGGGGAGGATATCGAATTTTCGATTTTAGTAAAATAGTATTTTGTGTATGGCATAAGGATGATATGGGAAGCCTAAAAATTATATCCTTTTTTTGAATTTTTCATTTTTTTAGGGAAAATTTTTCGGGCAAAATCCGAAAAAATCTGAAAACTTGGTCAAAATTGACACTTTTTTGCACTTTTTCCAACTTTAACGTCAATTTGAGCGAAAACTAACGATCGTAGGTTATCGATAGTCAGCTTATTCGATAGCGCTTGAATTACTCTATCGATGGTGTAATTTTGGTCCCGGAAACCCTAAAGGGGAAAAACTTTTTTTTTCCTGTTGTCAGAAATTTCATTTCGTCGACCCGATGCACGTCGATTTTATAAAAAAAAAATCGAATATTTTTCATTCGAATTTTCCGGTGAAATTCGCACCATAGCTACACAATGTTACGAACGAAAACCCTTTATCGAAAAATCTTAACCTTTCGATCCCCTTAATCGTTTTTTTCGATATTAAAGATAAAAACGTTGTGACGTAACTTCATTTGAATACTTTTATGTTTTTTGGGGAAAAAAGGATCAAGGACATTAAAAGTATGCAATGTGATTTGACATCTTTTCCGATCGTAACATGGAGAACCTATGGTTAAAATTTTTCCGGAAAATTCCATGAAAATCGATCTGGCGAACCAATTTGACCTTGAGATTTTCTTGAAATTTTCCAGAAAAATTTAAACCATAGGTTCTCCATGTGACGTTTGGAAAATTTGAAGAATATAATTGTGACATTTTAAGGTCCTTGATCCTTTTTCTAACAAAACAAATTTTTATTAAAATAGCATTAGCTCGCACAATAGATGAACTTTAAATATCGAAAAAACCATTAACGACATCGAAAAGTTGAATTTCTTTTTCAATTATGCTTTTATCGTAACGTAATGCAGCTATGGTGTGAATTTCATTGGAAAATTCGACAAAAACATTTTTTATAAAATCGACGGGCATCGGGTCGACGAAATGAAATTTCTGTAGAGTTCAAAAAAAAAGTTTTTCCCCTTAAGCTTTTCCGGGATCATATTAACACCATCGATAGAGTAATTAAAGCGCTATCGAATAAGCTATCGATCGTTAACCTACGATCGATAGTTTTCGCTCAAATTGACGTTAAAGTTGAAAAAAGTGCCAAAAAGTGTCAATTTTGGCCAAGTTTTCAGATTTATTCGGATTTTGGCCAAAAAATTTCCTCCAAAAAAATGATAAATTCTATTTAAGGATATGATTTTTAGGCTTCCCGTTGCGTTACCAAGCCGTTCCAGAAATCCTATTTCATAAAAATCGAAAATTCGAAATCCTCCCCCTCATTTGTTCGTGGATGACGTCATTAGGTAAGTGACATTATTAGGTGACGTCACATATTTGTGAATCAAAAAAAAAAAAAAATCTACGTAATTGATCGATCATTTTCCAACCCCGAAAGGTTGGAACTGTTCGATCGAATATTTCGATGATACAATGTCTGGAATTAATCATTAATGTTAATTAGATATATTATGAACTGCAAGGAAGAGAAATCAATAATTAGAAATTATAAAAATCCGGGACCAATCGGGATGCGAACCTGGGACCACTGGTTGCGACGGCGGCGGCGACCTTAGCGACTCGGCTATCAGATGATATATGTAAATGATGTTAAAACTCATATATAAACAATTCTTATGAGATTTGCAGAAAATTGAAATATTTTTTCGATTGAAATTATTATAATTTCCCGACCATATTCGAACCATTGCAATTAAAAATTTTTTCGATATTTTCTTTCACCGTATTATTCGATAACTAATCTATCGAAAAACGTTATACGTACCTTACCTACCTAAACGTTGTATTAACTTAATTCTTCACTGTATTCTAACTATAAAAAAAAGCTCTGAAATATAAAATTCAACAGGATGGGTGCGGAAAATCGAATTGAAACAATGTATTCAATTAAAATAAATTTATTATTATTAAATATCAATTAAATTTATACAATTACACTTATACAACAACTATACAATTACAATTACAGTGTCTTTTCCAAATTAACAATTGTTTATATAAATTATATGAAAGAATTAATTGTTACAATCTTATAAAAATCTTATGTCAATCAAAACGGTTTGAATTTTCCGATATTTTATTTATTAATCACTTTAACAACTTTATCACTTCACACCACTGATTTAATGATTCACAGTTTACACCACAAAATGTTATAGCAAATCCATTCTTCGTAATCTTCTCGGAAGATACCAATTGAAGAAATAATATCCTTGAGGAATTTGATTGATACTTCCCGAGGGATCCGCATCCATTCTTCAGACGTTGAAGTTTCAATAACACTATCACTTACTAAACATTTGATTTCCAATAGGATGGCACTTCTTTGAACTTTAATCTTCACTGAGGTTGAAACTGTAAAAATGAATTGACTAAAATTAATAAAACAATTCATAAATCCCATTTATATCAAGTTGTAAACTTGGGATATATATTAAGCCGCAACACAATTTCGTAGCGGTATAAATGGTTGCCTAACTTGAACATTATGTAAAAAAAACGAATAATTCCAGTAATGGCGTTTCCTGATAATAGTAATTTTGATCGACGATTTAGTAAATGAAACCCTTTTGTGAATTGTGAAGTGAAAAACTTGCAAACGGGACACCCGCAACATCGTTCAAAAAAGGATAATGTTAAAGAGCAAAAAGAGGATATAGGGCAGTTTCGGGTTCGTAACAATGTATTAAACGATAATATAACAATCTATTTCGATTTCGAAACATAAAAATTTTAAGTCAAAAAAACCGTGGGTTAACCATCGTTGATTTTTCACGAAATCGTCAAATTCCAAAAAAATTTTTTAAGGATGCCAATCAAAAGTATAAGTCCTTCTGTACATGCTGTGCAAATTTTTCTGAAATATAAGTACATTTAAGGGATGAAATCGACCATCAAAATGCCAAAAGAAATCTTTTCCCCTCATGAAAAAAACCGTGGACTAACCATCGTTGATTTTTCAGGAAATCGTTATATTACAAACAAATTTTTTAAGGATGCAATTCGTAAATATAAGTCCTTTTGTACAAGCTGTGCAAATTTTTCTTAAATCTAAGTACATTTAAGAGATGAAATCGACCATCAAAATGCCAAAAGAAATCTTTTCTCCCCAAGAAAAAAACCTTGGACTAACCATCGTTGATTTTTCACGAAATCGTCAAATTACAAAAAAATTTTTTAAGGATGACAATCAAAAGTATATGTCCTTTTGTACATGCTGTGCAAATTTTTCTGAAATATAAGTACATTTAAGGGATGAAATCGACCATCAAAATGCCAAACGAAATCTTTTCTCCCCAAGAAAAAAACCGTGGACTAACCATCGTTGATTTTTCACGAAATCGTCAAATTCCAAAAAAATTTTTTAAGGATGCCAATCAAAAGTATAAGTCCTTCTGTACATGCAGAGCAATTTTTTCCCCAAACAAACCACTTTTAAGGGATGAAATCGACCATCAAAGTGCCATAAGAAATCTATTCTCGTCAAGAAAAAAACCGTGGACTAACCATCGTTGATTTTTCAGGAAAAAGTCATAATTCAAAAAAAAAATTTAGGGATGCCATTCGAAAGTATACGTCCTATTGTACATGCAGAGCAAATTTTTCCCCAAACAAACCACTTTTAAGGGATGAAATCGACCATCAAAATGCCAAAAGAAATCTTTTCTCCCCAAGAAAAAAACCTTGGACTAACCATCGTTGATTTTTCACGAAATCGTCAAATTACAAAAAAATTTTTTAATGATGCCAATCAAAAGTATAAGTCCTTCTGTACATGCAGAGCAATTTTTTCCCCAAACAAACCTCTTTTAAGGGATGAAATCGACCATCAAAGTGCCAGAAGTGATCATTTCCCGTCAAGAAAAAAACCGTGGACTAACCATCGTTGATTTTTCACGAAATCGTTAAATTACAAAAAAAAATTTTAAGGATGCCAATTAAAAGTATAAGTCCTTCTGTACATGCTGAGCAAATTTTTCTGAAATATAAGTACATTTAAGGGATGAAATCGACCATCAAAATGCCAAAAGAAATCTTTTCTCCTCAAGAAAAAAACCCTGGACTAATCATCGTTGATTTTTCACGATATCGTCAAATTCCAAAAAAAAATTTTAAGGATGCCAATCAAAAGTACTAGGCCTTCTGTACATGCTGTGCTATTTTTTTCAAAAATAAACCAAGTTTAAGGGGTGAAATCGACCATCAAAATGCCAGAGGAAATCATTTTTCATCAAAGAAAAAACCGTGGACTAACCATCGTTGATTTTTCACGAAATAGTCAATTTTCAAAAAAAAATTTTAGGATGCCAATTGAAAGTATACGTCCTTCTGTACATGCTGTGCAATTTTTTCCGAAAACAATCCAAGTTTAAGGGATGAAATCCACCATCAAAGTGCCAGAAGAAATTATTTCTCGTCAAAAAAAATACGTGGACGAACCATCGTTGATTTTCACGAAAAAGTCAATTTTCAAAAAAATTTTTTAAGGATACCAATCGAAAGGATACGTCCTTCTGTACATGCTGTGCAAATTTTTCTGAAAGCTAAATACATTTAAGGACTTAAATCGACCATCAAAGTGCCAGAGGAAATCATTTTTCATCAAGGAAAAAACCGTGGACTAACCATGGTTAATTTTCAAAAAAAAAAAATTAAGGATGCTAATCGAAAGTATACGTCCTTCTGTACATGCTGTGGAAATTTTTCCGATAACAAACTAAGTTTAAGGGCTTAAATTGACCATCAAAATGCCAGAAGAAATCATTTTTCGTCCAAAAAATAAAACCGTGGACTAACCATCGTTGATTTTTCACGAAATCGGCAATTTTAAAAAAAAAATCAAATATTTCAATTGAAAGTTTACGTTTTTCTGTACATGCTGTGCAAATTTACCCGAAAACAAACCACGTTTAAGGGACGAAATCGACCATCAAATTGGCAGAAGAAATCATAGAAAACCATCCAATTTTCAATCGCTTATTACATCGTTAAATAGGGGATGAATTTCGAACCAAAGGGTGTTTTGGGTTTGTATTCTATTAATATTTGTACCTGTGAAACAATATTTTTTCTATCGTTTAAAACATAAAACAATGAATTTTTATATCACATTTAAAATAAAAATAGTTAATATCATTAATATTTGATTAACTTAAAAGTTATCAAGGTGATTTTAACGTTATATATTTTAAAAAAAAAAAAAAAAACTTTCTATAATTTTCTATAGATTTTCAAAATATATCCCTCAGCATTTATGCTTCGAATTGTACCCGGAGTATCAGATAAAACTTGCAATAATATTGCTTACAAATTTTCCAGTTTTTGGACATAAAATTTTTTACATAAAATTTTCTTTCCTGTAAGGATATAATAAGTCTAATAAGTTATATTTGTTTACTAGTTTAGGCAACCCATTTTACATTTAAGTATAAGTAAGAGTATCGCTGATAAAGAAGATAAAATGTTTATTTTTGAGATATTTGCTACAAAATTAATCTAACTCCAATATTATTAAATATTTAAAATTTTGTATTTTTCAGCTAACGATAATTAGGTAAACTAAATTATAATTAGTACTACTGTCCAATTTACTTATCCAACTTACCATTTCAACTCAAATATGCTTAGGTCCACTGACATGAAAAATCTCAGAAAAGCGTGGTATATTCTATGTCCTTTTCTGTTCCACTATTATAGCATCCATCTTTTTTTGCGTATTAGAACGGTCCAATTGTCACGACCGAGCAGACCAAAAAAGTCGTTCCTCTGGCTCCTCTTTCGATAATATTAGTATTATTACCTGTTTTTTTTATTTACATCAATTTTTTTCATTTGGGATTCATCGACGACAGTTTATCATCATCCTCCGATAATATGGCCGATGAGGTGGCACTAGCCCAAACCGCCGGTCCCGGTGGTGACACGATCTTCGGCAAGATTTTACGCAAAGAAATCCCCTGCAAATTCATCTACGAAGACGACCAGGTATTTCGTTTGATTCTTATCACTGAAATCATTTTTTTTTAAATGTTTTATTTTTTTTTTAGTGTGTTGCATTCCACGATGTAAACCCACAGGCGCCCATTCATTTCTTGGTGATACCCCGCAAACCGATCGCCCAGCTGAGTTTGGTCGATGAAACTGACGAGCCACTGCTCGGGCATTTGATGTTGGTGGCGCAGAAGGTCGCCAAACAGGTGGGTCTGGGAGATTCTGGATTTCGGATTGTCGTCAATGATGGAAAGCACGGCGCTCAGTCGGTGTTTCATCTTCATATTCATGTTTTGGGCGGCCGACAAATGCAATGGCCTCCAGGTTAACGCTAATGAAGACTGTCTTTTACGTTCCATTTGATTGATGTTGAATTGCTTGTCTTTCGATATTTAGTTGCATTTGTAAAAATTTGTTTGAAATAAATTCTTCAGTTGAAATTACTTGGCTTTCAATGGATTAACCGGTTTGCCTGCAGTGGCGTAGCCACCTAGGGGCTAGGCGGGGCAGTGCCCCGGGGCCCTCAAGCTCAGGGGGCCCTCGAATCCTTACCAGAAATCTCGATCGAACTGAACTTTTGGAAATCCAGTTGGAAGTTCGCCAATTATGTAAGGAAATAATGAGCAAATTTCGAGTGCTAGAATGCGACCTAACGGAAGTATTTACAACAATGTTATTATACTTGACAATTCCTGTCACTTCTGCAGCACCTGAAAGGTCATTTAGCAAATAAAAAATAATAAAAAATTATTTAAGAAATAATATGGGCCAAACTCGACTCCGACATTTATCGCTCATAGCAATTGAAAAACAAATCGCATCAAGCCTGGATTTAAACGAAGTCATTGATACTTTTGCGAAAACTAAAGCTGAGAAAAAATTGTAAATATAATTGTTACTAAGTCAGTTGGTAGGTCCGACCTTTATATAATAAACCCTTGAATCTTCTCAATTTCGTTTTATTAGCCAAACCAACACCAAGCATTAATTGTAATTTATGTTGTTATTGTTTAATATTTTTATTACCTGCCCTGCAGTGCACAAAAAAGAGCTTAAGTAGCTTAGCATTTTTAAAGTATTTGTATATTTCATATTTTTATTTGATAAAACCTAATCAGTTTACATAGCAGTGGGGCCCCATTTTTAATTTGCTCCAGGGCCCTTGGTTACCTAGTTACGCCACTGTTTGTCTGGTGGTGGTTTGGCTAGATTTTTGTTATTAGACATTTAAATTTATTTTCTGTAGTACTTTATCTTTCTAAGTTTTTAACTTAACAATCATATACATTAAACTGATTCAATAAACAACAATGA
This sequence comes from Sisyra terminalis, assembly GCA_958496175.1. NCBI lineage: Eukaryota > Metazoa > Arthropoda > Insecta > Neuroptera > Sisyridae > Sisyra > Sisyra terminalis. The sequence continues at coordinate 7,508,305 of OY292278.1, forward strand.
CGTTTTTTTTTTCTTAAATATATCGAAAATATTTTTGGGAATGACAAAAATAAAGCCTGTGAAAGTTTAAGTTCTTAGTATTAATATTAAGAGGTACCGCATCGCAAATTTCGATTTTCCATTTAAATAACATGGGAACAATATTCTCTTGCACTTTGGAATTTTATAGCTCACGTTGGTGACAATATTTCGGAATGACCAAGGTATATTCTTGTAGAAAATTAAACGATCTACAAAAAAGGTCTTGTACAAGTTTTTGATATATTTATTCCTTCAGAAGTTATTCTAGGTCAAAGTTGAACTACAGAGAAATTTTAATATTTTTCAATTTTTTGACGCAACCATCAATTTTATGAGAAAATTTTATAGGACATTTTTTGTAGAGCACTTTTTTTTCTATAAATTATCTCTATAATAGTTTTTGATATTTTTCACAAGTCCAAAGTTATTTAATTAAAATAAAAAAAAAATATGTTAATATAATAATTCAGGAAATTTTCAGTTTAATGCAAATAACTTAGGACCTGTGAAAAATATCAAAAACTTTTATAGAGATAAGTTATAGGAAAAAAAGTGCTCTACAAAAAATGTCCTATAAAATTTTCTCATAAAATTGATGGTTGCGTCAAAAAATTGAAAAATATTAAAATTTCTCTGTAGTTCAACTTTGACCTCGAATAACTTTTGAAGGAATAAATATATCAAAAACTTGTGCGAGATCTTTTTTGTAGATCATTCAATTTTCTACAAAAATATACCTTGGTCATTCCGAAATATTGTCACCAACGTGAGCTATAAAATTTCAAAGTGCAAGAGAATATTGTTCCCATGTTATTTCAAATGGAAAATCGAAATTTGCGATGCGGCACCTCTTAATATTAAGAGCTTAAACTTTCACAGGATTTTTTTTTTGTCATTCCCAACAATATTTTCGATATTATTAAGAAAAAAAAAATAATCATTTTTTTTTGAATCAGTCAAAAATATATAAAACAAGACCTGGTGATTCGCTATTCTAAGGAATACTCAAGAAAATCAATACATAGTCAATATCTTACAAAAAACTATTGAAGTTGTAGAACTATACAAGAATTAAACTTCCAGTAATTTATTTAGATCTAACTCGTTAAATTTCTATAGTTTGTTCCATTTTCTAGATATAACTAATTATAACACCGGCACACAAAAAAAAAAGTGCTCTGTACTTTTGACCGGACGTACATAAATCTACGTATTTTGACCCCCTGAACACGAATCCGGGGTCGGTTTGAACCGTACACCCTCAAAAATTCGAGAAAACTTTAAACAACCGAAAAAAATGATTAAAATCGGCAGTTTTGGTGACATAAAAATTTTTTTGAACTAAACCGAGCATGATTTTCATGTTTTTTGATCCGCTGAATACAAATTCGAAGTTTATGTAGACCATATGCCGTTTTTATTGTAAGAAAATTGTCTGCTTTGTGAGCCTGCTTTCTCACTCTGGCCAGACGCCGACACTGGGGTTCCGAATCCCTGCATCGTAAAACAGTTTTCGCTTGTGCCTGCCATGACGGCATATACGCCTTTAACCCAGGTACTCTGCCAGACGGTTCTATTGCCCGCCGTCACCACGTGGAGGTGCCCTGATTACAGACACAAGCGTCCAAAAAAGAATTCAAAAATGCTTAAAAGCTACTCTTGCATAACTAACTAGCCCTGTACATAAGTCATTTAAAGACAGACGGGCTCGATATAAGCAAATGACGAATTGAAATGAAAGCAATTGGCCCATTTGTAATTTTCAGAGATTTTTTGCGGGGAATTTCAATTTCTCTAAAGATTTTGGCCAAATAATCTTCAAAATCATATTCCAGAAATAGAATAATATGCAAAATATCCTTTGTAGAGATTTAAAAGTTTATTTTCATCATATAATCTCGATTTTTAAAACAGCCGCAATTTTTTACAATTTTTAAGGGTTTTTTGAAATTTCCTTACAATAAAAACGGCTTATGGTCTACATAAACTTCGAATTTGTATTCACCGGATCGAAAAACATGAAAATCATGCTGGGTTTAGTTCAATAAAATTTTTATGTCACCAAAACTGCCGATTTTAACCATTTTTTTCGGTTTTTTCAAGTTTTCTCGAATTTTTGAGGGTGTTCGGGTCAAACCGACCCCGGATTCGTGTTCATGGGGTCAAAATACGTAGATTTATGTAGGTCCGGTCAAAAGTACAGAGCACTTTTTTGTTTTGTGTGCCGGTGTAATCGGTACTACTTTAATAAATTAAATATAATTACAAAATCGAGTAACTAATAACTTTATTTCATTGATGTTAAATGTAAGACTTTTTTACTTAAGTGACAAAGCAAGCACTAAATTTACCTAGAACTTAGATACAAAAGTATAACTTGAAAATAATGAGGAAAATTAGAAATAGTTTATTAGTAACTATTCATCTAGGTGCGTTAAGGTTGATGACTAGTTAGTTTGTGATGACGTCGTAACGACGATTTGTCGGTGAAGGCTTTGTCGCAGTCGCGACACTTGAAAGTTTTTCCCGTATGTGTGACCAAGTGGCGACTCAAACCAGATGCATGACAAAACACTTTCGGACACAAGGAGCACCGATGCAGCTGTATATCGGCCGGATTTGAATTATTATGCGAGCGCATATGCACTCTGAGTGGCTCTTTTTGCGTGAATCCCTTCTCACAATACGGACACTTGAACGGCTTTTGTCCGGTATGTGTCATCAGATGTCGATATAAAATTTCCTTTTGCGCAAAACTCTTGAGACAAATCTCACAGCGGAACGGCCGCTCGCCGGTGTGAATTCTCTCGTGTCGAATCAGCGCCGATCGCGTGGGAAACCATTTCTCGCAAATGCCGCAAGTGTATCCTTTCTGTTCTAAGTGCACGGAAGAATGTCGCCGCAGTTGAATTCGACGAGAAAATGCTTTGGGACATTTAGGACATTGGAACACTTTTATTTCGTCATCGTCTTGTTCGTACGGTCTGCTTTCTTCCTCTGTCATTAGTTCTATTACAATCGTGGAGCCATCTTCGGTGCGCACATGCACTTGAGTCGGTTGTCCTGGAGAACTTTCCAATCGCATTTCTAACGGGCCTGATAGATTCAAACCGGGTTGTTGTGCTAATGTTAATTTAACAGCTTCAGCAATCGCGGATAAATCCAATTCTTCCGTGTTGGTGCCTTCGGTTATTTCAAACTGATCCGCTTCATCGTTTTCCACCAATTGGAAAATATTTCCGTCTAGTAAATCCCCAGATCCTTCAGCTTCTTTATCTTTCTCTTCTTCATTCGCCATGTCAATATCTTCCGGATCGACCACTTCATATTTCAATGCTGTCGACTTTAACGTGCACGCATCTTTATTCATCTGTTCCCGTTCTAACGACAATGTTATATTCTCTGGATCGAGAATGTCGTCTTTGTTTTCGGTTTCTGGTTCGATAAATGCCACACGGGCTCCAACTATTTCTTGTTCGTTGTTGATTGTGTCCATTTCCATTGAGTTTTCTTCATCGTCATTTGCCGCGGTTGGTTCTTCTGTTGTTCTTTTTTCGTCTTCATTTGTTTCGTTATTCACGGCGATTTCTTCGATTCCGGTAGCATCTTCGATGCTACCACCTTTTTCTTGGATGCTTTTGATGTGGCGGCGAAGTTTTAAATCGGAGTTTTCACATTTCTTCTTGAAGGCATACGATTTGTCAAGTTGGTACCGGCATGGATAGCATATCATGTTGGGTAGACCATCGCCTTCGAAGACCTAGAAATCGGAATTGTTTGGAGGAAAAGTTGAGAAAGAATACAGAAAAGTTACCTCCAAAGAAACGCACGACATGATTCGTAAAGTGAGTGGTGACGGATCATCGCCATTGAAGATTGGTATTAATTCGTCTTCTTTGGATAGACATAGGCGGCACAGTTCGTTCAGGTGGATTATAACGTCGGCGATGTCGCCTTGCTTTTTCCGGCTGTATGTTTTCATTGTTGTTGTTTGATGAGGTAAATAAGTTTCCTACCTTTTAGCTTGGGAAATTTTTTGTAATGACGCGTACTACTTTATCGTTCCCAAACAAATTTTTAGGCTAGTGCGCATAAGCGTCGGTCAGCAATCCAATACGCAATGATGCGCAACTCGTTCGACGCTGGTAGCGACGCGCGACGTCTATCAGGAAAAGCTCATTTGAAAAAACTTGCGACACTCATTTTTTCACACATTTTTATTATATAATAATTTTCATTCTTCAATAACTTCCTATAGATTTCAAACAAAAAAAAAATATTTTTGATTCATATTTAGTAAAAATTTAATCAATAAGTATTCAATGAAAAAGAATCAGTTTCAATGCATAGATATAAATGGGTAAATAAAATATCGACCAAAAAAATCGACTATTTTTTTTAAAAAGTATACCTATACGAAAGTATTGTTCAAGGTGACAAAAAAAAAAAAATCGGGAAGATTTGAGTCCTTAATATTAATATTAAGAGGTCTATCATCTTTAATTTCGTTTTTTTATTTTTGCTTTCATTTCTGCGTCAATGCTGTCAAACTATCACGGTAAAAAAATTCATCTGCACATATATTTGTAGAAAAAGGAATTCCCTACAAAAAACGTCTCTTTAAAATTTTTGCCAGACACGCTCTACAAAAAAGGTCTCTTAATGTTTTTACATAAAATCATTCTTTCAAAATTGGTTCAAATATGAAAAAACAATAATTTAATTTTGAATAACTTTTGAAAAAGTGATTTTATCTAAAACATTAAGACACCTTTTTTGTAGAGCATTAAATTTTCTTCAAGAATCTATATTGTTCATTTCTATATATTTATTTGTTCGTTAGTTACAAAATTCCAAAATAAACAAGATAAATCTAAAAATTATATCAATGTCTGGAGCTTGATTATTTGGAAACGGTGTGTCTGGCAAAAATTTTCAAAGAAAAGTTTTTTGAAGGGAATTTAATTTTCTATAAATATATATGCAGATGAATATTTTACCTTGATAGTTTAGCAGCATTATAATTTTCTTTCATCAATAACTTCCTATAGATTTCAAACGAAAAAAAATATCTTAGATTCATATTTAGTAAACATTTAATCAATGAAAAAGAATCAGTTTCAATAAATAGATATAAATGGGTAAATAAAATATTGACCAAAAATATCGACTATTTTTTTTAAAAAGTATACCTTTACGAAAATATTGTTCAAGGTGGCAAAAAAAATATCGGGAAGATTTGAGCTTTTAATATTAATATTAAGAGGTCTATCATCTTTAATTTCGATTTTTTATTTGTGCTTTCATTTCTGCGTCAATGCTGTCAAACTATCGAGGTAAAAAAATTCATCTGCACATATATTTATGGAAAATTGAATTCCCTACAAAAAACATCTCTTTAAAAATTTTTGCCAAACACGCCGTTTCCAAATAATCAATCTTTAAACATTGATATAATTTTTAGATTTATCTTCTTTATTTTGGAATTTTGTAAATAACAAACAAATAAATATACAGAAATGAACAATACAGATTCTTGAAGGAAATTTAATGCTCTACAAAAAAGGTATCTTAATATTTTTAGATAAAATCACTTTTTCAAAAGTTATTCACAATTAAAGTCGAAGGAAAAATTAAATTATTGTTTTTTTTTCGTTGTTGAACCAATTTTGAAACAGTGATTTTATGTAAAAATATTAAGAGACCTTTTTTGTAGAACATTAAATTCCCTTCAAGAATCTATATTGTTTATTTCTATATATTCATCTGTTCGTTAGTTACAAAATTTCAAAAATAAAGAAGAAAAATCTAAAAATTAAATCAATGTCTGAAGCTTGATTATTCGGAAATGGCGTGTCTGGCAAAAATTTTCAAAGATACGTTTTTTGTAGGGAATTTAATTTCCTATAAATATATGTGCATATCATTTTTTTACCTTGATAGTTTAACAGCATTGACGCAAAAATGAAAGCACAAATAAAAAATCAAAATTAAATATGATAGGCCTCTTAATATTAATATTAAGGGCTCAAAGCTGACCGATATTTTTTTTTTGTCATCTTGAACAATATTTTCGATATACTTTTCAAAAAAAAAAAATAGTCGATTTTTTTGGTCCAGTCTAGTGATTATAACTATATCAAAATTTAGTTATCTCAAAAGCTTTATTACTAGTGTGGAAATTCAGCCACTACCGGAAGACACTAGGGCAGTGAATTGAAAACGTCTTTTTTAATTATACCAAGGAATAATAACCGGGAATGATAGTTTTTTGGACGTTGAAAGAATTTCAGCCAACTACAGGATTTGTGTGGGTATGCAACCAGCAGTACATTCAAGTATTGTGTTGTGCATAACTGCTGTTAATTTGAATCTCATATTTTTTTGATTTGATAAAATGATCTACGATCATTTTCATTGAGCCTATAATTAATTTTCATTTATTAAAATCAATTTCAAGGATTTTAAGGTATTAAGATTCTTTTCCTCATTTCATCCTTCTCGGATTTAAGATTCCCGATCTAGGATTTGATTTCTGACCCTTCAGGGATTGTTGAGCTTTTCCTCGACCCCCAAAATCGGAAATTGTTTACTTATTTATATAATTTACTTATTTCAATTTCAATATGTTAAAACAACTAACATCAGAGAATTCCTCATCCATTTTTTGACTGTTAAAATTGCTTTTTTGCGTTACTCTTTAAAATTTAATTTAATAATCTTATGCAAGAAAAAAGAAAATTGCATCTCTTTAATCAAGAATACTTTTAACGCTTTAAAGTTCCCTTAAATTTGTGTAGGGAAGTCGCATCTAAGACCCAACGAACCAAAATCAACCCCTAAAATTACTCAAAGAGTTAATAATCAACCTTATTCACCAAAGTGGTGTTTTTTTTTTCCCCAATAAATCTACGAAAATTTCTACGATACAATCAACATCAAGTGAGACGATACGCCTGACATTGACCTTTCCAGTTTCCCACTGTCTTCCGTGTTATTTTCAAGACGATCGTTTACTATAAATATAAATGAAATTTGATACCCTCGAATTAATGATCCAGTTCTAATTAACAACGAAATTCCTCGTCTCGATCATCTATTACCTAAAAAAAAAAAAAAAAAACAAACAGAAAAACAGAAAAACTAAACTGGTTTGTCAAGGTTTCTAAATAAATCACACATCCAAAATTGATCTATTTAACATCGAAATTAACTCGGATGGTTTATGTACAATGATTGTATTATTTTTTTTTTCGATTGACATTTCTTGATGGATTTGTTCCCAAGTTTATTGGCATTTTAAGCGGATGAGATTAGAAAAATACCGGTGTTAGGTGTGGTAGTATCGCCATGTTAGATATTCGTCCAAATTAAGAAGAAATTCTTGTTTTTCGTTCTCACGCCTTGACTTTTTCTTGGTAGACTTTATAGTTGTTGCTGGTTGATCCGATGGACTAAGGAAACAATGAATTGAAGAGCTGCAGGTGCGAATTTAAGCCATTTATGGGTGGACGTTAAATGGCAACAAACCCGGATTGCCTTCGCCAACTCCCTTTTGCTCTTGTTAGTTGAAAATATGAAATGCCAAAATTATCACGTAAGCCGTTTAAGTAAATCAAAAATTGCAATTAATTGCATTGGAGTTGGATGACGGTTTCGTGTTACGTCTTGGCGTTAATTGCCCCGCGTGGTTAATGAGGCAGGCGACGTTTAATTCGTCCTCAACCTTTAAAGAGCGCCAAAGTTCCGTCACCTCGGCGAAGATATTTTTTCCTGCTGGATGGCTTTCAGCGAAACTTTGTCGAGAGCAGCTTCTGTGTTTGGGGCGCGTCCACCGCAGACGACCTTCAAGACACTATATGCTGATGCGTTTGCTTACCATTAAAATTTCAAAGTCAACCACTCAAGAGTTCAGACGAAATGCTGATTTTTCACAGCCAAAGAACAAAAAACAGGCATCTAACAAACTGGATCATGTTGTTAATATTGATGATGCTATCAAAATCGTTTTTCCGTTGTGGTTAACAACGGCCAGGGTGGGGTCAATTCATTTCGATTCCACTTATCATATAAAAAGTTGCCGCCATCCTCCGAAATTATCAGTCTTTTGCGATTACTCGAAACGAAGCAGCGCTCAAGAGGACAATCCATTCGAAATGAAGACATTTGTGGTTTTTGCATCATTGCTTGCGTGCGCCTTGGCTCGACCCGGCCACATTTTCACGCCGGTCGCCTATTCGGCAGTGGCGCCCGTTGCCGTCGCGACGCCCGTTGAAATCTCCAGCCAGTACCACTCGCAAGACAATCTGGGACAGTACAACTACGGCTACGCTTCCGGGTCCTCAGCCAAAGCCGAGTCTCGATCTCTCGATGGAACCACCAGCGGATCATACTCGTACGTCGACGCCGAAGGCAAAATCCAAAGCGTTCAATACACAGCCGACGCCGTCAATGGATTCCGAGTGGCCGCCTCAAATCTTCCAGTGGGTCCTTCCGTACCGGAAACCCCAATCGCCGAGCTTCCTCAACCTGTTGAAGACACTCCAGAAGTCGCCGAAGCCAAAACTGCTCATTTCAAAGCTGTCGAAGAAGTTAAAGCTCGAAATGCAGCCGTCGCCTCGGAAGAAGCCGTGGCCAAGCAGGTGGACGTACCCGTCGTCCACGCTCCAGTTCCGGTAGCCTATTCATCTCCAGTTTTGGCCGCCCCAATTCAATACACCCAATATGCCGTTCCAGTGCCATACAGTGCTTTTTCATATTCCCATAATTCCGTCCATGCGGCCCCCATCAGTTACGTGTCGCCCTACTACGGATACAACACACTCGTCCACCCCGTCGGAAGCCAACATGTCGTTGTTGAAGCAAAAAAAGCCTAAATTTTCTATCAATCTCAACCACTTGATTTTTTTTTCTTTTCTTTTGAACGATCAGTGTTACCAGAAATTGTAAAAATATGACAAAAATATAAATGGATTATCAAAAGAAATAAAGCTCTATTTATATCACCTGAAAATATTTTATAAATCAATATTGATTTATTGACGATTTCCAGTTTTTGATCCCCATTGATTACACAGGCCTGCAATGGTAAAATTGTCCTAAATATAATATCACATTTTATTGTAATTTTTGCTCCGATTATGGAAAAAATAATGAACAAACTTTATTTTATGACTCGTTTATTTTGAAAGTGGCGTAAGTCCATTTCAATTAACTTCTTCGTGTAACTAGAACAAAGTATGTTAATTATTTAACTGCTAACTTTTCAGAAATTACTGATTTTAACAAAAATGCCAATTATTACCTCCTCCTTAGTATCTTATGTTCCTATGGTTAACAATGATAACACTATAGGGATTGTTCTTGAAATGGACTTAACTCACTTTCAAAATAAACGGCGCGTACATCTCTATCTCATGATTTCTTGGCATTCTAGTAATTTCCACCGTTTTAATGTTCGAAAAACCTTTTAAAAATCGTTTAAGTTTACTAAAGCCTTTTTAAATGTAATGATTTCTAAATGTCTTTTTTACTTGGGAATTACTACCCAAACTGGCCGATCACCTGCAGAAATAAAGTTTAATTGTTTGACCAAACTTAAAAAACTCTTCCAAATATACTTAAGACTAACTTTAAGTTGTATGAAAAAAAAATTCTTCCAGAACTTGATCGGTTTTCTGTAATTGAATTGAAGTTATTTCAAGTATTTATTTTAAAAAAGGGGATTTATTTAATTGAAGTTAAAAGTTTTATGGTCATTTTAAACTAAATTCCATCAGGATTGACCAAAAAATTAGTCTGTAATCCTGTATGTCGGTTGGCAAATATTGATAAAACTTGGTTCAAAATATTTCTGTGATCTTAAGGAAACTTAAGACTGCCGGTTTTTCTTGAATAAGTATTTTTCAGTAAAATACTTCAAAACTCCGCAAAAATTTGGATAGAAATATTCTTTGGAAAGCTGCAATTTTGTTTAGCCATCGGAAGATTTTAAACACAGATGTTGATCCTAAAACAAACTTTAAAAAAAAAACGATTTAAGAAAAAAAATTCTTTGCCATTGTGGCTCAATAACTTAAATATATTTCGTAGACTAAAAAACCGCCCTAAAAAAACGTTAAAAATTTAATACTTTATTCAAGAAATTTGATAATATTCACAGTGAGTTAAACACATACCTAATTAGACTAAGTAACAGTATAATAATTTAATAAAAACGCACCGAAATTTAAACGAATTTGTTCAACTAAAACACAGAAAAAAAATATAATAATTATATGAATATATTAGTGCAACTGAAATATTTTTCTCCTCACATATGTTACAATACTTAGATAGTTTTCTTCAACGAAACTAAACGTTTTATTAAGTAATTTGAAGAAGTTTCCATTAAAAATTTATTCATAGAAATTATGGCACTAATTTCAAAGTTATAAAATCCGACAAGTTTTTTTTTTCGTTCGATTTAAGTATTTTATAATAAATATAAAATTCGGATAATTTGGAAGACAAATTTTGAAATGTTGGAGTTTGGTTTTTTTAAAAATCTATTTTTTTTTTTTGAATTTTTAATCTATCATTAGTTCAATATGAACAGACCCTTCTCGATATTGATTTCCTCCACGATAAATTATGTTTTTGGCCCAGGCGCGGCACTCGATATTAATTAAAACGTGAACTGAAAAAGACAATAGAAACATTGATTGGGAGTGGGAAATTTTTATTGTATGGATTATGCTTACGTTTTGGGCGGACTAATCTTATAGCTAAGACAGGATTTAAATATCCTGGCGTGTTTGAATAAGGATAATAGTAGTTGGGAAGTCCTCGAGTCGGTATGTACTCAATGTCGCCGATAACTTCGTTATCGGCAGGATTTTCTCCGGAACAACTAATCCAAATTTGATTGCGTTCTTCCACCGGAAGCCCTACAATATGCTGCTGTAAGTCCATCGGCATATCTTCCGGAAACGGAGTGCTACCATTGTAAAAGTCTGGTTCCCAAGCGTATATCTAAAAAAATAAAAAAAAAATAATACACTGAAATAATATTGATTTACATACTAACTTTATTAAGTTTGAGGAAAATGCATGGCGATGATCTATTATAACCGTAACCAGCCTGACTTGAACACAATCCCCAATCGGCCACATCAACCGCACACACTTTTCCCGCCTCGCGTTTTTCACCGAATTCGCAAATTTTCTGGTTTTTTCCACCGCCGGGAAGCTTTGCACTGTGCAAATAAGCTAAAAAAATAAATCACTTTGTGGAAATGTGTATACAATATATAAAATATATTGCAGTCCAATTTATTAACATAAACTTGAACAGAAGTTCAAACAAAAAATTCGTGACGTATTGCCCAGATACGTATTTCGATTGCCAAGCCATCTTCATCAGTGGTCATCAAGTAGTTTGGATCACTCCGTAACTGCTTTGTGATGATTCACTTTGTGAACTTAGGACCTGTGAAAAATATCAAAAACTTTTATAGAGATAAGTTGTAGAAAAAAAAGTGCTCTACAAAAAATGTCCCATAAAATTTGTGAATCATCACAAAGCAGTTACGGAGTGATCCAAACTACTTGATGACCACTGATGAAGCTTGCTTGGCAATCGAAATACGTATCTGGGCAATACGTCACGAATATTTTTGTTTGAACTTCTGTTCAAGTTTATGTTAATAAATTGGATTGCAATATATTTTATATATTGTATACACAGTATAACTGTTCAAAGTCAGCGAAAAAATCTTATTTTGATTACACTTTTGGAAAGTTAGTTTAAAAAACGTGCCAAAACTCTTACTGTCCAAGAAATTGTCCAAAAGACTCGTCCATTTCTCGACGCTGGTCGTGTTTTTCGAGTCGTACCAAATCAAAGAACCTTCCTCGGTCGAGTCGGAGATTGGACGGAAACCCATGCCGGGATTGGTGCCGATTAGACTATCACTAAGTTTCCATTTGGGCTCGTTTTGGTCAATAGTCCATAGCAGTCCGTACATGCAAATTGCAAATAGAGCGGCCAAAACGGCATAGAATATCATGTAAAATGAAATTATTTGAGCTGAAACAATTAAATCAATTGTATTACAAATAACCAAAATACAATTCTATAGAGAAAAATTGGTGGTTTTCTGATCCAAAGTCGTGTAATTTTTCCGGGTCGGATCTTAGTCTTATCTATACTAATATATAAAATTCTTACGTCTGTCTGTACATTTCGATTTTGAACCCAATTTTAGGGTAAATATTTGTATCAAGAGGCCCTTATTCCAAATTTAACATTTTTAAAATTTTTGTCTGTCTGTCTGTCTGTCTGTCTGTGTGTCCCGATTTAACTAAAGAACGGAACAACCGAATTTAATGAAATTTGGTATTAAGATACAACACAATTTCCCACAGACTATAGGCTACTTATCATTCCAAAAAAATAATAAGGGAAGGTATTCCCTAGGGATGAAAACAGCAATTTTTACACTAGACAGGTGAGTTATATATCATTGGAAAAGTAATTTAAAGTTAGAAAATAATCTGTAAAAATATTTTTAGTTCAATTAATAAAAATCACAGAAAATTCACATGATCAAATACTTGATTATGGAGGAACTGGGTTTCGTGCATTTGAACAAATTATAATTTCTCCGTAGTTTTGTACATTTCAGTACATTTAGTGTAAAAGTTGAGAGTTGAAACAATGAAATGGGATTTCTACTAATATTCTAAATATCTAGGCGAGTGTTGTGATAACTTTTGACTATTTTAAGTCATAATTATGACTGACTTTATTGAACTTAAACGATAGTTTTTATTTATGCAGAGATGGTGATTGATTTACGGATTAATTGGTTCACGGTAGGTATACCTACCGTAGGTATACGGAATAGATCATACTCTTTTTAGATATTTATAAATATTTATGAAAATTAATTGATTATTACATAGAACTATTTTATTCTTTGCAACAGTTTATTAAATGTGTCTTTTTAAAGTCGATAAAATAGTGTTTTCAGGTATGATTATGTTTTTCGCAAAAGAAATAAAAAAAATAATAATTTTCATATATCACTACAAATAGCAAATCTAAAAAGAAAATATAATCTACACCTACGTTACGCAGACGAAGTCGCGGGGATCAGCTAGTACTTTATAATATTCATGGTGGTGAGAATAATGAAAATATTACAGCAAAACAGGTCAACTAATTGATGTAACTATTGGACATTCTATGCGATTTATTCTAAGATTTTTTCAAGAAAAAGCTTTAGGAAAAGGAATAGAAATCCACAAGAACCCCAATACCATCAACAGGGATCATTGCTTCGGACTTCATCCGACCTGGAAAGCAATTCTCCCGGTTTTTTAGTTGCATAACTCTTCATTTAAAAACCGGAGGATTATTTACTTCCCTTATTGATTGACCTTCTATTTTGCTTTACCATTTTCAGTATTCTATGTAAAAAACGGCTTGAAGAGTATTTTCAATTTAGTTTTGGAGCAATTTCGCCCTGAAGATGCTACCCGGAAAAGTTGCGAAACATTAGTGACATAGTCCATGAAATTGCACGGTTTTGGATCCGAAAGCCGCCACCTTTTCTCTAAAGAGTTGTATTTTGAATTTTTGTTTATAAATTTTGTTATAAATTTTTGCTTATAGTTTCTTTGGCGGCTTAAATTTACAAGTTAATTATTGAAAGTTTCACCAATTTGGTTCTCAATAATAAATTTGAACGGTCAATAATTAAAAACCGTTGACATCAAAGGAAAAATATACGCACTGTTTTAGAGATTAAAGCTTTTAAGTACATGTGGTCCATGGTAAAGCTTATGGTGGAGCATTTTCAAAGGTTGACATTTAATATGTTATTTTCTTATATAAGGAGTAATTTAAGATGTACAGTATACTGACTCAAAAAAAAAATTGATTTTTTTTCCTAATTATATCGAAAATATTGTTGGAAATGACAAAAAAAAATCCAGTGAAAGTTTAAGCTCTTAATATTAATATTAAGAGGTGCCGTATCGCAAATTTCGATTTTCCATTTAAATAACATGGGAACAATATTATCTTGCACTTTGGAATTTTATAGCTCACGGTGGTGACAATATTTCGGAATGACCAAGGTATATTCTTGTAGAAAATTGAACGATCTACAAAAAAGGCCTGTTACAAGTTTTTGATATATTTATTCCTTCAAAAGTTATTTGAGGTCAAAGTTGAACTGAAGAGAAATTTTAATATTTTTTCAATTTTTTGACGCAACCATCAATTTTATGAGAAAATTTTATAGGGCATTTTTTGTAGAGCACTTTTTTTTCTATAACTTATCTCTATAAAAGTTTTTGATATTTTTCACAGGTTCTAAGTTTTTTAATTAAAATAAAAAAAATAATTTTTATGTGAAAAATATAATAATCTAGGGAATTTTCAGTTTAATGCAAATAACTTAGGGCCTGTGAAAAATATCAAAAACTTTTATAGAGATAAGTTATAGGCAAAAAAGTGCTCTACAAAAAAGGTCCTTTAAAATTTTCTCTTAAAATTGATGGTTGCGTCAAAAAATTGAAAAAATATTAAATTTATCTTTAATTCAACTTTGATCTCGAATAACTTTTGAAGAAATAAATTTATCAAAATCTAGTCGGAGATCTTTTTTGTAGATCGTTCAATTTTCTACAAGAATATACCTTGGTCATTCCGAAATACTGTCACCAACGTGAGCTATAAAATTCCTAAGTGCAAGAGAATATTGTTCCCATGTTATTCAAATGGAAAATCGAAATTTGCGATGCGGCACCTCTTAATATTAATATTAAGAGCTTAAACTTTCACAGGATTTTTTTTTGTCATTTCCAACAATATTTTCGATATAATTAAGAAAAAAAAACCATAATTTTTTTTTTGAATCAGTCTAATGTACAGTATTACGGTTTATTTAATTATTTATTTTTAGTATTGGAAAAAAGACATTATTACGAAATGTTATATCAAGATACCAGGAATATACAGAACTAATCGTTTGAGGGATTGTCAATAAACGAAATTCGTGTAGTAATTGTAACTTTAGTCTACGTAAGTACCACAATAGAAATTTGTTGGGAGGAAAAATCAAAGAAAAATTTCCATGAAAATTCCATGAATATAACTCAAAAATAAATAAACTACAGTAGCTCAAGTTATCATACTTCCTAAACCCAAAAAAATCATCTTCAGTGTGCATCTTACAAAAATTATTATGGTTGAAAGGCAATTTCAATATGCCAACCGACATACCCGATTACAGCCAAATTTTTTGATCAATCCTGATGGAATTTAGTTTAAAATGACCATAAAACTTTTAACTTCAATTAAATAAATCCCCTTTTTTAAAATAAGTACTTGAAATAACAACAGTTCAATTACAGAAAACCGATCAAGTTCTGGAAGATTTTTTTTTCAAACAACTTAAAGTTAGTCTCAAGTATATTTGAAAGATTTTTTTAAGTTTTATCCAACAATTAAACTTTATTTCTACAGGTGATCGGCCAGTTTGGATAGTAATTCCCAAGTAAAAAAGGCATTTTGAAATCATTACATTGAAAAAGGTTTCAGTAAACTTAAACGACTTTTAAAAGGTTTTTCGAACATTAAAACGGTGGAAATTACTAGAATGCCAAGAAAGAGTTTATTTTGAAAGTGAGTTAAGTCCATTTCAAGAACAATCCCTATAGTGTTATCATTGTTAACCATAGGAACTTAAGATACTAAGGAGGAGGTAATAATTGGCGTTTTTGTTAAAATCAGTAATTTCTGAAAACTTAGCAGTTAAATAATTAACATACTTTGTTCTAGTTACAAGAAGAAGTACTTTAGTTACTTGAAATGGACTTCCGCCACTTTCAAAATAAACGAGTCATATGTTACCTTTGTTATACTCTATCGGGAGTTATCAATTTGCTTCTTGGAAGACGAAACCAATGGGGAGGTAAGGGGTATCCATTAATTACATGAAATAATTTCAACTTTTTTTCGATGCATTGTCTAAATTTCTGCCATTTATACATAAATATTTTTTTTTTTTCTTAGTAATACAAAAGATTTTCGAATTTTGCCGCACGATTGACATTTAATGCTGATAGGCAACCCGTTAAGCATATATGTATGAAGTGTTGCTGTTCTGTATACGTAAAAGGTAAAACAATTAATTAGTATGAAAAAAAAACATTTTTCAAGTTTAAACATCTATTTTTTAGTGTAATTCTATAAAAAGATCTATAATTTATCGAAAGATATGTGGAATAAAGTCCTATTGGAAACTATGTCGTCAAGATAAGCCATTAAAGTAAGCAAATCCTCTAAAAAAAAAAAAATGTGTACGGTAAATGCATTTATAAAAAATCTTTCATATCAAACAAAGGTTTTTCAAATAGATAAATTAATTTATCACGAAAATAAAAATGTAAATATTTTATTTACACGTTGAATTTACTTTCTAAATTTAATAAAACGTAAGCAATGAAACTGATTATAATGTCGTTGCATATTAAATAATATAATTACAATAAATGATTCCATTTAAAAAGCGGTCTTATCTAGTTTTCCACATACCACCTACCTGCCTACCACCGACAAATAATATGCATGTCATTCATATTTACTTTGTTCAACGTCGAGATTACATTATTCGTCCGATATCTCTCGGAATGAAGGAAATCTGAGACTCTCAACGTTAGACACTTATCACCAGCTTTTTAGCCAGCAGGTAAATTTCCAGTTGAAACGGTTTTTTCTGGTTAGAAGCAGATTAAGTACTACTAGTGCCACGATTTGTGCATAAGCCTAATCATTGGAGATAATCTCTCATCTGTTCAAATGCATTCCACCAAAGGTTTCTTCTTTCAAAGGAAGATAGGAAAAAAAATCCCATTAAATTAATAAATTAAAACGTATTTTACGACCATATGAGTGCGTAATATTTATTAGATTTTTTTTTGTAATGTAAAACATTAGTTTTAGGTCAAGGCAAGGAAAAAAACAGAATTTCAATTCCACGATCTTTGTCTCGCCAAGATAATACAATTAAGTTATTATACGTTAGATTGTGTTTCATTTATCGCTTGTTTATATATATAATTTTAATCGGTTTTCTTTTTTAGTTATCGTTCAATATATCCTGAATCCTTGGGTATGAGAAATTTGGAACAATTGTGGGTCAATGATATATGTTGGAGTACGGCGTAGCCTTCAGGGAATTCAGTGGAGATGGTGAAAAAAATCAGCAGGTGGGAAAATGTATGAGCGACATACTATTGAGGGGGGGCACTGATTTTTTTTTTTTGGGGAAATATGTGAAGAAATCAACAACATAAATTTGGCGAAATTGATTTCTCGGTTTTAATTAGTAGAACAGCCTTGGAATATTTTTATTTTTCGTTTTTAGTCAATCAACAGATATTGCTTCATTTTTTCTTCTTTAAAATAAATTATTTTATCGCCTTTTTGGTAATTATATGTTTTCTAAAGTCTTCAGTGTTACCGTAATAATGATTTGGTCGAAAGGATTTATAAAATTATTCCATAGAAGATATAACGATTCATTTTTTTTTTATATATAAACATAAAATGATTTTAAATTGATTAGAAAATGCTGCCAATTATATAATTAATAAACTTTGGTAAAAATCAGGTTTTAGATCGATTTTATGGTACGAAGAAGAAATTTTTTTATCTCATTTTGTCTTCATTTTTTTATACGAAAACTTCATGGAATATAAGGTTACCAACTCTCCAGTTTTAGTCCGGAGACTCCAGAAAAATAATGTTATCTCCAGGCTCCAATTTATAAAAATAATCTCCGGATTTTTTTAGGGTTACCAACTCCCACATTTTAAACCGGAAACTCCAGAACAATGTAATTTTTTCTTGACTCCAGTTTACAAAAACGATTTTCCGCATTTTTCAATGTTAATAAAAAGCAAAATTTTCCACGGTTATCAAGGGATAACAATTGGTTTTTTTAGTCAAAAAAATATATATTTATTATATTTCGAATATAAAATGAGGCAGTAAAGCTTGTGAACGTCATCATTTAGAATACTTGCTAAATTTTTAAAACTGTTTTTTATTGAATACAACTCTCCGGATTTAGTTATACGTTCTCCGGATTTTCTATAATTTAAAATTGGTATTCCTAAATCATAAAATCATTGAAACTTTCAAGCAGGAATCCGATTTTACATAAATAATAGGGTGATTTTTTTTTTGGTCCCATCGTGAAATTTTGTTGGAAATACCAAAAAAAAAATTCTCTGAAAGTTTGGGCCCTTAATATTAATTTTAAGTCCTCGACCAAGACGTGTAAAAATTTCCCATTGAAAATACACGGAAACTCTGATTTTTTATTTTTAAATTTCTATATCTCAGTGGCATTTCATGGGATCGCTTTTACCGACGGTGGTTTTTTCTCAGAATTAAACGCTCTACAAAAGTGCCCATTGCGACAAAGTCGTAACTCACACCGGTGAGGTAGTACGGGCCACTGAACCTGATTTTTCCATAAAATTCGCGTTTTTTTTGCATTTATCTCGTAAATAACAAGAGCTACGGAAAAATTTGTAAATGAAAAACTTGTAGAGAATTTGATTTCCTACAAAAAAGATCCTGTAGACCAAATTGCGAAGATCAATATTAAACGAGATATTAAGCCTTGAATTGATTTTTCTGTTAAATTTTTACCGATCATTGATTTAAAGTTTAAATCAATTCAAGGCTTAATATCTCGTTTAATATTGATCTTAGCGATTTGATCTACAGGATCTTTTTTGTAGGAAATCAAATTCTCTACAAGTTTTTCATTTATAATTTTTCCGTAGCTCTTGTTATTTACGAGATAAATGCAAAAAAAACGCGAATTTTATGGAAAAATCAGGTTCAGTGGCCCGTACTATCTCACCGGTGTGAGTTACGACTTTGTCGCAATGGGCACTTTTGTAGAGCGTTTAATTCTGAGAAAAAACCATCGTCGGTAAAAGCGATCCCATGAAATGCCGCTGAGATATAGAAATTTAAAAATAAAAAATCAGAGTTTCCGTGTATTTTCAATGGGAAATCTTTACACGTCTTGGTCGAGGACATAAAATTAATATTAAGGGCCCAAACTTTCAGAGAATTTTTTTTTTTTTGGTATTTCCAACAAAATTTCACGATGGGACCAAAAAAAGTCAAAAAAAAAAATCACCCTAATAAATAACAATTAAATTAGTGCGTGAATTTATCAATGATCCATTTTTTTTAAAAAATTACAAGGAAAATCATGCAAATTTAAAATTACGAAACCCCTAACATCCATAATCATTGTAAATATAAGGAATTTCTTTGAAGAAAAACCATAGAAAACCCAATCTAAATTAAAAGTTCATTTTTATTTTTGTATCGCTCGTTCTCGATTTTCGAATCGAAACTTGGAAAATTTAATTTCGTTGTGCAAAAAAAATAAACAAATAAATATAAACCAACGTTAATTGAATCGTAAATTTGCGTTAATAGTTCTGGACCATTTCCCAAAATAACCAGAATGAAACCTTGATACGTTTCGGAAATATTATGCTGGTGTGGCGGAATTTTCTCAAATATTTACTGACATTTACGTGTGCATTTACGCCCCAAAATAGTTCTTATTTTAAAAAAGCTTTACTTTCAAATTGCATTTATCCAAATCTACCTGTTAATAAGGCAATAATTCTTTGGACTTATGTACGACAAATTTTATCATTTTATATGGTCTTCCATCCCTTGATCCGATAAAATAAAATAAATATTTTGAGAAAAAAAAAATAACTAATTGTACTTTCCCTTATTTCTTTTAGGGTCGCACCCATTGATGAATAATTTGAGTTGGAAATTCTTGGTCAAATTTGATTTGAAGACTACTTTTGGACTACTTTGGAAAAGAGGAATGATTTTTTGTGATTCGAAAGATGTAATGGAAATAAAATATCGATTTATTGTTGTAAATATATGCAAATTATTTTTGTAAATATTTAGTAGATTTGTAAGTGATTTTAATTCACAAGTTTAAAAGTCTGGGTGGCTAATCTCCATAAAAAATATGTAAGATATAGTAAAGCCAAATATCTCTCCCTCCCCATTAATATGTAAATAATTTTTCTGGACTATAACCATGGAAATTTTTGGCTTAAATTCTGGCAATTTCATGGCTCTACTTTGCACTCAATGCATTGATATTTTTTTTTACAAAAAGTCAACCGTAAATTTTATTTTACTTGAAAAGTTTAAATTCTTAAAGTTTAACGGTTCAGGCCCGAGATTCACCTGAAAAATCAGAGGAAAACAATGCATTTTGTGCATAGAACTTAAATTTCTTTCAACAATTAGAAGTATAAAAGATCATAATTCACACGAGTGATCCATTTTTCGTTTTGTAACATTTCCATTTGAAACCATTGAAAGTTTCACATTTAAATCTCGTGATATTTATATGAGTGATTCGCACTATTTAATCTTTGTTGTTTTTTTTTTCCAAATAAAAGTTCAAACAAGTCGTCAATTCCAATATTTAATTAAGGTGAATGTCAGAGGGCGAGCAATACTCAATTTCATCAATAATCCGATCATTAAGTCGCTGGAAAATTGTATAATCTGCTGTGAAAATAAATTACATAAAAAAAATTTCGAATACAAAGAGCACAAAAGTTATCAATCATTTGATGATCCGCAACATCGTTTTCGATTTTTATTTTCATTATTATTATTTTCCAGCGAGAGAAAAACACACACACACTGATTACATTGAGTGAATATATATTTAAATTAATGTTTGAGTAATGATAAACGTAAAGATAATTGGAAACGAAAAAATAAATGGTGAAATATTGTGAACAATGAGTTCCAATGTTTGTATGTTGAGACAAATATTTCAATTTTTTTATCAGCCACTTGCGAAAAGGTAAAGGTTACTTAGATAAAGTCAGATGACTTATTAATGTTTCACAAGTTTCGACCAAATATTTTTTTATATTTAAATTGTCGATTGAATTTTTGTTTTTAGTGCTAAAAGTTGAGGACAATCGAACAAATAATTCATAATCCAGCACCAAAACCGACATAATAGTTGGATTTTTTTCTTAAATAAATACTTTTCAATCATTCTGGCAGAAATTCTAGCAAAAATGTTACTTTAGGCACTGTAATTTTGTATGACAATTGATAGGTTTGAAACACAAATGTTTTTACTCCAAAAAATTGGGTAGAAAACGAATATTTTTTTATAGAAAATTCAGTGTTTCATAAAAAGGGTCATACCATTATTTCGAGTTTTATTAATATAGAGAAAAAGAATAAACTTTGACACCGGAAAATTTAAGAACAAAAAAAAATAATCGTTTTCCCAAGACATTAGCTAAAATATGTATACAATATATAAAATATATTGCAGTCCAATTCATTAACATAAATTTGAATAGAAGTTCAAACAAGTTCGTGAATCATCACAAAGCAGTTACGGAGTGATCCAAACTACTTGATGACCACTGATGAAGATTGCTTGGCATTCGAAATACGTATCTGGGCAATACGTCACGAATATTTTTGTTTGAACTGATTTTTATATATTTTTATATTAAATTATACTACATAAATTGGACTGCAATATATTTTATATTTTTGAAGGTTTTGGCAAATAGAAAATGGCGATATCGATGTGGAGAACGAAGAACGTGAAAGACCACCCGACAAAGGCTGAAGACATCGAATTCGAAGAACTTTTGGATGGGAACAGTAATCAAACGTAACAACATCTTACGATAGTAAATTTGAACCCAGTTTTATCACGACAATTGTGACCAAAATATCAAAATCGGTAAATACAAAGTGATTTTGGTGCATCGTAATTCCCCTGGCCACCCAGAAAAACGAGTGATAGATATCGATGGCCGAGTTCAAAACTCAAAAATCAAAGTTTTGAGATAAACGAGCTCAATGTTTTGGAACAAACTTTGATGATTAACTTGTTAGAAAATAATCTTTTTGGTTCTGTTTCACTTTCATAAAAATTATTGAATTAAATCCAAATAAACTACCGTAAATTTTCTTATCTACAAAAAAATACAAAATACTTTCAGAAAATATCAATTTTAACTTCTTAAGTTTTGAACTGAGCCATCGATGTGATGATTGAGACTAGAGATGCCACGAATATTCGGCCTATTCGACTACTTTTTTAATATTCGGTATTCGGCCGAATATTGCTTACTATTCGGCCGAATACCGAATACCAAATCATCAAAAAAAAAAAACATATTTTACTCAAAAATGTGTAGATATAGGTAATCGGAAAGCAATGTCGTTTTCTTAACATAAAATTAACAAACAAAATTTTTACACAAGCTTTAATTTCGAAGTATATAATACTGAACTTGTATTCCTTTGGGAATTTATTTAACCATTTCAAGAGCTTAGAATAATAAATATTTTTAATCCTTTGCGAGTTAACTAGTCACGCTAATCAGAAAATGTCTTTAGGTACGACTTTGCAATTACTTATAAACCGATAAATGGCGGTGTATACAATATATAAAATATATTGCAGTCCAATTTATTAACATAAACTTGAACAGAAGTTCAAACAAAAATAATCGTGACGTATTGCCCAGATACGTATTTCGATTGCCAAGCAAGCTTCATCAGTGGTCATCAAGTAGTTTGGATCACTCCGTAACTGCTTTGTGATGATTCACAAATTTTATGGGACATTTTTTGTAGAGCACTTTTTTTTCTACAACTTATCTCTATAAAAGTTTTTGATATTTTTCACAGGTCCTAAGTTCACAAAGTGAATCATCACAAAGCAGTTACGGAGTGATCCAAACTACTTGATGACCACTGATGAAGATTGCTTGGCAATCGAAATACGTATCTGGGCAATACGTCACGAATATTTTTGTTTGAACTTCTGTTCAAGTTTATGTTAATAAATTGGACTGCAATATAATTTATATATTGTATACACAGTATAACTGTTCAAAGTCAGGGAAAAAATCTTATTTTGACGATAAATGGCGATTGAATGTCCATGGATTCAGTAATGACATTACTTTCGGAACCTCTTAATATTTATTTTAATCATAAATTTCTACACTTATTGCAAAATAAAAATCAATCTGTGATACACATTGTGATGGAAAAAAATTAGAAATGAAACTAATATTCGAAAACTATTCAGTGTTCGACTATTCACACCGAACAGTAAATTAGGAAAAAATGCATAATATTATTCAGAAAGGCTTTTATTTCACCAATAGCTTTTAACTTTTAAATTTATTTTACCAAAGCATAGTGATACTTAAAATCTATCAGTGATAAGTTATGATGAATGAAAACAAGTTTTTCAGCGTTTTTTGACAGCAAACAATTTTGCTTTTCCTCATAAATTATAAATTCAGTTTAAACTTTAAACCTCACTCGCTAACGGTAATAAGTGTCGCCGAATATTCGGCGCTTCGGCCAAGAGACTGGCCGAATATTCGATATTCGGCCAAATCACAATGCCAATTCGTGGCATATCTAATTGAGACATTTATTTTGAAAAAGGGCTTACTCCTAAGACTTGGATCCTTCAGGTTATTATTACGTTTTTTTTAACATTTTTTTTTTTACAAAATTGTTGTAAATAACCCCTCAGAGTTGCTCAATAAGGAAATTTTAACGAAAAAAAGTAATAGTAGTAGTAAGAATAATAATAGTAATAAAACTTAAAATAAATACGTTTTTAAAACCGTGCATACATGAAATCCTGTATTTATATATCCCCTCTGACTGATGCAATTTTAATTTTCGATGTATTCCTTATAAGAAGTAGACATCTGATAAGAATTTTTTTTTTTGAAAATTCCTACCCTAAAAGAGTAAAAGGGGGTTACTAACTTTGTATGAGAAAATGTAGAGTTAATCAACAATTGAAATTTTGGATTTAATAAGTGTAATTAATAAATAAATAATAAATTAATAATAAGTTTCGGTTTTTGTTATATCATTTTAACTACAGCATTTTAAATAACGTCATTTCACTTAATTAGTATGAAAATTTATGTAGTAGGTACTTATACCAAATACCAAAGAGGCAGTTTTTAATTTTTAATTTGTTTTTCAACAATTAAACTTTTTTAAAATCTAATTTTTGTGAACCAATGATTGTGACCTGAAGCAATTATATATTCTGCTGAAAAGCATTAAGGGACCAATTTTTTATCATATATTTCATAATCAATTAAAATATACAATCTTCCAAACTAACTTTTCTTCGGTATTAAGAACAATTTAAAAACCAATTATTGTTATTGAAAATTACTAAAATATTCGAATTTATTTCCACGCTTTTCACCAATTTCCATCAATTTTATCCATACAACATCCAAATGTGCGAAATCGAATTGACTTTTAGTCATGATAATCAAAATAAAAAAGGTCAGAATTTTTTTCGTTTTACATTGTATTTTCCAATATAAATGCATATTTGGGTCGATGAAATTTGACAAGTGTTTTCCTTTTACGATGCAGATATATAATAAGAAAGAGTTTTTTGATAATTCCTCCTCTAAAAGAGTGAAAAATGGTAGCAAAGTTTGTACGGCATAACGTCTAATAAACAATCGAAATTTCAAATTTCATAGTCACAGTAATTACAATTTATTATAAAACAAAGTTGGTTTAGTATTAGAAACTTTGGGTCTACTTAAAAATTTAAACTCTGATAGATATATCTGAAAATGGTTAAGTTAAGTTTATTTGTGAGAATTAAGTATTTCGGCTTTCACATATTGTAAACCTGAAAATCCGAAATACGTATTCACAAAAAAATATATTAGTTAGTGAATATTGAGTAGCGAGAAATTCGGCGAACTAAAAGAAAATGGTTTAATTATATAGTTGAAATTCAGATATTTTAATAATAAGTGCATAGATATACAATGGTTATACTTGATTATGGAGGAACTGGGTTTCGTGCATTTGAACAAATTTTAATTTCGCGGTAGTTTTGTACATTGCAATAGTGTAATAGTTTTGAGAAAAAGGTTCATTTGGGAGTTGGGACAATGAAATGGGAGTTCTACTAATATTCTAAATTCGATCCTTAACTTTTGTTATTTTGGCGTGAGTGTTTTGATAACTTTTTACTGTTTTAAGTCATAATTAAGACCGAATTTATTGAACTTGACGATATTTTTTTATGTATAGATCCTGATTGATTTATGGATTATTTGGTTCATGGTAGGTATACGCAATTGAACATACTCTTTCTAGATATTTATAAATATTTTTTTGGAAATTACTTGATCATTACATACAACTATTTTATTCTAAGTAACAGTTTATTAAATGTGTTTTTTTAAAGTCGATAAAATAGTGTGTATACAATATATAAAATATATTGCAGTCCAATTTATTAACATAAACTTGAACAGAAGTTCAAACAAAAATATTCGTGACGTATTGCCCAGATACGTATTTCGATTGCCAAGCAATCTTCATCAGTGGTCATCAAGTAGTTTGGATCACTCCGTAACTGCTCAACTGTTCAAAGTCAGCGGAAAAAATCTTATTTTGATTATACACAATGGCAGCAGGGCCACAATCGCTGTTCAATAAATTCCACAAAACTACTATGGCAATCAAGTCATTGTCAGCCGATATATCTTTCTTGCAATGATGTAAAGGAGAAGGGGTGTTCCCGAAATTTATACCATCACAAAGCAGTTACGGAGTGATCCAAACTACTTGATGAAGATTGCTGGGCAATCGAAATACGTACCTGGGCAATACGTCACGAATATTTTTGTTTGAACTTCTGTTCAAGTTTATGTTAATAAATTGGACTGCAATATATTTTATATATTGTATACACAGTATAACTGTTCAAAGTCAGCGAAAAAATCTTATTTTGACGATAAAATAGTGTTTTCAGGTACGATTATGTTTTTCGTAAAACAAATAAGAAAAATTTAAAATTTTCATATAGCATTACAAATAGCAAATCTAAAAAGAAAATATGATCTACACGTACGTTATGCAGACGAAGTCGTGGGGATCAGCTAGTTTTGAATAAAATCAGTATATTATTGAAGTAATATTGAAGGTTTTTATTAGCACACCAAGGTAGATTCTTTTTCGGATATTTACACTGAAAATTTTTGTGAGTAGAAAAGAATTAGTTATCAATTTTATTCGTGGATGATGTGCATGAGTAGAACTAGATCTGGGTGCAACGTGGAAACGTTAAACCGGGTGAAGTTTGAAACCCTTTCAAGTGGTGGCACTTACCCCAACTTTTGGCCGTGCGGCCCAGAAATTCGTTGGTGCTCGAGTTCCAAATTGTGCGCTGGAATTTTTCCCAATTGGTCGAAGTGTCCACTTTTCGCATATACTCGAACTCATACAGCCCGAACTCGGTTTGTTTGCCCTGAATCGACATACTGGAGCCGAGAAAGTTGCCTGCCTGCCAGCCGAAAATGCACTCAACAATCAAAAAGGAAATGCAGTCAAATGAAACGATGCGAGTTCTTCGCCCAATTTACACCACAGGTTGCAAACACATTGAGCCAAGTGTTTTCCGATCGACTTTTGTGTACACACGATGTGCCTTCTTGCCTATTCCGGCAACTACTGCGACAATATTAGCATCTTTAATCAGAATTTTAAACTTCCAACTCACTTACACATACTCATACACAATGTCATTAATGTGCGTACCCAACTCACATCGATTCCAAGCGGTCGAGAAACAGGCAACGCATTCGGTGGTTTTCAACCAAAAAAAAAATCTTTTTCCTCGTTATTTCCACATAATCAATTGATTATTTTACATGTGTGATCCATTAGGGCCACTTGTATCATTCAAAACGCAATTATGTTTCCAATTGGCGACCTCGAACAGCAAAACGAAGACAATAACATCAGCTAATAAGTTTTGAAAAATGTCTTTGGAAAATATTATATACTTATACTTATTTTTTGTTGAAATCCAAATGGAATTTCTAGTAGAGTTGTCGTTGAACAGTTAGTGATAAGATATTTTTACTATATCGGTGTGTACAAAGTCTGTTTCTCCACAATAATATTATAACAACTTCGGATCAATCAAAAACCGATTGGATTCTTCCAAAAATTTAGAACGCCCGATAACACACTACTTAAACGACGAATCTACGATAAAAACATTTTAAAAATGAGTTCAATACCACAAAGTTACATAATATTAGGTTGTGCGTCGAATATTTACAAAATATATGACTTGAATTTTTGCAATCTTCAATAAATAGTTCAATGATAATTATGTGATATTTTCCAGTAAATATCGATGATGATAATTATTTTTATTTTTTTTTTTCAAATTAAATGAGAACTTTTGCATTTAAAAAAAGAACAAATAGGCCTTGAAAGATTGAGTACTATGGGGGATTAATAAAATAATTTTTAACTAAAGCAAACCTTGTAAAATTTATTTTTCAAAAAACACCATGCAAAAACCAATTTTCATAGTTACCAAAAAAAAAAAAAATAGTTTAGAAACTTTCGAAAGAATTCACCTAAACGCAGTGGCGTAGCTGGGTGACCAAGGGCCCTGGGACAAATTAAAAAAATGGGGCCCCCTGCTATGTAAACTGATTAGGTTTTATCAAACAAAAATATGAAATATACAAATACTTTAAAAATGCTAAGCTACTTAAGCTCTTCTTTGTGCACTGTAGGACAGGTAATAATAAATATTAAACAGTAACAATATAAATTACAATTAATACTTGATGTTAGTTGGGCTAATAAAACGAAATTGAGAAGATTCAAGGGTTTATTATATAAAGGGCGGGCCTACCAACTGACTAAATAACAATTATATTTACATTTTTTTCCTAGCTTTAGTTTACGCAAAATTTTCAATGACTTCGTTTAAATCCAATCCAGGCTTGATGAATTTCCAAAAGTTCAGGTCGATCGAGATTTCTGGTAAGGATTCGAGGGCTCTCTGAGAGCTTGAGGACCCCGGGGCACTGCCCCGCCTAGCCCCTAGGTGGCTACGCCACTGCCTAAAAGACCTCACCTTATAAGTGACCAATCATTTAAGTTATAAAACAAATGATGAAGAAGATTTCCAGATGATCCAGAAAAGGATTTACAAAGCTAAATTAATGAGTAATTTTAGGAGACCAGAAAGTTAGGCCTGTAAGTTACAAAAGATGGTGCGATTTTAATGGAAGGATATGGATTGATGAAAATTTGTTGCTGGGTATAGAATAGAAAAAAGTTTGGTTTCCAGAAGAATGTATATGTTGTGAATAAATCTGGAAAAGATTAAGATTTTTATAGACTAAGAACTATTTTATTTGGGGTGGTGGAATGGTATAGACATAAATGCTTTTAACTATAGCAAAAAAAAGCATTAAAGGCAAATTTCTTGAAGAATTAGGAAACCTTTTGGATTGTTGAAGAAGAAAGCTAAAACTATGAGTAATTTCAGAAGACAAGAAAATTAGGCCTTCTGTAAGTTCCAAGGGGTGGTGCAATTTTAATGGTAGGATATGGATTGACGAAAATTTAATGCGAGCAATAAAATAGAAAGGTGTTTGGTTTCCAGAAGAATTTATATGTTGTGAATTAATCTGGAAAAGATTAAGATCTTTATAGACTAAGATCTATTTTATTTGGGGTGGTGGAATAGTATAGATGCAAATGCTTCTAGCTATAGCAAAAAAAAGCATTAAAGGTACATTTCTTGAAGAATTGGGAAACCTTTGGATTATTGAAGAAGAAATAATGGACAATTGAGAAGAGCATTGGCCAAAAAACTTCAATCCGGAACTTATAATAAGAAACGATTTTAAGTGGATAAAAGGCGAACAATTCTTAGGTATAATTAAAAAATTTTTTGTTTTAAAATCCGGTTGTGCCTGAAATTAGTTAAAAGTAGTTTGTGATAGCAAAAATATGATACAATTTTAAAACAATTTTTACCGTTAATGTTAAAAAAACTGGCAAATGTATGTCTGGCGGCAAAAATAGAGAAACAAAAATGTAAACACAAATACGTAATTGTGATATAGATATACTAATCATTGTCTCAATTTTCAACTAACTGATTGTTGTCATTGGTTTCAACTATCATTTCGTTTCCATTCAATTACCAATTTTTGCCAGTTTTGTCAGTGGTGGACTGTGAATATTTTCCAGAAAGTTACTACTTTTCAATTAATAGATTAAATCGGTGCCTCATGTTTCCTTTTAGCAGCGGTCGAGAAACCGGGGTAAATCACCCCAAATTGGGTAAAAATGTTTTTTTTTTGGGTACTAGGGAAATTTTTCTTATTTATCTAAATGTTCCGTAATGTTCAAAAAGTCTCAATTTTGAAGTAATTATATCAAACATGAGGCAACATCATTTTTCCAAAACCTATACTACAAATATGTAAATTGGTTCAATAAATAATGTTTATTTAAATTTTACATTGGAAGGGTAAATATCGACTTACGCAAAAATATTTTGGGGTAATGGTTCCTTGGGGTAATGGTAATTAAAAAAGTTTCCCGACCGCTGCCCTTTAGCGATATCAATATCTTACAACCTTGCAATTTCTAAAATGTTTTTAATTTAATTCGCGATTTTTTTATTGATTCAATTTTAACGTCGAATAATTTGTTCTTTTTTTGGTAAATTTTCATTAAGACCTGCTTTACTTGCGAATCAATCCGAAACAAAGTAGAAAATGCAAATTGATTTATATTATCATTTACATTAATGTATTGAAACTGATTTTTAATTGAAATATAGAAAAAAACATAATGCAATTTAATGTATCAATAGACGTTCCTTGGTTTAAATAATTTCAAAAAAATACCTCTTTCTTTTAAATGCATTTAAACTATTGTGTATTAATATGGATATGGTTCAAACTATAAAAATTAAAAACGTTAAATTCGACGATATTGATATTTTAAATATAAAATAACAAAAGACAATGTCTGTTATTACTGTTTTCTCTTCCGGAAACTTTTTAACTTTGTCGTCGATCATTTCAATTGGTTCCCCATACCGAATAACAATAAACCGGTGCTAACGGTTAAGTCGGTCCACTTGATTGCATATTTTTGGTCCTATACAAATCGCTCCCGAAAATCGACCAGAATTCACCCGCCTGAAGTTTATCGCTAATCGTTTGCAAGCAACTTCCTACTGTAGCGTCACGGCGTCATCTGCTATTGAACATTTTTTTATAACGCCGCTAAAAAGTATAACTTTAAAAAAATGATGGTAGAAAAATGTTTTTATCTTTTTATCACTTTATAACTGTTAAGATTTTTAGTTACTCTAGGGTTAATAAGAATCCGTAACTCGAGAAATATTGAAAATTTGCTCGATACGAGACTCGAACCCAGAATAGGCTAACCAAAACAATATTTAGAGCTTCCCAAACGACAATTCATCTCTGTGAAGTATTTTATTTTTTAAATATTTGGTAAGACAATATAAACATGGTCTTCTTTAGTCCTATGCGACAATATTCCTGTATTGAGTCATTCTGTAGTTCTGAGTTATTCCTGGTCGAGGAATAACACAGAACGATACAATACAGAAAGTAATGAATAATGCCGCATAGCAATAAAGATCGTCACTTATAATTGCCAAGGATGGCTAAGGATTAGGTTTTCTTTTCCCTGGACAATAAACGATTTTAATATTAGATAAAAGATAGGTCCCACCCAAGGTTTATAAAATACACAGGTGGCCTCATGCGCTACGTGACGTATCCAGAAGAAATTCGTATATATCTTCAGACTGATTCAAATTTCAAAATTCTTCGTATGACGTCATATTTTTTTTCTAATGAGGCAACCTGTGTAATTTATAAACCTTGGGTCCCACCAAACTCCAATGGAGGTTTCCTGAACATATCTGATGAAATTCTCTTGAGAAGTTTTCGAGATAAGCTTAGAATTATCTTCTAGAATGATGCTTTAGGAAGCCAAATTGATGGCTGTGTATTCGATTTCCGCAATGGTAAATAGTCTACTAAAGTATTTCTGTAATTCTTTGTGTATTTTTAGTTTGGTTTTTAGAAGAGCTGTCGCTCTTTTGAGTGCAATTTTGTCTTGCAAGTATTGGAAGAGTTGCCATCTTCTATGCAGTTGTCTTTAGTAGCGATTTTTGAATCTTAAATCATTTGAAATTAACTACCAATTTGGCCAATTCCCCTTGTAATTTTTTCAAAAAATAAACTTCATACGATATCCTATTCTGTCACAAACTTTTGGTTTCCTTTGTCTTTAAATTCTTCATCAAAAAAACAGTTTCAAAAGCCTTACCAAATTTGCAAATTGCAAGTAAATCTAACAATTAAATCAGATACAATACTATTAACAATAAAATTATACAAATAATAAAAATATTTTTAAATCGTTTCAAACTTCTATAATGCACAACAGGATGACTCTTTCAACAAATCTATTTTTAAAATGCACTACGCTATTTCTGCCCTTTTTCATTTCCCTTACATGCGTTATTCTATAATTAGGAAACAGACACATTTTAACGTCGCCAGAATAAAGAAATGCACATTAATTGAAGTTGTAAATTCTTCCAATTCTACAAGAAATTAAAGTTTACAAATACGTTTATCTAATACTAAGATATTTAAATTTTGTTGTCCAAAAAAACTTAAACTTCGTAATATACTTATTGAAATAGATGAGTTTTCTTGAGGTACAAGGTGATAGTTTCTGGTTCAATCTAGCTAGATTGCTTTTTTTTTAAGAAAAAAAAAATGGAATTAATTATTTATGATTGAAACGTATAATTTTCAAAGGATTGATTTATTGAGTCAAGTCATTAGCGTACGTTTTTTTTCCTTTGTTGTAAAGTGTATTAATTGTTGAGAAAATATTAAGTTAATGTATTCAAAAAGTTGATAATGTATTATGTGGGTAATAATTATTAAACACATATTGACAATAGTAAGAAAATGTTTAGTTGAAATAGTAAATGTCGTGTTATTATATAATCCATTATTGAAATTCATCGGAAATTAGCATGAAAATAATTTTAAGGAAAATTTTGATTATTTCAGCTGAGAGATATAATTGATAGGAAGATTGGGACGTTAAATTAATGTCTTAAAGATCTCTTGTAAAGATATGTACACAGGTAATGACGTACTTTAATGATCCTAAGGCTACGAAAACAATTAAGTTTATTGCCGTATCGTTAAACAAGTCGATAATTATGATAATTGTCAGCCAACGGCTCAAACAAATCACCGGTTATGACAGTGTTCAGTGTTGCTCCTATTAATATTTGTGATAAGAAGAAGTAAAAAAAAAATGTGAAATCTAATAAAAATTATATTTTTATCATTTGCATGACCGATTTAGCTATAAAAATGTCGGAAAAACTTGATTTTTTTCAAGTATAAAATTTTTGATATGTTAGATAGGCAACTATTGCTACACATGTGTATTCGTGGTTGCCTATTGCATAATTTAAGCGGATCGAAATTGATGGCCTCGATTAAAAGTAAAGGTAGATTGTAATTATAAGAAAATATATTTAAACAATTTATTTGTAATAATAAAAATAAATACTATGTTTCATATATAATATATACATCAATAGAATATATTTCAAGTGAATAAAACTCATAAGTACTTTAAACTTTTTGTATAAACGTGTAATGGTAAATTCAATACTTTTCAAAAATGCCGATTCAGTGCAACGCTGAAACGTCATTATCATAAACATATAAAAATCTCACACTCAACAAAATCAGCAAAGGTACATTTTTTTTTCCTATTTGGTCATCAACCTGCATATCTCTTTCGTAACAAATCCTCCTCAACCTTTTAAAAAATTACAAATAGAGAGCCTCCGATTTGGTCAGTCTGTTAATTGGAATAGTTACAGTTTCCGTTGGGCAACAACGTGTCGATTTGGTCGACGTATAGTTCACACCATACGGGACAGTGTTCGCTGACGACACCGCCCCAATTCCAACCGCGCGGAATCGCCAAATGCGACAATCCGCCACTAATTAAACCACCCCTTTGCGTGTATCGCACCGCCATACTTTTATTTAATAAAATATTGTCTTTATAGTTAATTTTTTCTGGTGTATTTGTGCTATTCGTTCTCGAGTCTTTCGGAAGAATGGATATGGATGCGTGAAGTATATCATTTGTATTTTCTGAAAAAAAAAAAAAAAATCAAAACCGGTTTTAAATTTCACGAATGCTTTAAAGAATAGAGACAATAGGATTAAATTTGGGAACTACAAACAATTGTAGTTGGGATTGAACTCTTATTAATTTCACAAAAGTTTTCATTATTGAATAGAACACCATCTCTGCAAATAAAGTGAATATAAGAATTTTTTTAAAAATCATTACATTTAAAATGCTTTTTAAGACTTGACTTTTAACTCAATAACCTGAAATTTTTCATGGATCTTTGTCTACAATTACAGATATACTAAGGTACCAATAAACCTAATAAGATAATAATTTCCTTAAGATAGACATTGACGAATTAATGGCTCATGTTTTACGCTAAAATCGCAAAAAAAGTATAATATTTGTTATATTAAGTAAAACGAGTGCTTTCTCTTTCATATACTTCAATAAAAAATGTTTTCTTCTTTCATAATAGTTTTAAGGGAGGCATCAAAATAAGATATTTCGCTGATTGAATAGTTATACTGTGTATAAAATATATAGAATATATTGCGGTCCAATTTATGTAGTATAATTTAATTTAATAATATATAAAAATCATACCACCAACATAGTTCAAACAAAAATATTCGTGACGTATTGCCCAGATACGTATTTTGATTGCCAAGCAATCATCCTCAGTGGTCATCAAGTAGTTTGAATCACTCCGTAACTGCTTTGTGATGATTCACTTTGTGAACTTAGGACCTGTGAAAAATATCAAAAACTTGTATACAGATAAGTTTGGAGTTTTATAGCTCACGTTAGTGACAATATTTCGGAATGACCAAAACATATTCTTGTAGAAATTTAAACGATCTACAAAAAAGATCTCGTACAAGTTTTTGATATCTTTCTTCCTTCAAAAGTTATACGAGGTCAAAGTTGAACTAAAGAGAAATTTTAATATTTTTTTCAATTTTTTGACACAACCATCAATTTTATGAGAAAACTTTATAGGACATTTTTTGTAGAGCACTTTTTTTCCTATAACTTATCTCGGTAAAAGTTTTTGATATTTTTCACAGGTCCTAAGTTATTTGCATCAAATATATCATTATTAAATTAAAACAATAAAATTACGAATATTTTCAGTTTAATGCAAATAACTTAGGACCTGTGAAAAATATCAAAAACTTTTATAGAGATAAGTTATAGGAAAAAAAGTGCTCTACAAAAAATGTACTATAAAATTTTCTCATAAAATTGATGGTTGCGTCAAAAAATTGAAAAAAATATTAAAATTTCTCTTTAGTTCAACTATGACCTCGAATAACTTTTGAAGGAATAAAAATATCAAAAACATGTACGAGACCTTTTTTGTAGATCGTTCAATTTTCTACAAGAATATACCTTGGTCATTCTGAAATATTGTCACCAACGTGAGCTATAAAATTTCAAAGTACAAGAGAATATTGTTCCCATGTTATTTAAATGGAAAATCGAAATTTGCGATGCGGCACCTCTTAATATTAATATTAAGAGCTTAAACTTTCACAGGATTTTTTTTTTGTCATTTCCAACAATTTTTTCGATATAATTAAGAAAAAAAAATCATCATTTTTTTTTTGAATCAGTCTTATGTTTATGGTATGATTTTGATATTATTATAATAAATTATACTACATAAATTGGACCGCAATATATTCTATATATTACTAGTTGATCCCCGCGACCTCGTCTGCGTAACGTAGTTGTAGATTATATTTCCTTTTTAGATTTGCTATTTGAATTTCTATTTTCATCCCTAGGGAATACCTTTCCTTATTATTTTTTTGGAACGATAAGTAGGCTATAGTATGTGGGAAATTGTGTTGTATCATAATACCAAATTTCATTAAATTCGGTTGTTCCGTTCTTTAGTTAAATCGGGACACACAGACAGACAGACAAAAATTTTAAAAATGTTAAATTTGGAATAAGGGCCTCTTGAAACAAATATTTACTTTAAAATTGGGTTCAAAATCGAAATGTACAGACAGACGTAAGAATTTTATATATTAGTATAGATATACACAATTAAGGGAGGCATGTTTACGAGATGATGTCATCAATACAATGGAAATTAGCTTAAATTGTCTCTATTCTTTGTGGACCAAAAAAAAAATTACCAAGCTCCGAGGTACAACCAGAAAAATCTCCAAGAACCAACGTATTTCCAGTGCTTGCCAATCGGCCGTTTAACGTTGCGTTTGTCGTCTCAGAAAATTCGGTATAATGCACATTCCACACGTCCCACTCGAGTCCATTGACTTTCATTCGTACAAGTAAAACCCGATTAAGACTTTCACCCCCAATTATACTCTGACCATTGTTCATATCACTGACAATTTCAACATCGATCCGGTCATTTTTTGTGTTATAAATAAACCCGAGTTGCTGATAGTGGTGCCACTTGTAGCAATAGTTGGGCCTCTGGTTTTTGTTGGTCCAGTCTTTGACGCGGCGCAACTTCGGATTGTTCAACTCCTCGCATATCAAACTAAGAGCGACCTCGTCTTTCACATCTTGCACCGCAACAATCGACAATCTAAAAAAAAGACATTTTCCGCATTAGTCGCATACGAGTCCTTGACGGTGGTGCGACGTCACGAATGTTTACATTTAATTATCTATGCTAATTGTATTATATTTACCCTTGGAGATTATTATTCAGTGAATTTTTCTTTCTAAGATATGAGTACTTTTCAAAAGTTTAAAATCTTAAAATTGAGATATTATATCGAATGGTTTACCAGAGGTTTGGAGGGAATTTTACCTGTTTTCTAGTAAAGTGCGGCAGCACACTTCCAAGAAGCCAAGATTTTGGGCTTTTTCTATCGTTAAATCGAACAAGTTCCACGTGGCCACTCGGATAGCTTTTCGATTGTGACGAACGTATCGAAAAGGTTCAACCGCTGGACGGGGACAGTATAGAGATAGTAAGTCAAAAATATCAGTCAATGGGGGTGAATTATTATTAGCGTTATCACTCTTTTCGATGTCGACATCGGCATCGTTTGGACTAGTATTAGCATTGAGCTCGTTTACGTCGATATATTTGCAAAACCCGTTGGGTTTTCTCGTCACTTTGTGTTCATCGATTTGATCTAGATCCACTATAAAATACGCGCGTAGAACACTAAATCTAATCGCGTCGATCCCCTTCACTTTACGTAGATCGTTGACGGATTTGAAGCGACCTTTACGGTCGCGATAGTGCAGGATATTGGCGGCGATTTCTTGGGTGACACCCGAAACGGTTTGCAGTTGGAAAATGTTGGCTTTGTTGAGGTCCAGATAGCGGGAATTGTAGTCAATGGTTTTGACGCTGTCGAGCGATAAATCGCTCGAGACTTTTTCATTGAAATCGTTGGGTTTTGGATCTTTGACACAGATTTCGTCGCGTATTGCATTGAGCTTGTCGGCACCGATGCCGGAGACGAGGGCGAGGTCATCGACGCGCTTGAATCGCCCGATAACGTTGCGATATTTGACGATATTGCGGGCGATTTCCCGGGTGATCGACGGCAATGTCATCAACTGCTCTTGGCTGGCCGTGTTGATGTTGATCAGGTCCATCGCGGAGCTCTGCTCCAATATGTAAAAGGTGGCACTCATCGAACGATTATGATTCGGTTTGCGATAAAACGACGACAGCTTGAGCCTTCGAAACGACGAACGACCGAAGCGATCACGTGAAACGGTGCTGCTCGTCTGGCCCATGTTATTCGATCTACAACACACGAGGAAAAGATCAACGTGCAAATATCCCAACTAATAGCCAAAAAACCTTTCAACATTAACCAGAAAAAAAAAATAAGTTCTCAACTAACAAGCATAGTTAGAAATTACTCAACTACATTTACAACACACTACGATACATATTTGTTATCACAAAATTAAACCCGCAAATGATTAGGCAAAGAAAAAATTACTCCATTATCAATTGTATTTTATCGCAATTATGAAAACTCAACCTGGTTCAGCCATTTTGATTGATTTGCCATTGAACAATGGACAGTTGATCAGGCGATCAAAGTATACCGAGAAATGTCAACGAAACTTGACAGTGACAGCAAAAAGGTCACGTGCACCGACCTACACTCTACTACACTGTTACACCGTCCAATTAAAAATCTACCCGCTTAATTTAAAACATTAATCACACTTTCCATTCATCTACCCTGAATACAAAATGCAAATTTACACAATACCTTTCACAATCCATTTTTTTTTTCTTTTCTTTCACGGTGCAAATCTTTTCACCACCAAATCGCCACTTCAACTAAATTTAACACAATAGATGAAAATTTTATCGCGTTCGCGATAATACAATTGGCTCGATTCTCTCCTGGAGATAAAAAAAAAAAAAACAATATATCAAAAAAAGGTAGTAAATAATATTGCCATACATTTATCATCATCATTTTTTTTTTTTTAATAACTTGATTTTAAAAATAACATTTTTTTTACGGTTAACATTGTAAATTTTATAGATCATATTGGCTACAAAAACAATTACACCGGCAATTAACGTCCAAACGGCTCAACGAACGAATTTATGGTTTAAAACAATCGACTTATCGTAATTCACGTGGAACAATAAAGACGACTTAAGACATTTTTTTTCAATTCTTTAAAAAGAATTTACTTGCATTTTTTATCATTGACAACGATAACAATTGGCGTGCGAGTGTGACGTATTTGGCCGAACGCATTACAATGTTGCACTATTTTGTGCATCAATTTCATACGTTCAACAGTGTTGAATTAAAAGGAAGTTATTAATCAAAACTGTTTCTTTAAAAATTTAAAGAAAATAACGGTACAAAGTTTTAAATTCATTTTTTTTTTCAGGCCTTATATGAGCCATTTATTTTTACAATGGTTTAATGTCATTTCATTGTGTTATGAGAGCTAAGTATATCAATTTTTCACAGATAATTGATTTAAGTTTCATTTATTTATCTAAATACTTATCAAATTATAAGGTACTTGAAAATTTGTAGATTTTTTCTTCATCCATTTCCCTGACTATTGGTCATACCCAAGGACGGACTTAGGAGGGGGGCACGTGCCCCCCAAGGTATTTTTGTGCACTGTAAGATCCCATAACAGTACATATTTAGAAGCAAATCAAATTATTAAAGTTGTGAGGATATATGAATAAAATAACAGATAAAACATTAGTGAAACTCTAATCTATTTCTGGCAGAAATAACGAATTTTTTCGTGATCCCTTTCACGTATATTTTGCCCTCTCCCTCCCAGAAAAAAATCCTGAATCCGCCCTTGGTCATACCAAAAAGAAAGGGTTTATGACCGATGACCTAATATTTTTTTGTACTTAAATATTTTCGTGCCAATTAAGGTTTTTTGTTCCACTGAAAAGAAAAATTGTAATCCTTAAACACTAACTGCTTTTTTCTTTAGTCCAGATCATTCAGAGCCGTAATCGCTGTAGATCAAATCAAATTTTAGGAAGAATTTCCAAGCGTTTGCTTTTATAATACATAAAAAATACAGATCATTGAAAAATTTATGGAATTTCTTCCCGTTTTTGATCGACCACAGGGATGTCATTACCGATGTAAAATACAAATTTTATATTTCTAGATTAATGTTAGTCTTAGATATTAACAATTTTAAAGCGACTTAGAATAAAAAATAACGAACGTTTTATTCAGTGCATTTTATCCAAAATAAAAAAAAAATAATTAAATTTCTACACTCGAGAGCAAAATGTTGACTTGATTTTAGTCTTTAGTTAAAATAATATGCCAAATTGATGACTTTGGAAAATAAGATACTTTCAATGAGGATTGCAAATCTTTTTCTCATATTAAGCTCCCTTAGTTTCCTAGTCTTTTAGTTCCTCTTTTAAAATTGAATAAAAGTTTTTTGCTCTTGAATGTATGGGGTATATAAATACATACTCAAAAAACGAGAAATATGATTTCGTTTTTCCTTTTCTATTTCGAGCAATTTGTACTTTTGAAATCGACACGTGTTCTCGCTTAGTAAGTACAACTTAAACATTAGAGATTAGTAAGTAAGTAGAGTTTAAAAAAAATATATATGTATATGTATAAATAAAATACTTGTGGACTAATTCAGTGGAAATTTGTATTTTATTGGTACAAAACTAGAAAGGATTAATGCAATAGATGCTTTGTCTTACGAGATAAACTTTGACTTGAATATACGACTTTTGTAAGTAATGAGAGACATAGGCAAAGCTGCCGTATTTGACTAAACTTATTCGAGAAATTTGAAGCGGTGTGGCCCAAGTCGTACTAGATGACTACAATTGCATTTTTCAGATGGCCAAGGTTGATGTGCACACTTGACTTGCATAGTTTGCATCAACTGAACAAAATATTGGTCGGAAAGGAATGTGATTGAGATTGGTTAGTACTTGTACTTGTGAATTAGAATTTCTCGCCTATTCTTCGAGTAATTTAGGCTGGGGATGTTACTGTCGATGTGGTTTGTTTGCTCACTACATGTTCGCCTTGAGCAAATTCCCCGGCCTGCACTCCTTGATATTTGAGCCACGCGTCATAACAATAGGCGACCATTGCACAAAATCCGAAGAACTAAAAACAATTCAAATTAATTTTCGCCTACAAATGTTTCACGTATTTCGATCGCTTACGGCCGCCACAGCGAATGCCTCATCGCCAAACGAGGCGACTAAAATCGACGCCAACAAATACAACAACGTCCAAACGCCACAAAAGCCCAACTCGAGCTTGAACCATGGAATTTTGTGGAACTTTTCAATGATATGGAATAGGTAAAATGCTAGTAAAATTCCCGTGAACCAAAAGCCAATCATGGCCACACTGTTGAAGAAACTCCCGCGGGACACATGGCTAAAGTATGAGCACTCGATGCAAATGAATCCCAACAAATTAAGCACCTGCAAACAATTGTTATGTTAAGTAATATTCAATGAAACATGAGATAATTTTCAGTGAAACCAAATTTGTTTTAGAGATAACAAAATAGTCAACGCATGATTCATCCAATTTTGCCGTCTTTTTCTCTTGCATTCATCGTTATAGTCTCTAAAAATCTTTGATTTTCAAAGAGACCCATAGCAATTAATTGCATAATGACCAGCTAAAGACCTTCATCTCTGATGATTTCATTTAATTTTCACTCTCATGCCAACTTACAATTTGTACTACTTTTAGCATTCCCGGAATTGTTCTCACATAGAGCGGATCGAAGCGGATCATGGTGTTGGCGGTTGTGGCCGACGTGACCGTGGTCGAATGTGCTCCAGGAAAACTCACTTCCGCCATAATTAGTTCTAATCAAACTAAGAAAAGAATTACACATAATTCACTTGATAATTGACCATGCAAATATAATCTCATTAAAACACCAAGAACAAACATGAAAGAAATAAAAAATAAATCCAATTTACCCGTAGAGTTCTTTTCAGACTACCAATAAACGAGTCTTGTCTCAAACTATCTAAGTAATAAGACTCAATTACTTTATAATTTAATTACTTAGCACAGAAATTACATTATATATATAGACATACAGTTAATTTTCAACGGTTCAATGAATATTTTGATGCGAGTGGAATGCATGGAATTGGCCCTAATATTGTCACAGAGGAGTACCAAGCCCGTGGCATACCGTATTTGCCAACCAAATCGGCTCAAAGCTAGTGGTAAATTTGCTTGGAAAAAAAATGTCCAGTTATTGATTCGTTAAGTGTTGATATTTTCTTTTTTTTTGTCTTTATAAATAGCACACCCACACATGCACACACAAATTCGTGACCAATTAATCGAAAACTCTGAGAAAGTTAAATTCGAATTTTTTATCTCATTCGCACTTGTGCATGCATTCGGGCTCGACCCATATCATTACGCTACTTACTTGTTGAGCTTATTTTTAGAGAAACGTACAAAATACTTGGAGGTAACGTAAAGTAACGTAACACAGCAGCCTGTTGATCAAAGTTTCGATTGCAACGGGGATGAGATGATTGCCCACTTTTTAATGCACAAATTCTGCAATGGTTGTTAGAGTGAAGGATGCAGTTTTCAGCAATTTTAATCAGTGTGTTCTTTTTTTCTGTATACACCCACAGTACCGATATTTTTCTGTATGTGAAGTTTTACGATTGAATTTACAAGAAAATGGAGGGAGAAATTTTTCTAGTTGATGCTAGTGCCACCTACAGGAGAAACGTGGAACGTTAAAAACGGGCCACTTTGTTGATGGTTTAAGTCTATGATGGTTTTGATCTCGGTGGCCAATTACACTGATCAACAAAATTTTGTAACAAGTAAGCAGTAATTTCGA
Organism: Sisyra terminalis; assembly: GCA_958496175.1. Lineage (NCBI taxonomy): Eukaryota > Metazoa > Arthropoda > Insecta > Neuroptera > Sisyridae > Sisyra > Sisyra terminalis. The sequence goes on from OY292278.1 coordinate 7,549,889, forward strand.
AATATCTACCCAAGCTGACCCAAGCTCTCCACAAAATCATATGTATATTAATTTGAGTAGGTCTATGGTAGTTTCCGTGATATTTTGTAACAATGTCTGTGGTGTTATGAATATTTTGGGAATACAATACAAAATTGAAGAGTGGCGTTTATTTATTGATGCTTCAAAAACAAGCTTAAAGACAGTTTTGTTACAATAGTAATAATCTTCCCTCTGTATCGGTAGATTATAGTGCTAACATGAAAGAATCCTATGAAACAATGAAATTTCTTTTAGAAAAGATTAAATATGACGAACATAAATGGAAAATTTGCGGAGATTTAAAAGTTGTTGCCCTTTTATTAGGATTGCAACTTGGGTGTACACAATTTTGTTGTTTTCTTGGTGAATGGGACATTAGGGATAGGGAAAACCATTACGCTAAAAAAAAACTTTGTGAAAGCAATAGATAAAAATGGCGCTGGATTTCAATACCTAAAAGAAAAATTCCCTAAAATCAGTGATGCTAAGATTAAAGAAGGTGTGTTTGTAGGTCCTCAAATCAGGTAAGTGATAAAAGATGATATACCTAAAGAACAACTCGATGGTCCAGAAAAACCAGCTTGGAAAGCACATATAAAAATCACTGAAAATTTTCTTGGAAATCACTGATCAAATGACTATAAAACTATTGTCGAGGAACTTTTAGAGAATTATAAAGCATTAGGTTGCAATATGTCCTTAAAAATACATTTTTTACATTCACATTTAAACTTTTTTCCCCCAAACTTGGGTGCCGTTAGTGATGAACACGGGGAAAGATTCCACCAAGATATTTTTACCATAGAAAAACGATACCAGGGAAAATGGAATCCAACTATGCTGGCAGATTATTGCTGGGGATTACAGAAGGACGTTCCTGATGCAAAATATAGGAGAAAATCATAAGGAAGTATTTATATTAATATTATAACATTGATAAAAAAATAATTTTTTTTAAAATAATTTGTAATTTAAGAAAAGTAAAAAAAAATCATATAACAATAAAACTATTCGTATCTAAAAGTTTAGACTACTAATTCTACTCTACTTGCCCTTATTCCTAATAGAATCAGCCAAAATTTTTCTTGTTACACAAAAAAAAAAGTTTTTTTGTTGATCAGTGTTACTTAATAAACTTAATTACATTAATTATTTGCAATGATTTACACGATTTACATTTCCAATTTATACACAACAAACGTCTCAAATTAAATTCCAAAACTACAACTAATTAATAGTTTTACTTTCTTACGAATGACAGGTTTAGTCGGTTTGATTTAATATTTAAATTAAAAAGGGATAATTTAAATTTAATGGTTTAAAAATTGCCCCTAATGATCTTTTTCAAAACATCCTTAACAGGTTAAAACGGTTAAAGCATTCTAACAAGGATGAAAGAAAAATTAGTGTTAGAAAATCTGATATGGCTTTAACAAAAAAAGACAAAGACATTCATATGCGATTAGCTAGTGGCTCATGCGGCTCATGATTACCATTGTTATAACAAAATTCTTTACATTTTACTTCGATTAGCTAGAAAATTGAATTATTTCAAAATATTTTCTATGATTTTTGGAACAAAATGTACACTTAGTGAAATTTCAATATATAAAAAGGATGCTAATTGAATTGGTATTTTGCCATCGATAATAACTCCTCTTAGCTCGACCTTTGACTCCTACAAGAAATAAATTAATAACTCCTGATAGAGTAAAACAAGGACAATATATACCTATATCCCATTATATTCTACGTTTATAAATTGCATTTCCACCATTTTGAAGTGGTAGAGCAAAGACAATTTAAGACGATTTGATTTTCACAAAAATAATTTGAAACCGTTTGGAATTGTTACAGGCATTTTAAATGTAATTATTCCAAATTACCTTCTTTTAACAGGGAAAGTTCTTTAAATCAAAGTGGTCCATTTCTTTCATTAAAAAGTGCATAAACTTCTATTATCCAGTTTCCCTTGTAAAAATACGAATTATAAGAATTCTTTTTCTTAAAAAACTTATCGTTAATAACAATAATTTTATTAATTTCTATTTCTAATTCAAATTTATGAAGCACTTTGAAACAGCTTTTGAGGTAGACCCGGTAGACCAATGTAAAAAAATCAACCTTGCAATCTTTAAGAATAAACCAAAAATAGCTTTGAGACGTAGAATTACATTAATTGTAATAACTTTTTGGCAAAAAAGATTCTTTACTTGCATACATTGGGTTGCATATACTAGACATTCAAATGTTGGTTATTACATGTCTTCTTACAACATTCAAGAATAACGTGTTAAAAGAATTTGTCGATATTCGAAATATTTTGAGTTATAGACCTATATATGCATAAAAATTGAATAAATTGATAATAACAATAAAAAATATCATAAAAAAACTTTAAATGCGTTTTTCTCGAAATCAACTTTTTAAAACTGGGAGACAAGATTTCTCAGAAACTATCCGACGGATTGACTTGAAACTGGAGAGTGTTATAGTTCAACACGTCTTCTTGGTACTGAACCTCTGAAATTGGCCAAACCTCCCTCCCCCTCAAAGTGGGAGAGGGGGAAAGGTCCAAAAAAAGGTCCTTTTTTTATCTTTTTTTTCAAAGTCGCGCTATTTTGTGAATTTTCAACTTTTTTCGGATTTTCGAGGTTCAGTACCAAGAAGAGGCATTACCAAAACCTACATTCTTTGGAACATCATGATCCGACTTCCGGTTTCCGAGAAAACTTGACTCCCGTTTGCCTCCTCATTTTCGAGGACCCTTTTTCAAAGCGCTGTAAAAGGGGGAGGGGGGGGACATATCGGTGCAAATAAAAAAAAATAGTTGAAAACTTCAACTTTTACATGCCGAAGATGGTTTTTTTTTATCTCTGAAAAAAAAAATGGCAGCAGTTTTAAAAAAGTCATTTTTTTTACGTTCTGACGGTGATCCACCCTTAAAACTAAGAAGAGAAACTCATATCCCTTTTAGGGGACTTATTATTTAATACTCAATTTTTTTGATTATTTCATTCCAAATTGTAAAATTTTCCCTTTGTTTTGCTAAATTTTCATTATGGCCCGATTTATTCGGGACGAATTAAATTAAAAACGCAGTAGAAAGTGCAAATTTGTCAGATATTGATGATCCCTAAAAGGGACATGAGCCATTTGTTCTATAAAAATATTATCAATTTAATCAATTTAATTTTCTATTTTTCAAAGCTGCTGTATAACTAGCTAAGATAGTCTACGAATTTTCAGCAAATATTTTTTTTTTCTTTGGAAAAATCAAATGAGTACATTTTGGAACATGCCAGCTCAAAAAAATAGGTTCAAATTCTTGAGAACAAATCAAAAAAGACCTCCAAACTTCTAGTCGCATCAAAGCAATTAATATTCTTTACCAACTTTTAAAAAACTATCAAACATACATAAGTGTAACTCTGGTTGCATATACTAAGCGCAGATTTAACACCTTGTTAATGATGGCAAAATATTTTGTAGCTGAACTGGTTTTGGGCGAGAAACTAAAATTATTTTACGTTTTCACACTTTTCAAACGTAAACAATTATAATCCCATTCTTAATATTTTTTTTGTTCAATCCAATTACGGCTTATTGGTGCCAGCATAAACGCATTTGCGTATTTAATTGATAACTGCCTATGTAATCTACAGTTTTTCTTTATTATATAAATTTGAAATCAAAGAATTAATCAAAATTAATGCATTGGGGGTGGAGAAGATCACGATTTTTTTACTGTTAGATACCAATTTGTTTAATTTTAAAAAACCTCGTCTTGGAACTAAACAGGATCTTGCATTTACTAACAATAACACCAATGCTACTTCGCAAAAACTTACTAAGCAAATTCAATTCATATCAAGTAGCCTGCACCACTTGGAAAGTAGGCCTGCCAAAAAAAAAAAATGCAACACTATTGTGAAGTGAGTCGTTTTAATTGAATGCTGTGTATCATTTTTGTTTGCTAAGCCTACTTGTTGGTGCTTTTTCTTTTCGGTTACCTAAGATTTATTCAGTGGTTCAATGATTTGACCGATAAATTTAATCGGTTAATGCCTTTTAGATTACAAGATATTAAGTGACAAGTTATAATGTGTATAACGTGAAGAGTACTCTTCAACACGACTGAAGAGCCTACGTGATGGACACATTTATTTATTTTTTAATAAATTTTAATTTAAATTTACATTTTTCCGTTTCGAAAGTCAACTTTCCAGTTTGAGTGATTTAAATATAATTATTATTATAAATTTGTTGTTTTTTTGGGGCTAAACAATTGTTGACAGTTTTGTAATGTTTTTAACAAAGATAGTATGGAAATCGAGTGATTAGTTAATCTTGATATATAAATATTAATTGCTATTAAATTTGAATTGAATTTATACAGCGAAAATAAATTGGGTCAGTCGATTGGAGGCCTAACTTTTTTCTTATGGAAAATTCGAAAACTTTTTTTGTGAGTTTACTCTTTTAGAACTATACAATCGCTAAGGTATTTACTACAGGGTGTCCAATATAAATTTCCTGACTTTCCAAAAGTCAATCAATCAAGGAAGAAATAATCCGTTCCCTTTTAGTTGAAGAACTATTTCTCCTAATCTGCTCGAAGGCCTTACAGGATTGCAAACTTTCACCTTCTCTTTTCAACATATATGCTTTGATATTTCTACAACTAAATAAGTTCATTCCCCTGATACTCGACTGATAAGAGAAATGAAGTTTCATCTAAAACAAATCCGAAGCAATCCTGAACAATCCCTCGATTAACTAGAAGAACTTCGCCAAATATCTCGAAGACATCTTCGACAAGCGCCTCATCTGGAGCAAACCATTAGAATCTTCATTAGTCTGAATTCTTTCTTTAATGATCCAAATGTTTCCTAGTCCACCAAAAACGAGCCCTCAATGCTATCATCAAAAGCATCTGCACCTATACCATCCCAATCTGGAGTTGCATTACTCCAAAAAGATCCTTAAGCTTCCCCTGGCTTTTTCGTAACCAAAAAATCCTTCTGAAACCCAAACTCCCCTCTATTCCACAGCCCTAATCCATATCGGCCCATCAAAACTCCATCATCCTTTTAAATGCAGGAAAACCAACCGTTTCAGAAGACCTAGCTTTCTGGTCTCCTTAAACAACTGCAAATTCTTTGCTGAACTTTCTTCTGTACTAAGTTTATAACCAAAATGTTTGGCAATCTGTAGGGGAAGGGGGTAGCCTGTAGGTTTTTTAGATGAATTCAACAATACCTTTCTATCTGGGTGTCTTTCGAAGATTTCTCCCACCTTACTTCTGTAGAAAAAAAATCCGTTTAAAATTAGTTTTGGAGCATTATGGCCTGAAGATGCGACCCGAAGAGGTTGCGAAGCGTTGGCGACATTGTCCATCGAATCATCACACGACTTTGGATCCAGAAGCCACTACTACTCCAGAAGTCCTCTAGTGATTTTTCCGAGTCTTCAACGAAGATAAGCTTTCCAGGAAGTCCTTTTTCCCAGAACTCTTTTTATGACGTACCCAAAGTACAGTAGTGTTCCCTTTTTTATAGATATTAAAAGAGTTCTTATAGTATTTCGTTAGTACTTCCTAGTGATTCCTTCTAGCTATCTTTAGGATTTTATCTTCCAGTCTCTGGATAAGACTCCATCCTTTCATTTCGTATAAAACAATAGGGAACGCATAGTTCTTGACCATTTTTAGCCACAGTTCCAGAGATAAAGTTCGTGCCACAAAAAAATTTCTCATCTTTGTGAAGATTCCTCTGGATTGCTCAATGCGGCTGTGTTTTTCCTGCACCATACTGCAATTTTCGTTGATAAGATATCCAAGGTATTTGATGTCTCTTTCTCACTCTTTCTTCTCTTTCCGTTAAGGTTTAGATATGAGGGGGTTCGGTTTCGTTTGGGATATTACCATTATAGCAAATTAACATTAATCAAAAACACTTGAAGATCCTTTGCAGTAGATGCGATGAGGACTATGTCGCCTGTATATCTGAGGTTGTTTAAGCTAACTATTGGTTGATATGTCCTCAGTAGCTACATTTACCGCTCCCGTCATACTAGAGAGTTGTAACTTGATTAAGATCCACAATGAAATCCATAAATCTAAAGTTCATCTTTCAGTTGAATACCAATAAAGGTGTTAAAAACTTGGAATCCTGAATAGTACAGATAAGAAATACAAATAGGCAAAAGTATGTTATTCATTGATTCATTGGACATTCCTAACCGGTTTACAGATTTCAGTAATCGTTTATATTTAGGTACCACTAGTTAATATAAAACTTCCATGATGACAATCAAAAAATTTCAACTTCTGGAAAATGGCCTTGATAAGAACAAATAAGTGAAATTGTTTGTTATTAATCGAGGGATGATTTAGTAGAATTCAATTGAAAACAGGAAATGCCGATTCATATACGCATCGGCACCAATCAACGAAAAGCTTTAGAATAATGAACTTTGGTAGGCAATATATTTTTTTTTCCTAATAAAACTAATTTTTTTAATTAGGAAACATCAACACTGACAAAAAAAAAAGTCAAATCATTTCCGCCAAAAAACTTGACGTTTCTTTTTTAAACCAAGTGAAACCGGGAGCTTTAGTATGGATTTTTGGTTTTGGTATTCCTTTAGGAATATACATATTTACGTGCAACATACGTAAGGGCATCAGAATGCATTTGGATTACATTTTTTTTTCATTAATAAAATTTTTATCGTAAATGCAAATAACAAAAATTTACTTCCAATTTTAAAATATGCAAATGAATGCGGGAATGCAAAACAATAATGTCCACCTTAATTATGCTCTATTTATTGTTGACCACTACGCGCCTGTCTTTGGCGATGGTTTCAGTCGAAAGCGAAGGGCCATATGAAACGGATTTGTTTCCAATCAAATTTCATACGACAATAATTCCACACTAGATTTTAAGTACACAGTCAGTATGGCCCTTCTGTTACGGAAATTGATTCAAGGATATTTCTTCTTGAACAATGAAGCCTCAGGTGAGTGATACATTTCTTTTTCGGATGGTTTAATTTTAAGTCAATTGATACTTTTAGATCAAAGGACCAATGTTTGGTCGTTGATGTCGAATCCGTTTCCCATGTTTGGAATCGTTGGATTCTATTTGTATGTCGTTTTTAAACTGGGACCTTCCATTATGGAAAAGCGCACGCCGTTCAAGTTGGACCGAACGATGGTCGTTTATAATTTATTTCAAATATTCGCCAGTGGATATATAGTTTATAGGGTGAATATTTTTTTCCCTGAATATCTACTTAGTATAATTGGTGCCGGAACTAGCATGTGCCTTTGCGTAGAATTCATTTGAGAATGAATATTATATTTATAATTCAATTTTTTTCTAGAATGTAGCATTGGCTTGGAGGAAATACAGTCTAAAGTGCCAGCCAATCGATTTTTCGAATGATCCAGAAGCTGTGGAAATTGCAGCATTAATCTACTATTACTTTCTGTTGAAAGTTGTAGATTTACTCGACACAGTAAGTGATTTTTTTTGTCATTAAAAATTCCACAATGACTTCCCAAATGTGGTGTGACGTTGAAAGGCCAGTTCAAAGGTGATCGTTGGGTCATTTGTGGACAAATTCCTTTTGATGAAATGCTAAAAACAGCCAAATATTGTGCGGGAAGCGTTACGCTCTAATTTGAATACAATTGATTGGGGATCACAAATGCCACACATATACATATAACATATATATAAATTGAGTGGTGTGCGATTTTTTTATGTGATATGATGGCTTTGTTTCCAGGTTTTTTTCATAATGCGAAAGAAAAATAATCAAATATCCTTCTTGCACGTCTACCATCATGCTGGCATGGTAATGCTCGGCTGGGCCGCAACGAAATTTTTGGCCGGAGGCCATAGTATCTACGTCACCACCATCAACTCTTTTGTCCATATTGTTATGTACACCTACTATTTACTGACAGCCTGGGACGCCGAATACAAAAAGAGTGTATGGTGGAAAAAGCACATCACCCAACTACAAATGGTATCCAGTTTGTCCCATTGAAAAATTCATCGATTTACTAATTCTTTTTTCTATTGGAATTTTCAGATTCAATTTATGATAATCATTATCCTCTATTCGCAACTTTTGCTCCGGACCGAGTGCTCATATCCTAGTTGGACAGCCCTGATTTTTGTGCCACAAAATCTGTTCATGTTCATTTTGTTCGGAGATTTTTATATTAAGGCTTATGTTCGTAAACGACCCACAAAAAATGACTCTGAAAAACAAAATGGTGATACAAGCAAAATAAAGTCAAGTTAATAAGAAAGTTATAAACTTACGGCTAGTTTTATTCATATTTTCTCCTAGGATAAAATTTAAAAAAAAAACATAACTCTGGTTGCACTAAACAAATCTTCCAACTCGTAAATCTTTAAAAACTCCTTCTTTGTTTCTATACTTCGAATTTACAACCTTTAACAATATGCTTTGGTTGTTCTGCAAGTAAAATTTTTCAAATATAAAATTGGGGTTTATTTTTGAAAGTATTACGTAGTGAAACTTCTTAAGCAGCTTATCGGTTTTGCACCTTTACGTAAAGCTTCTTTCATATCCCGAATATTAGTAGTCAAAGCTCGTCTAGCGATTTATATAACTATACTTGATCAATTTCGATTCGATTGAAGAGTTTTGATTTAACAAAGGGAAGTTAATCAGATTTTGTATTGAAATATTGATAAACTTTGGAAAAAACCATAACACGAAAAAAGGTAGACACGTAAAGTAGAAAATCGAAGTTTTTCGGGATTTTTTTGTCTAATTTCTCGTTTTATTCTCCAGTACATACTTAGTATAAAGGGTATAGGATATATTTTCTTTGTACACCTAAAAAAAAACGTATAAAAACCAAAATTACTAATGTCTTTAATATATTATGGTATAGTGATGTTTTTTACCATCTTATTTCACTATTTTTTTTTACAAATCAATTAATATTTTCAATATTTCAACATATTTTATTAAAGGTTATATTTAAAATGTCAACTTACATCAAAAGTACACTTTTTTATCACTAGACGGCAAAACAATCAATTAATAACCAATAAATAGACTATAATGACCATTTTAAGTGTTTTTCTATACAACAAAGATGTAAAATCTACATATAATAACGATAGAAAAGGAAAAAATTATAATAATCAAAATTACTATGCAAGTAGGATCCAATTAAAATTTATTAATCAAGTGATTGAAATAAGCGCGAAAAATTCAAAATTTTATATGTCTTATTTGAAAATAGTTTGATTTGATTAAAATTTAAATAAAAAAAAAAACGCAAAAACGATGCATCACTGCATTAGTTGGCATTAGTTAAGGAAGTTTCACTACATACGCGTATGCAATACTAAATACTGGTAATTTTATTGTTGATTGAAATTATTTCTGGGGAGTTTTTTTGGAGATAAATCTCAATGAGGAACAATTTTAGTTTTTGTGGATGTTTTTCTGAAGATCTGAGGTGATTTTGGATCAAATATAACCACTTAAATGGGACATGCCACGTATTTTCTTCCCTCTTGTCCTACATATCTTTAAAAAGTTCATATTACCATATTGCAATTGGCTATTATTTTGAATTTTTTTCCCAATCAAAAAAATGGAGATAATTAAAATTTTTGAAGGTTGTATTAAAGTGAAAATCATTGATTTTATAATAGCGTTTTACATTTGCTTAAGTTCAATATTATCTTTTCAATTAATTATAATTTATTTCATTTTCCCTTTGAAGTCTTTAATGGTATGATATTTCATTCACATTTATTCGAACAAATCGCATATATTAACCACCAATCAACAACCAAATGTCGAATTAACTATCAAGGAACTATTAAGGTATAAATAAATTAGAGTTATACCATTGTAGTGAAAAATTTAGCATTAAAGCGGTTGCGAATCCAATTTTAAATTTTTCAACGGTAGAACAATTACCAAATGAATAATTATCGCTATAAAACTATTGTAAACAAATTTCAAATTCCTTGGTCATATAATTTCATATACTGCAATTTGAACAAAGTTTAACTTCACTGATATAATTTTACTGAGAAATTTTCTAATTTTTTCTAAAGATTTGATTAGTGCAACTCTTTTCAAGTTTTGTGCAAATTCTTCATTATATATGAAGTGAATTTACAAATAAAATAACTAGAATTACCATTTTTTTTTACAAATTCCACGTTTAAGTTGGAAATTTCATCAAATATTAGCAGGACCGGCTTCAACAATCTAGGTGCTCCGCATGTATATTTGAAGCCTCTTTATGTTTCATTAAAAATTGAGAAAAAAAAAATGGTTTTTCTATAAAGCCGGTCTTGCATATTAATTGTGAATAGTAATTAATTAATAATGACCAAATGTTATCTACTAATTTAGTCTAATTTAGATTTTTAAGTATAATTTTTAATGTATATTTTATACTTTTGTGTAATAGTATAAAGTTTAATGCAACTCTGTAGGTAACTTGTCTTAGTTACCACCCGTTGGTTACTTATTACAAAAAATACATTTTTCTTGTTCTTTTATTTGACTGATGTCTTCAATTTTATTATTCTTTAACCGTAAAACCATTAATGGTCTTTTTTACTAAAATTTTTCGACAATTTCAACTATCCAGTAGTGAAAACCCAAGGTTTATAAATTACACAGGTTGCCCCATTAGAAAAAAATTATGACGTCACACGAAGAATTTTGAAATTTGAATCAGTCTGAAGATACATACGAATTTCTTCTGGAGACGTCACGTGGTGCATGAGGCCACCTGTGTATTTTATAAACCTTGGTGAAAACCACCGTATTAAAAATGTCTACAATGTATCCACATCTAATATGAGGATTTATAACATTATGTGGCCTACAGAGTTATGATGCATTTTTAAAGTGGCCCGCAATGTCATTTGGGTTGGCCACCCCTGGTTTAAATTATTAACTTAACCGATAAATTGGTTGTGTCCATAATTTACATAATTTTATTTATTTTTAGTAGGATAATGGACATGAAAGAATGTAGATCCATATACTAATTATTAATTTAGCAACACGTTTCGCTCTTTTATTAGAACTTCATCAGGCTTCTAAAAATCATATGTATTACAGAATTCTTCAAAACATTACTAATTGTTAAATTACCTTAACATGAAGTACACAATATACATCAAAATAACATCGAATTTTTTTTCCTTTATTGATTTTAGAAGCCTGATGAACAGTTGCGGATTTAGGTTCGATGCCGCCCTAGGCCTCATTAGATATGCCGCCCTTGTTGTTCCATAGCAAAGTGGTTATCAAAATAAAACATTTTTCAACTTTTTTCCAACAATCACTTATGATTTATACTTCTTCTTTCTGGTCTTGGATCGCGGAAAACTTCAATTATATAACCGTAATCGATTTTTCGTACTAATTCAGTTTCAATAGATAATATTGCCAGGACATTAAGTAAATCTTGGGCCACACTTGCATGTTAGTAACTTTCCCGTTTTTTCTGGGTGCAATGAGATCATTCTTCTGAACAATTTGGTGTTGGGATTCAAAAATAGCACAGTGCATTGTCATCTTTAGGGTAACACATCTCGAAAATTCCGAATACTTTCGGATATCTTTAATATTGAATTTTTAAGAAGATAATATAAAAGACCTACTTCATTATACGAATACTTTCATAACAAAAATTTCTCCTTAATCGTAAGCATACTAGATTGTTTTAGATAAGTACAACGTATTTCGACTACCAACGTTCGCATAAGACTTTAAATGTTTTGACACAAAAAAGAATCGAATTTAGCTCAAAGTTCTACGGTTTTTAAAAAATACCATCATCAGGATCTCTAATTTGTTCTCAATGTCCCCGGAATACCAGATTTAACAATTGAAAAGTGTGATGTGATTAATTGGAAAGTAAATTTTACAAAAAAATATTTATTGTACTTTACTAAAGATAATCTATACATTCATAGTGAAATCAAATTTTTGAATTTAAACTGTCCGTGAATTCTTCGCCTTTAAAATTTTGCCGCCCTAAAAATCGTGCCGCCCAGGCCTCACTAGTCTCATTAGTACATGGATCGACATCCTTTCATGTCCACTATCCTACTAAAAAAAAATAAAATTATTAACATAATGTTTGAACGATTTTTTCGATTTTAAACGAGTTTCTGTACTGTGACGTCATTTTAATGCCGCACCAATAGGAGCTCGTTGTAACGATTTTTTTGCATTTTTATATTAATATTTCCTAAATTTTTATCGAGTCAAGTTAATAATTAACAACTAAGTTATGTTTTGATGTAAATATTTTTAAAACATTTAATCATCTTTAGACCATGTGCATTAGGTCTATTATAACTTCTTTACGACCACATCAAGTTATAAGTTATTTATAAGGGTCCTACTAGGATTCAACTGTCATCTCTAAACTAACGCCATTAAGTAAATATACTTTAGCATGTCAGTAATTAGCTTTAATTAAATTTTACAATGTGAAATAGTGTTATATTTGGTATTTCAATTTTAATAAAAAAATTTAATTTTCAATCAAATTTTCTTTAGTATATTTTAAATATTTCAGGAATAAATTAAATTTGAATTTAGCGCATAAAATTCTAAAATTGGTTAAAAGTAGTTACCGTTATTATCGGCTATGCTACACTAGCGCCCTCAGTAAATGACGCCCGGAAGATAGCCATTTGGAGGAACACAAAATTAACATTGAGCTAGCCTCCCCTGGGTCCTACATAACTATCCAGGTCGGCAAGGTAGTCGATTTTCCATTAGGGACCAGGAACTCAATGCAGGTTTAGAATGAATAACAAAGATGGCACTTCAGTAGCACCATTATTTAGGGTTGAATTGTGGAAGATCTTATTTTCTTTGTTTTAAAACAAAGAAAATATGAAAATAAATGTGGTGCTGGAGTGGAATGAAAAAGCAAGAAAAAGAAATGAGATGATGAATTGACGAAAAAATAGTGTAAAAGTGGGTACAAATGTACCAAATGTACACAAATGTACAAATGTGGGTACAAATGTTTGGGTCCTTAGGTCCCTAGTTGACCTATAGATAAATCTGGCCATGGTCATGGTGGATAGTAAATGTAATTGGTTATTTCCTCACCCAGATGGCGACATCCAACAGGGTTACACTTGCTTGGGTGCCGGGGCACTCTGGTATCAAGACAAACTCGCAAAGGCGGATTCAAGAATGTCATTCATGGGTCCAGAGCCGGCTATAGGCCTACCAAAGTCCATAACACTGAGTAGAATAGCCTGGAATAAAATCCTGGAATAACTATGTAGGAGGCAAGTTCCCAAAGGTCATGATAAAGAAACCTTTGAAAGAACATAACAAAAGACTTCTAAATCTAAGAAGGAAGGACATCAAAACGCTGGTAGGCCTACTAACAGGACACTGCAATTTGAGGAAACATCTCCAAACTATAGAAAAGAACATAGAGTCAGCAGCTTGCCCAGAAATGTGGCGTGGAAGATGAAACTGCCTCCCATTTGTACTATTTGACTGCCCAGCCATGACTCAAAGTCGTCTCAACTCGCTTGGTCCACCCAGACATGAGCTGGGAAACATACACAGAGATCCAGTTGACTGTCTGCTGAGATTCATATCAGAACCAGACCTGACCAACTGGAACTGAAATTAAACTGGGGCCCAATAGTCCTTTTAGGACGCAGCGCAGAGGAACTCTCATGAGAGGCCCCCAGATCAAAAGAAAAAAAAAATTGGTTCTTCTAGTCTTATACTTGGTTCTCCTGAACTTGATTATGACTGTCACATTTTTTTCCTAGCCTTCTCGATTTTTACAGCAGGGTATCCAATTATCTTGACTTTTCAGCCGAAAATTCTTATTGATTTATCATCATTTGATGATTTGGCTTTGATCAATATTGTTTTAAAAAGGTTGTGAAATAAAATCAAATAATCTCGTGATTTTTCATCAATATTCTTCTAAACTTATTATAGACCAAACAAATTCATTACCTAATATACCTATTTACAATTCCTAATTAAACAATGAAGAAATTAAGAATTATGTCCTTAATTTTTGTTAAATTCCTTGACCTAAAGAAATTTTCTCACTCATCAGATTGCCCTGGTCATATTGGATATCCACTTTTATCATTCATGAAGCAAAATATTATTTGATTTGAAATATTATTTGCGAGTGTAATGTTTGACCAACTGATCCGAAGATCGAAGAAATTAACATTGGTGGGCGTTTAAGAAACCTATTTTTTATATTTCTTGGTCTAAACATTGCTGCTAAACGCCCACATTTGCCTAAATTCTTTTAAAATTTCCAATTTTGACGAAAAAAGTATATAATAATGCAAATTTGTTGCAGATTCGGTCAATCCAATCATTCAAGAACTTCGTTTAAATTTTACAAGTTCTTAATTTTGCCACTGATGCAAAAAATCATCGGCTTGATTTACTTTTGAGAACAACTGTCGCCTACTTTTATGGGAAATCTGTTTAAAATTGATGCACTATAGGGAAATAATTAAAAAATTAATTATTAATTTTGATACCATTGAATATTTATAAAAGGAAAAAAATGAGGTTGACAATAAACCTGAGATATTAACTTTTTTTTTTTTTTGTCGAAGTTATCAGATTTAGAAAGTGTTCAAAACTACGACAAGAAAATATTTTGGACTTTTTCCTTATGGGTATAAGAAGGTGTTGAAGCTCTCTCCCTACTTTCTTCTTTCGTTCCCTCCACCTCTTCAGGTGTCTTCAGGTGTTTAGGTACCATGAGGTGATGATACAAAACGATCAAATCATCAATGATATCTTTAATGGTTTCAATAATGAGAGTTTGACACAACTGAATGGAAAATGCAAATGCAATTAATATTGACAATATTAATTTGAAAAAAATTGTAATTAAACGTTTAAATATTCGAATATCATATTTTTATTGCATACAAATCGAGGTTTTGAGGTTCGATATCGCTTAAGGATTTTCGCTTTTATTTCGCCAGTATTGTTTCGGTGGAATGATAAAGATGATGATGATGAAGAAGAATAAATATTTTTTTTTTTAATTAAATTTTCAACGAATTTTATTGCTGGAAAAGGAAACATCTCACATCATGATATTGAGCTAAGCAGATTATTGCTAACCGTAATGTGATTTTTTTTTCTTTTTTGCTTTTAGCTCAGTTATGCAAATTTTTGCGCCGTTGTAAAAAAATGCGATTGTATCAATAATTTCGCCTCATTTGTCCACAAAGAATAAAAACATAGATTAAGTAAAAAAAAAAAAAAATAAGAAATTTGTCGATAGAAAAAAACCAGTTCTTTCATGGATTAATTAAAATTTAGTGATTTCTTTTTTGAAAAAAGCATGGTGAGGGAAATTTTTGAAAAAATGATTCAAATGGAAGGGTAGTTTCGGTCTGGCCTAAATCTAAAACCCCTATTTAATAGGTAACCCACTCATTTACGTGTTAAAGAAGAAAACAGGAATGTATTGAATAATTTTGCGAATATCAAGAATGGACCATACAACTAATTGGTTATACACTAGACTGATTCAAAAAAAATTATAATTTTTTTTTCTGAATTACATCGAAATTATTGTTGGGAGTGACAAAAAAAATCCTGTGAATTGAAGCTCTTAATATTAATATTAAGAGGTGCCCCATCGCAAATTTCGATTTTCCATTGAAATAACATGGGAACAATATTCTCTTGCACTTTGGAATTTTATAGGTCACGTTGGTGACAATATTTCGGAATGACCAAGGTATATTCTTGTAGAAAATTGAACGATCTACAAAAAAGGTGGTCTTACAAGTTTTTGATATATTTATTCCTTCAAAAGTTATTCGACGTCAAAGTTGAGCTAAATGGAAATTTTAATATTTTTTCAATTTTTTGACGCAACCATCAATTTTATGAAAAAATTTTAAAAGACATTTTTTGTAGAGCACTTTTTTTCCTATAACTTATCTCCATAAAAGTTTTTTATATTTTTCACAGGTCCTAAGTTTTTTAATTAAAATTAAAAAAAAAAATTTTATGTTAAAAATATAATAATCTAGGGAATTTTTAGCTTAATGCAACTAACTTAGGATCTGTGAAAAATATCAAAAACTGTTATAAAGATAAGTTATAAGAAAAAAAGTGCTCTACAAAAAATGTCCTATAAAATTTTCTCATAAAATTGATGGCTGCGTCAAAAAATTGAAAAAATATTAATATTTCTCTTTAGTTCAACTTTGACCTCCAATAACTTTTGAAGGAATAAATATATCAAAAACTTGTACAAGACTTTTTTTGTAGATCGCTCAATTTTCTACAAGAATATACCTTGGTCATTCCGAAATATTGTCACCAACGTGAGCTATAAAATTCCAAAGTGCAAGAGAATATTGTTTCCATGTTATTTAAATGGAAAATCAAAATTTGCGATGGGGCACCTCTTAATATTAATATTTAGAACTTAAACTTTCACAGATTTTTTTTTGTCATTCCCAACAATATTTTCGATATAATTAAGAAAAAAAAATTAATCATTTTTTTTTTTTGAATCAGTCTAATAAATAGTCTCGAGTTTGATAAATTTTGAAATAAATACATGCAATCACCAAAAAAGTTTTCAAAAAGTTGAGAATTATTTCAAATCCGTGAAAATTTACTAAATTATCATGTAATATTGTCCATTCCTTCAAAAAATTACTTTGAAACTATTTTCGTTCAAATTTGCTCAGTAGCGAGTTTTAAAGCTTAATAACTTTTTACCTGTTAGAATTACGAAAAAACTACCTCAATACTTTTTTGTAGAGAATTTAATTTCCTACAAGAACAGTTGATGAAAAATTCAAAAAAAAATTTTTTTCTTAGTGGTCCCAAATAAAAACGTAAAAAAAAAGTTTTTACATTGGAAAATAGACATTCATTAAGTTTCGTGAAGAATCAATATATCAACCTGCGCTTTGGAGGGAAATACGTTTAAATACTCTCTACTTAAGTGATAATTGATGGAAACTTGGAAAAATTAAGGAAATTATTCCCCCCCATTTTTATCACTAGGCAAGAAAATTGATAACAACTCAAGTACCTTTACTATTCATGTTTTTTTCGCTACGCTACTGGGAAAACCAATACAGAATTCTTCGGCATCGCCATCAATAAAGATTCAAAACAAATAAGGCACTTCTTGAAGAAAAACATAAGGATTACACCGATTTTAATCAAGAGCAGTGGCGTAGCTACCTAGAGGCCTTCAAGCTCAGGGGGCCCTCGAATCCTTACCAGAAATCTCGATCGAACTGAACTTTTGGAAATTTCTCCTACACCAAGTTAATTGTAATTTATGTTGTTGCTGTTAAATATTTTTATTACCTGCCCTGCACTGCACAGAAATGAGCTTAAGTAGCTTAGAATTTTTGAAGTATTTGTATATTTTATATTTATATTAATTTGGTCCAGAGCCTTTGGTTACCTAGCTACGCCACTGACCAGGAATACCATTTTTTTAATTTTTCCACTCTGACATCTCTATCAATTAACGGTAACTACTTATTTAAAGTGCAACAACTGCCGTTTTCTATTGAGCAAATGAATAGTGCAACATTTTCCTATCGAAAAACACAAATGATTGTTGCGATTGTATTGTGATTTGAATTTCTTTTTCCAGCCGATATCTATACTAATCAAGTAGCATGAGTTGCACATAAATTTATTGGAGAACAATAACGAAATGCGGTCTAGAAATAATGTTAATGCAATAATAATAACAACAACAAAGGAGAAATGTTTTGCAAAACTTTTACTTGGAAATGCGTAATGTCTGTGGATGTTGTTGGTCCAGTCTATCAGAAATTATTGGCATCGAGATTCGAGAGGAGAGCCCAAATGAAGAGTTACACAAGCAATACAATATCATCTTTTATCATTTCTATAGCTACATACGAACGTTTTTTTTTTCTGTTTCCCCAATCTAGGTTTTTGGGTCACCGTGGACTCCAATGATTTTACAAAATCGATAATGTGAAGTTTAAGGCCATCGTTGTTCCGATCGTTCGAAACCAGTAACCAGTAACGACTAAAGCCCATCATATATCTTTCTCAACCAAAATCGAACAAGTGTCACCCAGCTTCTTTGCATTCTTTACAAGAAAACAAAATTACCGATTCTGCCATCATCGAAAGATTTCAATTTTTAAAAATAGAAACCATTTTTTTTTCGCCGTTATTGACACTGAAATCAATAACAAGATCATTCAACACGAATTTCTAGTAATTATATTTGGCTACACCTGCGGCTGTTCAATTAAAAAAAAAATCCGCTAAAACATCAATCCAAATTCCATTTGGGGTATTTGATTAAGATGTTCTTCTACCTATTAAATCAAATCCAATTCGATATTTACAGTGTAAGTGGAGCAATTAATAAAAATCTTCAAGTTCGTTTTTCAAAAGTATTACAAAACAATTCGGAATATAAATATTCTCATATAATGTCATTTGAATAATTTTTCTTGGATTTTATAGAGAGAAAACACAATTAACGAGTCGTTATTTTCCAATAAGTCAAATACTTTCCAATGCCTGGTCGTGTTTAATTAATTTTGGTCATTTATTTTGACGGTTATTGCTTAATTTTTATCAATTCAGTGTCATATTTACTTAAATAATGCCACCCATTTAATTGGTGATAAGCGTTTAAGATTTCAATTACAGATAAGATATTATTTATTTCTGATGGTTTTTGAAAAAAAGTTTTAACACAAATATCTTCGTTAAATTGAACGAAGATTACAAGAAGAGTTTATTCAATTTTTATCCTATTTATATACAGTTAGAAAGCCGAAAAATAGCGAATTTTCCAGAATTTTTTCAGAGAAAACTTTTAAATTAATTGATCTAAAAATTTGTACACATATTATGGTATCTTTTAACTGTATTTTAAGACCTGGTATTAGTAAAAATATTTATTTAGAAAGGAGCTACAGCTGATCTCCGGGAGCTCCTCTCAAAAAAGACGTTTTGCGGTGACCCCTATATCTCTGAACTGGATCCTCTGAATTTAAAAAACCAAACAGATTTCATTAAAGTAATGTTACCTCTAGTAATTAATCGAAGGAATAAGTAAAATATTTTTTTTTGACAAAATGGCGGTTTCTCAACAAAAAAAAAACGATTTTTGACCAAAATTTCGGCCTTAAATTGTTTATAAAAAAAAAAAATATTTATCGGTGAGAAAAAATCTTCAATTAATTACTAAAAAATATATTTCAGAAGCTCGAGTTAAAATTTGAGACTAATCAGTTTAGCCATTTTGGAGTAATGTTGGTCACCGACTTTGAAAACACCATTTTGAGAAAAACGCGTTTAAAGTTTGAAAAGCACTTTACATAGGATAATTTTTATTTCCAAATTTGAGTGTAACTTCGAAAATATTCATCGGAACGATATGAAATTTTCTGTATGTATTCTTAAATATATGTACATTAAGAAAAGAAAATAAAAAATCGATTTTTTGAAAATTTTAACTGAATATAACCCCTTAACTCTTTTATTGAAAGCTTTTTATAAAAGCTCATTTTATGCCTTATCTACCTATTTCATTTTTGCTATACCGCAATAATGATCACAATTATCAAATGCTTAAGAAGTTGAGGGAAATCAACGATTTTTATTTTGGTATTTAGCTTAATATTGCCTATTATTAAGTTGGGTTTTCTAGGATAAAGTTAGTTGAACCTCAACACTGCAACCTCAGGACATATTGTGGTTTCTGGGTCCCTTCTTCACCTAATGAAGACCATGCAACTGGGAGAACCTTAGCACTTGTTGCACTAGGTGCTTTCCAATAATTTCAGTTCCAAGGCTTGTAATCCCCAGTTCCTGACCACTGTTGTATACCGCCAGTGGGTTCAGACCCTAGGTCTCCCCAAAGATTCTTCATGCCATCATAAGTATATTAATTCCTTTAGATACGATAGTTCTAAAATCTGATACCCAAATTAGTTTTTTGTCAATAATAACCCCCAGATATTTTACCTCTTCCATAATATCCCAAATAGAATTTTCATTTTAGTTTTAACGCTTCCTACATTCCATTTTAGGGTACATAATACCCAAGGTTTATAAAATACACAGGTGGTCTCATGCGCTACGTGACGTATCCAGAAGAAATTCGTATATATCTTCAGACTGATTCAAATTTCAAAATTCTTCGTATGACGTCCTTTTTTTTGTCTAATGGGGCAACCTGTGTAGTTTATAAACCTTGCATGATACCACGCTAGTTTTTATGGGATTTATTATATACAGTTTTCATATTGCACCATAAATCCTATGCGGTAATATTCCTATGTTTTCGGAGATATTCACATGTCGCTTGCTTGATTGCGCAGTTGTAAAATTAATGGCGGAATTAGGTTAGAATTTTAAGCCACGTGCTGATATTTGAAATGAATTATGTTTAGTTGAAATATCTAAATAATTTTAATTTTTAGTGAAATTTAAATAGGAAAAAGCAATGTTATATTTGTATTTGTCCTCAAAAGTGGTGGAAAGTAAGCAGAGCCGGGATAAGAAAACGCCTCAGGGATTAGTGCCACGTGTAGGTCATCCTTTAATCCTGGGGCTAAGAAATCGGTCCCGAAGATGAAAAAAATCACTAGGGATAAAAGGTAACGGGAGATTATTGCATTTAAAGCTCCATGAAATATCCTTTGTATAACTATCATAATTTTATTTTATTCAAGATACAAATAACCACGGGGAACACCAATCTTCAGCGATGAAGAGGTACGAGAAGAAGTATTTATTAAAATGAGATTCAAAACTTGAAAAAAAGTTAATCATATTAAGTTGAATTTCTATAAGAATTTGTAGATGTTTTCTTCCGGTTAATGAATTAATCCAATAAGTCCAATTGATACATAAGTACTGAGAAAATGAAAATTTTGAAATATTTCTATCCAAAATAACACCAAAATGTTACATCGAGTATTAAATCAAAAGTTCTACATCCAAGAAAATGTTTTACAGCTAATTTCCCACGAAATCAATCACCACGACTAATTTGACTTTTGTAAGCTAAAACCATAATATCTTATAATGAATCACTAAATAATTATTGATTTTTCAGATAAATGAAACATTCCAATGCCCAAATTCAATTTTTTAAAGAATTTTTGAAATCAAAACCAACAAACTAATAGTGAAGATATTTTCAAATTATTACCATCCAAAGATAGTAAAAATTTATAGTTAATAGAAGGAATTATTTTGAATGCAGTAATTAGTTTCGTGTAGAAATATTTTTTTTTTGTTTATTAAGTATTTATAATCTATCCTGGACCTTTAGTAAGTCTTTAAGAATGGTTTGTAACATGTTGAATTATGTTTACGTTGGAGTCCTCCAAGTTTATAAATTACACAGGTTGCCCCATTAGAAAAAAAAATGACGTCATACGAAGAATTTTGAAATTTGAATCAGTCTGAAGATATGTACGAATTTCTTCTTAATACGTCACGTGGCGCATGAGGCCACCTGTGTATTTTATAAGCCTTGGGAGTCCCCAGCCGCTCCCCATAGCTGGATGCCATACATCCAGATTGGTTTCTGAATGGATTTGTACAGCAGGAGCTTACAATTCAAGGACAGTTGTGATTTCCAGCCAATTTGCTAGTGTCGTTGTCGGCATTTTGCTTTTAGTTGGCCGCTCTTGGCTGATATATGTCTCCTCCAGGCAGGCCTTGCTCTAGCAAATTTGCCGCCCTGGGCAAGATGAAAAAATACCGCCCCTTCAGGGTTGAAAAAACACAGAGTTTTAATTAATATCACAAAATTTTTAATTTTTTGAAAAAATATTTTTTTCATTAAAAACTAATTTTTTCACATTTTTGTTCATATTGTATATCAAATATGACAAAATGCCGCCCCTGAAATTTTCCGCCCCGGGCGACCGCCCGGGTTGCCCACCCCTAAAGCGGGGGCTGCCTCCAGGTTAGTCTTCTATCCAAGGGCATCTCAAGATACTTAGCCTCTGTTGCCTGCGGAATCTGAAGGTTGTGTAATAAGACTGGGGGACTAGAGTTCGAGGTGACCGATTTTGCTTTGTTGGCTTTAATATTCCATGTGGTGAACCAAACCTCTAGGTCACCGGGAGCGCCCTGTGATTTGGATGTAGTCGTTGGATATTGATCTACTGCCATGATAGCAGTGTGGTTTGCGTATATGGCGAATACATCTTCAGGCATCGGTAGATCTGTAGTGTAAACGAGGAAAGGAAACGGACCAAGTATACTATCCTGGAGCACTCCAGATCCTTCTTCGTGTAATTCAGAATTAACTTCGGTATATTTTTTGTCAGTTAGGTAAGACTGGATAATATTAAAGAGTGGGTAAGGTAATACTGACTTCAATTTGTACAGCAGTCCCAGATCGAAGGCTTACGTGATGTCCAAGAAAACTGTGGAACAGTACACTTTTTCATTTAAAGCTCTCATAATCGTGGATACCACTTTACACGTGTGTTCGATAGTGGAGTTCCATGCGAAATCCAAACTAGTAGTTTGGGATTAGATTTTGTTGGTCGATTATGGATTGGAGCTTTTATAGGAGTCTTTCGAATTTCAATATGATAGATAAGAGGTTAATAAGTCAATATGACCCGAAATTATTCACCGGTTTTTCAAGCTTGTGAATCATGATAATTTTTGTGATTTTTCACATCTGTGGAAAATGTCCTTTTCTTAAGATTGACGTAATGAGAGTAATTATGTTTTCCAAAAGCTCCTTGACCATCATACCGGTTATTCCTTCATAGCTTGGAGCTTTTTTCGGTTGGCTTTATCTTTAAAGCATGAAATCACCTGTTCCATTGAAATTTGGAAAGGAGTACTAAAATTGTTGCTTGATCATTCTTAAGTCACTTCGATGTCAAAATTTTCGTGTAGAAATAATGAAAATTTATTTTTCAGGAAAAAAAACGGTTTATGATTTACACACTTAGTAATTAGCTAAAATACATTATACTAATCAAATTATAAAAGGGAATTAAGAAGAAAATGCTTTCCTGATATTTCTGACCACTGAACCAATCATTATCAAAGAAGAAAATTTGAAAAATTGCAATACGAATTAGGTAAGTTCAATGGTAAATATTTACGAAAGTAATAAAGTTAATAATTTTTCCTAATTCTTTTTCAGAAGCCAGTTATCTAAGTCATTCTGAACCAATTTACGATCGATAATTTCATTTAATTGTTTGAAAGTTTTTGTTCTGTTTTGAATTTCTTTTTGTAAATACATTGTAAGTACCTTCAACAGGTACTTTTGTATGTATGTTGTTCAAAGAGTTGCTCTTTGATCTTTCGTTCTAAAATTGAATGATTGGCATCAGTTAGGCTTGAAAAGAATGTTTCTTTTTTTTATGATGACTGCAATTAATTTTTTCTGTATAAGTATGCTGACAAATTAGTGTGTCACAATTTGACTTGGAGGGTAATTAATCATCAAAAACATGATGATTTTAACAGATTTGTAACTGAATAGATTTAGTATGAAAGCCAAATTATTAATTTAGTCTTTTATCAATCACTTGCTGGATTTGTTTGGATTTCTTTGTATAAAATAATGGTATTATTGATTATCAATATTTTGATTATTTATGTCCTTTATGAAAATTTTAGTAGTATGTCAATGAATTTTTTTTTAGGAAATTCGTTGAAAAGAGAAATGGAGTCTAGAAAAGTTTTCATCGGAAAAAAATAACATTGGAAAAGTTTAACCAGACAGGCAGTGGCGTAGCTACCGAGGGGCTAGGCGGGGCAGTGCCCCGGGGCCCTCAAATCCTTACCAGAAATCTTGATTGAACTGAACTTTTGGAAATTCAGTTGGAAGTTCACCAATTATGTAAGGAAATAATGAGCAAATATGGAGTGCTAGAATGCGACCTAACGGAAGTATTTACAGCAATTTTATTATTCTTTACAATTCCTGTCACTTCTGCAGCAGCTGACAGAGCATTTAGCAAATTAAAAGTAATAAAAAATTATTTGAGAAATAATATGAGCCAAACTTGACTCCGACATTTATCGCTAATACCAATTGAAAACTAAATCGCATTAAGCCTGGATTTAAACGAAGTTATTGATACTTTTGCGAAAACTAAAGCTAAGAAAAATTGTAAATATAATTGTTATTTAGTCAATTGATAGGCCCCTGAGTGTTGCACCAACTATTTTTCCACGCAATTTTTATGAGTTATAGTGCTCATGTAGAAGCATAAAATATATTTTTTTCGTGATTGTTATTTTCAGAGAACAGAAAAAAAATTATTTCATTTGTTTCTTGGATTTTTTTTGTATAATTTTTTTTCTAAAAATTTCAAAAAAAAATATATGATATACTCTGTAAAATAATCTAAAGCCTCGCGTTGGTTTCCTTTTTCTAGCTTAATTAGTTTTTGAGATATATAACTTTGAAAAATAGCCATGCGGGGGGACATTTTTGCCCATATCTTAAGGGAGTATTCTAGTCTAGAAATTTAAAAAAAACGATTTTTTTTTATATTTTCAAAGTTTAACTATTCAAAAATATGTCTACGAGAGGATTTTTCAAAATTCGAATTATTTTCTGAGATATAGGTATTTTGCTGACCTGGCATCCAAACCCGTTTAGCCGGAACTAATCGAACAAAAGACATTAGGGATACTTCGTCTACCTGAATTCATATTTCTCAGTAATACCTTTTGTCCCTTGGTACTTTTGTCCCTACTGTAGAACTCCTCGATATGAAGAGAGAAACGCGGAAAATAGTTTTTTCGAAGTCGAGGAAGGTCCGATGTATGAAGCAGGAATGGCAGATTGAATAAATGTAAGTCTAAAATATCATTCCATGACTTAGACAAACCGATTTATCTGAAATTTTTAGAGTGTTCTTTATAGACTTGTCTATGTCTGGAACTATCCCCATCCCCAAATTTTGATTTTTACTATTTTTAAAAAATTCGAAACAGTCAAAAAATGTGGTACAAAAATTGTTTTTTTTTCAGGCAGTCGCGATTTCGTGAAAATTTTTTTTTCATAGTTTTCCGTAGTTCCAGACATTGCGACATTATTCTAGATTAATAATATTTTTTTTTGGTTTTAGATTACTAGGAGGGTTGAAATCGTGGGTATGGTCACGTGCCAATTTTTTGAGACCTCTCACTTCATCAGTTGCTAATTTTTGAAATTTTTCACTTTTTTCTGTATTCTTGAAATGTTTATAAATAACTGATAAAAAGATGTATCGTAAAAATATGAATTGGCTATTTTTTATGACACTTCAAAAATTACCTGAAATTCATGCCTCTAGACTAGAATACTTCCTTAAGGTCAAAGAGGAATTTGGTCGCGAAAAATATATAAAATGTGTTTGGATATCAAGCCGATGTTTTAACATAAGTTTTGACATAGGTTCCTATTTGGGGGCCAACTCGCCATGTGGATCCTGCTAGACCCTTTAAACCAGTGATTCCCAAAGTGGTCTATATCGACCCCTAGGGGTCTATGACAACCTGCAAGGGGTCTACGTCAGCGAAAAAAAATTTGGGGGTCCATGAAATGAAAATGGGGGTCCACGATAGTGGATCTCAACACATACACTGATAGTACCTATTTACTTACATCATACTATCCTATAATATCAAGACATATACAGTATTTATAAAAGTACCTATGAAATTATAAAAGGACTTATGTTTTTACTTTAAGTTTTTAACACTAAACTTCACTGCAGTTAGAAATTTACAGGAAATCAATATCAGGTAAGTAGGGGGTCTACCCAACACGGAAAAACATGGCAAGGGGTCTACGACACAAAAAAGTTTGGGGAACTCTGTGCTAGACCCTTTAAACTAAAGTTGCAGGAGGAAGAAGTTGCATGTAGTTTATCATTCAAAAAAAGCTTTAACCCTTAGTTTTAAAGGTGCAGAATTGATACAAAATTTTGCATTAACGTCAAGTCGTTAATATACAATTCTTTTACAATAAAAAACGATGTTTTTGGACTTCTTATCTATACAAATACCAAAAAGAAATCTAATAAGTTAACGTAAATGATTACGCAGACTTATCGGGGGAAAAAAAATGCTAAATTTGGTAAACTTTCACGCGACATTGTTGCATCTTTGAACCTTTTGAAACAAGTCCACCTTATTAAATCACTGAATTATCACCGAACTATAGTCACGCATTTATTTATCTCTGAATTATAATTAACCTCATACAGTTAAATATCCAAATCTAACGACAGAAGAAAAAAATAACGTAGCCTCAATGATTACATTAAAAAAGAAAATTTTCCATATTTCCAAAGTAGAAATTTTCTTACCAATATAGTTTATCTGGTATTTGGCATACGAGTTATTATTAATCGGCTTATCACAAACATTTCCTAAATGATAATTTTTTTCTCTCTGTATAATTTCTAGATTTTTATTTCCCATATTCATCATTGCGATGCTGTGGGTTTTCAAGTCATTCCAAATTGAAAATTTGACCTTTTTGTTGAGAATTTGTAAAGATTCTGCATCACAAATTGTTCAGTTTCTTTTTTTTTTTGCAAATAAGACGATTATATATCAAATTGTCATAAATTTTGTTGGTAACACCAATTTTACAGTTAGAAAATATTAAGTTGTAAATTATTAAATTTATGGACGGTTGATGGTAATTGCTGCAGGTGAAATTGCAATGGATGTTTGTTTGTATGAAAAAAAGCACTGTAGTTATTTGAAACATTAAAACAATTTTATATTTAATTTCGATCAGGGAAGATGGATCATTGATGGGTGTCTGGAATGAGAAGTATGTGTGGTATATAGTCCAAGAGCCAGTAACACAAGCTTCATGAAGTGTTTGATGCACCTTGAAATTTTGTAAGGCTAATATCAATGGGATGAGAAGTAGGAATACCTGTGTTTGCATAACCCAACCCGGGACACCAGGTACTGCGCATGGGTGAAAGGTGTAATAATATACATAAGCCAAAAAAAGTGTTTGATTCACAGGCCAACAAACGTTAATCGAAAGTTTAGGTAATTTTAAATCAGAATCCAAGATGGCAGACACTTTTAGAGGGGTTTACATATAATTAATGCCCTCCAAAGTTGATTTTTTTTTAATACAAAATGAAGTGTTTGATTCACTCTGAAATTTGAACAGCTTATTAATTAAATATTTAAGATTTTAATTACAAAAAGCCAGACAGTTTTGCTGGGGTTTAACTATCGGTAGACGTAAAAACTTTTATTTAAAATAGAAAGAGATAGGCTGCGTATGGTTGGCGGAGTGAGCGAGAGGGCCGATCACCACTGTAGCTGACTTTGTATTGCTTTTTGAAACTTGTAAAATTCGAAAAGCATAACCGGTGATAATCTAGAATATAATGTAATGTCGAATCACATTAGAAATCCGTCAAAAATATAATTTAAAGTACTGTGATGTGATTTTACCATTAGAAGTGTCTTCTAATGAAGATTATCACCGGTTATGCTATTCGAATTTTACAAGTTTGAAAAAGCAATACAAAGTCAGCTACAGCGGTGATCGGCCTTCTCGCTCACTCCGCCAACCATACGCAGCCTATCTCTTTCTATTTTAAATAAAAAAATTTACGTCTGCCGATAGTTAAACCCCAACAAAACTGTCTGGCTTTTTGTAATTGAAATCTTAAATATTTAATTAATAAGCTGTTCAAATTTCAGAGTGAATCAAACACTTCATTTTGTATTAAAAAAAAATCAACTTTGTAGGGCATTAATCTATATATATACTTATATATAAAATTCTTACGTCTGTCTGTACATTTCGATTTTGAACCCAATTTTAGGGTAAATATTTGTTTCAAGAGGCCCTTACTCCAAATTTAACATTTTTAAAATTTTTGTCTGTCTGTCTGTCTGTGTGTCCCGATTTAACTAAAGAACGGAACAACCAAATTTAATGAAATTTGGTATTAAGATACAACCCAATTTCCCACAGACTATAGGCTACTTATCATTCCAAAAAAATAATAAGGGAAGGTATTCCTTAGGGATGAAAACATAAATTTTTACTTTAAACATGTGAGTTATATATCATTGGAAAGGTAATTTAAAGTTAAACAATAATCTGTAAAAATATTTTTAGTTGAACTGACAGAAAGCACAGTAAATTCAATTTAATTTTTAAAAAATTGCCTCTTTGAAACATAAACCTTTATATATACAAAACACATAGTTGATGTTAATAGCGTAATGGCTTCTTTTTTTTTAAATTTCTACCCTAAAAGAGTAAAAGGGAGTGACTAAGTTTGTATGAGAAAATTTAGAGTTAATCAACAATCGAAATTTTGAATTTAATAAGTGTTAAAAATAAATAAATAATGAATTAATAATGAATTAATAATAAATGTCGGTTTTTGTTATGTCATTTTAATAACAACATTTTAAATAACGTCGTTTCACTTAATTAGATATGAAAGTGTAGGAAGTAGGTACTTATACCAAATACCAAAGAGGCAGTTTTTAATTTTTGTTTGTTTTTCACACAATCAAACTTTTTTAAAATTTAATTTTTATAAACCAATGATTGTGACCTGGAGCAATTATTTAACCTTAAGGGAGCAATTTTTTGTCATATATTTCATTATCAATCAAAAAATAAAATCTTCCAAACCAACTTTCCTTCGGTATTTAGAAAAACTTGAAAATCAATTATTGTTATTGAAAATAAATAAAATATTCGAATTTCCTTCCACGCTTTCTATCTATTTCCAACATATCTATTTACGTTACGCAGACGAAGTCGCGGGGATCAGCTAGTATCTTATATATTGTATACACAGTATTTAACATTTGTTTATCATAATGTCAATTTGTAAATCTTTATTATCGAAAAATTTGTATTAAAAAAAAATCAACTTTGGAGGGCATTAATTATATGTAAACCGCTTCAAAAGTGTCAGCCATCTTGGATTCTGATTTAAAATTACCTAAGCTTTCGATTAACGTTTGTTGGCCTGGAATCAAACTCTTTTTTTGGACTTATATTTTATTACACCTTTCACCCATGCGCAGTACCTGGTGTCTCGGGTTGGGTTATGCAAACACAGGTATTCCTACTTCTCATCCCATTGATATTAGCCTTACAAAATTTCAAGGTGCATCAAAAACTTCATGAAACTTGTGTTACTGACTCTCAGACTAATAGGATTTGTTGGCAGGTTGATGTACTGAAGATGAACCGGACGTCTTTGGCACATCGTAAAAGTTGCCGATTCACGATTTATTGCCACAATAAACAATTACATGTCTGTAATATGAGCATTTGCAAACGGTAAAGACAATGACAAGGCAAGTAAAATATCATTGATAGAATATTGTGTGCATTTAATAAACGTATACATACATATGTGAGAGATTGCTGACATAAATATTTGAACTAGTTTGGGACAATGATCCGAGAAAGAGAAGGCGTTCTCCCCCGGCGTGGTGGTCCAAGTGAGAAACGGCCACTCATTGGGGCGGTGCACACTTTACAAATTTGAATTTTTCTCCTCGCGATCGTAACAGATATGATATTTGGAAAGTGGTGATCATATTTAAAATATTCGATTGGTTTTTCTGTGTGCTTCCTCCAAACGCATGGTTAGCTGAAGAGCTCTTTAAGACTCATCATTCATTCAGTCCACGGCTTCTGCCTCTGTTGGTTCCGATGCAAAGAGCTTAAGTCACCACAAACCGATAATTGGATCGGTTCAGTTTTACGAGCATAGGATTTTTTTTTTATTTGTGATTTTTGTGCCACATTTCCATCCATACAACTAGTAAGTATACAATTTTTTTTTCTCTTAATTTCATTGGTCATCAAAAATTTATTTTAACTAAGCGAAAATCAATGAATACATCAACTAAGGACATTGCTC
Source organism: Sisyra terminalis (assembly GCA_958496175.1). Lineage (NCBI taxonomy): Eukaryota > Metazoa > Arthropoda > Insecta > Neuroptera > Sisyridae > Sisyra > Sisyra terminalis. The sequence goes on from OY292278.1 coordinate 7,579,909, forward strand.
TCTCCAATCAAAATTTTAAAATTTCAATGTTAATTTATTCAAAATTTTCATGTCAAGGTTTATCAACGACTTAAGCTGTGATTTGCGATTAATATTAATCTTTTACCGTCAATTTAAATAATTAATTATTCAAAACCATCGACAATAAATTTTAAGTTCAATTTACTACATTGGACTCTAATTATTGAGGTAATTTCAGGCTTACCTCTAAAAATTAACACTTCCTAAATAGAAATTATAAGACTTAAGTATCAGTCCCAGTATAAAAATTAAATTTTCCGAAAAACTCAAAAAATTTCCAAAATTTAATGCCTCAGAGTTGATTGCATTTCCTGGGTTCTCACTTCCCCTAATTATTACCAAGTAGCTGGGCGAACCTTAGCAACCGATGCACTAGGTGCTTTTCGACTATATCAGTTCCAAGGATTCATTTTCCTCTTCTTCTAGACAGATCTTAAGTATTCTTTGATCTTTTACCGTTAATTTAAATAATTAATTATTCAAAACCAACGACAAATTTTTTTTTTAATTTTAAGTTCAATTGATTACTTTGGACTCTAATGTTTGAGATAATTTCAAGCTGATTTTTGACTTAAATTTTCTGGCGATTGACTTGAAGAAAATTTCTTAAATACATCCAGGTAAATATTCAAAGAACTCAGGAAAATAATGGAGAAAAAGATTTGAATTTTTGGTTCAAAGAACCATAATTCTGCAAGGAAGAAATTGAGTAGATATTTAAATCATTTATTTTGAAAACAGTCTAAGTCATTTAAAGAAAACAACCTTATAAGTTTTAGGGTGGTTTCATTATTTATATTAAGTTGGTTTTTTTCAAGATAAGATTAATTGAACCTTAAAATTACAGCCTCAGGGTTGACTGCATTTTCTGGGTTCCCACTTCCCCTAATTATCACCAAGTAGTTGGGTGAACCTTAGCAACCGATACACTAGGTGCTTTTCGACTTTATCAGTTCCAAGGATTCATTTTCCTCTTCTTCTAGACAGATCTTAAGTATTTTTTGATCTTTTACCGTCAATTTAAATAATTAACTATTCAAAATCAACGACAAAATTTTTTTTTAATTTTAAGTTCAATTTACTACATTGGACTCTAATTTTTGAGATAATTTCAACCTTACCTCTAAACATTAACACTTCATACAAATAAATTTAAGACTTAGGTATCGGTTCCAGTGTATAAATTAAATTTTCCGGAAAACTCAAAAAAATTCCCAAATTTAATGTCTCAGGGTTAATTGTATTTTTTGGGTCCCCACTTCACCTAATTATTACCAAGTAGCTGGGCGAACCTTAGCAACCGATGCACTAGGTGCTTTTCTACTATATCAGTTCCAGGGCTTTATTTTCTTCTTCCTCTAGACATAAGTTGGGCCCTAAGTTTACAAACTTAGGGCCAAACTTATATAAAATACCTGAAACCTGCCTGGAAGAGGGAAATTAAGCTCTGTAACTGATATAGTCGAAAAGCACCTAGTGCATCGGTTGCTTAGGTTCACCCAGCTACTTGGTAATAATTAGGGGAAATGAGAACCCAGGAAATACAATTAGCCCTGAGGCTGTAAATTTTGGATTTTTTTTTTGAGTTTTCCGGAAAATTTAATTTATATACTGGAACTGATACTTAAGTCCTATAATTTATATACAGGAAGTGTTAATGTTTTGAGGTAAGCTTGAAATTATCTCAAAAATTAGAGTCCAAAGTAATAAATTGAACTTAAAATTAAAAACATTTTTTGTCGTTGGTTTTGAATTATTAATTATTTAAATTAACGGTAAAAGATTAAAAAATACCTAAAACCTAATCAAAATAAGATTTTTTCGCTGACTTTGAACAGTTATACTGTGTATACAATATATAGGATATATTGCGGTCCAATTTATGTAGTATAATCTGATATAATAATATATAAAGATCATACCATAAACATAAATGTGAACAGAAGTTCAAACAAAAATATTCGTGACGTATTACCCAGATACGTATTTCGATTGCCAAGCAATCTTCCTCAGTGGTCATCAAGTAGTTCGGGCAAGACAATCGAAATACGTATCTGGGCAATACGTCACGAATATTTTTGTTTAAACTTCTGTTCACATTTATGTTTATGGTATGATCTTTATATATTATTATATCAGATTATACTACATAAATTGGACCGCAATATATCCTATATATTGTATACACAACATAGTTAAAACTTGTCTAGAAGAAGAGGAAAATGAATTCCTGGAACTGATAAAGTCGAAAAGCACCTAGTGCATCGGTTGCTAAGGTTCGCCCAACTACTTGGTGATAATTAGGGGAAGTGGGAACCCAGAAAATGCAGTCAACCCTGAGGCTGTAATTTTAAGGTTCAATTAATCTTATCTTGAAAAAAATCAACTTAATATAAATAATGAAACCACCCTAAAACTTATAAGGTTGTTCTGCTTAAATGACTTAGACTGCTTTCAAAATAAATGATTGAAATATCTGCTCAGTTTCTTCCTTGCAGAATTATGGTTCTTTAAACCAGGGGATTCAAATCTTTTTCTCCATTCTTTTCTTGGGTTCTTTGGATATGTACTAGGATGTATTTTTGAAATTTTCTTAAAGTCCATCGCCAGAAAATTTAAGTCAAAAATAAGAGGATTGATTGGTTTACAGAGTCATGAATTCTTCCTCAATTTATCGGAATTTATAAGCAAAAATTAATGGTAAAAAAGATCTATTATTGCATTTTTATTTCAATTATTAATCAAGTTAAAATCTATGGGGGGAAATACAAAGGAGGATAATTACATACGTCTAAAATTCTTCGGGCAAGCAAAAAAATAATTGAACCGTTTTCTTTGAAAATGGGGTAAGTTAAACTACCTTAAAATAAGGTTGTTCTCCTTAATTGACTTAGACTGTTTTCAAAATAAATGATTTAAATATCTTCTCAATTTCTTCCTTATTATTAATTTCTTCCAATTATTTTCTTGGGTTCTTTGGATATTTACCAGACTGTATTTTAGAATTTTTTTTAAAGTCAATCGCCAGAAAATTTAAGGTCGTTAATGAGAGGGTTGACAAAAAGTAATGGTAAAAAAGATCTATTATTGCATTTTTAATTCAATTATTAATAAAGTTAAAATCTATGGGGGTGGGAATACGAACGAGGTTAATTATATACCTAAAATTCTTCGAGCAAGTAAAAAAAATAATTGAACCGTTTTCTTTGAAAATGGGGTAAGTCAATTTTATATTGAGTGGTAATTTTTGCGGAATTTATCTACAGTGGTCAAAAAAGGATAAACAGGAACGATCAATTCATGTTCCAGACTTCAATTTTTAGTGTATCAGGAAAATTTTATGACTATTTGCTGTATATTGGAAAATTCCTCTTCAAAAGTTGGACTTTTAAACTTAAAGGGTTTTTTGAAAATTTTATACTTGATTTTGAAAATGCCGAAAATTTTGATTGGTTTGTTAGACAAAAGAAAGCATTGGCTTTACGGAAATAAATAAAATATGATATAAATTTATTGAGAAATTCAGATGCAATTTCTTTCTTTCAAGAATTCAATATATGGTAGGAAATTATATACATTATATATTTGGCAACAATTTGTAATTTGTTTCGGTGATTTTTTTTTCATTGAAAAGAAATGTTATTCGTACGTTTTACTGGCAAGGTTTTTACTTTTTAATGGGTGGTTTTTACCAAAATCGGCTAAAAAAGCAATATTTATGCATTTGGTACTTTCTGAGATGCAAAAATAATTAAGGCTATATAGATCATATTGGTTTAATTGATAAATGAATACAGTAACAATTATCCTTAAAAATTATCTGTTCAAATCATTTTATTCAAATTTTTACCCTTAAACCAATTAAAATTGCTATCATATGGTATACCCAAATGCAAGTGGTATTTACTAAAATGACAATATATTAATGCCACTAAATATTGAGAAATATTATAATATGTTTATAAGAGTGGTTCAAAAAATTTTTTTTTTTATTTTTCAAGTGCTACTGTTTTAAAAGCTTCTCTTAGGTATAAAACAAATTTCGTCAAAAGCGTAGCTTGATATCTCAATTCTTCATGAAGCTCAATAAATTTCTAATTCCCATTTAAATAACATGTAAAAAAAATTTCTACGTTTTTACCCGGTAAAACTAAGTTTTTTTTTTTTTTGATATGGATCAATTGCTCTTGTAGGAAATTAAATTCTCTTCAAAAAAGTACTCTAGTCAATTTTTCATAATTCTAATGGGGAAAAAGTTTTCCAAATTAAAATAAAAAAAACATTCATAATTCACAGTTTGCAATTCGCCAAAAAAAATTTGCTAAGTATATTATAAATATTGGACTGATTCAAAAAACATTAAGATTTTTTTTTTCTTAATTATATCGAAAATATTGTTGGTAATGACAAAAAAAATTCCTATGAAAGTTTAAGCTCTTAATATTAATATTAAGAGGTGTCGCATTGCAAATTTCGATTTTCCGTTTAAATAACATGGGAACAATATTCTCTTGCACTTTGGAATTTTATAGCGCCCGTTTGTGACAATATTTCGGAATGACCAAGATATATTCTTGTAGAAAATTGAACAATCCACAAAAAAGGTCCATTACAAATTTTTGATATATTTATTCCTTCAAAAGTTATTCGACGTCAAAGTTGAGCTAAATGGAAATTTTAATATTTTTCAATTTTTTGACGCAACCATCAATTTTATGAGAAAATTTTATGGGACATTTTTTGTAGAGCACTTATTTTTCTATAACTTATCTCGCTAAAAGTTTTTGATATTTTTCACAGGTCCTAAGTTAATTGCATTAAACTGAAAATATTCGTAATTTTAATGTTTAAATTGATAATATTCCCTGAATTATTATATTTTTAACATAAAAAATATTTTTTTTATTGTAATTAAATAACTTAGGACCTGTGAAAAATATCAAAAACTTTTATGGAGATAAGTTCTAGAAAAAAAAGTGCTCTACAAAAAATGTCCAATAAAGTATTCTCATAAAATTGATGGTTGCGTCAAAAAATTGAAAAAAATATTAAAATTTCTCTTTAGTTCAACTTTGACCTCTAATAACTTTTGAAGGAATAACTATACCAAAAACTTGGTTAGAGACCTTTTTTGTAGATCGTTCAATTTTCTACACGAATATACATTGGGCATTCCGAAATATTGTCACCAACGTGAGCTATAAAATTCCAAAGTGCAAGAGAATATTGTTCCCATGTTATGTTTAAATGGAAAATCGAAATTTGCGATGGAGCACCTCTTAATATTAATATTAAGAGCTTAAACTTTCACAGAATTTTTTTTGTCATTCCCAATAATATTTTCGATATAATTAAGAAAAAAAAATCATATTTTTTTTTTGAATCAGTCTAATAAATAGTCTAGAGTTTGATAAATTTTGAAATAAATACATGCAATCACCAAAAAAGTTTTCAAAAAGTTGAGAAAATTATTTCAAATCCATGAAAATTTATTAAAGTATCTTGTAATATTGTCCATTCCTTCAAAAAATTACTTTGAAACTATCTTCGTTCAAATTTGCTACGTAGTGAGTTTTAAAGCTTAATAACTTTTTACCGGTTAGAATTACAAAAAAACTACCTCAATACTTTTTTGTAGAGAATTGAATTTCCTACAAGAACAGTCGATGAAAAATTAAAAAAAAAAAAAATTCTTATTTTTTTTAATTACCAAACCCCATTATCATTGGAGCTACGAAATATTTTCAACGGGAAACTTTCGACAGGGGAATTACATTCCTAGGTGTTAATATATATAATAGACTTGGCCAAAAAAATCGACTTTTTTTTTTTTGTAAAGTATATCGAAAATATTGTTCAAGGTGACAAAAAAAAATATCGGGAAGGTTTGAGCCCTTAATATTAATATTAAGAAGTCTATCATCTATAATTTTAATTTTTTATTTGTGCTTTCCTTTTTTCGTCAATACTGCCAAATTATCAAGATAAAAAAATGTATCTACCCATATGTTTATAGAAAATTAAATTCCCTACAAAAAATTTATTTTTGAAAATTTTTGCCAGACACGCCGTTTTCGAATAATCAAGCTTCAGACATTGATCTAATTTTTAGACTTATCTTCTTTATTTTGGAATTTTGTAACTAACGAACAAATAAATATATGGAAATGAATAATATAGATTCTTGAAGGGAATTTAATGCTCTACAAAAAAGGTTTCTTAACGTTTTTACATAAAATCACTTTTTCAAAAGCTATTCACAATTAAAATTGAAGAAAAAATTAAATTATTGTTTTTTTCGTAGTTTTACCAAATAAAAAGGTAAAAAAAAATTTTTTACATGTTATTTAAATGGGGAAGTAGACATTCATTGAGCTTCGTGTAGAATCCAAGATATCAACCTGCGCTTTGGATAGAACTTTTTTCTATGCCTTAGAAAAGCATTTAAGATAGACAAAAAACTTTTTTTTTTTTTGGACCACTCTAATGTTTATACTACTTTATTGTTTAGAAAAGAATTTTTTTCTGCTATAGACTCCAATTAGTTACACCTATTCATATTAATTACGTTGTAATAACTATGGTACACGATGGCTTAGGTTTTAATCAGTCTTCCAATATAATTTCTTCTTAAAAATGCGTCTTAAAATTAAGTGAAAGAGTTCAAGGTAAACTGAAGAGTTTCTCCTCGCGCTTGTCTCTGAAATTTTCCCTGTCCAAACAAATTATGAAATATCTCTAATACGATTTTCAAGAAATTCAAGTCCTGCATTGCATTACATTACTTGATAGATGGGCCCGATGGGCCCATATCCAGTCGATAAGTCGTAATATAGTATTCACTTTCTTCGGCCATTCCTGTTTCAGGTGTATGTACAATGAATTCAAGGTCTAGTTCAACGTTCGATACAAAATATATTGTAGAAAGTAGGGCTTATGTAAAAAAAAAAAAAAAAACATTCACTAACAACTTTCCACCTGGGACTTTTTCATTGCATTCCCACATAAAACTGTTTACTTATATCAAACCATTATTATTATTATTAAACAGTCGGCGTTTCGATTAATTTAATTCTCATCGAATGAATTATGATCAATAATTTTTTTTTGTAAAGCTTCTTCTCGTGCTTAAACTCACCTAGAAACCTAAATCGATTTCCGTGTCGTACAAAAGTAGCACTTTCCCATTGTGGTCAAATTTTATGTTTTCAACATACAAAACAAATTATTTGTTTGAATAACTGTTTTTTTGTAAATGTTACATTGGAACAATATTGGAAATTTGGGATATTTAAACAAATATATAAATTATTTAACTGTTCATCATTTACTTTAAAAGTTAACACATTCGATCGACGAATTTGGTTTCGACGGATTGATGTTTATCGATTGCATGTAGGTAATCGATTATCATTATTGATTTGTCTGCATTGCAAAAAATTCTTAATCAAATCGATCAAACTTCAATGATTTACTTTCGTTAATTCAACTTTTACTTTCTAACGTTTATTCAATTACATTAATTCACGTACTTGGTTGTTACTATCGATTGATTAACCGCAAACTAAAAATAAAATCAATGATGTATTTTTTTTTTGTAATCAAAAATAAAAGTTATTCTTTCCATCTTTATTCCAATGTGACCATATATTTAATTCCTAATATTGTGTCATTTTGATTAGTTTGGTTTCAACCCCAATTAATATAGCAATAAATCAAAATCTATTTTTTAAGTATTTTTACAATAAATAAAGAAAAAAAATAGGTTTAATTTGGTACAAATGAAATACATATATCATGAAATCATACTTGTTTATACCTAGGTGCGTAGAAGTTGCGGCTATATCCATGAAATGTAAAAGAAAAGTTTAAGAGTCAATTAATAATGTTTTAATTAATAAGACTCATGAAAAAATGAATTCCCCACTTGTAAAAAGACTTAAATATTATATTATTACTATCCATGTATTAATTTCATAGCCGGATCTTATTATAATAACTATATATAATAGACTGAACCAAAAAAATTAACTATTTTTTTTTTTTGAAAAGTATATCGAAAATATTGTTCAAAGTAACAAAAAAAAAATATCGGGAAAGTTTGAGCCCTTATTATTAATATTAAAAAGCATTTTTTCATTAATTTGAGATGACATGAAATCATATTTGTTTACACCTAGGTGCGTAGAGGTTGCGGCTATATCCATGAGGTGTAAACGAAAAGTTTAAGGGTCAATTAATAATGTTTTAATTAATAAAACTTATGAAAAAATGAATTCCCCACTTGTAAAAATATTTAGATATTATATTATTATTATCCATGTACTGATTTCATAGCCGGATCTTATTATAATAACTATATATAATAGACCAGACCAAAAAAATCGACTATTTTTTTTTGAAAAGTATATCAAAAATATTGTTCAAGGTAACAAAAAAAAAAAATCGGCAAGGTTTGAGCCCTTAATATTAACATTAAAAAGAATTTTTTAATTAATTTGAGATGTAAAATCAATAGTTATATTCACGTAAATGAAATGAAAGCCAAAAATACAAAGAATATAATGCAAATCTTTTAATTGCTACTTAACGCATTTAAATCACGTAAAACGTCAAAATTTGTTTAAAACATTCATCAAACTACTCAATTATTGCTTCTTGATTAACTTTTTAACTACCAACCCCTTTATCATTTGAGCTATGAAATATTTTCAACGGGAAATTTTAGACAGGGGAATTACATTCCCAAGTGTTAATAAATATAATAGACTTGCCCAAAAAAATCGACTATTTTTTTTTTTGAAAAGTATATCGAAAATATTGTTCAAGGTGACAAAAAAAAAATATATCAGGAAGGTTTGAGACCTTAATATTAATATTAAGAGGTCTATCATCTGTAATTTCGATTTTTTTATTTGGGCTTTCATTTTTGCATCAATGCTGTCAAACTTTCAAGGTAAAAAAAATTATCTGTCTATATATTTATAGAAAATTATATTCCCTATAAAAAACGTCTCGCTGAAAAGTTTTGCCAGGCACGCCGTTTCCGAATTTTAGCCGTTTTTAGAGGTCGATATTTTGTAAATTAAGCTCGATATCGAAAAATTGTATTCTTCATTTTTGTTTTTTTTTTCGTCGAAATGTATAAGAATCCACCAAAACATCATGGCGCCGGAAGAATCGTAGTATTTCCAAAATATCCAAACTTCCCACAAATTCTAATTTGATTCCAAGAAAACCAAGGGTGTAGAAAATGCTTTTTATTTGATTAAAAATTGATACAGACACTTTTCCAGAAAATATTTTACCTAGATTGGCGATCATCACCAGTGTTATGGCTAACAATGTAAGGATGATTACTAGACTGGGCCAAAAAAATCGACAACTTTTTTTTTTTTTGAAAAGTACATCAAAAATATTGTTCAAGGAGACAAAAAAAAAATACCGGGAAGGTTTGAGACCTTAATATTAATACATTAATATGCCTATCCTCTTTAATTTCGATTTTTTTATTTGTGCTTTAATTTTTGCGTCAATGCTATCAAACTACCACGGTAAAAAAAATTATCTGCCCATTTATTTATAGAAAATTAAATTCCCTACAAAAAATGTTTCTTCAAAAATTTTTGCCAGTTACGCCGTTTCCGAATAATCAAGCTTTAAACATTGATTTAATTTTTAGATTTATCTTTTTTATTTTGGAATTTTGTAACTAACGAACAAATAAATATATAGAAATGAACAATATAGATTCTTGAAGGGAATTTAATGCTCTATAAAAAGGGTGTCTTAACGTTTTTACATAAAATCACTTTTTCAAAATTGGTTCAACAACAAAAAATAATAATTTTTCCTTCAATTTTAATTGTGAATAACTTTTGAAAAAGTGATTTTATGTAAAAAAGTAATAGACCTTTTTTGTAGAGCATTAAATTCCCTTCAAGAATCTATATTGTTCATTTCTATATATTTATTTGTTCGTTAGTTACAAAATTCTAAAATAAAGAAGATAAATCTAAAAATTATATTAATGGTTAAAGCTTGATTATTCGGAAACGGCGTGGCTGGCAAAAAATTTCAAAATTAAATTTTTTGTAGGGAATTAAATTTTCTATAATATGTGCAGATTATTCTTTTTACTATGATAGTTTGACAGCATTGACGCAAAAATGAAAGCACAAATTAAAAATTAAAGATGATTGACCTCGTAAAATTAATATTAAGGGCGCAAATCTCCCCGATATTTGTTTTCTGTTACCTTGAACAATATTTTCGATACACTTTAAAAAAAATAGTCGATTTTTTTGGCCCAGTCTAATATAACTATATTTATAATACTTTAATTCTAAAGTTAATCGAAGTTATTTGTAGTAAATAAAAGGCATTTATCAGAAACTTAATGAATTGCTGCTATAAAATTGTTATCACCACTTGGTGAGATTTCAAAAGAACGTAATAGAATTTTGAAGCTAATATATTCTTATTTATGCTATTATTTTAAAATACATTTGTAAAGCTGTATTTTTGGGGTTGTAGCCACGTAAAACGTACATGAATATGCGTTATGAAATAGAATAGAGTACGTGGGAAAAGTATAGATGTTTATGGTACATAATTTGCAACAGATGCGTAGCGTTTCGTAGCATGTCTTTGTCCTTTTTTTTACAAACTCACCAGCTTTTCTATCATTTATTTCAATTAAATATGTTAGTAATTTAAATAAATATGTAATAAAAAATTATTAAAGTTATTTATAAACTACTACCTAAGTTTTAAAAGTAAGCAAACAAAATATACGTAATATACGTAATATACTTTTATGTTTATTTTTTGACAAACTACTTAAGTGATATATATTGATAGATAATGTAATCACTGAGTGAACATAATAAAAGACTTTTAAACCAAGGAATGCCAATAGGCCTATTAACAGAATATTGCAATTTGAGAAAGCATTTACAAATTGTAGGGAAACATATAGTCAAAAAACATAAAAACATAAGAAACATATAGGTTGCCTTCCATTTTCTATTTAACTACCCAACTATGGCTTAAAGCTGTTTTGGAATACCTGGACATAAACAGGAAAACATACAAAAAGATCGAGGAAATTGGTCATCTCCTGAGATTTTTCTCAAAAGCAGACCTATCCAATAGGAACTAGTAACAAAGCCGAGACCCAATAGTCCATTTAAAATGCAGCAAAAAGCCACTTACAAGAGGCTTTCAATACAATGAAGAAGCAGTGGCGTAGCTAGGTAACCAAGGGCCCTATGTAAACTGATTAGGTTTTATCAAATAAAAATATGAAATATACAAATACTTTAAAAATGCTAAATTACTTAAGCTCATTTTTGTGCACTGCAGGCCAGGTAATAAAAATATTAAACAGTAACAACATAAATTACAATTAATACTTGGTGTAGGTTTGGCTAATAAAACGAAATTGAGAAGATTCAAGGATTTATTATATAAAGGTCGGGCCTACCAACTGACTAAATAACAATTATATTTGCAATTTTTTTCTAGCTTTAGTTTTCGCAAAAGTATCAATGACTTCGTTTAAATCCAGGCTTAATGCAGTTTTATTTTCAATTGCTATTAATGATAAATATCGGAGTCAAGTTTGGCCCATATTATTTCTTAAATATTTTTTTATTATTTTTAATTTGCTAAATGAGCTTTCAGCTACTGCAGAAGTGACAGGAAGTAAAAGGAATAATAACATTGCTGTAAATACTTCGGTTAGGTCGCATTCTAGCACTCCATATTTGCTCATTAGTTCCTTACATAATTGGTGAACTTCCAACTGAATTTCCAAAAGTTCAGTTCGATCGAAATTTCTGGTAAAGATTCGAGGGCCTCCTGAGCTTGAGGGCCCCGGAGCACTGCCCCGCCTAGTCCCTAGGTAGCTACGCCACTGTGAAGAAGGCATATCCCGAATGGGATAAGTAGGATGCCAGTTTTGGTCGTCAATCTAATGGGGACGCAAAATTTGAATTATGCATTTTAATTTGATCGATGAAAGAACAAATCTAACGACATAACTAAAGAATCTAAGTATCAGTTAATATATTTTTTTTTATTTGCAGAGACTGAATACATAGCACAAAACAATGTCGGGCCTAATGTACATGGTGGCTGAAAACTACAGCGGTTTTATGCACAACAAACCTGGTAATTATTCAACAATTGATTGAGTTTGAAATATGATTATTGATATCTTTATTGAATCTAGACAATGTGGTCGATACATGGTTATTTATGCAATCCCCAATGCCTGTGCTGACGATTTTGGCATGCTATTTGTACTTTGTACTGAAACTGGGTCCACAGTGGATGGCCAAACGGAAGCCTTTTGAACTGCAACCAATCTTAGTCGCATATAATGCCTATCAGGTCTTATTTAGTATATGGCTGTGCTGTCAAGCTTTGGAAGTTGACGCCAAATCTTTCATAATGCATTTGGGATGTTCGCAAACGGTTGGAAACAGTGAATTTGCTATGGCGGTAAGATTTAATTTAGCAACATAAATCCGAAATTAAATGTAATTTTTGATTTAATTTTTTTTCAGTTGTATCGTGGCGCATGGTGGTATTTCTTTTCAAAGCTCGTCGAGCTTTTGGACACCGTGTTCTTTGTGCTACGTAAAAAGCAATCGCAAGTGACATTCTTACACGTGTACCACCATTCGTGTACCGCACTCTTTTCATGGGGATACCTGAAATTTTTACCAGGGGAACAGGGTGTCGTCATTGGATTTCTCAATTCGCTTGTCCACGTGGTTATGTATTTCTATTATATGTTGGCCGCACTCGGTCCAAAGTTCCAAAAATATTTATGGTGGAAAAAATATATGACCTGGATTCAATTGGTAATTGATTGAATTGAAAAAAAAAACGGAAATCACTCATAAATATTACATTTTAGACACAATTCGGAATCATGCTGGCATATTTGACTTTCATCATTGTCGCCGATTGTAAGGTGTCACGAGGCTTGACTATATTCTTCGTTGCAAACGCAATAATTTATTTATATTTATTCGGCGATTTTTACATAAAAGCATACAAAAAACCGAAAAAGATTGAGGAAATTGATGCCATTTCGACGCAGGCTAGTTTGCAGGCGGCGCCACAACCGTCCACGTCGAAAAAATGCCAATGATTGATTGGTTTTTATGGCTTTTATTATACATTTAGGTATTGGATTCCAAAAAAAATGGACGAAAGTTTTGTATCATTTTTCGTTGCTTTGTTAATTTATTAACTATTTATAATGAATTTTATAATATATTTACGTTTACGATGAAAAAAATGTTTATATTTCAATAATAATATTAAATTATTGCCATCAAGGATTGAAGGATATAAATAATAATAATTTTATTCATAATCTAATATTCTCTTACACATAATACCAGAAAATATTTACACTTCACCAAATAACATTTTTTTTTAAAATTTATTCTTATTTCAAAATAAGATTTTTTCGCTGATTTTAAACAGTTATACTGTGTATCCAATATATAAGATATATTGCAGTCCAATTTATGTAGTATAATTTAATATAATAATATATAAAAATCAGTTCAAACAAAAATATTCGTGACGTATTGCCCAGATACGTATTTCGATTGCCAAGCAATCTTCATCAGTGGTCAATAAGTAGTTTGGATCACTCCGTAACTGCTTTGTAAAAGCATAGAAATTGTTAAAAGAAAGGGAAAGGTACTAAATTGGGAAAATGGTCCAATTCAAAATTCGGCACTTTTCGGGTTGCTTACGAAGGATTCGGTGAAAGTAAAGAAATTTGGGAACACCCCCCCCCCTCCATAACCACATCGCAAAAAAAGAAAGGCACGACATATAAATTGAGGTCAATCCGTGATTATTTTGTAAATCATCACAAAGCAGTTACGGAGTGATCCAAACTACTTGATAACCACTGATGAAGATTGCTTGGCAATCGAAATACGTATCTGGGCAATACGTCACGAATATTTTTGTTTGAACTTCTGTTCAAATTTATGTTGGTGGTATGATTTTTATATATTATTATATTAAATTGGACTGCAATATATCTTATATATTGTATACACATTGTTCTTATTTGTTTTGAAAAAGAATTTAAGATAAGAACTCCTATGGTTTCTCAAAAAATTGATATTGAAATAGGGCAAATTTGGTCAAAAAATACATCCAAATATTTTTGATTTATATTAAAACTATTTTCCCAAAACATTACAAATTTATGAAACCGTCAGGTAGGGTAACCAATTTTAAATTATAGAAAATCCGGAGAGTTGTTTTCAATAAAAAAACAGTCTTAAAAATTTTAAAGCTTTACTGCTTCATTCTATATTCGAAATATAATAAATATATATTTTTTTGACTAAAAAAACCAATTGTTATCGCTTGATAACAGTGGAAAATTTTGCTTTTTATTAACACTGAAAATTGTGGAAAATCGTTTTTGTAAACTGGAGTCAAGAAAAAATTACATTGTTCTGGAGTTTCCGGTTTAAAATGGGGGAGTTGGTAACCCTTAAAAAAATCCGGAGATTATTTTTGTAAACTGGAGACTGGAGAAAACATTATTTTTCTGGAGTCTCCGGACTAAAACTGGAGAGTTGGTAACCTTACCTTCAGGTACTTGAACTCTGACGAAGAGTGAATGGAGAGGTAAAATTTTATTCTTGGAAAAAATGAATATTCCTATTAAAAAAAGGCATTTTAAATGTTCAAAAAACCCATTAGAAATCTTTAAAAGTTATTAAAGACATTTTAAAAATAATGATTTCAAAATTCTTCAAAACACTTATTTTTTGACAGGGTTCTTATTATCTTTCCCCTGAAACTTACGAAAATTTTAATTAAATAGTTGAAACTGGAATTTGAAATTCTTAGAAAAGAACAGATCTAAATCGAGGATTTCAATTATAAGATGTATACCGATGTATATTAGGGTGGGTCAAAAAAATCGATTATAATTTTTTTTTTACAAGTGACACGGAAAAATGGGTTGTTAGACACCTTAAAAAAATTCTCACCAAGTATGAGCTCTTAATTTTAATGGGAAGATCCTCCGCATCGCAGTTTTGTATTTTTTTCTCAGTCCAATAGAAAAAAATTCATACCTCATCATTTATCGATTGTACAGAAAAATGTTTTGAAAGAATTTTTTAGGAAATTTAATGCTCTACAAAAAAGGTATTCTATATTTTTTCCGTAAGCCTCACCATTTGAAAGATATTAAGGATGCAATTTTGATTATTTTAAGACAAATTTCATTTTTATTTATGAATTTTATCACTCGACAATAAATGACTCTTATACAATGCGCAATACAAATTTTTGTTGGAAATTAACTGCTCTACAAAAATGGTTTCTTATGTTTTGGCGATTAAATTAACCCTTCAAAAGATATTCATCATCAAACTATTTGATGATACCGTACCAAAACATAAGCAAAAAAATTAAAAATCCTAGTTTAATATGTGCCGTTTATTTTGAAAGTGAGTTAAGTCAATTTCAAGAACAATCCCTATAGTGTTATCATTGTTAACCATAGGAACTATGGAAGATACTAAGGGTGGAGGAGGGAATAATTGGCGTTTTTGTTAAAATAAGTAATTTCTGAAAACTTAGCAGTTAAATAATTAACATACTTTGTTCTAGTTACAAGAAGAAGAATCACCATATAGACCGTCCTTGAAATGGACTTACACCACTTTCAAAATAAACGAGTCATATATTGCGATTACTCTGATAATTTCGAAGTAAATTTTATTGCTTAAGAGGTTTTGAATTAAAAAAACCTTTGCCCTTCTCCGCT
Source organism: Sisyra terminalis (assembly GCA_958496175.1). Taxonomy (NCBI): domain Eukaryota; kingdom Metazoa; phylum Arthropoda; class Insecta; order Neuroptera; family Sisyridae; genus Sisyra; species Sisyra terminalis. Next base: position 7,595,768 of record OY292278.1, read on the forward strand.
AATATCAGTTACTTAAATCACCAATTTTTAAATTTGTTTATATAAAAAAGGTAATCATTGAAAAAAATCTCACGATGTTTCGTATTATTTTGCTGATAGTAAAGATAAGAATTTTTTTTTTTTGAAATGGTATAACTCTTAAATATATCTAAAAAATTTAGAAAGAACTTTCAGTTCAGAGAATTCTAGTAATTTTAACACAATTCCTTTAAAGAATAACTGACATTTGCAAAAAATTTTGCAATTTCGACTTTTCCGCAACGAAAAGTTGCACTAACATTGAGGTAAGTCTAAAATCTTTAAAAGTACTAAGTTCCCCCTATACTGTTTTTAAAAAAAAAAGAAGAAAAAACAATCCCTGTACTTAATAAATCAAATTATTTTACTAAGACAATAAATTTGAAAGTTTTTACTCGTGAAAATTGAGTAGTTTGATTTTGATTCAACTACTTTAGAGCTTTCAACCAGCGTCATTGTATATTAGCCAATACTCAAACCAATTTATCTTCAAATTGTACGGGTACGTTAAAATCGTGTTGCATTTGAGCGACACCTATAGCAAAACACCGACACTACAGCAAAAACAAGAAAAAAAACATGTCTATTTTAAATGTCAAACGGTCGATAGAGGACAACACTATATCAGTGAAAAGCTCACAAAAGAAACAGAACTACAAATTTCAGTTATAATATATGGTATTGTACATAAAATCAATAAACATGGCGGTGTATTTGTGCTGTCAAGTGCGTTTTTGTGCGTTTTAACCGTCTGGTAAGTGTAACTTTTGTAAAATTTATCAAAAAAATTCGTAAACTAGGAGCTTTAGCTCGCGAGCTTACACGCCGACCATATTTCCGTTTTGCACCGCCGAAAAATCGCCGATAAATTCACTTTTGTGCAACTGTCACTGCGATTCATGTGGGCGTTAATCTGTCAAAACCATACTGAATCATCTTGCACTTAAATAGTTTGTAATTAGCATCAAATTTTCATACTGGCCACTTGCTGGGTCCGTACAAAGGTCGTTGGAAACACCAAAAGTGCCGCAACTGTCAACAATCACGCATACTCAATGCGGTGTTGTTGGTGTAAACTTTACCGGTTTAAGTGTTGAATTTTCCAAATTTTTGAATAAAAACCCCAAATTTTTGCTTACAAAATCCAAACGGGAAACCATCATTGTTGAGGTATTAAAATTTTGTCACTTCTACATGTGGTTTTAACGTTATTATTTTTTTTTTTTTGAATTGCAATTCCGCAACAGTTGTCAGTTTGAAATTTCATTCTAAAGATTTTTAACGGAAAATTTTGTTATTTTTCTCATTGAAAAAGTTTATTTATAAAACATGAGCCTCTTATTTTGTTTGCAATGCGTCGTATAAATTTCCATATGTTCATTTTTGATTGATCCAACGCCGCTTGGTCGTTTGAATATGGCGATAAAAGTCAAAGTTTTTTTGCAAGAAATTACAGTAAAATCCACTTATAATCACGTATAAAGCATCAAATTTTAGTAAGAAAATCAATTTATCATGAATTGACTATAGTAACATAGTAACAGGATACTTACTGAAGAGGGTTCAAAAAAAAAGCTAGAGAAAGGTTCACTTCAAATTCGAAAATATTATTTTCATTGCTCGTTATAAAAATAATGATATAATATTATGAACCAAAAGGATCAAATTGCATAGCTATACAGCATTTCGATAGTGCAATTAAAATCGTATTGTTCGAAGAAGGCTGTGCAGGTATAATAATGTTGCCAAGGGACTTATGGATAAGAAAAAATATTTGTCTTCTTTACCACCCCTTGAAAATAAGAAGGAATTTTCTCGTTAACATTTACATTATTATTAAAAACTATTGAGTTCATTAGAATGTTCAGCAATTTGCAATAAACAATATCCAAATTCCATCACTTGGTAAAAGATTTAGCCGATTAAGATTTTTAATAATGAAGATGACAACCCTTAACGATAATTTTTTTTTTCTCAGTACCTCTGGAAGATATATTCATGAATTGAAACTATACATGACTATCAGTAAACTAATTTATACATTTTTGAGAATTATAGCAAAATAACTTAAAAATGAGAAGTATATTTTTTGAGGGTGGTTTTTTATATCAACTCCCAAAATGACACCTACCAAAAAAATATATATTTTTTTGTTAATTAGTTAGCTATCATATGTTAAAGTTGCAAAATGATCAAATTGGTGGAACATAATTTAAAAAAAATAAAAATCAATTGAGGATACGTGCATGCATATCAATTTTTACCAAAATCTTATATGGACACCTGTATATTCTCTATATCCATCATTATAAATATGTTCTTAAAACTTTTAACTCTCGAAAAATATGTATATTAGACTGATTCACAAAAAAATGATTATTTTTTTTTTGATTATATCGGAAATATTGTTGGAAATGACAAAAAAAAATCCTGTGAAAGTTTAAGCTCTTAATATTAATATTAAGAGGTGGCGCATCGCAAATTTCGATTTTCCATTTAAATAACATGGGAACAATATTCTCTTGCACTTTGGAATTTTATAGCTCACGTTGGTGACAATATTTCGGAATTGCCAAGGTATATTCCTGTAGAAAATTGAACGATCTACAAAAAAGGTCTCGCACAAGTTTTTGATAAATTTATTCCTTCAAAAGTTATTTGAGGTAAGAGTTGAACTAAAGAGAAATTTTAATATTTTTTCAATTTTTTGACGCAACCATCAACTTTATGAGAAAATTTTTTGGGACATTTTTTGTAGAGCACTTTTTTTCTGTAACTTATCTCTATAAAAGTTTTGATATTTTTCACAGATCCTAAGTTATTTAAAACAATAAAATTACGACTATTTTCAGTTTAATGCAAATAACTTAGGACCTGTGAAAAATATAAAAACTTTTATAGAGATAAGTTATAGAAAAAAAAGGGCTCTATAAAAAATTTACTATAAAATTTTCTCATAAAATTGATGGTTGCGTCAAAAAATTGAAAAAATTTTAAAATTTCTCTTTAGTTCAACTTTGACCTCGAATAACTTTTGAAGGAATAAATATATCAAAAACTTGTACACGACCTTTTTTGTAGATCGTTCAATTTTCTACAAGAATATACCTTGGCCATTCCGAAATATTGTCACTAACGTGAGCTATAAAATTCCCAAGTGCAAGAGAATATTGTTCCCATGTTATTTAAATGGAAAATCGAAATTTGCAATGCGGTATCTCTTAACATTAATATTAAGACCTTAAATTTTCATAGGTTTTTTTTTATCATTTCCAACAATATTTTCGATATAATTAAGAAAAAAAAATCATAATTTTTTTTGAATCAGTCTAATGTATATCTACAAATAAACTATGAACTATTACTATAAATAATATTCAATTTGATGGTATTTAATTACTCGAATTTAATTTGAAGAAACAAATGCATTGCGAATTGTAACTAAAGTATGTTGAGCTTTTGAAGCTTTAAATCACTTTTGGTAAAAAGTACCATTTATTACATAATGTTCTAGAAAACTAGTTACTATCAGTGGCAAAATCATTGTGTAAAATAGCAAATTTTTAAATAAATTTTGGTAGAAAATGAATTTTGATGTTGAACTTTTTGATACTATTATTGCCTTTATAAAGGAACATAAAAATCAGCAGAATATAATGCAAGAATTGTTTAAAAATGAGAACTTGAATCAGCTTAGATAATTATTTAGGAAATTATCTTCAATTATTCTAATGGATTTTCCAGAATTGAGGTAAACTGATATTAAAATATTATTTACTGGCACTTATCAATTATCAAAAGCAGCATATTATCTTGCTTAAATATTAAATAACAACGAATTAACTCTTGAATTTTTAAGATATCGTGAAAATATTATAAAATTAAGGGTACGATCAAGGCATATTAGTAGAAAATATATAATTGCTTTACTAAATTCGAACATCTATTAATAAATTCGATGATAAGTTTGTGATTGGTTAAATGGTAATTGAACAATCGATTGTTGCACTTATGTAGCGACTATTATTGACTTCTTATCACATGGTCGTTATAAATAAAAAAAACTATAAAACCGCTGAAATATTGACCTCCATGATTGATGCGATTGATACAATTACTAATGTTAAAGAAAACAGTGGCCATTATTAAATGCTCTATAAAATAATGCTTCTTAAATTTAATTTTGTTTTAATATTTTGTATAGATAATTGAATCAACTATATAACATAATTTTATGACCACATACTTTAAATTTTATTTTTTTAAGCTATGTTTCACCAGATTGACCACTTTGTAGCATCAACATATGAGCCGTTTACTTTGAAAGTGAGTTAACTCCATTTCAAGAACAATCCGTATAGTATTATCATTTTCAACCATAAGAACATAATATACTAAGGAGGAGGGAATAATTAGCGTTTTTGTTAACAACTAAAATGAAATCAGTAATTTCTGAAAACTTAGCAGTTAAATAATTAACATACTTTGTTCTAGTTACAAGAAGAAGTTACTTTAGTTACTTTAAATGGACTTACGCCACTTTCAAAATAAACGAGTCATATGATAGTTAACTAATTAACATATGAAATATATTTTTTTGGTAGATGTCATTTTGAGGGTTGATATCAAAACCACCCCCAAAAAATATACTTCTCGTTTTTAACAGTTTCTTATATTGCAAAAATTCTCAAAAAAAATATATTTAAATTAGTTTATTAATAAGCATATATAGTTTCAATTTCATGAAGATATCTTCAATAGATACTGAGAAAAAAAATGTTTACGTTAAGGGTTGTCATCCCCTTTATTATCTTACTATAGGGGTCAGGAAAAACAATAAAAACAAGGTAAATTTTTTGTATTAGATGCAAGTGCAGTTTTCAAATGCTTAATCGGCATCGTCCTTTAGACCGATATTTTTTATAGTTGTTGTTCAAGTGCTTAATTTATAAATCAGGGTTTCTTAAACTTTTTGTTTCATAGTTTATACCGAACTACAAAATAGTTTATTCTTGCTACAAATCTGCGACTGTATTTGGGGTAGAGACCTACTATTTAACAAACTTTTAAATTGGAATTTTGTAACTAACGTACAAATAAATATATAGAAATGAAAAATATAGATTTTTGAAGGGAATTTAATGCTCTACAAAAAAGGTCTCTTAACGTTTTTACATAAAATCACTCTCAAAATTGGTTCAGCAACGAAAAAAACAATGATTTAATTTTTCGTTCAACTTTAATTGTGAATAACTTTTGAAAAAAATGATTTTATGTAAAAACGTTAAGAGACCTTTTTCGTAGAGCATTAAATTCCCTTCAAGAATCTATATTGTTCATTTCTCCATATTTATTTGTTCGTTGGTTACAAAATTCCGAAATAATATGATAAATCTAAAAATTATATCAATGTCTGAAGCTTGATTATTCGGAAACGGCGTGTCTGGCAAAAATTTTCAAAGAATCGTTTTTTGTAGGGAATTTAATTTTTTATAAATATATGTGCAGATGATTTTTTTTACCTTGATAGTTTGACAGCATTGACGCAAAATTGAAAGTAGAAATAAAAAATCGAAATTAAAGATGATAGACCTCTTAATATTAATATTAAGGGCTCAAAACTTCCCGATATTTTTTTTTTTGTCACTTTGAACAATATTTTCGATATACTTTTCAAAAAAAAAAAACAGTTGATTTTTTTGGTCACGTCTATTATATATATTAACAGTTGGGAATGTAATTCCCCTGTCTAAAAGTCATTTATAATACCCTAGATCGCTTTTCTGGTTATTTTTAGTGCTATCCTTTCTTGAAGCTTAAGGGGTTAGGGGTAGTCAGCGACACGAAAAAATGAGAATTTTCAGTATTTTTTTTTTTGCTATTAAATCATGTTATTTTACTAAAGTAATAATATGGCATTATTATACAATGTTTTGACTTAAAGTCACGAAAATTTGAAAAAAAAAAATTATAATTTCCAAAGTTATAGCAGTCTGTGTTGACCCAGTTTCAAAAAATGGTCCTTGCGGTGACAATGATAAGTCCTTGCAGATTCATCTAAAATCAATCGGATGAAAAAAAATAGTTTTATAAATAGATAATCCTGGGCCTGATCGAAGCTTTTTTTTTTCAAAAATTAACAAAATGGCGGCCTCAGGAATTTTTTTTCTAGATTTTCGGGAAAAAATCAACAGTTAATTGGTCTTAAAAAATCGAAATTTTTGAAAAAAAAAAAAATCCTTCGATCAGGCCTGAGTTTATTATGTATTCTAAAAGCTGTATGAATTTCATTAAAATCTACTGAGCGGTTAACGCATTCAAAGTTTCACACTAGATTTACATACAGAAATACTAATTATTTAATCACTTACACGGAGTCATCTATTCCTGGGCCATATAATAGTTCTTCAGCCATTATTACAGTTATTATCGGATCAACTTGAAATTTTCAGAGAATATTTTTAAGATATTACACTTAACGAAAATGCAAAAAAAAAAAATGATTTTTTGAAAATCCTGACTACCCCTAACCCCTTAATCTCTGCCATTTTATTTTGGTGGTCATTATAAACGGATTTCACTGTAATTAATTGATTGATGACATTTTCGCATATGGATCGCACATGGACTTACGCGTGGCACAATGATCTCAACTACATCCCAGCTATATGATCTTTGCTCGCATTACATAAAGACTAATTTGCAAGTCGAAAAGATTTTTTCCATCGGCACGTGGCATCGTTAAATTCGTACATGCGAGCTTTTCCAGTTAAATCTTACACTGTTTTTTTGGATCATGAAATCTGCGAATTATAATAACTCCGAAAAAGAGTGATTTGATTTGTTTTATTAGCGGCCGGTTTGGTGGACGAATTTTTGATAAAAGTTGCTTAAAAACGGCGATATGATATCTCGAGGCAGCAAATGATCCATGAAGCGTAGTTCCTTTGAGCAAAAAACGCACGTCCACACAAATACTTCCGGTTGTGTGGGAGCCAATCCGATTCGAGGGCAGAAATTTGAGTCCCAATGTTTTGGGATTTGTAACTTTTATGATTTGAGATTTTTGTCGAAATTATTGTTATTCTTATTGTATCGATGGTAGGTAATTTAAATTTGGATGTAGTAAGTTTGGAAATAGCTGGTCGTTTATGATAAAAATTGAGCATATATTTTTGTTAAAAATATGATAAAATATTTGTTATGTGGGTGTTGTACAAGCGAGTTATCATTGTAAAATTTCCGTTTTGTTGCAGGTTTTATATTTACGCGAGTGAAATTAATGTGTTTTCCAAACGGTGAATTTCCGCGATTTCGCGTCGTTGCATTCGATTAGTGATAAGGTTAATGTTTTTGAACGATTGACCAATGTTAAAGACGTTATTGGTGTTACGATGGTGAAAGTGCATGATGAAACCGTTAGCGGGAATTTGGTAGCGACGACGAGTGCGTCGATAGTGGCAACGACGTCGGCGACGGGGGTGATATCGACGGCGGCGACGATGTCGAGTGCAGTGGCGGCGGCGGCGGCGGCCGCCGCCAATGGAAAGGGCGACGCGATGCAATTGCCGCCGCACGGCAACGAGACGTCGGGAGCGTCGTCGTCGCGTGCGACGCTGGGTGCCCAACAGCAACAAGCAACTGGTGGTCGGGCGCATAAGTTCCGCTCGCCGGTGCACTCGATGCCGCCGTACTCGACGCTGTCGATGCCCGGTTTTCCGCATTTTCACTATCACTGGTCGTATCCGGATCCGACCGTCGTTGTGCCGCAAGGTAGCGAGCCGGCCACGTTCCACTTCGGACCCGGTTTCGAGCACCATCTCCCACGACCATTCACCCCCGCCTCGGTGGTCAACGGCACCGCGTCCGGGCAACCCTCGACCGCGTCCTCGTCATCCGCACCACCCGAACACGTCGTCCACTTTCACGTCAATCCCGGCGTCACTGTCAGCTTCAAAATCGGCGACAGCATGGAACTGATTCAAGGTTAGTGGATCATATTCATCCTACCCATACAAAGTTTGAAAACCGGCCCTCGGATGGCCCATCGCCGGGCGAAGGATGATAATTAACGGCCAATCATTGGCGTCTTCTAATGGCCCATGGACGGCTGAATATACAAATGATAACCCCGGCCCATTAATGGCAGTTGATCATCGGCCGATTAATGAGCCCAGTAATGGGCCACGTATTATTCAAATCATCGGCCGATTGATGGTAGTTGATCATCGGCCGGTTATTGGGCTTAGCAATGGGCCACGTACTATTTAAATTATTACTATTTAAAATAAAAAGCAAACAATCAAATCTGTCCTCTTTATAATATTAGATAGATAAATGATATCTCGTGGACACCCGAAACTTTCCTTTCCCTATATGCTGATGATACAGTAATTTTTGCATCCTCCTGAAGAGCTGATACAGTGGCCAACAGAATAGTCCCTTAAAAAGAATAATGATTTTTTTTTAAAAAATGGAAAATAAAGACCAATGATAACAAAACTAAAGTTATCCTATTCACTAGAAGAAGACTTAACAAGCATTAGAAGGGATTAATAAATGGGAAAAATATAGAATGGGCAAAAACAGTTAGATTAGTTAGTTAGATTTAGTTTCTAGTAAAGCTTGTGCTGTTTTGGGCAATGTTGGATGTCCTTCATCTCTCAATATTAATAATAACTCCGAAATAACATTTAATTGAAGACTGTTTATATTTTTCACAGCCCAGTTTCGTAATTTTTCTTGGAAATCAATATTAGAATCCGTATCAATTTCTACACCGTTGAGATTTTCACAGTCACTATTTTTATCACTATTTATAGGACTCTCATAAATATTATCGTCGATTTGAGAGGTTATACCAGTGTCACCGGCATCATTGTAAACATTTGTCACATCCTCCTTTTCTACATTTTCAATTTCAGAGTTTTTACTTTGTTGTTGGCAACTATTTTTTTAAATTAAAAACTATTTAAATTAAATGCTGTATTTAATTAATCTTGATAATAATATTGTCAGCAACCTACAATGATAAAGGTAACAAACGACTGAAAAACAGCTGATTTACATTATACTGCGCCTGCGCAACGAATTATGGATTGCAATATCGGCTGGAGCACGGCCGTTGATCAGCCGATAATCAGTCAAAAGAAATTCTTTCTGCATTAAATATTTTTAATGGGCAATTTAACTGAAAGAATAGTAGTGAAATTTTTTTACGTTCGAAAAATACAAAATAATAATTAAAAAAAATATAAATAAAAAAAAAAAACTTTTAAAAAAATATTTTATTGATTATAAATGCCAGTAATCAACCAGAATTGGCCCATTACTAATAGCCAATACTTGGCCGATCGCTGGCAGATGGACATCGGCCGATTTACGGCATTTTTTCTATCGACGGCGACTTCGTATGGGTAATTTCAAACCACTGAATTGTATCATCTCCTTGGACCCCCACTTTCGTGGCTGTCATATTGACAGACAAATTAACCTTGGAAATTTTGTTCCCATTTCTACACCACCTTAGACATAAGAGAATATAAACAAATCGACAAACTAAGGGAAAAACCGGAATCATGGTTCACTTCCAAAATACAAAATACAAATTTTCATGCAATTACTAAAACAAATGAATGGTAAACTGGCGGCATATACAGAGGTGTTACAATTATTAGACTCAAAAGAAGATTTTTTACATTCTTCCAGCAATGTATCGGCCAGACTGTAAAACATTCAACATCCGTTATGGTATGGAGCTGCATGTCAGCAAAGGGTACCCCGGTAGGATATATATTGTGGAAGGTACTTAGGGGCAAAAACAATATATACAAGTCTTGGAAGAAAATTTTATCTTTATGCAGGATGGAGCTCCTTGCTATAAAGCTAAAAAAGTTATGGATTTCCTCAAATATTCTAACATTAATGTGTCTTCTTAGCCAGGAAATAGTCCTGATGGTAATCCCATAGAAAATGTTTGGGCTACAGTTAAGAAAAAAATAAACTTTTACTACACGGGTGGTTCTAATTACCGAACTTATTAAGATTTGGCATCATAATCTTATATATAAATTGACTATCTTGCCGTGCGTCCGTGCAGAATAGGCTATACGCATGCGCTCTGTTATCCCCACTTACGCATTCAAAACGTTGAAAAGGATACTCACTCACTAATGTATTTATTTGTGAATACGTATTTCGGATTTTCAGGTTTACAATATGTGAAAGCCAAAAAACATAATGCTCACTTATAAACTTAACCTTTTCAGATATATCTACTTATCAAAGTTTAAATTTTTAAGCAGACTCTAAGTTTAACATTGATAAGTATTTTATTTATTTCCGAATCACAATAAATTAATGGAATATAATATATATGTCTTTGAGATTCGAGAAAAAAATTACTTTATTACTTTATTATTTATATAATAAAGTAATTTTTTAATCGAATCTCAAAGACATATATATTATATTCCATTAATTTTTTGTGATTCGGAAATAAATAAAATACTTATCAATGTTAAACTTAGAGTCTGCTTAAAAATTTAAACTTTGATAAGTAGATATATCTGAAAAGGTTAAGTTTATAAGTGACCATTATGTTTTTTGGCTTTCACATATTGTAAACCTAAAAATCCGAAATACGTATTCACAAATAAATACATTAGTGAGTGAGTATCCTTTCCAACGTTTTGAATACGTAATATATGCGTAATATATTTGAATGCGTATATATATTATTATCCATTAAACCCTAAGTTTTTGTTTCCAATAATAAATCAACTTTGTATTATGTTAAGCAGTAATAACGTTTCGCTTTTAACGGACTTTGATTATTAAATTTAAAATTTCGATTGTTGATTAACTCCACATTATCTCAAATTAAACATTTTATTGAGATAAAACCATTAGTTGCGAATGCAACGGGCAACTGCTAGTAAAATATAAATGAAAAAAATAGTATAGAGCATGCCAAGATGAGAAAAATAAATTATAAAAAATAAAGGATACCACATAAAATATTAGATGAGGAGAATTTTTGTACTTTTTAAATTTATGACATTTCAAAACAAAAATGTGTTTTTTTTCTCTCTTGAGTTGCCTTGAGTCTAATTATTTTCACTCCTCTGTATATTCCATTTTCCTAGGTCTTTTCCTCTTTCTTTAAACCAGTGTTTCCCAAAATATGGTATAAGCTCCTCGAGGACTACATGCAGAGTTTGTTAGGAATTGGCATACGGTGCTACTATGCTTGGTACAACAAAAAATATTGTTTTGTTTGTCAAATTTCGGTCAATAATCGGTGCAACAAAAATTATAGAAGGCACACTTAGATCCTAAAAGTTTGGGAAGCACTGCTTTAAACAATATTGGACAAATCCCACAAAAAAAATCTTAATGTTTGAGATTTGATTCTAAATTTAGTGAAAAAGCAAGGAAGATTTTTCATTTCTACAAAAAATTGGAAAATGTAAAACAGGGATCTTCAACCAGTGGTCTATAGCCATTCGTAGATAGCTAGTAGATCTGAGGTTTGTAATTTTTTTGAACTTATTAGCGCAATTCTATAGTGTCAATCAAATTTAAGGAAGTTATACTTCTTTAGGCACACCAGAACGATTGATGCTTTTTCCCCGGAAAGAAACTAAACTTTTGGAAAGAAGCATAGCTTCTAATATCAGTCCATAAGTATATACATACTTGTTTGGCATTTTTCATAATAAAAGATGAGCACCAAATTCAATATTTTTATTATGGCGATTCAACGACGAGTGTTACGGTACCTAGGATTAAAGATCAGTTTAAATTATTCACTTAGGGCTGAAATTTTATCCAGAGGATAGAGAAAATATATGTATTTGTTTTTTAAATAGTTACTCCTATATCTTAAGAATATGGTCTATCTATAGGGGAACCTGGGGCGGAACGGGGTACCTAAGTTTTAATTACAATTTACGAGAGATTTAAAGAAACAATCTCATTGTTTTGTAATTTATATATTTATTTAATTCATTCTTTACAAATAAAAAAAGGTTTTATTGATTTAAATTAATAATTTATATTTAAAAGTTAGGTTTAAAAAAAAATAAATGGAAATTTCCCATTCTGCCCCATCCCCTGTGGCACAATGGGAAATGAGCCTGGGGCGCAATAGGATACTTGTTATTGGCTTAGTTCACAGATGAAGACACTGCATCATCGTGTTTAGCCCAGCACATGCCAAATGTGCCCATTTTTGACAAATACTGCAGGACCACCAGGTTTCATTAGATTTGGAGTTTAAATCCTGCCACTATAAGCAGATTACCTCTGTATCTTTGACCTTTCTTATATATGGACTGTCGGCTAGTTTTCCTTATATATGTACCCTCTATCTGATGATAAAATAAAAATGTCTATCTGAACGGGAAATACTATCTGAATTCTATGTCCCATTCCGCCCCACCCATTGTGCCCCAAAGCACCTTTCCCACAAGCACGACTATTATGACCGGATATATTGGTTATATTTGAATTATCACTAGGCTTTTAGTTAGTCAACAGTATATTTTAACAAACATGTCATGTTAATATATAGGATATATTGCGGTCCAATTTATGTAGTATAATCTGATGTAGTAATATATAAAAATTATACCATAAACATAAATTTAAACAGAAGTTCAAACAAAAATATTCGTGACGTATTGCCCAAATACGTATTTCGATTGCCAAGCAATCTTCATCACAAGGTCATCAAGTAGTTTGGATCACTCCGTAATTGTTTTGTGATGACCACTGATGAAGACTGCTTGGCAATCGAAATACGTATCTGGGTAATACGTCACGAATATTTTTGTTTGAACTTCTGTTCAAATTTATGTTTATGGTATGATTTTTATATATTACTAGCTGATCCCCGCGACTTCGTCTGCGTAACGTAGGTGTAGATTATATTATCTTTTTAAATTTGCTATTTGTAGTGGCATACGAAAATTATTATTTTTCTTATTTCTTTTACAAAAAACATAATCATACTTAAAAACACTATTTTGTCAACGTTAATATTTCCTTATTGAGCAACTCTAAGGGTCTATTTACAACAATTTTGTAAAAAAAAAAAAATAAAAAAAAGTTTACTGTAAGATTTGAACCCACATCTTTATAGTTAGAAGCATCAGAATGTTAGATACCTAAGCCATTACGCTATTAACATCAACTATGTGTTTTATACATATAAAGCTTTATATTTCAAAGAGGCAATGTTTTAAAATTAAAATTGAATTTACTGTGCTTTTTATCAGTTGAACTAAAAATATTTGAACAGATTATTTTCTAACTTTCAATTACCTTTCCAATGATATATAACTCACATGTCTAGTGTAAAAATTTTTATTTTCATCCCCAGGGAATACCTTCACTTATTATTTTTTGGAATGATAAGTAGCCTATAATCTGTGGGAAATCGTGTTGTATCTTAATACCAAATATCATTAAATTCGGTTGTTCCATTCCTTAGTTAAATCGGGACACACAGACAGACAAAAATTTTAAAAATGATAAATTTGAAATTAGGGCCTCTCGAAACAAATATTTTCCCTAAAATTGGGTTCAAAATCGAAATGTACAGACAGACGTAAGAATTTTATGTATTAGTATAGATTATATCAGATTATACTACATAAATTGGACCACAATATATTCTATATATTGTATACACAGTATAACTGTTCAAAATCAGCGAAAAAAATCTTATTTTGATTATGTCATGTTAATATTCACACAAAAAATAGAACATAGGATAATTACTTAGTGTAACTTTGCAAAAATTTGAATTCGGAAACGTTTATTTTGATTTTTGATAAAAATAAAAATAACTGCACTTTTACTGGCGATAGCCACTTTTTATAATGCAGCACAATTAATTGAACATTGAGTATGATTTTTATTCGTTTTTTTGCTAATTCCATTTCCCATTCCGCCCTGTGTTTCCATACATTAGTCCTTAGACATTTAAGGATAAAGTACTGCAATGGGAACAATGATGGTTCAGTATTTCACTGAACAAGAGAGTTATTGGTCTTAAATATTTAAATACGAAGCAGCAGTAGTTATTGATTTCGGTCGTTTAATTAAGAGTTGTGATAGGCGTGGGCGTGAAATTGCATTTGACGTGCATTCACTTTGAAATGTCATCATAATGCGAGTGCAACGAGTGCGTTGGTGGCCTTTTTGAGTAACGATTTCTAAATGTCACCCACATGCATTCAATTCATGAATCGGCAGGCTGCATAGGCCTCCGACGACGTACGGGCTACGGCCGTCAAATTTGTCAATTGATTATATCCATTCGATGCAATCAATAATCGATAGTTGGATGCAGGAGTAGGGTGGCTTTGTGGTGCTATATCCCCCAAGTACCTACTCCAAATGAAATCCCTTACGAGTGAATGCCACGCCACAGGAAATATATGCGTGATGCGATCGTTTTGCATATTTGCAACGATTATGCACTTTACGTTTATTTTCACATTTATTATTATTATGAAGAAGAAGAAGAAGAAGAAGAAGAGGCGCATCGGACGAATACGTTTCTGTTTAAGGTTTAAGTAGTGAAGTCATTTTACAGTCAGTCAGCACTCCGGCACCTGTGTCATTGAACTCATTCTTTTTTGCCATCTCTTCTTTTTCCAATTTTCTCAAAGAAAAAGCCAAACGTATTGCTATTTTGCTCGCACAGCTCTCTCTAGCAATCTGCTAACGTTGACATTTGAAAAATGGGTACCGGGAGAAAACGAGGCGAGCGGCATAGGAACTCTGCGAACGACCTCAACAACAACACACCAAAGTCAAAGAAGAACAAAAAATTTACAATTTTCGCTTATTTTCTCAATTTGTTAATTCAATTACGTTCCAGACAAATTAAGAGTTAAATGACGGAAGATTATCGATAGGAGGAAAGTACAGAAAAATGAATGTTTTTTTTTTCAGGATATTGAGATTAAAATTTGCAAAAAATAAAAGTAAATATGTAGATCACGAATTAAATAATAGTATACAAGTGATTCAAATGTTGTTACCATTGGCTTTTAGGGGCATTAAAACGAAGAGATATGGACAATAACTATTTTGAAGATTTCTTAAAAACAACTACTGAAAACTCTGCAAACAGGAATAGATAATATTAATACCAAGGTACTGAAAAATCTTCCACAATTGGTGATCAAAAGATTGAGCACTATTGTAAATAAAATGCTGCCTCACGAATATTTTCCAGAAATATTCAAAAAATCTAAACTAATTCCGATCCTCAAACCTGGTAAACCAGCATACAGTTCCACTAGTTACAGACCTATCAGCCTACCAGCAACCTTAAGCAAAATCGCCGAATGAACTATCCTAAGGTGAATAAACGGGCATGTTAACAAAGAAAAAATACTAATTCCTGAACAGTTTGGATTCAGATCCAGGCATTTCATAACAATGCAACTTTACAGAATATGTGACCATATAACTGACGTCTTTAACACTAATAAACCCACAGGAATAGCTTTATTTGACGTAGAAAAGGCTTTTGATACTCTATGGCATAAAGGGCTAATATACAAGCTAATTGAAATTAAATTTCCAAGATACATCTTATATATAAATTGACTATCTTGCCATGCGTCCGTGCAGAATAGGCTATACGCATGCGCTCTGTTATTCCCACTTACGCATTCAAAACGTTGGTAAGGGTACTCACTCACTAATGTATTTATTTGTGAATACGTATTTCGGATTTTCAAGTTACAATATGTGAAAGCCAAAAAACATAATTCTCACTTATAAACTTAAACTTAACCATTTTCAGATATATCTATCAGAGTTTAAATTTTTAATCAGACCCAAAGTTTCTGTTTCTAATATTAAACTTACTTTGTTTTATAATAAATGATAATTACGTTTCGCTTTTAACAGACTTTGATTGATTATTAAATTTGAAATTTCGATTGTTTATTAAACGTTATCCCTTACAAACTTTGCTACCGTTTTTCACTCTTTTAGGGGAGAAATTTTCAAAAATCCTTTCTTATTATATATCTGCATCGTATAAGGGAAACACTTTCCAAATTACATCGACACAAATGTGCACTTATATTTGAAAATACAATGTAAAACGAAAAAAAATAATAATAACTTTTACGTTGGTTAAAATGACTAAAAAGCTATACGATTTCGCACATTTGGACATTGTAAATGTAAAATTGTTAGAAATAAGTGGAAAGCGTGGAAGTTAATTCGAATATTTTATTTATTTTCAATAACAATAATTGGTTTTCAAATTGTTCTAAATACCGAAAAAAGTTAGTATGGAAGATTTTATATTTGAATTGACAGTGAATTATAAGGCAAAAAATTGCTACCTTAATGCTTTTCAGCCGAATGGCCTTTTCAGTCTTTTGGTTCATAAAAAAAATAGATTTTAAAAAGTTTAATTGTTGAAAAACGAACCAAAATTTAAAATCGCCTATTTGGTATAAGTACTACATAAGTATTAAACTTTCATACTAATTTAGCGAAATGACGTTATTTAAAATGTTATTACTACAATGATATTAAAAATACATACATTGTATTTCTTAATATAATTTTAGATAAACTTTTCTTTTACATTAACAATACTTTGATTTTTAATTTAAAATTTCGATTGTTGATTAACTCTACATTATATCATATTAAACATTTTATTGAGATAAAACCTTTAGTTGCGAATGCAACGGGCAACTATTAGTTATAATAATAATCAATAGTTATCTCAAAGAGCGCCAATTTTATGTGCAAATCAAAAATGAAATATCAAATAGATTAATTAAGGCTGGAGTCCCTCAAGGATCTATTATGGGACCTATACTATTGATACTATATATAAATGATATCCCACGGACACCCGAAACTTTCCTTTCCCCCTATACTGATGACATAGCACTTTTTGGATCCTCCTGGAGGGCTGATACAGTGGCCAACAAATTAACCAAGGCCTTAAAAAGAATACTGATTTTTTTTACAAAGTAGAAAATAAAGGCCAATGATAATAAAACCGAAGCTAACTTATTCACTAGAAGAAGACCTAACAAGCATAAAAAGGTATTAATAAATGGGAAAAATATAGAATGGGCAAAAACAGTTAGATACTTGGGGATGCAACTGGATTCCAGACTCAACTTTGTAGAATATATCAAATTATCTAAAAACAAATTAATGGCCCGAACTAACATCTTATATTCATTACTAAATAGACAATCAAGGCTGTGTAACAGCAATAAATTAATCTATTATTATAAAGAGGACAGATTTGATTGTTTGTTTGCTTTGAATAGACTCCGAAACTACTTGACCGATTTGAAAAATTCTTTTACTGTTGGGAAGATACACTATTTCTGGTGAACATAGGCTATATTAAATTTTCAAAAAAAATAGGAATCCATACTAAAACTCCAATAATGTGTGAAAAATTACTAAAAAAAATTTTTCCATCGCGTGCGCTGGTGATTTTATTAAAGAACGGAACAACCGAATTTAATAAAACTTTATATTAAGATACAAAACAATTACCCACGCACGTTAAGCTACTTATCATTCCTTAAAAATAATAAGGGACTGTATCCCCTACGTAAAAAATGAGGGATGAAAAATTTTTTTTACTTTATATAAGCGAGTTATATATCATTGGAAAGGTATTTAAAAGTTAAATGATCTGTATTAATATTTTTAGTTGAACTAATAAAAAGCACAGTAATTTAATTTAAAGTACAAAAAATTGCCTTTTTGAAATATAAATGCTTTTATAGATAATAATCTGACAGTAAACTTTCTTTTTACAAAATTGTTGTAAATATATCCTTAGGGTTGCTCAGTAAGGAAATATTAACGAAAAAAAATGTAATAATAATAGTAATAAAGCTTAAAGTAAATACGTTATTAAAACCGTGTATTTATATACTCCCTCTGATTGATGAAATTTTAATATTCGGTGTATTCCTTATAGGAAGTAGGCATGTGATAAGATTTTTTTTTTGGAAATTCCTACCCTAACGGACAAGGGTGGATTCAGGATTTTTTTCTTGGGGGGGCACAATATTTTTTATTGGCAAGTGCGTGAAAGGGATCACGAAAAAAAATCGCAATTCCAGCCAGAAATCATCATAATGATGAATAATAAATAATCATATCATCATAATGATAAAAGAAATTTAAAATCCTCTTCCAGAGCAAAAGGCATACGCCAAATCGTGTATGGTGAACTCTGGACTATCCAATATGGTTTAATTATATAGTTGAAATTCAGATATTTTAATAATAAGTTTATAGATACATAATGGTTATACATGATTAGGGAAGAACTAGGTTTCGTGCAATTGTACAAATTTCAATTTCGCGGTTGTGTTGTACATTGCAATAGTGTAATAGTTTTTAGAAAAACGTTCATTCGGGAATCGAAACAGTGAGATGGGGTTATTTTGACTCGAGTATTTTGATAACTTTCGACTTTTTAAAGTCATAATTAAGACCGAATTTATTGAACTTGGCGATATTTTTTATTTATGTATAGATGCTGATAGATTTACGGATTGTTTGGTTCACGGTAGGTATACGCAGTTGGACATACTCGTTTTAGATATTTATAAATATTTTTTGAAAATTAATTGATTATTACATAGAACAATGTTATTATTTGCAACAGTTTATTGAATGTTTCTTTTTCAAGAGTGTGAAGTGTTTTTAAGTATAATTATATTTTTCGTAAAAGAAATAAGAAAAATAAAATACGTTACGCAGACGAAGTCGCGGGGATCAGCTAGTAATTTATAAAACAATGCTCAGACTAGTGCTTACATATGCATGTTCAGTGTGGAGATCAGTAAGCAAAATCAAGTATTTGACAATATAAAGAGTTCAAAATAGTTCAGAATGCTGGGAAACTACCCAGCCAAATATAAGGTATACTTCATGAGGAATTAAGGATACTACCTCTAGACTTATACCAGGTGTGTAAGTATGAAACCGAAATTTTTGTACAGAAAAAACACGTTTATTGTAATGATATGATACAAAGTAACTTATTCAAAGTATTCTCCGTCGCTATCTATACATGTTTTCCATCTTTCTGGCAATTTGTGGATTCCGCGCCAAAAGAACTGTCGCTCTTTTGAGGCAAACCAGTCATCGAGCCATTTTCGTACATCTTCGTAAGAAGAAAAGCGCTGCTCAGCAAGTGCGTGTCCCATCGATGCAAAAAAGTAGTAATCGGATGGGGCAAGGTCCGGGGAGTAAGGCGCGTGCTGAAGAATCTCCCAACGGAAGGACTCTATCGTTTCCTGGACCTGTTTTGCTTTGTGTGCTGGCGCATTGTCATGCAGCAAAATTACCTTGTGTTGTCTTTGTTGGTATTCTGGTCGTTTTTCACGCAAAACTCGCTCCAAATCGGTCATTTGTTGTCGGTAGCGTTGAGTATTGACAGTTTCGCCAGGTTTCAGCAGCTCGTAGTAGATTACGCCCTTCTGATCCCACCAAACACACAGCATTGTCTTTCGTCCGTAGTGGTTTGGTCTTGCCGTCGATTTTGATGGTTCACCCGGAGTAACCCATGACTTTTTGCGCTTAGGATTCTCGAAATATATCCACTTTTCATCTCCAGTCACAATTCGATGGATAAATGACTTTCTTTTGAACCTGGCGAGCAGCATTTCGCATGATGTTTTGCGGTTTCCATGCTGTCTTTCGTTGAGTTCATGTGGAACCCATTTCCCCACCTTTTGTATCGTTTCCATGGCTTTCAACCGAAGGAAGATGGCTTCTCGGGTCACCTTTAACTGATTCGCCAGTTGTTGTTGTGTTTGAGCGTCGTCTTCGTCCAACAAGGCTTCCAGGTCAGCGTCTTCAAACTTTTTCGGTGGTCTTCCAGGTTCTTCATTCCTCACGTCAAAATCGCCACTTTGGAACCGTTTGAACCACTCGAAACACTGTGTTTTACCGAGAGCATGCTCACCAAACGCCTCCAGAAGCATTCGATGCGATTCGGCTACGATTTTCTTCAGATGAAAACAGAAAAGCAGTGCTGTCCGCAAATCGTAATTTGTTGGCACAAAACTCGACATGTTTATCTCTAATAAACTAATGCTTCTGAATGAAACTCGTGTTATTGTGGGTTGGAAATATTTGTCGGATATCAATACAATAACAAGATACCACTGACGTGATGTGTCGGTAACTGCATCGACATCTAGCGCCACTTATTACACACCTGGTATGTCCTCGTTTTGTCCGGAAATTCTACACAAATTGTAGAAGTGGATCTAGCCAAATAATTAGAAGCATCAGTGACTACACCCTCGATGACCTACTCCAGAAATACAGAAAATACAAACATAAAAGAATAAGACATATGGTCTTGAAAGCAGAAACAATTTTGGGTTTTTTTTAAGAATTGCCATCTATTTTTCCCCAACTACAATATCGTAAAATAATCTCTATCCTACATCAGGATCTACAGACGCTGCTTGGATGATTTATGCAAGATAAATCGCCATTAAAACTTAAAAAAAAAATGTAAACAAAGTATTTTTATATGGTCAATTAATCCGCAAGTAATAGTTGACGGAGTAATATTTCACACCAGTTGACAAGTATCAGTGTACGAAAAACGAAAATTCCTGAGTATTTTCATTTGCATTTCAAGGTTTCGGTCAATCTTGAAGTTCTTTGCTTCCATTTGAATTAAGTCGTTGATGGTGGGAATATTTATCTTGGAAGAGACAGAGGGATAGTATGTCCTCGTCGAGTTTCTTCTGGAACAAAGCACGTAGTACATACATAGGTACCTACGTGACGACGCTGAAGTCATATCCGATTAACAGCACGCATAAAACGGACTAATTATTCGGATTCTTGTAAATCGGATAGGCTGGCAACAGAGCAGTGGCGGCGGTAGCACATCCAACTATTCCACTGACTAATCAGACGACCAATTATCCAAGTCATACACACCTTGATGTTTGTACATCGGATGGATATATATGTGCGGTGCGTAATATCACTGACTGTGGATGGGATGAGATGGAACGAAGACGAGGAGATTGTGTGGCCAAGAACCGGCCTCGAAACCAACAACACATCGTAACTTCGAGTCAATGAACGGATCTTTTCCACTGTATGAGGAGAGCCTGTTTTAAGTAAATATATGGGGAGTATAGCATAATATGCATTTATGGCTCTATACTATTTGTGTTGGCTTAATTTTTCTTTTTCAAAAGTGTCATGTTTTCGTTGTTGATTGGCACTGGAGAGTTTATGACGTCATCACTGCCTTCAAATAGGACCCAATCGTGCCCTCAACGCCTAATTATATTATTCAATTTATCCATTATATTTTATTATAATAATATCGTTAGGCTTACGATTTAATGTGTGTACGTCGTATGCCGCGATGACACATGACACTAATTTCATTCTTACATTCTATTCGACCTATTCAATGTACTAATATGTATACATTTTGAAACAGTATGTGTACACTTTTAATCAAAAATCCGCTTTAAAACTTTGCAAAGGATCTAGCCGATTAAACATTTGAAAATGAAAGGATCTTATCTTGTTTTTATTGTTTTTCATCTAAGATAGCCATTCATTTAATCTTACATCCCTAACCCTTATAGTAACACAATAATGGGGGGGGTGAGAATCCATAACGTAAATATTTTATTTTTCAGCACCTATTGAACTTTGACAAGCCAGAAATGAAGAAGCGACGGTTATTTTTATTATGGCCCGATTTAATCGCGAATTAAATTAAAACAAAGTCGAAAATGCAACGTTGCCAAATTGTGGGTGTGCTGAAGTGTACTTGCCCAAAGTAGACTTTATTTAGAAAATTTAATTTTACATAATATAATATAAATACATAATTGAAAATAACAATAATTACTTCAATTCTGACATGTCAAAATTTACGTACAAATTGCATTCGAGTGAACAATACGTACAGGAATAATATCGAAACCATTCAAAAACAATTCTCAAATTTCGACGTTCCTGATCCAAGCTTATACCGAAGATATCTTCCAGATATTAAAACTATACATGACTATTAATAAACTACTTATAATATACTAGTAGTTGCCCGTTGCATCGCAACTAAAGGTTTTATCCAAAAAATGTTTAATATGAGATAATGTAGTTATATAAGTGTTTTTTTATATCATTTTAATAATATCTTAAATAACATCATTTCACTAAATTAATATGAAAATTTAATACTTATGTAGTACTTATACCAAATAGGCGATTTTAAATTTTGGTTCATTTTTCAACAATCAAACTTTTTAAAATCAATTCTAATTTATGAACCAATGGTTGTGATCTAGAGTAATTAAATATTCTGCTGAAAAGCATTAAGGTAGCCATTTTTTGCCATATATTTCACTGTCAATTCAAATATAAAATCTTCAATACTAACTTTTTTCGGTATTTAGAACAATTTGAAAACCAACTATTGTTATTGAAAATAAATACAATATTCGAATTGACTTCCACGCTTTCCAACTATTTTCAATAATTTTGTATGTAAAACGTCCAAATGTGCGAAATCGAATAGCTTTTTATCGTTGAATGAAAATTTTTAAACATTTGAAAATGAAAGGATCTTATCTTGTTTTATCTTAAATCCCTAACCCTTATAATAAGACAATAATGGGGGGTGAGAATCCATAACGGAAATATTTTATTTTTCAGCACGTATTGAAGATATCTTCCTGATATTAAAACTATACATGACTATTAATAAACTACTTATAATATACTAGTAGTTACCCGTTGCATTCGCAACTAAAGGTTTTATCTCAATTAAAATGTTTAATATGAGATAATGTAGAGTTAATCACCAATCAAAATTTTACATTTAATAATCAAAGTGTTGTTAATATAAAAAAAAGGTTTACCTAAAATTATATTAAGAAATAAAATATAAGTGTTTTTTTATATCATTTCAATAACAACGTTTTAAATAACATGATTTCACTAAATTAGTATGAAAGTTTAATACTTATGTAGTACTTATAGACCAGGGTCGATAATTTTTGAGACCAAAAAAGATTATAGTAGGATGAAACCCATTGGAAAAGGTAGAGAATATAACAAAAATGAAAGGAAAAATAAATTACCGGCGATCTGAGGTCGGGAAGGGGAGGGGGTGGTGAGTTTTTAAGGGTAAAAAACTTGGGTGAGTATGGTAAATGTTCTCAGAAAATGCAAATAATGATAGGTTTTTTCTTCCACATTGGAGCATGTTTCAGAACCATGACAATTTGAGCATAAATTTGTGCATTTGTGCAATCATTATTTGCATTTTCTGAGAACATTTACCATAGTAGTGTATATTTTTTTTACACCATCTGAAAGTAGAGATTTCAACAAACAAAAAACACACCAACTTTTTTAAGAAAGCAGATATTTTGACGTGAGAATTTTCGGTTGAAAATTAGAGTGCTTTTTGGATATTAAGTCAAAATAAGGTGAAAAAATAAATATTTTGAATCAAAAAAATTACTGTATGTTTGGGACATACAAAGGTAAGTTTTCACCAAATTTCGTGAAAAAATAAATTTTTTTGCAAAAAATAAAAATAAAAAACCAAAAACTCGGTTATTCGAATTTTTCACATAAATTTTGAGGTTATGTGAAAAAAGTGTTGATACAAAAGTTGTAGATCTTTTAATTACCTACAACTTTGCCATTTAACTTTTTTTCATAGGACTTGCAGTTTTACCGGAAATCGAGATTAACCGTTTTTTACCCTTAAAAACTCACCACCCTCTCCCCTTCCCGACCTCAGATCGCCGGTAATTTATTTTTTCTTTCATTTTTGCTATATTATCTACCTTTTCCAATGGGTTTCATTCTACTATATTTTTTTTTCACTTTTCACCATTTTTTAAAATTATCGACCCTGGTCTATTATACCAAATTATTGGTATAATTGGTATAATTGGCGATTTTAAATTTTTGTTCGTTTTTCACCAATCAAACTTTTTAAAATCTATTTTTTTATGAACCAATGGTTGTGATCTAGAGTAATTATATATTCGGCTGAAAAGCATTATGGTAGCAATTTTTTGCCATATATTTCACTGTCAAATCAAATATAAAATCTTCCATACTAACTTCTCTTCGGTATTTAGAACAATTTGAAAACCAATTATTGTTATTGAAAATAAATAAAATATTCGAATTTACTTCCACGCTTTCCATCTATTTTCAATAATTTTGTATGTAAAACGTCCAAATGTACGAAATCAAATAGCTTTTCATCGTTGAATGAAAATTTTCATTCTGAAAATCCGAAAAAAGTATTCCCAAATAATTTATGTAATATTTTGAGCTTAGGTCCTGGTTTTGTTTACTTATGTTCACAAAATGTGTAGCTAATAGGTTTGCTTTCTCTAGTTCTGTTTGAGCATAAGGCTTCCGCTTTTGGTGTCTAATGTACTTATAGTCTAGGATCCCACTGCAGAAAAGTGCAGTGATCGAGTTTATGCTGAAAACCTAATTTTTACGCATATTTATCATCAGAAGAATAAATATCTACTAGGTTGCCTATCAAAATGTGGCCGCTAGTATTTTTAATTAAGTTATTTTAAATGATTTTTTCGCAAAAATTTAATTGATTTGTTTTTAGAATAAAATATCGTCCACTTCTCGGCGATATATACAAAGAATTTGAAAAGTCAGGGTCTTAATATTTCAATATTGAGTAACTCTAAAGGTCTATTTACAACAATTTTGTAAAAAGAAAATAAATAAAAAAAAAGTTCGCTGTAAGATCTGAACCCACGTCTTTATAATTAGGAGGATCAGAATGCCAGAAACGTAAGCCATTACGCTATTAACATCGACTATGTGTTTTATATATATAAAGGTTTATATTTCAAAGAGGTAATGTTTTAAAATTTAAATTGAATTTACTGTGCTTTTTATCAGTTTAACCAAAAATATTTTTACAGATTATTTTCTAACTTTAAATTACCTTTCCAATGATATATAACTCACCGGTCTATTGTAAAAATTTCTATTTTCATCCCTAGGGAATACCTTCCCTTATTATTTTTTTGGAATGATAAGTAGCCTATAGTCTGTGGGAAAGTGTGTTGTATCTTAATACCAAATTTCATTAAATTCGGGTGTTCCGTTCTTTAGTTAAATCGGGACACACAGACAGACAGACAAAAATTTTAAAAATGTTAAATTCGGAATAAGGGCCTCTTGAAACAAATATTTACCCTAAAATTGGGTTCAAAATCGAAATGTACAGACAGACGTAAGAATTTTATATATTAGTATAGATAAATTTAATAGAATAATAATATTAAAACCAAAAAATATTGAGGATTTTCACACTATCAAGAAAAACTCAGATAGTGCAAAAACGGAATATCATACATGTACACCAAAAAATGAAAAAAATCTTAAAAGTAGTGCTAAAAAATTTACCACCAAATATTACGGAGCAAGAAATAACGGAGGATCTTGCCAGCAAAAACCTGATCGTAAAAAAGTTGGAGATATGAAAAATAAATATCGAATATTTTTTTTTTTTGTATTTTCCAGCACAAATTAAATTTAACGATATTAATAAAATCAAAACAGTGTGCTATTGCAGTGTAAATTGGGAACGATATTCATTAAGAAAAATTGGTCTCCAGTGCTTTAAGTGCCAATCATTTGGCGGTAAATTGCTACAGATCTGTAAAGTGCGCAAAGTGGTCTGAAGAACACGATTCGCGTGAGTGCAGGATTGTGGATCAAGCAAAATTCAAATGCTTGAACTGCGGAGGCCAGCATATGGCTGGTGATAAAAATTGTCCTAGCTTCAGCAAATATATTGACAACAAGACATCAATGAAACAAAAAATTGCGTCAGCTAAAAACCTTAAATTCCAAACAAATGAGAAGGACTTCCCACAACTTAGCAAGGAATCCCCAACGACACGGACTGTAATCTGGACCCAACAAAATCCTACAAGCCCATGAAGGGTCTCCCAAACAGCCGCGAACAACACAGGTATGGGATCTATTCTAAATGAACTTAGAAATCTATTTAATTTTGGTAAAATAAAAAAAAACACGCTGTTGTCAGCGATCAGCAAAATAAAAAGTGAAAAAGACCCTCTCAACAAGTTAATGATTCTACTAGGTTGCCTGTAGTGATCGAATTTATGGAAAAAACCTAATTTTTACGCATATTTATCAACAGGAGAATAAATATCTCCTAGGTTGCCTATCAAAATGTAGCCGCTAGTATTTTTAATTAAATTATTTTTAATTGATTTCTTGCAAAAATTTAGTTGATTTGTTTTTAAAATAAAATATCGTCCACTTCACGGCAATATATATATATAACGACTTTGAAAAGTCAGGGTTGCCGTTGCGCACTTGATCGCACCTCTTCGCAGCCCGGTGTTAACAGGTATGATTTTGGGCCCTTTTTACGTTCATAACGTGCATTTATGATTTATATATCAAATTAAAGCTAATCTTTTTCTCATTATTATGATATACGGTTGCCTAATTAAATCTGGCCGCAAATAGTAGTAGTAATAATAATAGTAATTAAACTTAAAGTAAATACGTTTTTAAAACCGTGCATACATGTTGTGCATACAAGTTTTTTGGCTTTCACATATTGTAACCCTAAAAATCCGAAATATGTTTTCACAAATAAATACATTAGTGAGCGAATATCAAGTAGCGAGCAATTCGGTGAACTAAAAGAAAATGGTTTAATTATATAGTTGAAATTCAGATATTTTAATAATCAGTGCATAGATACACAATGGTTATACTTGATTATGGAGGAACTGGGTTTTGTACAATTGAACAAATTTTAATTTCGTGATAGTTTAGTAAATTGTGAAATAGTTTCGAGAAAAGGGTTCA
Organism: Sisyra terminalis; assembly: GCA_958496175.1. Classification (NCBI taxonomy): domain Eukaryota; kingdom Metazoa; phylum Arthropoda; class Insecta; order Neuroptera; family Sisyridae; genus Sisyra; species Sisyra terminalis. The sequence continues at coordinate 7,622,735 of OY292278.1, forward strand.
TTCGAGAGTCGAGACAATGAAATGTAATTTTTACTACAAAAACAGCAAATTTAAAAAAGAGAATATAATCTACACCTGCGTTACGCAGACGAAGTCGCGGGGATCAGCTAGTGTTCCATATATTTATGTCGTCTTTTAAACTTTCTTTGAACTTTTTCAAATTTTGAGTGTGATTTTCAATTGCACTAGAAATTACAATGGAGGGTATTCCCGCATTTTTTTCATTTTCCGTATCTGATTTCTCTGAATCCAATTCCGATAGAGATTCGTACTTGTTTTGGGTATTTATCCTGAAATCTTTTGAAGTGGTTGCATGGCTCTATTTTTTGTCTTTTGGTGGCGCTTCGAGTCCTGTCGACGGTTTCCACTTTTGTCCATGGAATCATTTTTTTTTAAGTGATTTAATCACCACTTGTTGACATGTGGTAAAATTATAAAATGCATTTTTTGCGAGACACACATGTCTCGATTCATTTTTACATAATCGAATTGCATTTTAATAATTTGAACTTTAGTATTTGAGTCTAAAAATGCTGGCAATTTGTGAAGGAAATGTTTGTTTATTATACTTGAGGCATACATTGTTTATGTTATAGAGATTATATGTTAAAATATTTTTTTCTAATATCTTTATTTTCTTTTTTTTTTGGCACGTGTAGTTTTTTTTTTATTGTAAAATACTTCACAGTACGATTAGGTGGTATTGTTATCTGTGCTAAGAATTCCTACGGATATTTTAATATATTTGTTTGCTGAATTGGAAAAAAATTTGTACTGTAATCAGTTTTAATAATTTTCATGAGTTAATATATAAAATCGTTTATCTGATTAAATTTTACTGACCAAAATGGATAAGAAAGTGAAATACTTAGAAAATAGATATTCATAGGAATATTTTAACTTTGTCAAATTGATATTGGTTTTTTTGATTTATGAAACTATTGAATTAGAAGATTTGTTTATAAGATATATCTGAAAACGTATTCAATTGGATTTCTATATATCTCATTTTACCCACTTGGCTCTGGAGCACCCTTTCCTTTTTTAACTTCTAAGAAATTAAAGTTAGTCATCGCGAATTCCTTGAAATGTCTTTCTCCACTTGTTTTTTTGTAATTTCAACTTTTAAAACTACCACGTAAATGATCATCAAAACTTTTAGATGTCATAGGACAAACTAAGTTTTGAAAATGCCTTTAAGATAAGCAATAGAAAAATGCAGTCAACTCAGGTGACATATTTAAGAAAGTATTCTATGGAAAATGTGTCAATATGTGACGATGTAAAGGACTCAAAATAAGGAAAAAAAGGGCAAATTCTTAAAGCTCTTCAAAATATTATAAAGCCTTCGAAAGACCATTATCAAAAAACTGATGAAATGAGCGAATTTTATCTTAACAGTTTATAAAGATTTAAACGTCTAGGTAAAATATTGATTGGAATTTATTATAATTACTATAAATAGGTAATTAATTAATAGGTAATAAAATGAAAATTGAAGTACTTTTCATTTTTGTTTTGGTTTTTGTCAGTATGGATTCCTCACGTTAAATGCAGAAAGTGAGGAATGCAAATTATCATACTTTCAACTGTTGATATGAAATAACATAGTAAAAGCTTGAAGGCCAAAATGTGAACGAGAGAATAGCGCAGCTTTAAGTATGGAGGTCAGGAATTTGGAACCAGTTTCAGGTATTTATTATTTGTTGTCAATCATAAATACATTAACACCTCATTCCGATTCCATAAATTACACTTTTGAACCTTTTTCTCGTTCGGATTTTGGCCTTCAAGCTTTTATTATGTTATCTCATACCACCCGTTGAGAGCAGGTAGCAAATTCTTTGCAATTTTAACACCAGATTGGAATTCAACCGATTTTGGTCACAATATTGATTATTATAGATCAAAGATCGATAATTCGAACGTAAATTTTTGTCTACCTGCATTCTTTCATACGATTCAAGAACTGGTTTATTGATTTTGATAGTATTTTGTTTTCAGGTATTTCTTAGCCGTGTTTCGCCAAAAATAAGTATAAAGGTCACAAATAGGTCTAATCTAAATAGTTGTACCATTTATTTTGGTTTTATTTTTGGTTCCAATTTAAAGAGAACTTTACTGATTTGATAGAAACTTTGTAATCAAGTTCAACTAATTTTTCTTCAGAAGAAAAGATTACCTATTTACGTTTAATTATTAATAATAAATGTGGCATTCAGAAGAAGATCGATTAAAATAAATAAACGGACACCCTTTAATTTGACATTAATTAAATTCTATAATTAAATATCTATGTTTTTTAAGAGATCAAAAAACTAGCATATTTTAAAACAGAGGTGTCCAACCCAAATCATACTACGGGTCACTTGGAAAATGCATCATAACTTCATGGACCACTTTTGAAGTTATATCTCAAATTTTCCATACTAAATTTAGATACATAATCGACACTTGTATCGACACATTTTTCACATAACCTCAAAATTTATGTGAAAAATTCGAATAACCGAGTTTTTGGTTTTTATTTTTATTTTTTGCAAAAAAAAATATTTTTTCACGAAATTTGGTAAAAACTTACCTTTGAATGTCCCAAACATACAGTAATTTTTTTAATTTAAAATATTCATTTTTTCACCTTATTTTGACTTAATATCCAAAAAGCACCCTAATTTTCAATCGAAAATTCTCACGTCAAAATATCTGCTTTTTTAAAAAAGTTGGTGTGTTTTTTGTTTGTTGAAATCTCTACTTCCTGATGGTATAAAAAAATATTCACTACTATGGTAAATGTTCTCAGAAAATGCAAATAATGATTGCACAAATGCACAAATTTATGCTCAAATTGTCATGGTTCTGAAACATGCTCCAATGTGGAAGAAAAAACCTATCATTATTTGCATTTTCTGAGAACATTTACCATAGTAAAGAATGTTTTTTTTATACCATCAGAAAGTAGAGATTTCAACAAACAAAAAACACACCAACTTTTTTAAAAAAGCAGATATTTTGACGTGAAAATTTTCGATTGAAAATTAGGGTGCTTTTTGGATATTAAGTCAAAATAAAGTGAAAAAATGAATATTTTAAATCAAAAAAATTACTGTATGTTTGGGACATAAAAAGGTAAGTTTTCACCAAATTTCGTGAAAAAATAAATTTTTTTGCAAAAAATAAAAAACCAAAAACTCGGTTATTCGAATTTTTCACATAAATTTTGAGGTTATGTGAAAAAAGTGTCGGTACAAAAGTTGTAGATCTTTTAATTACCTACAACTTTGCTCTTCAACTTTTTTTCATAGGACTTGCAGTTTTACCGGAAATCGAGATTAACCGTTTTTTACCCTTAAAAACTCACCCCCTCCCCCTTCCCGACCTCAGATCGCCCGTAATTTATTTTTCCTTTCATTTTTGTTATATTCTCTACCTTTTCCAATGGGTTTCATTCTACTATAATTTTTTTTCACTTTTCACCATTTTTAAAATTATCGACCCTGGTCTATAAAGACTTTTTGAAACTATTATATTCTTTGTGATTCAAGAAGTCTGATGAAGTTACGATACGTAACGAAACGTAGCTAATTTGAATATTAAAAAATATTAAATAAAAAAAAACCGATCTTAAACAACCTGAATTGTCTTCTTATTTAAAATTGTTATGTTGGTTTGTGTAGATTTCAAAAACTCGAAAAGTTCTGCACCGATTTAGTTCAAATTTTGTCCTATTGTACAATCCGCTTTAAAGATTGTCTTTATCTTTTTTTACGTCAGTAACATGCCTGGCAACCGCAAAAAATGAATTTTTCAACGACCAATACAATAGCCACAAACTGTCAATACTTTATTGTTATGATCGTCAAAATGTAATTGATAAATGTATATCTTGAAGATATGTTATAATTGATACAGCGAGGGATGCTGCGGGTTGATTAGGGAGTTGATTCTAGTAATTCACCATTTTTTTTTCTTAAATTCAATATACTTATTTACAACCATAGTCTGGCAGGATAACTTTTACCGGGTTCAGCAAGCATTGCAATAAAATAATTGGATTAGAATCGAATCTATTATATTTCTTTGCTTGTATAAATGAGTAATAATAATTTATTGATTCTTGAACTAGAAGACTTAAATCGCGAAGTATTAAAGACACCGCTGTTTCCATATATAAAAGAATTTGATTGTAGAGAAAAACACACAAGTCACAAACACAATGCCTCGTTTGTATATACATTTTTCGAGTTGGGATTTGCATACAGAAACTCTTATTTTGTATGATGTGCTTTTGATACACATACCTACATATGTTTGTATATGTATCGCAATGTCCATAATGTATATAAATAGGATGAATATTCTTCTGTGGTGATATCGAAACAGGATGTATCTAATGATGTAGAGAATACATTGGCTCAAAGATAACATCATACACAATCTCGTGAGCTTGTTGTGTCGTTTTCAACTTAAATGTTTGTTAGGTAAGAGGACAATATTGTCATACACACAATACACTACCACGAAAAAGCTAAGTTTCAATCAACAACTACGACAATTCTTTTTTAAATCTACTTTTCTACGCCACTGTTTTACAGTAAGATGTAACCGTGATTTTTCCTCGTTCCTACACCCATTTTGGCCAGTAGGAATGCTGTGATGTGATATAAGAAAAGTTCAAAGGCAAACTCTCCAAATTATAGAGGAGGATTTATTTTCAAAATTATGCAAAAAGAATGATTTTGAACAGAAGTTCAAACAAAAATATTCGTGACGTATTGCCCAGATACGTATTTCGATTGCCAAGCAATCTTCCTCAGTGGTCATCAAGTAGTTTGGATCACTCCGTAACTGCTTTGCCGAATTTTGAATTGGTCCATTTTTCCCGTGTATTGCCTTAAATATAAACTGGTAAAATGGACCAATTCAATATTCGGCACTTTTCGGGTTGCTTACGAAGGATTCGGTGAAAGTAAGGAAATTTGGGACCCCTCCCCCAGACTTATAAATTGAGGTCAATCCGTGATTATTTTGTGAATCATCACAAAGCAGTTACGGAGTGATCCAAACTACTTGATGACCACTGATGAAGATTGCTTGGCAATCGAAATACGTATCTGGGCAATACGTCACGAATATTTTTGTTTGAACTTCTGTTCAAATTTATGTTGGTGGTATGATTTTTATATATTATTATATTAAGTTTACATATTATTATATTACATTTGTATATTATTATGTTAAATTATACTACATAATTTGGACGGCAATATATTTTATATATTGTATACACAGGTGTTACGGACTTTTACTAGGACTCAAATCTGCGATTAGTATGCACAATAAACTGACTTTATACAAAGGAATATTACGACCTAGCTGGACATACAGAGCAGAATTGTGGGGTTCCGCTAAATCTTCCAATATACAACGAATCAAATCCTTTCAATCCAAATGTCTCCGAAGAATCCTCAACGCTCCCGATTATGTTTAAAAGGAAATAATTCATAGAGACCTAAGTATTCCCTATGTGACCGAACTTGTATCACATAAATTTCAAAAATTTCATGAAAAATTACACTATATAACCAATATAGCTCATATAAACCCAGAAGTGCAAACATTAGCATCATTACAACACTCAAAAAACCCTCCACTTCGACTGAAAAGGTGATGGCCCAGAGATCATCTTATTAATTCGTAGAGTTCCAATAATGATTGGTACCTCTCATCAAGTCCTCAAAAACCTGGTGGCTTTAATTTGAATTTCTTTTCGAGTTAATTTTTTGGAAATTTTGGATTCTTCTAGTCTAGTAACTTGTTTCTCTTTGTTATTGTATTGTTGCCGTTAAACTTGGTAATATAATTTAATAATCATCAATATTACTTGCATTCCGTGTTTTTTTTTTTTTTTGATTTCGTTATGGATAATTAATTCGATTCAATGTTTAAATGGATTTATGATTGAGCGGGAAAAAATTGTGATTTAAATAATTAAAAGTTAATTTGATTTAACGGAATTAGGTTTGCTGTAAAATAATTGATTAATCCATTTAATGTATCCGTTAAGGGGAAGGCAGAGTAACACGAGAAAATTGTTCTACTTGTGCAAATGAACATTTTTTGGGCCAATTTGAATTTGGCATAGCCTTAATGAGGGAATTTGGGATTTTTTGTTGTTATTGTTGTTGTTTTGTCTCAATTGTTATGAGGTTATATCAAGTGTTGCGTTTGTACGGTCGGCATGGATGAAAGGCAAATGAACGTCGGTCGGCGTGAATCGTGTGCACTCGTTGCACAGACCGATTACCGTTTCCCCTACATTCCTGATGGGAACACGTCGCCGGTTTTCGAGACTTCGATCTCTTACATTCCCACACCATCAGACATCAGTGTCTGGCGATGACATTCCGACCATTTCAATTGTTGTTCAATTGTTGAATTTTCGATTGTTGCCCACCCCCTCAATCCAGACGCGTTGGAAAAGTTCTTAACGGAATTGGGCGCCGTATTTTTGTAGATCCCAAAAAATAATAATGTACAATGTGATTATTAAGTTGTTGGATGTGTTACGATTGGTTCGTGTGGTTGATTTTCAGTGCGTTCAGGTGTGATTGTTGCAGTGATGAAAAAGTGATTTTTTTTCTCTTTAAACAAGGATGTATTTAATTCATTTTCGTAAGTGTTTCCATTTTCTATCAATATACATGTTTCTCGTTATTGAAAGTAATTCTAAGAAAAAATTTTACGTGTACGAAGAATCCATTTCGATCGGTTCGGTTTTAGTTGAATAAAGATGGAGAAAGTCTGTTGAAAGACTTGGAAGGTCTCGAAGTATCTGATTTCAAAATTGCTTAACTCTTCGAAAAGTAATTAATTTTCTTTTCAATTCATAGATTGGTGGTATGTAAGATATGTAGCAGAGTTGAGCGACCTAAGTGTTAGATTTCCAGTTGTTATTTTTTCGTTGGTTTCCCATTATTGTTTTATATGAAAACGTGGAAGACTTTGGAATCAGGGTATGGATATATAGGAACGTGGATATTGAGGCTTGAATGCGTCCTTCGTCTTAAAGTATCTCTCCAACGCCCCCTTGATCCCGGTTTGGGGCCTTACAACAATAATAAACAGAAACTGACAGACAGACAGACACAGTCGTTGGACCGACCGACCGATAGACACACAGACTTATAATATAAAGAAAATGTTTGTCGTACAAACTGCATTCATCGCATCGGTTTCTTCAAGTTATAAGGGAATGATGAAAGCGATAAGACTGAGGGATCTAGGATGCTATGGTGATGATGTTTTGTTATTGTTGATGATGATGACGACATATCTCTATGTCACATATAATGATGCAGTTCCGCGGTCGCTATGCTCATTTTTTTCCCTAATTAATTCCTTTTTTATGTAGATGACTTCATAACAGTTATTCTTTTTTTTAAACTATCGTAAGAATTCATGGAATTTTTCATCGATGACTCATCGATTTCCAGAAGAAATATTTCATCGTATCCTATTGCATCGTATAAATAACAGGGTAGAAACCGGATTTTTTTGCTTTGGGTTTTTCCCAAACGCCAAAATCCTATAACGTGTGCCATAAGTTCAGCAAAGGCGGGGAGGTTAGGATCGAAATCGGCTTATCACCGTGTCTGAGTTTACCAGAAGATAGGAGCAATCTTAAATAAATATTCTTCCTCAAACAAAAATCAGGATTTGCACCTGCTTTTGTTTGTACAGCTTGACAAATCAATTGCCGAAGTTTCCAGATCTTTCTGGAATACGACTCTTTGGTCGTTGCCTACTTATCAATTAGTTTCATTGCAGCAATCATAGATTGCTGTGTTCAGCTCACTAGGATGTCACCATTAAGGGAGTGTTCTAGTCTAGAGGCATGAATTTCAGGTAATTTTTGAAGTGTCATAAAAAATTGCCAATTAATATTTTTACTATTCATTTTTTCATCAGTTATTTATTAACATTTCAAGAATACAGAAAAAAATAAAAAAAAGTTAAAAATTTCAAAAATTAGCAGCTGATGAAGTGGGGGGTCTCAAAAAATTGGCACGTGACCATACCCACGATTTCAACCCTCCTAATAATCTGACCCCAAAAAAAAAAAAGATTATTAATCTAGAATAAAGTCGCAATGTCTGGAACTACGGAAAAGTATGAAATAAATTTTTTCACGAAATGGCGACTGCCTGAAAAAAAAAACAATTTTTGTACCACTTTTTTTGACTGTTTCGAATTTTTTAAAAATAGTAAAAATCAAAATTTGGGGATGGGAATAGTTCCAGACATAGACAAGTCTATAAAGAAGACTCTCTAAAAATTTCAGGTAAATCGGTTCAGTAGAACCTGAGAAATCGTGGGTATCGTTTTGAAAAAAACATTTTCGAGAAAAACGCGTTTAAAGTTTTACGTTAAGTTTCAGGCAGCATAATTGATAGAATAGAATGTATTACTTACATTCTCTTAATCAGCCATCCCAGCTTCATACAAAACCGCTATAACTTCGGAAATAATTTGAATTTTGAAAAATCCTTTTAGGAAGATATTTTTGAATATCTAAACTATCGGATTATGAAAAAAAAATTTTTTTGATTTTTTCAAATTTCTAGAGTAGAATACCCCCTTAAGGTAATTGTTATCAAAAGAAAAGACTAACGTACTCGTAAAACATTTGAATGGTGTTTTATTTGTTCATAGGCTTCTTTGATTTTCTGGTATTTTCACCGCTAACTTGATTTTGTGGGAGGAAAAATATGTTTCTAGGGAATTAGATATAAATTACAAAAGTTATAATTTGGGCTGGTCTTAGGATTAAGACCACTTTTTAAATAAGAAGAAAATTCAGGTTATTTAAGATCTTCTTGTTTTTTATTTAATATTTTTATTATTCAATTAGCTACGTTTCGTTACTAATCGTAACTTTCTCAGGCTGCTTGATTCACAAAAATAAAATATTAAATAAAAAAAAAAATATTTTTGTCAATCAAAAGAAGCCTGAGGAAGTTGCGATTAGTAACGAAACGTAGCTAATCTGTCTATTATTATAAAGAGGAAAGATTTGATTGTTTGTTTGCTTAGAATAGGCTCCGAAACTACTTGACCGATTTGAAAAATTCTTTCGCTGTTGCAAAGTTGTTGTAAATAGATCCTTAGGGTTGCTCAGTAAGGAAATATTAACGAAAAAAATGTAATATTAATAATAATAATAGAAATAAAGCTTAAATTAAATACGTTTTTATAACCGTGCATACATAAAATCGTGTATTTATATATCCCCTCTGACTGATGAAATTTTAATATTGGATGTATTCCTTATAGGAAGTAGGCATGTGATAAGATTTTTTTTTTTGAAAATTCCTACCCTAACAGACAAGGGCGGATTCAGGATTTTTTTCTTGGGGGGGAACACTATCTTTTATTTGCAAATGCATGAATGGGATCACGAAAAAAATTCGCAATTCCAGCCAGAAATCATCATAATGATAAATAATAAATAATCATATCATCATAATGATAAAAGAAATTTAAAATCCTCTTCCAGAGCATAAGGCATACGCCAAATCGTGTATGGTGAACTCTTGACTATCCAATATGGTTTAATTATATAGTTGAAATTCAGATATTTTAATAATAAGTGTAAGGATACATAATGGTTATACATGATTATGGAAGAACTGGGTTTCGTGCAATTGTACAAATTTCAATTTTGCGGTTGTGTTGTACAGTGCAATAGTGTAAGAGTTTTTGGAAAAAGGTTCATTCGGGAATCGAAAAAGGGGAGATGGGGTTATTTTGATGCGAGTATTTTGATAAGTTTCGACATTTTTTAGTTATAATTAAGACCGAATTTATTGAACTTGGCGATATTTTTTATTTGATGTATGATGTAGTATGATTATATTTTTGGTAAAAGAATAAGAAAAATAAAATACGTTACGCAGACGAAGTCGCGGGGATCAGCTATTGAATAATAAAAATATTAAATAAAAAACAAAAAGATCTTAAATAACCTGACTTTTCTTTTTATTTAAAAAATATAAAAGCTGAGATCTGAATTTTATTATATTTTAATACCACTGTTAAAATGAACGACTCAATTCAAGAAACCGATGACTTATGCAATATTATTTTTAAATATTTTACTGTCCAACAATTTTTTTTTTAATTCTAACGGAAAAAGAAAATTGTCAATGTATTATAAGGTCGTTTGTATCGACACGTATACACATATATAAGTACAGTACAGAGCACATATATAAACATATTGACGGACAAATAAATACTATGCCAAGTTAACGGTGCATTTGATGACATTTTCTTCTTTCCATTGACCAAAGACATTCAGTGGACAGTCAATGCGCGACCACGACAAACTTAAACTTACATATAAAGTTTCAAAAACAAGTGGTTGCATCAAGAATTGCAATCATTCAATAAAATACAAACAATCAACGGCAACCGATTTTCTCTCGATTTTATAATTTTTTTTTTTGCTCCCCCAATCCCCCCGTTACTCACATCACCATCGTGGAATGGAATGCAAGACACCGTTACAATACCATCTTTATTGTGCAAGCCTTTCCTCTGCGTTACCATTTTCCATTTAAAAAAAAACCTCCAAATCTCAATTTGAATCTAAAATGTTTCTCTAGCATAGGAAGTGATAGACTATTTGGAGCATTGGAGCAAATCTTTGACTTTCTAATTGAAGTGGAATTTGCAAAGCAACGAACACAACAATCTCGACTCTCTTTCTCTGTTGCTGATGCAAAAGCGATGCATAATTAAAAAAAAAAAAAATTGTTTTCAACAAACGTGATTTTCAAACAATTTGGACAAAGACTTAAATAATTTCTCGAGAGAATGAATGCAACAGTTCAACCCGATGGTGAAAGTTTTTACCTTGAGACTGTGGAAGAATGTAAATTTATGCATAGCACTTCTCATATATGTTATTTATATAATTTTTTTTTTCTTAATAAATTTCGATTACAAAACCACAAATAATATCAAACTAATTTCCAACAAAAAAACAAAACTTCTTTTGCGTTTAAAGATGCAATAAAATTTGGGAAGTTAGTTATTGCTATATCTTGCCGAATGATCACTTAAAGTGGTTTAGTAGACTTAGAATGAGTAATGCTTATAAAAGCACAGAAGAAAAATTTTTAACACAAATTTCCCTATATTAAGTTTCAAAACCTGTTGATTTCATTGTTTAATTTTCAAGAAAATCCTAAACACTAGTAACTTCTAGATTATATTTGCTTTTCACTCATACGTATGAGTTAAAACATTCTTTGTTTCCTGCCTTTATCGATATAAAAATTACATATTACAAATTGTTAAATAACAATTTAATTTATCCAAGTTGCAAACCATGTATCATAAATTCCAGACGAAAAAGGTTATTATAAAAAAGCTCCCCTAAACAGCAAAAATTTGACGAGCCAAGGATAGGTCCAGATTTGGGACCCAAACATGTTTACCACCATTGGTCCACGGTTCTCTATCACAATTGGACCATGCTTAATCTTAACCTTATATACAAATGATTATAAATAAACAAAAGTAAACTGAATAATTAAATAAAACTAAAGTTAACAATGGTTATAAAAAATAAGAAGACAATTCAGGTTGTTTAAGATCATTTTTTTTATTTAATATTTTTTAATATTCAAATTAGCTACGTTTTGTTTCGTATTGTAACTTCATCAGGCTTCTTGAATCACAAAAAATATAATATTTTCAATTTAAATTCAATAAATATAAAAAAAAAATTATTATATTTTTTGTGATTCAAGAAGTCTGATGAAGTTACGATACGTAACGAAACGTAGATAATTTGAATATTAAAAAATATTAAATAAAAAAAACCCATCGTAAACAACCTGAATTGTTTTCTTATTTAATAAAAACTGAGATCTTAATTTTATCACCAAATAGTTGTAATTTGATTACATTAATCCAGGGGTTCTCAAACTTTCTAAATTTCATACCACATAACTTTAAGATAAAAATTTTATGTTTCATTATCAACAAAAGGAAATTTTGATTAAACCGAATTTATGGATGAAATAATTTGAACTTGTTTTACTTGCTAATTTATTTGTGCCTGTTTCTTTCTTTCCAATTAGAATATATCATATAAAACTTATTGGTCTACTTTTTCTATGTATCAAAATTTTATACAATTATTATCAATTCAATTGTCGATTTACTTATTTAAATTTAAATTTTATTTAATTTTTAGCAGGAAAGTGAACTTAAAGGATGTAAATCCATAAACTAATAATTAATTCAGCGATGTTTCGGTCCTTTATTTGACCTTCATCAGGCTTCTAAAAAATCATATTAATACAAACAAGTTTACAGAGCTTTTCAGGACATTCTTAATTGTTAAATTGTTCATTTACTATAACAATTTGACAAAATGAACAATTTAATGTATTAACATGATTTTTTAGACGCCTGATGAAGGTCAAATAAAAAACCGAAACGTCGCTAAATTAATAATTAGTATATGAATTTACATCCTTTAAGTTCACTTTCCTGCTAAAAATCAAACAATATTATGTAAAGTATGGACACAACAAATTTATCGTTAAATTTCAATCTTCAATATACAAATAGGCAAACTTATGTAAGTTTTTCAGCAAAAAAAAGAGAACAAATATTTGTAAGGTTAAACGAGTGAGTGAAATACAATCATTGTCTTGGTTGTTACTGTTTCAACTATAATTTTGATTTCAATAAATTGCCAATTTTTACCAATTTACAAAATGGCATTGTTGAGCTATAATTATTTCACGAGAAGCTACTAGTAGCTAAATAATATCGAAGTTAATGGTCTTGTTATAATTAACATTTTGTAAGGATAGGTAATCCTTAATTACCTAAATTTTCTCAGTTTTCGCTCAAATTTGACCAATCATTAACATGGTCAAGGGTTCCTACCGATTCGGAACTCTACCATGGGTCAAAATAGGTTTATCGAAGTTGGGATCCAAGTGTTGGCTTAAGTATGGCGTCATCGTTTAATTTTGAGGATTCCTGGTAAGGACATATAGTTTGTGACCCCCAATTGTTTCGTTAAACTGAAGTAAATTTTGATAACATGAAATTTATGCCAATTGAATTTGTATTTGGCCGTTTTTATTTCGCAAACTTGACAATGAATAGCAAAAATTCTCTACCAGGCATTTAAAGGCCTTACCAAATTGAAAGCATATAGTTGTAGTATAGACTATAGCAGCGGTTCTTAACCTTTTTCAGTCGCGGACCCTCAAGGAAATCAAGCATAATGCCAAGGACCCCTGAGTGAAAAAAAGGTGCAATTTTCGGATAATATTATAATTTAGTATTCATTAATTTAAAAAAAAACAAACTTTTTCAAATGGAACCGCGGACCTCCAGGATTCCGCGGACCTCCAGAATTCCACGGACCACAGGTTAGGAAACAATGGACTATAGAATGCTTATGTTGTAGATTACCAATGGTTTCTCAATAGTCCTACAAATCACTTCAAAGTTTCGGAGATTCTATCTTTGTCTACCTAAGTTGATCATGTTGAAATAGGATTTCCGAATCAATGGTGAGGCCAAAAAAGTTAAACATGATTTCTCTATACTAAGTTACACCTCTATGATTGGAAGTTGATAAGGATTTCAAATTATTTAGTTTTTCAAAAAACGCATTCCAGGGATTTAGAGGAACTTTGGATGTCTTTAATTACTTTTAAGCAGGGTTGGGAATTGATTTATTGAAGTCCCAAACAAAAATTAAGTAAAATACAAACTTTCCAAAACTTTTGGTATCAAGTTCCCTATAGAATTACCAGTTTCTGTCGATGGTTCGAGCAATTAGCAAGCCGATTAAGTAGGAATCATTCTATTCATTCTCAACTACAGTCATTTGTTGTTATTTCCTGCACCATATCGTAAACCAATATCAAATTTCTGACATTTAATATGAACAATAAATGCATTTATGCAACTGTGTTAATTAATCGAAACGCATTGAAAATAAAAGATTATGTTAGGCCTAGCAGAAGTTTTACAAAGTTTCCTACATCATAATTATGAACACTAATTTGACCATAAAACGACTTCATGTCTCCAACTTGAAACATAATACTTACAATATATATATATATATATATATATTAAAATCTCGATTAGAAAATTTCATGGAATTCAACGAACATACTGGAGATGTGATAGGAAAAAAGAACTAAAGAGATCGAGATCAAATAAACGGTATTAATGTGTGTTTCTTTTTTTTTCTTTCTATCTTTCTTTTTTCTTTCCTCTCCAAACCATATTTGTACAGGTTTTTTTCTTTCCTATATGTTTTTATGTATGTATATTGCTCGAACGGACTTAAAACGGCCTTATTGGAGGTCAAACTCGAACCAAACTCAAATATAATATAATAATAATCATTTTCAAACGGTACCGAATCTCTAAACCTAATATATACAAACGGAATGCTAGTTTTCTTGTAAAAAATTCGATTACCATTTTGACAGAAATACGATGAAAAAGTTCAGTAAAATTTTATGATTTTTGATCTCAATTTGGCAGATTTAAATCAATGCCATTATGCAGTTTAAAAATTTAAGATTTTTTTTCTCGATATTTGACTCTGATTACGATTTAAAATGAGTACAGAAAATTGAAAATCACTTACAATTAAAGATGATCTCTAGCTATGAAGTCCACGATTCCCCAATTTTCCATTGATTCCAATAAGATAAATTGTTCACTTCACAAATTAGTTTTCATAAAACTTTTTATTTTTAAATTGTAATTAAAACAATCGAAATCAATGTAATAACTTCATATACCCAATGGCGTTTATCGTTTGGCGAAAATTCGCCATTGGAACATTACATCGAAATGTTTTTCGTGAATCACAAATAATCAATACACAAAGTACACCAAAAGTTTCTAAATATATTCAAATAAGTTTTTTCAATAAAAAATATTTACAAACTATTAATTTTTAACAAAATTTGTCGTTTTTTTTACGCGAAAATTAAGACGTCACATCACAAGTGCATCGGATGGCGTCACTGATATTCACTTGTTTTTGCAAAACGAAAATCTATTGGTAATGCAATGGGGGAAAACAAAAGTTACTAAAAACGCAAAAAAAAAAATTTTCAATGAATTTCAGTGGCGTTTTTGACTAAAGTTTTACGATTAGTATTAGATATACAAATAAATTTTATTTTTAAAAAAAGGGCTATGATTTTTACTCCAAGAACTATCGATCGTTAGTTACTACTTTGTCCTACCTATCAAACCACATACGAATTTTTTTTGGAAAAAAATCCTCCAATTTTTGGTGCCTGATCTAAAATTGTTAATAAACCAAAATTAGTGGTAAATGGATGAAACAATATGCAGGGAATATAGGGAATGGGGTAAGACATCCCATTGGCATACTCTCAAAGCTTGCTTAATGATTTTGCGACATATAATTGAAAATTGGGTTGGAAAATGACCTGGTCATGTCTTTTGATATATTGAAGGTATTTATGCATCAATTCTCGACTCAATCGCCTTAATTTTTGTAAATTAAATTCCCCAGTAATGCTGTGTATACAATATATAAAATATATTGCAGTCCAATTTATTATCATAAATTTGAACAGAAGTTCAAACAAAAAAAAAATATTCGTGACGTATTGCCCAGATACGTATTTCGATTGCCAAGCAAACTTCATCAGTGGTCATCAAGTAGTTTGAATCACTCCGTAACTGCTCTGTGATGATTCACAAATGAATGTTACAGAGTTACGAAGTTACGGAGTGATTCAAACTACTTGATGACCACTGATGAAGATTGCTTGGCAATCGAAATACGTATCTGGGCAATACGTCACGAATATTTTTTTTTTGTTGGAACTTCTGTTCAAATTTATGATAATAAATTGGACTGCAATATATTTTATATATTGTATACACAGTATAACTGTTCAAAGTCAGCGAAAAAATCTTATTTTGATAATCCCCAGTAATGGTTTCATTAAGTTGGACTAACTTATAATGGATTGCTCTGATCTAATACCAAAAAATGCACAGCTAAAACTTTTCTCAGGAAAATTTGGTTTTACCATTGAAGTTGATGCCTAACTGACATTATCTTAACCGTCTAATTAGATCCACTTTTCATCCCCTATTTTCGCACCACACCTACGAACTTTAAGTTTGAAACCACTTGTTGAATCATTTCCCAAATTTTCACGAATCTTGATCCAATATCTCATCCAATTCAAATGACAAAACAAGTGGTTTATTTGTCAAGAAAAAAAATCATATGGAAATTTGGAACAGTCATTCGGCTAGGCAAAATGATCGCAAACGAGGAATTTCTAATAAGTACTTCAATTACTTGTGCTTTCCTATATAAAGTCGTAGAGCTTTTGTTCAACTGAATTGATTTTCATCAGAATTTAATACAAATACTTCACTCGAATCTAATATAGGACCGTTCATAAAATGCATCACTACAATTGAACCCATTATTATTCATGAAGTTTTGATGCCATATTTTTCGATTTCTACTTTACCGACTATAAAATTGCTCCAACCATCTTACGCGGTGCTACTGTTTGATGAAATTCCCCAGTAATGGTTTCATTAGATTGGATTAACTTATAATGGATTACTTTGATCTAATACCAAAAAATGCACAGCTAAAACTTTCCTCATTAATATTCGGTTTTACCATTGAAGTTGATGCCTATCTGACCTTATCTTAAGCGCCTAATTAGATCCACTTTTCATCCCCTATTTTCGCACCACCCTACGACCTTCAAGTTTAAAACCACTTGTTGAATCATTTCCCAAGTTTTCACGAATCTTGATCCAATATCTCATC
Source organism: Sisyra terminalis (assembly GCA_958496175.1). Taxonomy (NCBI): domain Eukaryota; kingdom Metazoa; phylum Arthropoda; class Insecta; order Neuroptera; family Sisyridae; genus Sisyra; species Sisyra terminalis. The sequence goes on from OY292278.1 coordinate 7,639,641, forward strand.
CAATTCAAATGACAAAACAAGTGGTTTATTTGTCAAGAAAAAAAATCAAATGGAAATTTGGAACAGCCATTCGGCTAGGCAAAATGATCGCAAACGAGGAATTTCTAATAAGTACTTCAATGACTTGTAAAGGACCGTTGATAAAATACATCACTTAAATTGAACCCATTATTATTCATGAAGTTATGATGCCATATTTTTCGATTTCTACTTTACCGACTATAAAATTGCTCCAACTATCTTACGCGGTGCTACTGTTTGATGATTTTAATGAAGAAACCAGTTTGAAAAATGCTTACTTTCAATTTCATTAAGCTCTTTTACGAAGAATGAAGAAAAAATATTGACTTCCTAGTGACCCAATAATGAAGGCTTTAAAAATGCAAATGCTATCTCATTAACAAGATGAAAGAAATACTATCCGTCGAAGAAGAAGAAGAAAAAAAACCATCAGAGATCATTTATATAATTAGAAGCAAGCAAGCGACCATCGTAGCCAATGTAAAACTTTAAAAACTCACTTAATAACTTTAATGATAATAAAATATGCACAAGAGAAAGGTCTTTTTAAATCATAAAAATTAAACTTCTTACGTAATTCATTCTATTAATAATAAGAATAAGAATATGCTTTGTACGGTGAAGAGGAAAAAAAAAAAAGAAATAATTCCCTAGAAAGTTTTTCAAGTCGATTTGATCGATGAGCCAAGAGAATAATAATAAAAATTTAATAACAATAAAAAAAAAGCAACTAAATAAATCTCTCATTGAAAATTACATTTCAAGACAAATTGCACTTTCTTAATAAAAAAAAAATGCATCTCCCAATAGTTCCCTTCACCATCAGTGAAACTGTTTCCTCAATTTTAAAAATTAATAAGAAAAAAAAATGTAATAATGATTTTAATGCAAAATAATTATGATTTTTGTCAAATGGGTGTGGAGAATGACATTGTCTAGACGTAGTTAATGACAAAAACCCTTGCTACTGATTCTGAAAATTCTAATCTCTTAATTAACTCTCAACAATTACTGCCTCATAATTTATTGTACAAATGCTTAACTATAATACATACAGTGGTGAGCAAAAGTCGTACGAATTATTGCTTATGATTGAAAATTGTTTTGACTTTAATTACTTTATTCATAATTTAAAAAAAAAAACAAAGTTGTTGTTATAATACAAATGTTATGGTTGTTAAAATGTACTCAATTTTAAAAAAATTATAAGTTTATGTTGTTTAAAGTTGGAGAAAAACAATCTATTTTGGTCCATATCCAGTTTTGTATTTCTTGTAAAGAATTGGATTTAATTTCCAAAGTTGGGAAGGTCCTAAGAAAAACTTCAATACATTTCCCAATTTATCTTTAATACAGACAAAAATGAAAGGCAGACGATTAAAAGATACCCAAAATTTCGATACTGTAAAAGTATCTCGATTCTTCGATAATTTTAGTGTCAAAAAAACCAAATCAATACAACAAATACCAAAGAAATTTAGAAAATTGACTGTGAAACTATTGGAAAATTCAATAAAAAGCTTAATATTTGACAAGAGTTGGAGCAAAAACTTTTTATAACACATTTCCACTGGTGAATCCTTCGTAAAAAAATTGATCTTTCCAGGAAAAATGTAACAGGTGACGATAAATAAATCTCATGCAAAAAATTTCAACCATAATTGTTAATGGTTGCCAGTTGGTAAAATTGGCCAAACAATGATAAACAATCTGGACGATTTTACTTTGGAAGTTTTTGTTTTTAATTTTCCGAAGAGGAAAAATTCAAAAAAAAACTTTTAAGTTATTTTTTAAAGAAATTTATTCCCCAAAGATTTAGCCGATTAAGCATTTGAAAACTACCCTCGCATCTTATGAATGGATATTACCTTGTTTTTCTTCCAAGATATCCCTTGACTTAATCACATATCCCTAACTCTTATAGTAAGGCAATAATGGGGATAACAATCCTTAACGGAAATATTTTATTTCTCAGCACCTATTGAAGATATTTTCATGTTATTAAAACTATACATGACTACTGTGTATGCAATATATAGGATATATTGCGGTCCAATTTATGTAGTATAATCTGATATAATAATATATAAAAATCATACCATAAACAAAAATTTTAATAGAAGTTCAAACAAAAATATTCGTAACGTATTGCCCAGATACGTATTTCGATTGCCAAGCAATCTTCACCAGTGGTCATCAAGTAGTTTGGATCACTCCGTTCATCACAATCATTGTGAATCATCACAAAGCAGTTACGGAGTGACCCAAACTACTTGATGACCACTGAGGAAGACTGCTTGACAATCGAAATACGTATCTGGGCAATACGTTACGAATATTTTTATTTGAACTTCTATTCAAATTTATGTTTATGGTATGATTTTTATATATTATTATATTAAATTATATTACATAAATTGGACCGCAATATATCCTATATATTGTATACACAGTATAATTGTTGAAAGTCAGCGAAAAAATCTTATTTTGATTATAAATGACTGTTAATAAACTAATTATAATATGTTATAAGAATTGTTGCAATATAAGATACTGTTAAAATTAAGAAGTATATTTTTTGGGGGTGGTTTATTATATCAACCTCCAAAATACATTTAGCAAAAAAATATATTCTTTATTTTAACTAGTTAGCTATCTTATGTTAAAGTTACAAAATGATCAAATTGGTGGAACATAGTTCAAAAAAATAAAATTTAATTAAGGATACTTGCATGTAAATCATTTTTTACCAAATCTTATATTAACAACTGTACTATTTCTATATCTATAATCATAAATATGTTCTTAAAACTTTTAACTGTCGAAAAAATATCTAATCTACAAATAAACTATGAAATATCACTATAAATAATATGCAATTTGATGGAAATCGACTACACGAATTTTATTAAAAAATTCAAATGCATTCCGAATTGTAGCTAAAGTATGTTGAGCTTTTGAAGTTTTAAATCACTTTTGGTAAAAATTACCATTTATTACATAATATTTTGGACATCTAGCTTCTATCAGTGGCAAAATCATTGTGTAAAATATCTGAATTTTTAAATATCTTTTGGTAGAAAATTGAACTTTATTGTACAACTTTTCGATAATATTATTGCCTTTATAAAGGAGTATGAAAATCAGCAGAATACAATGCAAGAATTGTTTAAAAATGAAAACTTGAATCATCTTAGATAACTATTTACGAAATTATCTTCAACTAGTGTATTGGATTTTTCAGAACTGAGGTAATCTGACATTAAAATATTATTTACTGGCACTTATCAATTATCAAAAGCAGTATTCTATCTTGCTTAAATATTAAATAACAACGAAATAACCCTTGAATTTTTAAGATATCGCAAAAATATTATATAAGTAAGGGTACAATCAAGGCATATTAATAGCAAAACATATAATTCCTTTACTAAATTTGAACACCTATGAAGAAGTTCAATTATAAGTTTGTGATTGGTTAAATGGCAATTGAACAATCGATTGTTGATCTTAAACAATCTGAATTGACTTCTTGTTTTATATAATTTATATAAAATGCAATCAATAATTTTATAAGTTATTTTTAATGGTTCGTTTAAAAGGAACAGATAAGAGGCTTAAAAGTATTTTGTTATGATGATTAAAAGGTCGATATTTGATTCGCCCACAACCACGAACCTGATATTATACCTACGTAAGTGGAGGAAGTAAAAGTTGGGTTTTTTTTTCTTTGCTAAAGAATAAGAGAGACTCTTATGTGATTATTCTTTTTTGCAGAGATCATTTGACATTTCGTGTTTCTTGTGTGATTATTTGCACGTAGTTGGTTCTCTTGCTGGCTGGGAAATTGGAAGGGAAAGAGAATGCGAGATTTTTTGGTTTTTTGATTGATGGAATGTATGGAAAATAGTATGGAAAGATGGTATGCTGCAGCCGAGGTTTGGGTTGAAGAGGAGAGAAATTGGATTTGGTTGCATGTGTTTTTCTTGCAAAAATTTGCTGTTGTTGTTGTTGTTGTGGAGAGAAATTCTTTTAGTTCTTTGGCTGCTCGGTGTTTTGTTGTGGTTAAATGTGTTTGTGATTCTTTTACAGTTCACTAACCCCATTCTTCAGTTCAACATTCTCTTTGGCTGTTGGTCGGTTTGTCGTTGCCACGAACGAGTTTGTCTTCTTATTACGTCGTTCACTTACTTACTTACTTACTTACACACTTACTTACTTGGACTCATGTCGGCTAAGGTCTTATGGAGTCGAGGAAAACCATTGAAATGTGATGAAAATTTTTGCTCAAATTATCTCACAACTATTCCAAAAAAGGGACAAAATTTAACCACTTTTCTTATAGAATAATGCATAAGTTTTCCTCTACTATTTTTAACTAAATTCAAAGAGGAAGAGGCAATTTAAATGTAGTATTTTTTTGGGGCTGAGATGTCTAGAACAGTGGTTCCTAACCTTTTTTAGTCGCGAACCCCCAAGGAAATTAAACATAATGCTAAAGACCCCTGAGTGAAGAAGGTGCAATTTTTGGACAATATTATATTTTAGTATTCCTTCATTAAATTATTGCGGACCCCCAGGGGTCCGCGGACCACAGGTTCGGAAACAATGATCCAGAAGATTACAGTTCGGACGGTTAAGGATACATTAAATTTTTTTGGCTGTTTTTGGGGGAAAACTAGAGAATAAAACCATTGCTATTTTCCACTATCATGAAATGATTTAATCGTTAAGAACTTTTTTCAACCAAAAATGGTTCACCTAAATACTAAACCAAGGACTTTTAACTATACCTTATTTATTGAGTAACAGTTGGAGTATGTTTTAGTACGTTGGAGATGATGACTTGTACTGGTAACACCACCTACCTGCAACAAAGAACAAAAATTGGTCAATTTTCAAAAATCATGCTTACCCTGTTTATTATTAAAATCTAATGATAAATAATTCGAGAATTTTTTTTTCTGAAATTCGACAAAAGTTCAAAAGAATGGAAAGATAAATTTAGGCTCCAACTTCAGACTAAATGTTAATCTAATTGAATCCGTTCGTCAAATAGTTTAAAAACCATTTTTTTTCCAACAGAAACATTTGATTTAACCACAGATTAACGCATACATTTTCCTCTACTATTTTTAATTAAATTCAAAGAGGAAGAGGCTATTTAAATGTAGTTTTTTTTTGGGTCTGAAATGTCTAAAACAGCGGTTCCTAACCTTTTTTAGTCGCGAACCCCCAAGGAAATTAAACATATTGCTAAAGACCCCGAAGTGAAAAAAGGTGAAATTTTCGGACAATATTATATTTTAGTATTCCTTCATTAAATTATTGCGGACCCCCAGGGGTCCGCGGACCACAGGTTAGGAAACAATGGTCCAGAAGATTAAAGTTCGGACGGTTAAGGATACATTAAATTTTTTTGGCTGTTTTTGAGGGAAAACCAGAAAATAGAACCATCGCTATTTTCCACTATCATGAAATAAATGATTTGATCGTTTCGAACTTTTTGCAACCGAAAATGGTTCACCTAAATACTAAACCAAGGACTTTTAACTATACCTTATTTATTGAGTAACAGTTGAAGTACGTTTTAATCAAGGTTTATAAAATACACAGGTGGCCTCATGGTGGCTACGTGATGGATACGTGACATATCCAGAAGAAATTCGTACATATCTTCAGACTGTTCAATTTCAAAATTCTTCGTATGACGTCATTTTTTTTTCTAATGGAGCAACCTGTGTAATTTCCAACCTTGCGTTTTGATACGTTAGAGATGATGACTTGTACTGGTAACACCACCTACCTGCAACAAAGAGCAAAAATTGGTAAATTTTCAAAAATCGTGCTTACCCTGTTTATTATTAAAATCTAATGATAAATAATTCGAAAAAAATTTTTTCTGAAATTCGACAAAAGTTCAAAAGAATGGAAAGATAAATTTAGATAAATTTAGGCTCCAACTTCAGACTAAATGTTAATCTAATTGAATCCTTTCGTCAAAAAGTTTAAAAACCATTTTTTTTCAACATATTCTTGTAAGAGCACCAGTGCATAATACAGAAACATTTGATAAGCACTGGTTTCGTCAAAATGTTGGCACAAAACTCCAACGGAAACCTGTTGAATTTGAAGACGACAAGTGAATCATTATCGATGTAATAATGTTAGAAATTTGGATTCCACCTGTTGCCAAATCTTTACTCTACTTTACAGCCTGTTTTCTACCGGACAACAAATTCACACTCCCGCGTGGTTGAATTCCTCTTTTCCACATGATCTATCGTTAAGAAGGTTTTTATTTGCTTGTAAAGCGTTCCAATACACTTTATACACTACCACCCAACAGCCAAACCATTACAAGTTAAAACCACCAAATTTTTAAAGTTTACATTACGAAAAGAGTTTAGATTAGAGTTTGCAAAACTCAGAGGAGTAAATTTCATAGGCTATGGTGGAAAATTAAGAAAAGGAATTTAAGTTATTTTTTTAGTTCCTTTTAATTGTTGGTAGGTATCTTATTAGAATAGGATTGCAATCTGTTTGGAACTTTTTACATTAAAAACGAATGAATTATTTTAGCACAAATATTTAAGGCAGCGGCTCCCAACCTTATGCTCGCGAGCACCCTTGGACCAGCGGGGCATTTTCACATGTACATGGGGTTTTTCAACATTGAACAATCTTCAACAACAAATTTTGTCTTGAATATTAAAACTATTACTATTATATGTAAAAAAATAAGTTCTTGAAATGGACTTCGATCACTTTCAAAATAAACGATGGAATTAAACAATTTTACATTTTTTAAAAAAATCTGGAATTTGAGTGTATAACCACTTCACAATGCACAAATAAATAGTAATTTTTGATCAAAATAAGATTTTTTCGCTGACTTTGAACAGTTATACTGTGTATACAATATATAAGATATATTGCAGTCCAATTTATGTAGTATAATTTAACATAATAATATACAATTTAAATATAATAATATATAAACTTAATATAATAATATATAAAAATCATACCACCAACATAAATTTGAACAAAAGTTCAAACAAAAATATTCGTGACGTATTGCCCAGATACATATTTCGATTGCCAAGCAATCCTCATCAGTGGTCATCAAGTAGTTTGGATCACTCCGAAACTGCTATGTGATGATTGAAATGTGTATATTATTATATTAAATTTGTATATTATTATGTTAAATTATACTACATAAATTGGACTGCAATATATTTTATATATTGTATACACAGAAATCTGTTTGGTTTTTTAATTTCAAAGGATCCAATTTAGAGATATAGTGGTCACCGCAAAACGTCTTTTTTGAGAGGAGCTCCCGAAGATCAGCTGTAGCTCCTTTCCAAATAAATATTTTTACTAATACCAGGTCTTAAAATACAGTTAAAAGATACCATAATATGCACATATATGTGCACAAATTTTTAGATCAATAAATTTAAAAGTTTTCTCTGAAAACATTCTGGAAAATTCGCTTTTTTTCAGCCTTCTAACTGTATATAACCCCATAAGCTGGACTTTTTGGGTCAGCGGCAGTACATAATGAAACCTCCGAAACAAGCTTCATTATCCTGCATCTTAATGGAACCAATGTTTTAATTGTATATTAAAAAAACGACATTCTTTTTCGGTACATCTAATGCAATTAAAACACAAAATTTTCGTAAAACTTTTGATTTTAAATCAATAATATAATCAGCCGCAATAGTATCAACGTTTTGACATCTAGTGTGCAAATTTTTAATGCCAATTTAGTAAAAATTGATTACTAAGGACAACATCAAAAAATTATATTTTGAACATTACTTAAGCTTTCAATTGTTTTACCACTTAGTAATGATTGAAATAAATAGAAATTCGATGAAATAACTTTGGACGATACGAAAATATAATCTCCCCCTTAATTAATTAGTTTTTCAGGGCTTTTCTTCCGCAGAGGGGTCTTATATTACCATGTTGCAGCATAGAAATTTATCTGTTAACAATTTTTTGACACTTTACTTATAAGCAGATAAATGGCAATTGAATGACTATTGGTTTAAAAATCTATTTTTTTTTGCGGTACACCTAATAGTATTATATGAGATTATTACGGATTGATAAACATCATAGATTTTTGAGAACTTCCAATAAACCATGGTTGTAAGAGTACCAAAAGAAAAATTAGAAGTCTGTTAACGGGGATAGTTTAATTATTACCTTTTTTAAGATTTATTAATAAATGTAATCAACGACTGTTACTTCACAATCAAATGGTCTTCAGACTTTCTGGATGGTATAATACAAATTCTTGCAAAGAAACTGCAGTGATTACAAAATTATCAGTTTCATCTTCCACACTGCTAAGGTTTTTACCAAAATACTCAACAAACGATTGAAAAGGGACATATATTGAAAAAACGACAATCCTTTCCGGTCCCCCTAACATGATATTTATAAAGAAAAACTTTAAAATTTGATGCTGTAAAAAGTTGATTTTCACAAACGATAAAAGTCTATGTTGACTGATTAATAATTTTCGACTGGTTTGAAGAAATTGACTGGAAAATATATCCATTTTTTGTTTGTACTATTTTCATTATATTTTAAGAAATTAAAACTATATCATTGATTTCTGAATTTGCGTTTCGTCAATAAATAACTCCTAAACGTATTTTTAACAAACGAGTGTAAACTTGTATTGGCTGGTATAATGAAAATTCTTGCAAAGAAACTGCAGTGATTACTACTAAATTATCAGTTTCATTTTCCATACTGCTAAGGTTTTTACCAAAATACTCAACAAACGATTGAAAAGGAACATATATTGAAAAAACAACAATCCTTTCCGGTCCCTCTAATATGATATTTATAAAGAAAAACTTTAAAATTTGATGCTGTAAAAAGTTGATTTTCACAAACGATAAAAGTCTATGTTGACTGTTCCATAATTTTCGACTGGTTTGAAGAAATTGACTGGAAAAATATATCCATTTTTTGTTTGTACTATTTTCATTATATTTTAAGAGATTAAAACTATATCATTGATTTCTGAATTTGCTTTTCGTCAATAAATAACTCCTAAACGTATTTTTAACAAACGAGTGTAAACTTGTATTGGCTGGTATAATGAAAATTCTTGCAAAGAAACTGCAGTGATTACTACTAAATTATCAGTTTTATTTTCCATACTGCTAAGGTTTTTACCAAAATACTCAACAAACGATTGAAAAGGGACATATATTGAAAAAACAACAATCCTTTCCGGTCCCCCTAATATGATATTTATAAAGAAAAACTTTAAATTTTGATGCTGTAAAAAGTTGATTTTCACAAACGATAAAAATCTATGTTGACTGCTCAATAATTTTCGGCTGATTTGAAGAAATTGGCTGGAAAAATATATCCATTTTTTGTGAGAACTATTTTCATTATATTTTGAGAGATTACAACTATATCATTGATTTCTGAATTTGCTTTTCGTCAATAAATAACTCCTAAACGTATTTTTAACAAACGAGTGTAAACTTGTATTGGCTGGTATAATGAAAATTCTTGCAAAGAAACTGCAGTGATTACTACTAAATTATCAGTTTCATTTTCCATACTGCTAAGGTTTTTACCAAAATACTCAACAAACGATTGAAAAGGGACATATATTGAAAAAACAACAATCCTTTCCGGTCCCTCTAATATGATATTTATAAAAAAAAACTTTAAATTTTGATGCTGTAAAAAGTTGATTTTCACAAACGATAAAAATCTATGTTGACTCATCAATAATTTGAAGAAATTCGCTGGAAAAATATATCCATTTTTTGTTTGTACTATTTTCATTATATTTTAAGAGATTACAACTATATCATTGATTTCTGAATTTGCTTTTCGTCAATAAATAGCTCCTAAACGTATTTTTAACAAACGAGTGTAAACTTGTATTGGCCAATGAGTATGGGAAAGGGTGTTTGATTCAACTTTGTCATTTGAGAAATGGTTTATGGTAGTGGGTGAGACGAGAAAAATGTTTGTCTATATGTCTGACATAATAAAAATGAGTTAATGTTGTCGGCCACTGTGATTTATGTTGTCATAAATGTTTGGTTTTATAATTATTGTAATTGGAAAGCAAGCAACACTTGGTGGTTGGTTCGTAAAAAAAAAAAAAAAACACTACAGAACAAATTCACTGTACAATTGTATAAGTATATTGTGTACATGTGTGAAGATGAAGACATTTTCGAAATGAGTCAGATGAGAATAATTTGAATATCTTTGCGGTCGCTGCATCATTATATATTATATATACATTTCCCATTATATCATCGCAGACGAATATATTTAATATTAGCCTCATTATCGATGAAACTTTGGCATTTCAATGTTTACTTAAATATTTTTAGCGATTGATTCATTCAAACCGCCAACTTGGCTCTATAAAAAGTAACAGTTGTTTTTTTTTGGTCCAATTTTTTTTTTAAATGATTTTTTTTTCTATTAAATGTAAATGATCTATTTTTGCTTCTGTGTTTATTGTTCGAAGGAGGAAGAGTAGACGGACATTTGGGTGATTATATGTGTATATGTGTTGAGTGGGCGGGTTTGAGAGTCATTCACTTCCTACAGCCGCAATTTCCGAGTCTGAAATCAAAATTACAATTACTTCCGGCTTGCTTTGCATTTATAGAACTGAAACAATCGCGTATTTCTATTTTCATTTTATTGTTAGGAAAAAAAAACAAGATGCGATCAATCAAGAGAGATGAAGCGACAATTTAATGTAGGCAAGAGAGAGAGGGAGAGAGAGTGAAAAGAAAAGTTGAAAATTTTCCTGCACTATTTATAATGTGGCGAAAGTTTTTTGCGACGTAAAGTTTGAGGATTTTCTGATTGATTTGGTCGATATGCGCATTAAGGATGAAAAACAAGGCATTATTATTTCATATGTGTTTTTTTTTTGTTTCAAATGAGGAATTATGCTATGTAGAAAGTGGTATGGAATGGAGGTCGTTGGCCTCCCGTTTTTATGAAGTGGAAAAAGGCGTTAATTATGACGATATATGAAAAGATGACTAATATTTTTTTTCGATCCATATTCACTACTGCGTAATTGATAGGAATTTTCACTATTAACTTATGTTGAAGAAAATTAGTTCCAAAACTTTTAAACTTTGTGAAAAGTAAGAAAAAAATTTCAAAGGACTTCTACCATTTTCCTAATATAAAGAAAAAGAATCAAAATTATAATTTACAACAATTAAAACAAATGCCTAATCGTTAAACGATTGCCATTTGTTTCATTCATCTTTAATTAGAGACATGAAATAAAAATAAAAAACTGCAAATCAAAGGCAGCTGTGTTAGCATATTGATAAGAGACCCGACCGATATACCAATAATTATATTGCTTTATCCATTAAACATATGCTTGGGCCAATGACTAGTCATTAGTGCGATAGTTATTTGTTTTCATTGTTTCAAATAAATGAAAATCGACATTTTAATTTTGAACGCTAAGAAGTATTAGGCTTGAATTGAATGACCAGTCAACAAATAGAGCGAGGAATTGACTTCCAAGGCAACCCCAGATCAGAGAACCAACCAAATTAAATAAAACATTTGATAGACGAAGAATCTTAACCATTCCAGACTATGAACCAAGGCCTCACTAGATCTCTACAACACTAGTGATCTTAAAACCCATTTTCTTTTTGAAAATTTCTGCTTTATCAAGATCTTTAGCGACATTATTGTAGAGTTTCAGATCCTCGATGATGAGAAATTGGTAAAAATATTCAGAGGACTAGGATCAAATAATAATCAGTCAAAACTATTTATTACATGCGCTAGTTTTGACTGATTATTATTTGATCCTAGTCCTCTGAATATTTTTACCAATTTATCATCATCGAGGATCTGAAACTCTACAATAATGTCGCTAAAGATCTTGATAAAGCAGAAATTTTCAAAAGAAAATGGGTTTTAAGATCACTTGTGTGGTAGAGATCAAGTGAGGCCTTGGTTCATAGTCTGGGATGGTTAAAAAAATCGTTAAATCAAGGAATATCGAAAAAATTTCGATACGAGATTTAAACCCAACACCTACTAGTTTAAAAGCGACCACTTTGACCACTCAACCACCAGTAGGCGGCTTTCTGGCTTTGAAGCCATCCAAATTCGCTAGAATCATACAAGAAATATCAGTCCAACTAGTTGGATCGCCTAAATGATCCGACTAATCCACCTAGACTTAGATCCAACAAATTGGACTGCAAATCGGATCGTGAATGCCTTGCTTTAAAGACAGCAATCAACTGCCTCTGACACTACTTAAAAAAATCGATTAAAATTACCCCTCACCTCTCGTAATCCTCGTTAAATCGACCAATAAAACAATATTAATAGATATCTTCTATTTGAAAAGAGCTGACAAGAAATTTGTTTTCGTATTCAATTGTCGAGCATATCATTTGTTTCATAAACAGATTTAAGTAGGCCAAAGGTTCTTTGATTATATACATATATAAAGACATAAAAGCTTTCTATGGTTTGGAAAGCCAAACGAATTTCCTTTGACACATTACACATATCTAATATATATTGTATTGTAGCAGTAAAGAGGCATAAAAAGAAAAACTCCCCGTTTCAGGCCTCCCTATCACGGCCCCCTATCATCCCAGTACTCACATTTAGGACTTTGAACTTATCCATATATATTATATTCCGACTAGAAATCTACATACATAGATTTACTGTATATAAATATATACATTTGCGTCCAATTCCAATCGTAATTTGTTACGAAAAATTTTTTTTTTAAATTTTATTCTAAAAAAATTGTTGAAGGTGCAACAAGTGGTTGACGTGGTTTTATCAATCAACAAGTGTTGATTGGAAAAGGAAAAGCAATGCGACTTTAATCAAATAGTTGACATATTGGGAATAAATTTATGCATTTTTTTTGCTGATTTGGGATTAAATAAGTGAATATGTTTTTGTTTTTGAAGTTCTCAATTATGTAGACTAAACAAGTGGATATTTGTTTATAAAAATCTTAAAAAATCGATGAGAATGGTTTTGAAAAGTAAGAAATCATTTTTTTTTCTGGAACCCTAGGTTTCAATTATTATTAATTTTCATAATGTGTATACAATATATAGAATATATTACGATCCAATTTATGTCCAACTTCTGTTCAAATTTATGTTTATGGTATGATTTTTATATATTATTATATTAAATTATACTACATAAATTGGACCGCAATATATTCTATATATTGTATACACAGTATAACTGTTCAAAGTCAGCGAAAAAATCTTATTTTCATTCTTAAGTTTTGCTGAAAAAATAAGAAACGAAAAATATTCTTTTAAGGGTGGAAAAACAAAGGTTAATTGATGGCTTCAATTCAAAATATTTTTGTATTAAAATTATAAAGTTGTTAAGGACTTCTTAACGTCTTGGAAAATCGTGGAAAAACATTAGTACACGGTTCTTGAAGATATTTTTTGAAGGAGTTCTATCTTGAATTTTTTAAATATTTTCACGTAAAAAAAAATCCTCAAATTTTCCCGGAAAATTGAAGAAAACTTCGTTTAAATCGATCGATGTTTTATTACATTATTTGAAGTCGAGAAAACTAACAAAACGCGATATTAAGATGAAATTTTCCAACATGTATGATTGTTGTCATAAATCGAGTTGAATTTCCCGGAACCCTTCAAAATTTTCCGAAGCTTAATGAAGGATTAAATTTAATCTTTAATTCTTTATAATACAGAACAATTTAGCCTTAAGAAAATTACGTTATATTCATTGGAATATCAATTGGAAAAACAAGTAGGAATTTTCCTGAAATTTATATCGAGTAACGTATCAAAATTTCGAGATTATTTCAAGTAGGGTAGGGTGGGGTTTAAAGGTCCAAGTTTACTATTCCGTATTAAATTGTGAAAATTAATCCTATTAATTTGAAACGTATAATGCAAACCAAACAAACAAATATCTGGCCATGTTTAATTTAATTTTTAATGGAATCATCCATATAGAAGTTTATCATTTGACATATTTTCTAGACTTTGTAGTCTGTCTCTTTTTGCCCCTTAGTAGGGGCAAAAATGGACGACTTAGGGGCAAATAGGTCCTGTATTTATTTTAAGTATCTGACAGGTGTTATCAATTAATAACAGTACTTGTATCAATGAAATATTTCTGGATTTTCATTTGGAAAATTTTATTACAGTCATTTTAAACATAACATAAAACTTCTTTCTTTATAATAATATTGACATTAATTGTAATATAAGTAATATTTTTTTATACCTTTATCTTACTTAATCAAACTCTAGTTTCCTGAATTGCAATTATAACAAACGAAGTAAACGAACCCTTGGCTAGAAATACAATTTTCATGGACCCATTGCTTGCAAAGATTGCGTTGAATCCAATTTTCACGTGGCTGGGTAAGGAAATGGTCCACGTGGACCTTTTTACCCCAAATACGTTCAAGTGTTTTTACTACGGTATAATTAGTTTACTGTTTAAATTAGCTGAAAACTAATAATAAATTCTGAAATACCACTAAATCTCATATACTATTAAATTATGTTTTAGTCTAGTCAAAGCAATATTACTTCTGGAAACCGAAAAGAATAATAATTAAAAATTTTACTTTCGTAAAAATATCAAGGTGGCGTCGTAAATCTATCTGTGATGTAGCGTAACTGCCAGGATGGTCTCGAAAAGCTTCTAATACTTCCTCTTCCCCTAAATTATAGTTAAATAGAGTAATATGCTTTTAGATACTCATGGTGGATCTTTATGCCCCACTCTACCCTAAATTGACAGTAAAAACAAAATTAAATAAATTTTTTCAGTCACCAGAAAATTAAGGAAAACTTTTGGTCAAAAAATTCAGAAATAACAATGTTTTGGACTAACTATTCTCAATCAAAACTTCAATATCTTAACCAAAACATTTTAAATTTAATGAAACTAATTATTTTTTTTCGCAAACTTTGAACAGTTCTACTGTATATGTAATAAATAAAGTACATTGTGGTCTTATTTATGTAATATAAATTACAAAAGTAAACTTTTAACATAAAGATCCAAAGCTCAAGCTTTGACGGATTGCCTGTAAAGCTACTAAGCAAAACTAAAGCAGGTCATTCACGCTCCGACTTGCAGTTCAACTAGTCGGACTATTAGTTGGATCGCCTAAATGATCCAACTAGTCTGACTAGACAACTTCCAACAACACCATTCACGGTCCGACTTTAGATCCAACTTCGAAAGTCGGACCACAAGTTGGACTGCAAGTCGGAGTGTGAATGCCCTGCTTAAGAAATATGAAATCCTTTTTGAAAGAATTAAACCAATACAATTGCCTCGTTAGTAAAATAAATACAACATACTTGCGGTATTTTGGGTAATATGGCTAGAAAATTGGAGAAATGAAAATCCTATACCGATTAGGCAAGAAAATTTTAAAGTTTGAATTTTCTAAAATTTTTTTGTCTATCGATGGGAAATCGTTCGTAAAGGTTTATGAAAGAAGCCATTTCGTTTGTGGCAAATTTTCTTTAATTTTATTTGAGTTTTAGTTTTGAACTCCTGTTTCCTAAATTTTCCTGAATTTTTATTACTTAAAACCCTATTTTCTTAACATTTTACTATATCAATGACTAAATAATTAATTTTTTCGTAATTAATTAATTTTCGCTTAACTATTTTGTAACAAACGAAACGATTTCTTTCACCAAACTTCTACGAAAGATTTCCCATCGATTGGCAAAAAAAATTTTTGGAAAATTCAAACTTTAAAATTTTATTTGCTAACCAGTATAGGGTTGAAGGAAAATTGGGTGGTAAATATAGCGATGAATTTAGCAAATGGTAGGAAAACATTAAAGATGATACCACCAACCCCGTAGGGGTTGAAAGACAGAAAATCAAGTTCTTAAAGATTGATATTTTTTTAAGAACAATTAAGATGGTACAGATCTCTAGTGCTGGAACTGTAGATATATTCATATTGATATGATTGACCCAACCTTGTTGTGTTTGATTCCAATTTAAAATTGATTAATTTCATTCAATTTGAGATCGCAAATCGTTTGATTTCGCCAGTCGGACATTTGGTATTGGTCACGCGACATTTCGACCAATTAATATCAGTGAGATATTTCTCCCATCTCTCCGGCATTCGTTTAAATCACTAATAACTATGCATGCTTGATTCCTATTAAAATTTCGCGTAAGCAATGCAAAATTAAAGGAAAATTAAAAATAACAAATACAAAGAATTTATATTTGTATTTTTATTTTAAGTTTCACGAATTTATTACCACGTCTTTGATATTTTGATTCCGAGAATCGTTTTTTCCACAAATTTTTTAATTTAACCAAAATGTAATATTAAATTTGATAGATGATAAAATTCAGATCTCAGATCTCAATTCAGGTTGTTTAAGATCGGTTTTTTTATTTAATATTTTTAATATTCAAATTAGCTACGTTTCGTTACGTATTGTAACTTCATCAGGCTTCTTGATTCACAAAAATAAATAAAATATTTTCAATTTAAATTCAATAAATAAGTAAAAAAAAATTGTGAATCAAAAAGCCTGAGGAAGTTACGATACATAACGAAACGTAGCTAATTGAATAGTAAAAATATTAAATAAAAAAACCGATCTTAAACAACCTGAATTGTCTTCTTATGTAAAAAAAAATAACTTTGATGAAAATTATAATATATGCATTTGCTGTTAATGAGGTGTAGCATTTAATTTTCACCGTATTTTCCCGCGAAACGATACGAAACGTTAACTCTTTCTTGGAATTCAATGAAATATTGTAAATTGGTCATAAAAAATATTGAGACATATCAGCGAAATTATTACTTTAGTTGGTTGGCTTTTTTGATAAGAGATTTTATCGGCGCGTGCACTTGCACATATATTATGCATTGGCATTTCGCAGAAACTTGTTGCTTAATCAGACGAGATTTGTCACAGAATTAACTAACAGAAATTAATTTTATTTGGACTTTATGTTTGATCGTTTCGCGAAAATCAAATTATAACAATTTTAGTATGAGGGGTGATTCGAAAGTAACTAATAAAAGCTATGGTATCTAGATTATATCTGCTCTAAATCAATAACTTCATCTTCAACAACCATATTTGATTTTATTGTAAAATTTCAGATCCTCGATGATAATGTATTGATAAAATATTCAGAACTTCAAAACTTTACTAATAAAGTTAAAACGATTTTTTACGAATGCCTGAGGAAGACTCAATAAAGGAGCCGAAATGTCGCATGTAATAAATAAAGTTTTAACCGATTATTTTTGATCCTAGTCCTTTGAATATTTTATTAAACCGTTTTGATTTATTTCTTTCATTTGGAAAAAATGCTTATTTTTGGTTAATCGAAAAAATTATCATATTTTGAGTACAGAAAGTTCACATAAAATTATCGAAAAATAAATGCTCCCGCAATGGATTTTACTGTTTGATAAGGATTTTGAGTTGAAAGTATCATTGGAGAAAATGAGCTTGGTAAAGCTTTTAGGACAATGGTAGAACCTATGATCCACGAGAGCTTTTGAACTGATCCTGTTTTCTAAATTTTTCTTTAATTTTTTTTATCATATGTCACTAAAACTCCTATTTTCTTAACATTTTACTATATCAATGACTGAATAATTAAATTTTGGTTTCCTGAGATTCCTGAAGAAATGGTTTCTTTCACAAACCTCTACGAACGATTTTCCATCGATTTTTTTGGAAAATTCAAACTTTAAAACTTTGCTGACTAATCGGTATGGAGTTAAGAATTGAAAAATTTAAATATTTTATTTAAATCAGGGCCGGTCTTACTTATCAAGATACCCCGAGAAAGTAATGCAATTGGCATCCTTTTATAGTGTTAAAAAAGTCAAAATTTCAATTATATATCATTTGTATGAATATATATATGAATTAATAGAAGATTGCAAATATACCGTGTTGTATAGACTGGGCCAAAAAAATCGACTATTTTTTTTAGAGTATTTCGAAAATATTTTTCAAGGTGACAAAAAAAAATATCGGGAAGGTTTGACCCCTTAATATTAATATTAAGAGGTCTATCATCTTTAATTTCGATTTTTTATTTGTACTTTCATTGTTGCGTCAATATTGTCAAACTATCAAAGTAAAAAAAAAATTTCTGCACATATATTTATAGAAAATTAAATTCCCTACAAAAAAGGTCTCTTTGTAAATTTTTGTCAGACCGCCGTTTCCGAATAATCAAGCTTCAAACATTGATACAATTTTTAGATTTATCTTCTTTATTTTGGAATTTTGTAACTAACGAACAAATAAATATATAGAAATGAACAATATAGATTCTTGAAGGAAATTTAATGCTCTACAAAAAAGGTCTCTTAACGGTTTTACATAAAATCACTTTTTCAAAAGTTATTCACAATTAAAGTTGAAGGAAAAATTAAATTATTGTTTTTTTCGTTGTTGAACCAATTTTGAACGAGTGATTTTATGTAAAAACGTTAAGAGACCTTTTTTGTAGAACATTAAATTCCCTTCAAGAATCTATATTGTTCATTTCTATATATTTGTTCGTTAGTTACAAAATTCCAAAATAAAGAAGATAAATCTAAAAATTATATCAATGTCTGAAGCTTGATTATTCGGAAACGGCGTATCTGGCAAAAATTTTCACGGAAACGTATTTTGTAGGGAATTTAATTTTCTATAAATATATGTACAGATATTTTTTCTTTACCTTGATAGTTTGACAGCATTGACGCAAAAATAAAAGATCAAAATTAAAGGTGATAGACCTCTTAATATTTTTTTTAAATATTTTTGTCTCCTTGAATAATATTTTCGATATACTTTTCAAAAAAAAAAAATTGTCGATTTTTTTGGCCCAGTCTAGTGTTGCATCTACCCCCTTAAAGCCAGCTCTGATCTTAGATACAAAT
This sequence comes from Sisyra terminalis, assembly GCA_958496175.1. Classification (NCBI taxonomy): domain Eukaryota; kingdom Metazoa; phylum Arthropoda; class Insecta; order Neuroptera; family Sisyridae; genus Sisyra; species Sisyra terminalis. The sequence continues at coordinate 7,658,674 of OY292278.1, forward strand.
AAAAATACACTAAAACTGAATCATCATATAAATGATACAAGAAAGTGATATAAGGTAAATTTTTTCGAGGTAAATTACAAATTTCCGAAACAAGATACGGAGCATTCTGAAATGCTAAATTAATTTTTAATCGAAATATTATAATTTAATTGCTAAACTAATTACTGTAGGACATTGAGAGGGTAATTACGATGGTGGGATCATTAAACGAATATTTGCCCGACGAAAGAATGTTATGCTGGGAATGTTGCATCGTAAAATGCATTTTTAAATGTGAAAGACTTGAGACATTTAAATTATAATTGGTTCGTCGAAAAAAAAAATGTTTTTTTTTTTTATTCTCTTCTTTCAAAATTGTAATGTACCTACTTAGTGGGGTACGGATTGGTGGCGAGCTGAGTGGCCGCGGCCATTTGTTCATATGTGTATATGGAAAAAATGTTTGATAAACAGAGAAGTGCGGAGTTGCGGGTAGATGACGTGGTGCATGAATGTAGATTCAATTTAATTTTATTTGTACATAGATATTGTGAAGGCAGAATGTATATATCCCTCCTCATATGTTCGTACATTACATTCATATATGCTCACTATATTATCTGAGAGAGTATTTGTTCGGTTGAATGATTGGAACTATGTATGATGGAGGGAGATTGGTTAAATCAAAAAATTTACACGTACACCACCATCAAAAAGGAGGCACAAATTACAGTAGTACTACTCTAGTAGACCTATGGCCTAGGTTTGCCCCAAATTCTTTCCACATTGTCGAACCAATGGCCTTGTTTTAGTAAGTGGTTCCCAGAAGAAAAACTATCTGGAAAAATGAATTCATCCTTTTGTAAAGAAAAGGAAAAAAATCTGGTATAAGCTTGGATCAGGAACGTCGAAATTGGAGAACTGATTTCGAATGGTTTCGATATTATTCCTGTACGTATTGTTCACTCGAATGCAATTTGTACGTAAATTTTTGACATGTCAGAAATGAAGTAGCGACTGTTATTTTCAAATATGTATTTATATTGTATAACGTAAAATTAAATGTTCTAAATAAAGTTTACTTTGGCTCAAGTCCATTCCAGCACACCCACAATCTGGCAACGTTGCATTTTCGACTTTGTTTTAATTTAATTCGCGATTAAATCGGTCCATGATAAAAATTTACCCACAAAAGAGAGAATTATACCATATTAGAATTGAATCAACAAAAATATCGCGAATTAAATTAAAAACAAAATCGAAAATGCAATGTTGACAGATTGTGTGGCTGTGCTAAAATGGACTTGAGACGAAAATTTAATTTTACATATTATAATACAAATACATATTTGAAAATAAACGTCACTTCTTCACTTTCTGGCATATGTCAAAGTTTACGTACAAATTGCATTCGAGTGAACAATACGTACCCATTCGGAATAGTTCTTTTCAGTTCGGAATATCTCGACGTTCCTGATCCAAGCTTATACCAAAATTCTGATTGAAAAATTTGATGTTAGAAGGAAGAATTCAACCACGTAAGAGAAAATGGGGAAAAGATTACTTTCAGGCATTACAATAACAGTAATATCTAGTGTGTATACAATATATAAAATATATTGCAGTCCAATTTATGAACATAAACTTGAACAGAAGTTCAAACAAAAATATTCGTGACGTATTGCCCAGATACGTATTTCGATTGCCAAGCAATCTTCATCAGTGGCCATCAAGTAGTTTGGATCACTCCGTAACTGCTTTGTGATGATTCACAATGATTGTGATGGACGGAGTGATCCAAATTACTTGAGGACCACCGAGGAAGATTGCTTGGCAATCGAAATACGTAACTGGGCAATACGCCATGAATATTTTTGTTTGAACTTCTATTCAAACTTATGTTTATGGTATGATTTTCATATATTATTATGGTTGTAATCTGGAAAATCTCCAAAGGATCTAGACGATTAGGCATTTGAAAACTGGACTCGCATCTAAAGAAGGGATTATACCTTGTTTTTATTGTTTTTCATCTAAGATAGCCATTCATTTAATCTCACATTCCTAACCCTTATAGTAAGGCAATAATGGGGGGTGACAATCCTTAATGTAAATATTTTATTTTTCAGCACCGATTGAAGATATCTTCATGAAATTGAAACTGTATATGACTATCAGTAAACTACTTGTAATATATTATTTTGGAAATTATTGTAATATACGAAACTGTAAAAAACGAGAAGTATATTTTTTGGGGGTGGTTTTCTATAAAAACCCCCAAAATGACACCTATCAAAAAAAATATATTTTATAAGTAAATTAGTTAGATATCATATGTTAATGTTACAAAATGATCCAAATCGGTGGAACATAGTTTAAAAAAATAAAAATTAAAGTATATGGTCATATTAAACAATGTATTATTGTTAATTCAATTACCTATAGATAATATAAAAATAATTAAAGATAGCCCAATTTTGATGATCATTTAATCATCGTCAGTGTTTTCCTCAACATAAGTATTCATATCAATGGCATCAAACATGGAGATCAATATTTCAGGGGCTTTAATAATTTTTGATTTATAACGACCATGTGATAAATAGTAAATAACAGTCGATTTATAAGTGCAACAGTCTACTATTCTGTTCCTATTTACCCAATCATATGCATATCTTCGAATTTCTTCATAGGTGCTCAAATTTAGTAAAGTAATGATATGTAGGCCTATTAATAGGCCCAGATTGTACCCTTACGTATATAATATTTTTGCGATATCTTAAAAATTCAAAGGTTAACTCGTTGTTATTTAATATTTTAGTAAAATAACATTCTACTTTGATAATTGATAAGTGCCAGTAAATAATATTTTAATGTCAGAATACCTCAATTCTGGAAAATCCATTAGCATACTGTGTATACAATATATAGGATATATTGCGGTTCAATTTATGTAGTATAATTTAATATAATAATATATAAAAATCATACCATAAACATACATTTGAATAGAAGTTCAAAAAAAAAACATTCGTGACGTATTGCCCAGATACGTATTTCGATTGCCAAGCAATCTTCCTCAGTGGTCATCAAGTAGTTTGGATCACTTCGTAACTGCTTTGTGATGATTCACACGAATAGCATAGTTGAAGATAATATCGTAAATAGTTATCTAAGATGATTCAAGTTTTCATTTTTAAACAATTCTTGCATTGTATTCTGCTGATTTTCATGTTCCTTTATAAAGGCAATAATGTTATCAAAAAGTTCAACATTATAGTTCAATTTTCAACCAAAAGAGTTATTTAAATATTTAGATATTTTGCACAATGATTTTGCCACTGATAGAAGCTAGTTTTCTAGAACATTATGTAATAAATGGTATTTTTCACCAATAGTAATTTAAAGCTTCAAAAGCTCAACATACTTTAGTAACAATTAGTAATGCATTTGCTCCTTCAAATAAAATTCGTGTAGTCGAATGCCATCAAATTGCATATTATTTATAGTGATATTTCATAGTTTATTTGTAGGGATACATATTTTTTCGACAATTAAAATTTTTAAGAACATATTTACGATTATAGATATAGAAATAGTACACAGTTGTTAATATAGGATTTGGTAAAAATTGATTTACTTGCAAGTATCCCTAATAGATTTTTATTTTTTTAAACTATGTTCCACCAATTTGATCATTTTGAAACTTTAACAAATGATAGCTAACTAATTATCATATAAAATATATTTTTTGGTACGTGTCATTTTGGGGGTTGATATAAAAAACCACCCCCAAAAAATATACTTCTATTTTTTATCAGTTTCTTATATTTATAAAGTTTTCAAAAAAATATATTTCAATTAGTATATTAAAAGCTATGTATAGTTTCAATTTTATGAAGATATCTTCAATAGATACTGAGAAAAAAATATTTACGTTAAGGGTTGTCACCTCCATTATTGCCTTACTATAAGAGTTAGGGGTGTGAGATTAAGTGAATGGCTATCTTAGATGAAACACAATAAAAACAATGTAAGATTTGTTCATTAGATGCAAGTGCAATTTTCAAATGTTTTATCACTTAAATCCTTTCCATTGGTTGAAATTTTACTCTGAAAGTTCAACTAAATCAGTGTTACCCAACATTTTATATGGTCCTTCAAGAAAGGTCATAATTTTTCCTTCACCTTTTTAAATGACATGTAGGTATGTGTCCAGAAATAATTCAAAAATTTATAATAAAAATTTCTGTTGACATCCACAATTAATAGAAACTTTAGACAACCCATTTTCTTAAATTTTGGTTTTGCTTTACTCTGACCAACTTTTATCTACAGAGGTGTGAAAATTTTTAGACTCAAAAGATTTCTTACTTTCTTCCACCAATGTATCGCCAAGACTATAAAACATTCAACATCAGTTATGGTTTGGAGCATGTCAGTCAAGGGGTACCCTTGATACCGGTAGGATATACATTGTGGAAGGTACTTTGAGGCAAGACCAATATATACAAATCTTGGAAACGAGGTTATTGCCTCAAATTAAAGAGTGGTTTCCGGAAGAAAATTTGATCTTTATACAGGATGGAACTTCTTGCCAAAAAGCCCAAAAAACATATGGATTTCCTAAAAAATTCTAACATTAATGTGCCTTCTTAGCCAGGAAATTGTGCTGATGCTAATCTCATAGAAAATTTTTGGGCTATAGTGAAGAAAAAATTTAAAAAAAATAAACTTTTACTACACGGGTGGATCTGGTTACCGAATTCATTAAAATTTGGCATCATAGTAAAATATAAATGGTAAAAAAATGTATAGAGCATGCCAGGATGGGAAAAATAAATTATAAATAATAAAGGGTACCACACTAAATATTAGATGAGGAGAATTATAGTAATTTTTAAATTTATCACATTTATAAACAAAAATGTGTTTTTTTCTCTTGAGTTGCCTTGAGTCTATTTTCACTCCTCTGTATATCCCACTTTCCTAGGTCTTTTCCTCTTCCTTTAAACCAGTGTTTCCCAAAATTTGGTATAAGTTCCCTGAGGACCACATAAAGAGTTTGTTAGGAATAGGCTTACGGTGCTACTATGCTTGGTACAACAAAATATATTTTAGAGTAACATCTGTTATCTTGTTTTCTCAAATGAAGGGTATCACATATAACATTAGATGAGTGAAATTATCGTATTTTTTTCTCGTGCTGTAGACCTCTGTAGGCTCTCTTCCTAGTTCAAGCCCTGCTTTTGGATGGTAGTGTACCGATATTTTAGTTTTAAAAATTTGGCGGTGTTCAAGTCGTAATGATTTATGGATGACTGTTGGATGGTAGTGTACGGTGAAGTGGGTTGGAAGGCCTGGTAATCGGCAGTTGTGGAAAAAGAAGAAAACCAAGACGAAGACGTAGAAGAAGAAGAAGGTGAAGGCATTCCAAGCAAGTGAACGGGGCCGCGACTCTCGGTCCGGTCACCCGCCAGTTGAGGATCGTTCTTCGTCCAATGTGGGGCCCTCTTTTGTTTCTCTCGTGTTTTCACGACAAAAAAAAAATTGGCTTTCCTACGCGGAAAAACCGTCAACAATCTGTGCACATAACAATGTGGTAGTTAGTCTATTAGTTTCGAAGATTTTGTACTGTAAGTTTAACGTTTTTGTACAACAATCGTTTCATTTTCGAGTGGCATTGTTGTCTTTTTTTTGGGTGAGAGGATTACGTTAGGTCAAGGTTATTTCGTAGGAAGTCCCGTTAGAATGAACGACGGTGATTCGGTTGAAAGGAATGTTGGAAAAAGTTTTTTAATTGGGAGCGTTTTTTTTTTTATTTGGACCGCTTGGTTTAGATTGTATATAGAGAGAGAGTGGAAATTGGGGGATTGCCTACGTGGATTTCTAGTAGAATGGGGATTTCCCTACTTTAACGGTCAGTTAATGTGTGGTATTTGGGGATCGTGTTCGGGAAGGTTTGGTTTTTTTGCTCGTTTCTGGGACCTTGAATTTATTTTTATTTTATTTAAATGTTGTATGTGTTTTATTAACGATACCTGTTGAGAAATTAACATATGCGAATTCTTGTCTACTGTATATGTGTATATGTCGGTGTATAAGTCGATGTGAATATATGTGTGTGTTTTTTGCTCTTCGGCGAGATACATTTTACAGACAATTTGAAAAAGTTATTAATAGAAACGAGTTGTTTAGTTGTTAGCCGTGACTTTTTGCCAATATACTTTACAAGTTCCACAGTTGGTCTGACTTATTTCGGGAATTGAAATTGATTTTTCAAGAGTATTCAACTTGGAAGTCTGAAATTCTAATCATTTGATTTATATGTTCTGATGAAAAGTTTATCCCCTGGTTATGGCACTGAAACATAGAATTCTAATGCTCATGCATTACTAGAATTTATTCGAGCTTATTCCTTAAACGTAACCTATTTGTTTTTTAAAACAAAAATTACAAGAACCGATCTAGTTCAACCGAAAATGAAATGGATTTTTGTACACAAAAAAAGCTTCGTTTTTTTTATAATTTTGTTTGATGTTTTTTATTTTTTTTTGCATTCAGGTTAGACTAAGTTCGCGACGACATCTCGAACAATAGACGAAGAATTTTTTCTCAACTCAAAGTTTTGTTAATTTCTTTCTACTATAATTTGAAGAGAGAAAAAAAAGAACTCTTCAAAAGAGTGATGGTTTTGCTGAATTTTGGTGCTATTTTTAACAAAAGAACGTGAAAATTGTCTTTGCTTTAGTGAGTTTGTTATAATAGTTTTTAATTGTTCTTGTTGTTTTTTTTATTGGTGTAAATATGTGCTAGAAAAGCTTAAGCTTTCGCTTATAAAATTTATCATTTATATGTAAATTTTTCTTGCAAAGACCAAAAGTTCCAAAATCATTGTCGTTTTTTTGGGAATTTAAAGTCTTTGATTATTAAATAGATCAATTTAATTGAAAGAAAAAAAAAAGAAAAATCAAAAGTGTTTGTGTGCAAGTGTGTTAAATGTTGTATGAATATGGTGGCGAGTCAAAGCAACAGTGAACCATCGCACAATGATATGTATTGCACAGCGATTCCAATTTCTTACGGCGAATTTTATTCGCCCGACAATGGAGGACACTATTTCTTGTCCCCCCCGCACCAACATCATTTGCCACAGGAAATATGTGCGCATCAAATATGCCAACTACACGAATATGGTAAGCAAAAAACACTTAACAACTTGGCTACGGAAAATCTCATTTTCTGGGCATTATCTATTTTCGAAAATTCCATCTTAATCTGTTGAATTGTGGCTTGAATTATTCGTTTATCGTTTATAAACGCCATTGTTGCATTGTAGACTTGAAATGTCAATATATTGTTCTTTCTCAAATATATAATTGAAACCAAATCCGGTAAAGAGTCTAAATTACGAAATTTAATTTTCAAAAGTAAACAATAAACATAAATTTGAACGTATTTCGATTGCCAAGCAATCTTCCTAAGTCAAAAAAACCAATCACAGATCGATCTCATAATGAAAAATATTTCTTCCTTATCCAGCATTAAATGTTTATATATCCTTAAAATTTTGGAATGAAAAAAGGGGAGCATCCTATGGCTATACCCAAAAACCTATTAACAAATAATTGTCCAACAATTTTGACCAATCTCAAATTTATTTAAACAAAATCACAACGAAAAGGAAAGAGATGAAATAATTGGTTGAATATGGGATACACAGTAATCTATCTTATAACACGGTACTCATATAACGCGAATCTATACCCCTCGTGTAATACGGGTTTTGCCTCCTGTAATAGTGGTTTTGATCGATTCATTTATAGCGAAATACTTAAATATTTTTTTACTTTATATAACAAAATTAATTTACAACGTATCAATTGCTTCCGAAATTAGATTTTTCCGACGTTAAAACTTCTAGTTTGACATATATAAAACATTGATACTTTGGTCGTTAGATATTTAGATTTGGTCGTTAAAATCCTTTTTAACGCGTCAAGTTAAACGTGAATCATTTGTACATAATGCGTTATACGAGCATTCTCGTACAACGCGGAATATATATAATGTGTGAAGGAAAGATTACTGTATTTTGATCAGTAAATCAGTTATCAATGCAATTCTGAAGTTCCTTTAGCTGATTTCTATAGTATCACATCTGTGTTGAAAGAAAAATCAACATTTTTGCATGATACAATTGATTTCTCAAAAACATCCCTTCTTTAAGAGGGGAAGAGAAAAAAAAAGCAATAAAATTATTTTTAAAATCTCCTAAATCCAATGAGAAGAAAAAATCGATTTTATATAAATCATGTGTTGGTCAAGACAAAGAATAAATAATGTACCTAAACATATCCTATGAATGAAAACCAATTATAATTGCCATAAACTTACTATTTCTTGTCATTTGTTTCAACTATTATTTCGTTATGATTTATTTATTTTATGATTTCATTCAATTAGCATCTTTTGTCATTTTTACGGTTAGTTACTAGTTATAAAAAATAATTGTTTATCATTGTCGTGAAAAAAAATAAATATTTTTACCGTTCCGGATTCTTAAGGGAACTCGGAAGGGTTGCGGACGCGAAAATCGACAGTGACCAATTAAAATCGATTTTTTGTTATACTAAAGTCGACTTTTGTAGAAAAAAGGTTCGATTTTTTTCTATAATCGATTAATTTTTTTCAAATGCCAAGCCACCCCTACGAAGTGCATGATTTCGCCCATTTTGGAAATCACCGATTGTATCTTAGTCAACTACGTATTATTAGTGTAAAATATGTTAGACTATTGCATATTATTTTTTAATCGCTTCCCTATTTGTCAAGAAAAAAACGACATGGGGAGGGAAAAGAAGAATTAATACCTCAGTCGAGATCCACAGGTTATTTTTTTTTTTTTTTTGAGAAACATTTATGCAAATGACGTATTATATTCATCATATATTTGACTATCATTCTGCAACTCATTTTTTTTTTTTTGGGCCAAATGTTGGCCAACACACTAAGATCCCTCCCATATAGACAAATCAATTGACTTATGTATGACGAAGAATCTTCGTTTGTTGTCCAAATATTTTAGTGGAACAATTTTGTGGATAATTTTCGGGACCATAAAACAAAAATTAATCTTAAAAATTCATGGGATATTCATTTAAGACTATTTTCTAAGCCAATTTTCTTCATCTGAGATGTAAATTAAAAATAAAAGAAAAACGAATCGGGTGCTATTGGAAAGTACCTATACTAATATTAAGTATAGCCTATTTAACAATTCTTAAATATTATCTACTTGTTGAAAATTGGATCTTAGGTATCTATCGATGGTTAAATTTGTGTCAAAGGAAAATCTAGATGCCTATGAGTATCAATAAATGAATGCACAGGTTACTATTTTGTTTAATATTAAGGTTCATTTGTTTATAATTTCATAGCTGTCCTGATTTTTTTCCTTATCATTAAAATCAAAAATTGTTTATTGAAATTTTCTCAAACAAATCATATTTTCCAAAGCACTAGAGGTTTGATGATTTTGTCATCTTTACTAGTAAATTTCTGCTCTAGCCTCCTTGATTTTAAACAACCAATGAACTAAAAAATCAATCTTTGATTTCGGAAATTTTCCGAAAAAATTTCAATCGTAAAAATTGTACTCTTTATCGGTTGTGCCAGGAAATAGTTTCCAGGAAATTTTAGGAAACCCTAATTTGGACAAAAAAATATCAAATGGTTGAGAATTGTTCAAAAGAATTGATATTCATGGAAATAGTACGATCCTCGTATCAGTAAGAATTTGAATTTAAAAAAAAATAAAAATTCAACGTTTAATATGAACGATAACCTTCTTTGAAGTCATCCGCGAAAAAAAAAGCGAATCTCACTGTTTTGGAAATTTTGTTTTTTTCTACATCACACATTGTTTGCGTTGTGTTTTTGTTTTCTGTATTCTTTGACCAATTGAAACGAGGATATGAGCAAAAATTGGCGATAGCCAGTTGAAACCTTTGACCTTTGGCAAAGTATCCTCTCTCTTGTGGGAAAAAATTAACACGATATTGCTGAAATTTTTTTTTTTTCGTTGATATTTCTTAATAAAAAATAAACATAATTGTAATAAAGCAATCTGGAAATGAATATGATCGATCAGCATTTGCAATGGCATTGTAAAGAACAAGAAAATCTAAATTTTCTTTTACTCAACGATAAACGGTTGTTAGACGAAGATAACTGGAGTATATAATTTGAAATGTTCATGAATGAAATTTTATCTCATTTCCTGTATGACTCGTGATATAAATCGATTCAATTGAAAAATGAAATTCTTGAGATAAGCAATAAAGTTATGGATGTGACAAATAAAACTATCGAGAAACTCATTACCAGTGCTCTAAGTACACATCATACAAAAGCAATCGAGAAATTATCCAAAAGTTGGAATTATTGGCACAAAATAACAATCCTTGCCAATCGATTCCACCAATCATGGACATTTTCCATTTTGTAAATGTGTGGGGATTTCCGTAATTAATTTTCGTATCTAATGATTAATGAATGAATTATCGGAGAATATTATAAATAAATATGGTGAAAGAGAAACAAGAGAGTTGAGCAATGCAGTGTTTTGGATCAGACAAGGCTAGAACTATCGGGGCCGATATGGGGGACTAATAATTATTGTTTATTATATACACATATATGGAGAATTGAAGAAAATTTTCTCTTATCAATATCGTATATTATATATGTATGTACACACGTGAAAAACGCGTGATTTTTTTTTTTTTTGTAAATTTTTTATTGTCAGCGATAAAATATAAATTATTAAGATTTAAAAATTTAATATCTTATTTGTATTTGTAATTTATATCCATACAGTATAATATTGTATGTTAATTAGTAAGAATTTTTCGGTTGGGTAAGATGAAGTAAGGGGGAACATATAAAAATCTTTGGGAAAAACAAATTTCAATGTTTGACCAGTTTATTACAAAGATTGATCCAAAAGTACATTGATATTCAAGTGTTTCTAAAAAAATAAAAAAAAAATAGTTGGCTTATATTTGCACTTGTTTTTTCTTCGATAAAGAAATAAAAAAATGAATACCAATAATACTAATGCTGATTCAATAGAAACTTAAGGGGTTAGCACAGTTATGCAAGTTTCAAATCGGAAAAACCCAGGAAAAATTGGTTAGATAACCCATCATAACTTTTGGATCACTTTTCTAACTTTAAACTCAGCCAATTATCGCGTTAGCGAGTAAATATATTAACAAAAAAGTTTATATTTATCTTTCAAAGAAGTTTTGAAACAAATTCTTTTGATACCATTAAAACATGAAAATTTGTATACATAATTCATGGAAATTTCATTTTTTTTCTCTGTGAATTTCATTATTGATTTTGTCACCAACTTTTTTTTTTTTTGTTATGAATAAAATTTGAATGTTCTTTTTTAATTGATTGGCGTTGTTCTTTTGTTTTACCAAATCGTTTCTTTAATTGGTATGACAAGTGAATGAAAAGATTATTACTTTTGACGGTTTCAATTGTTTTTTGGCTGTTTTGCAAAAACAAAATTGACTAAGAGGTAGAAAAACAATTGGATTTTTATCTTTACACACATTTACTAATAGGTGTAATTTGGATGGTGGCGGTACAATTTGTTTTGACGTAACTTTTATTGTTTCGGAAGAAAAAATGAAAAAAAAAGTTGAAAATCATTATATTTGTCGTATTAGATTCTCGAATGAATTGACTTATATCTTCATTAAAAATTGCCTGAAAAACTTAGCTCATGCTTTTTAGGAGACCTTTGGAAATAGTTTACTTATAGTAGCAATTGATATGTCAGATGTGTGGTAAGTGGCCTCATCTTGAAGGAACCAAGTCTACTGTATTATCTTTGCAATTGGGTAAGCAAAGCTTCTCAGAAAATTTCTCAAAAACAGTCAATTTTTATAGTAAGTACTCATTCTCGTTAGTCTATACAAAAAGCCAACTTTTGGGTTACAAAGGAGGCGTAAAAGTATTTGTTTAGGATCTTCCTCTGTCCCTTTTCTACTTGATGACGTAGTCATTAATATAAAAGATGGTTTAGTCCAGACCTGCCCAACATACAGCTCGTGAACTTGTTAAATTGTAAACTATTTACTTATAATTATTGCTATTGTTTTACTATTAGATATTTCCTTTGATCCTGTATTCCAACCCTGCAATGCACTATGGGAAATGTGGCGCCTCCAAAAGTGTGTCTGGAATATTATCTTAAACCGAAGTATGGATTGCCATATACTGTTACGTTAGGTTATCAAGGGTAACTAGGATAATTTAAGTAAGTATTTTAGTTACACGCATGGTGGCGCCACGTTTTTCAGCATGTCTTACAAGATAGAAATCAAGGTTTATAAAATACACAGGTGGCTACGTGATGGATACGTGACGTATCCAGAAGAAATTCGTACATATCTTCAGACTGATCGATTTCAAAATTCTTCGTATGACGTCATTTTTTTTTTCTAATGGAGCAACCTGTGTAATTTACAAACCTTGGATAAGAATAACTTCGAACTTTTGAAACAAAATACAATCGATAATTAAATCTCTCAGTTCTGCTAACAAATTAGATTCCTGCATGATTAAATTCGTCCTTTCAGTGCCATCTATCTCTGAAAAGGTTCTTTAAATCCTTTAGTAGTTGTTTTTTTAAATTTAGTAGAAATTCCCTAGATGAGGTTATTTGTGTCCAAGGTTTATAAAATACACAGGTGGCCTCATGCGCCACGTGGCGTATCCAGAAGAAATTCGTATGTATCTTCAGACTGATTCAAATTTCAAAATTCTTCGTATGACGTCACATTTTTTTTCTAATGAGGCAACCTGTGTAATTTATAAACCTTGATTTGTGTCTAAATACTCTAATCTTATTGGGTTTCCTGGATCCGTATTTCACCTAGTTACGACCAAAGAGCTGAACGAACCTCCACAATTAGCCTACTTGATGTTTTTCGACTATTTTAGCTTCCGTTTTTGTTATCCATAGTGTCTTATATCTCAGTTTATTCGGAACCATAAATGTGAGAAGTGGTTCCATCTTTTGACCAACGGAATTTTCATGTGGGGTCATCCAAATATTATTCAATTTTATGCAGGTGTTTCTTCAGTCCTCTCTGGCTTATTTCCTTATGCGATTTAATATTTCAGTAGTCAAATTAAAGAATAGCTTTCCCATCATCCTCTTACTATATTCTTCTTATTGAACAGTGATTTTTATCAACTAATTCTTTAATGATTTTTTCTCACTACTAATTTTGTGATCTATGGTTTCCCCATAACTCTTCTACTGTGTTTTTATTCGGTGTTATTCCAGATTGAGCAATGATCCATGAATTCTTTGCTGGAAATTTTAACCACCGATTTTGTGGCATCCAGTATAGGCATCTTTGATGCAAAGATGTCAGTCCTTTTGTTACTCTTAATCCCTTTATGACCTGGCATATACTTTAAGTTGTATGCAATGTAAAGGTTTTCTATTTCAACATTAATAATGGTCCATTTCCTTTTTTTAATAAGTCTTCTTCAGTATTACGTATGAATCTTGTTCCCCTGATAAAGACGAATTTAACGAACTAAAGTTTTTACAATCAAAATAAGACTTTTTCGCTGACTTTGAACAGTTAAACTGTGTATACAATATATAGAATATGCGGTCCACTACATAAATTGGACCGCAATATATTTTATATATTGTATGCACAGTAAAGTTCGTACAATTACAACCCCTTTAACGTACCAATAAATACTCGCTAGTCTTCCGAATCATTCTCTATAATGCAAAATATTTTTAACTCAATTTCTCATTAAATAATGATTCATAAATTTATCACCCATATTTCATGATAAATGGCGCAACAGTGCTCTATTTCTTTTTTGTTTTCTTGAAACAAATGAGTTTAGTCATTGTTTGGATTAAAATTTAGTGAAAACAATTTCGCGAAAAACCCATTTGATTTATTTCCAATTCAATCGTGTTGCAAAAAAAAAAAAAGAATGGTCTAAAAACAAAATAACATTAGCAACCGTTATTTTTAGATAATTATCAGAGCCAACCTAGATTTAGAAAATGATGAAATTCATTGATGGCTTCTTTTTCCATTCACGAATTTTTCTCTCAATATATATATCTATATGTATTTATGTTTATATAATGGATATATAATTGCGTCTATATATCCTCTCCTATATATTTATTGCCATTTCTATAGGCACCAGACTGATGTTATGTAGATTCATATAGAGACATTCATTCGTGGAAACGAATCTTTTCGCTGAGGCTATCGATTTAATTGTATAGAATTTCGAATAGAAACATCTATTATTACATACACAAATAAATAATAACTTGGCTGCTTTTTTCTTTGAATTAATACTCGAAAAGAGCCCGAAGATAAATAATATGTAAATATCAATTTTAAAAATAGAAATAAATCAGAACGGTTATTTTTTTTTTTGTTATATAAGTGCTATGAAATGAGATCTCAACGAAAAAAAATTTATGGATTTTGCCAATTTTAGCCAATTTGGCACATTTGGCTTTCACTTTTTTTTTTTAATGAACAATTGAAGATCGTTAATTGTTGCTTGGACAAGTGAACAACGTTGTTCCAAGGCCTGCTGGCTCGAATGAATTCAACAAAATTGTACATCATTTCCTGTTCTAATCATACCGAGAGGAAAAAAAAACAACAAAATGACGCTGTCCCCAAAAACAAAATACAATCAAAAGTTTCAATAAAAACAAATCAAAACCTTCACACAAGGGTGAGTTAAGAGGTGTAATTTAATGAGAGTAAAAAGAAAAAAAAAATGTCGTCACTTCTAAGCCGCCTCGATTGTTTTGTCGTCACCCGCGTTAAATGTACGACGACGGATTATTAAATCGAAAAGTTTTCGTTGGACAGAGGAAAGAAAAAAAAATGGTTTTATGTGTTGATAGGATGAGAGGAAAAAAAATTAATGTCTTCATCTCAAGGGCATTTGTATTAAACTTACATTACTGTTATGATTACAATTTGTAACACATGTAAACAAAAGTGACGACTCAATTGTTATTGTTTCGATTCAATTTTTTTTGTTTTGTTTCAATAATTACCTAAATAAATCTAATTTAATCTAATGGTCTTCAGTAAATGCTTATTCTTAAGCTAAGCAAAATTTAAATTGTGTTAAACTTATAAAAAAGTGCTTGAACTTAAGCTTGACTTCAACGAATCATAGGAGAAAATTTTAAGACTACTGCTTTTTTTTGTTGACGAAATGACAATTTTAATTAAGTTTTCTCAAAGCTGTGCTTTGCAAGTGTAGGGGAGACTGGGTACGAAAGTAACAAATGCTTTCTAGGTTTATCCAATTGGCGAACTCCGCTTTCCTGCCATCAGGAGCCTATAGCACCCCCCAAGGTTTATAAAATACACAGGTGGCCTCATGGTGGTTACGTGATGGATACGTGACGAGGAAAACCATTGAAATGTGATGAAAATTTTTGGTCAAATTATCTTACAACTATTCCAAAAAAGGAACAATGTTTAACCACTTTTCTTATAGATTAATGCATACATTTTCCTCTACTATTTTTAACTAAATTCAAAGAGGAAGAGGCTATTTAAATGTATTTTTTTGGGGCTGAGATGTCTAGAACAGTGGTTTCTAACCTTTTTCAGTCGCGAACCCCCAAGAAAATTAAACATAATGCTAAAGACCCCGGAGTGAAAAAAGGTGCAATTTTCGGACAATATTATATTTTAGTATTCCTTCATTAAATTATTGCGGACCCCCAGGGGTCCGCGGACCACAGGTTAGGAAACAATGGTCCAGAAGATTAAAGTTCGGACGGTTAAGGATACATTAAATTTTTTTGGCTGTTTTTGAGGGAAAACCAGAAAATAAAACCATCGCTATTTTCAACTATCATGAAATAAATGATTTGATCGTTTCGAACTTTTTGCAACCGAAAATGGTTCACCTAAATACTAAACCAAGGATTTTTAACTATACCTTATTTATTGAGTAACAGTTGAAGTACATTTTAATCAAGGTTTATAAAATACACATGTGGCCTCATGGTGGCCACGTGATGGATACGTGACGTATCCAGAAGAAATTCGCACATATCTTCAGACTGATTCAAATTTCAAAATTCTTCGTATGACGTCATTTTTTTTTTCTAATGGAGCAACCTGTGTAATTTACAAACCTTGAACACCGTCCTCAATCGTATTAAATTGACGCGTGCGCAGTGCGTTTTTAGGTTATATAATAGGACATAATGTGTTTTAACGAGCCAAAAGTAAGTTTTTCGACGTTTTCTTATTTATTGTTTACATAGTCGTAAATTGATCGTAAAATCGTAAAAATCATAGTAATCCGAATGTTTGCATATCCATTTTTGATTAGATAAATTGTACATTCTTTAAATTCATTTTTGTCGAGCACGTTCCGTTTTAAGGTTATGTTACACGTTTTATTAAAAATGAAAATGGGTACAAAAGTAACATAGCCCCCTAGGGTACAAAAGTAATATGTTACTTTTGTCCTCGTAATGGTTTTATTACTAACATAATATTTTTATGGATATCGACTTCAATAGAATGTGTATACAATATATTGCAGTCCAATTTATGTAGTATAATTTAATATAATAATATATAAAAATCATACCACCTACATAAATTTGAACAGAAGTTCAAACAAAAATATTCGTGACGTATTGCCCAAATACGTATTTCGATTGCCAAGTAATCTTCATCAGTGATCATTAAGTAGTTTGGATCACTCCGTAACTGCTTTGTGATGATTCACATTGATTTACACATGAATCATCACAAAGCAGTTACGGAGTGATCCAAACTACTTGATGACCACTGATGAAGATTGCTTGGCGATCGAAATACGTATCTGGGCAATACGTCACAAATATTTTTGTTTGAACTTCTGTTCAAATTTATGTTGGTGGTATGATTTTTATATATTATTAAATTACGTTATACTACATAAAATGAACTGCAATATATTTTGTATATTGTATACACAGTATAACTGTTCAAAGTCAGTAGTTCTTATGTATTGTCGCGGCATTCTATTGATTGATTTCCGTAAAATATATATTTTTTGAGTATTTAAAAAGCTGAATTTGGTTTATATCATTAATATAAAGTCTTTAAGTAAGTAATTTGTTAATTTAACTTGTACTATTGTTTTCATTAACAACTCTTAGCAGTCTTGTTACTTTCGACCCGCCTTCGTGGACGAAAGTAAGAACTGAAATTTTTTTTAACTCTATGTTATTCATATAAAACTCACCATAATTTAATAAATCAACTTACTATTGTGAAGAACATAAACTAAATTTATATGTGGCTATATTCATTTAATGGCAATAATAACACCCAGCCAGAAATCAAGGTAAAAGTACAAATTGTTACTTTTCTACCCGGTCTCCCCTACAACTTGAAATCGATGTCTTTGCTCTGGAAAATTTTGTTTTTTCTTTTTGTTGCCACTCTATCTAGTTAATTTAAATTAAAAGCTCCCCGACGGCACATATTCATGCCGAGGCGACAATTTAATTAACCGAAAAGCGAAAAAGACCCTCCCGAGGTCTACGTTCGAGACGGCGACGCTCGAAAGCTCACACAAAAAGCTCTCATCGCTGACAAGCGTACCAAAGCACCAATAACCGAATTATGAAACCAAATTTAATGAGGCGTGCATTTCGATAATGTCAAATTTTATACAAAATCAATTTTCACTTTATTGTTTCAATCAAAAAAGTTATTTTCATTGCAACAATTGAATAGACGAAAAAAAAAAAGAAAAGAAATAAAATCATAACCACCACGCCGGAAATTGTGAAAAAAAAACCGTCTAGAACAAGGACAATAAATTTAACGTTTTGCTAATTTTGTCGGTCTATTATTATTTGTTGTGAAGATTACAATTTTTAATTTGATACTCTAATCTCTACGGTTTTATTTATTTTTCTCTTTCTATTGAACCCGCTAGACCTTATCCTGCTACTCTATGATTTTAACTTATGAAAATTAAAATTATATTTTTACTGTCAACCCTCAAAATATAGATACATGTAATCCAAATGTAATATTAAAAAAATTGCATTTTATAATTCAATACCGGTAGAATGCATTACTCTCCAAGAAACACGTCAAAAGTGTCGTTATTATTAACAATTGAACCGTTTATTTTGAAAGTGAATTAAGTCCATTTCAAGAACAATCCCTTTAGTGTTATCATTTTGAATCATAGGAACATAAGATACTAAGGAAGAGGGAATAAATGGCGTTTTTATTAAAATCAGTAATTTATGAAAACTTAGCAGTTAAATAATTAACATATTTTATTCTAGTTACAAGAAGAATCACCATATAGACCGTCCTTGAAATGGACTTATGCCACTTTCAAAATAAACGGGTCAATTGTGAATTTTAATTTTTTGCACAATGGAAAATATGTCCAGATGTGGTGTCTAACCTTATGTTATCTTACATCAAGTACATAGTTTCGGTTTAAAACACTAATGATGGAACCACATGTTGACACATTTTCCGTCATGTATTGCAGGAATTGAATATCTTTTTAAAACTTCGGTTACTTTTACTAGCGCTGCTAGTGACAGAAAAAAGAACTACGATCTGGATTTGTTATTGTTTACATGATTATTGTAAAAAAGTCTATTTCAGTCGGACTCCTTTTACCTATAGTTCGTGGTTCAATCCCTAAAACTGATCTATTCTACTAGGAAACGGATGATTTTTTTTTTTTAATTTTTTTAAATAAGAAGACAATTCAAGTTGTTTAAGATCGGTTTTTTTATTTAATATTTTTACTATTCAATTAGCTACGTTTCGTTACGTATTGTAACTTCATCAGGCTTCTTGATTCACAAAAATATAATATTTCCGTACTATGCCAAAATATAATATTTGAAAATACTATATTTTTGTGAATCAAGAATCCTGATGAAGTTACAATATGTAACGAAACGTAGCTAATTGAATAGTAAAAATATTAAATAAAAAAAACGATCTTAAACCACCTGAATTGTCTTCTTATTTAAAAAAAAAAAATAAAAGCTAAGATCTGAATTTTATCATTTATTTTTTTTATTCATATTTATGGGTGTTCTTTAATAAAATATCAACAAAAAAAAAAGCCTAAATCGATAGATAAACTATTTTAAAATTTATTTTAATGTTTAAGCCAATGTTAAAACCATTCAGACAAATTAGTTTCTGTATAAACATAAAGATTTTACTAGAATTAAAATTATTAATTACATTAACTAAATGTATGATTATTTGTACAACTTCGATTATTATACAATTCTATATATTTCCAATAAAATATATCTTCATATGTGAAGGATATATCAGGATGTAGACCAAACCTACTACATCTACTAAATCTACTACATCCTAATATATCCTTTACATTATACATCGATTTAGACCTGAAGGAATGAAAATCAATAATAGTGAATTTTTAACGATTTATGGGAGACATATGGAACACAAACATATATCTAGATAGATATATAAAACAAATTGTTTGTTAGACTATTTATAACTGATGAATGGCTGAACCAATTTTCATGATCTATGATTTGTTGAATTCGTCTATGCCTACATTAAAAGATTGACTATAAGAATGTCTGGAAAATTAGGAACAAAATGCGTTTTTAAATAAATTAGGTTTGATATATTCCGTAATAGTTTGCTCATATTACGAACATTTATTCCTTATTTGTAACCGTTTGAATTTAACCTTTTCATTGAATTTAAGCATCAAATTTATAATTTAAATCATATTTTGTATGCCTGTTTCAAGTAAATCTTATTGTAGGAGTATTATTATAAACAATGTCGCGATCTAAAAGATCTAATCTTTCCAATATGCCAATTAAATAAAACTAATCTTCGTAACATTTTTCGTGCTGATATTTATAGAACTATGGCCGAAATGGTGATACGACTTCAGAAATATTTTTTTTATATCTAGCAAATGTGTAAAGTGTCAAAAGTAGTAAAAGAGTAGAAACTAATGTTAAAATCAAAAACAGTATTAAATATTACAAGAAAATCAAAATTACCAAAACTATTATGGGTACTAGGTCACAAAAAGGGTCACTAGAGGGTTGACGAATTAATTAAAAAGATATATGTTTAATCCTTCATTTGTCATTTTAAAATCCAAACAAAAGATCAATATATGTACCAAAGATAAACTAATTCATCAAATAACTTCAAATATATTTCACATCATACTATAGCGTAAAGACTATGGTTAACTCCAAACTATAGTCCAGAAAGGATAAATCATCACATACCATTGTAGCACTTTTAAATTGCTACATTGTACTAATGCAGAAAGTGGAACCATCTTTTAACCATGTTCTGAAATGTTAAATGATATAAAATAGGTAAATTTTTTAAAAAGCTCCCAATCTCGGACTAATAGCGACTTTGGAAGCGTATTGGCCAAAACAACAATACAATTTCGAGGGACACAATAGCTAACAATAAAAAAGTGTTAAGAAAATATCTATGAAAGAAATATCTATGTTTTTAATTTATTTTTCATTATCTATTTCAATTCACCCAAAAGAAAAATCATAATCTTAATCGGCAAACATATGTGAATAAGACAAAGAACAAATATCGCTTTATATTCACGTATGAGTGAAACCTAAATATAATAATCCTTGTCTCAAATTTGAACATTTGAACATTTGATCGTTAATATAGTTTCAACTGTTCTTTTGATTTCATTCAATTGCCTATTCTTACCATTTGTCAATTGTGCTAGTGTTGAACTTTGAATATTTCACGGGAAGTTACTAGTATATAATAATACAGTCCTATTTTTGTTTCATTTAACAACTACGAGGTGGATCATTCTCGCCAGAGTTGAAGAGTACATAAAAAAAATCTCAAAAAAAAAGGCTGTTTTTAAATTTTTTAAATTCAGGACACCCCTTTAAAGATCATTACGGATCTTTGAAATTTAAAGTATTTAGTTTTACAAGAAAATCATACGATTAAATAATTAACATACTGTTTAGCAAATTTTACCTTAAAATTGTTTTTAAATCGATGATAAATCATTGGATGAAATCTTCCAGGAGTTTTATGAAGTTTCATGGCAATCTTGATGTTAATTAGATTTAAAAACAGGTTTTTTTATATATTTTTAAAACTTTAACTGAAATATTGACCATGGTCCGAAATAAGTGATAATCGAATGGATTACCGGGGAATATGATATATGACATTCCATTGGAATGCTTCCAAAGCTTGCTTAACAAATTTGCGACAAATTGTGATGAAAAATGATTGTCGTATGTTTTGGTATATTAGAGGCTTTTAAGCTTCAATTCTCAACTCAATCGCATTAATTGTTGTTCATAATATTCCCTAATAATGGTTTCATTAGGTTGAAATAACTTTATTATTAGATTATAAGATTACTTCGACCTAATACCAAAAAATGCACAGCTAAAACGATTCCCCTAAATATTTGGTTTTACCATTATAATTGATGAATTTTATGACATTTAAATTGTTGAATTAGATCCATTTTTTAATTTCCCGCCATAAATCTATGAAAAAAATTCTTCCTCTTTTACTTTTGGAGCAAATATTCGAACATGGAAAAATGATTTTCGGCTTTTATTAACTTGAGTTCATTGGAATCCAGTTTCTATGTTTTGCTCCATTCCTACAACCTTCAGATGGTTGGAAAACCACTTGATGGCTAAAGTTTGATCCAATACCTCCTCCACCTCAGCAGCTTTAAGCTTTACTGGTCTACCTTCGCTTTTTCTTGTCATTGGTACCAAAGTTACCACATTTAAAACTCCAGAACCAAAATTCGTATGTTTTATTGATGAAGCATGTTTACTAGACTGATTCAAAAAAAAATGATGATTTTTATATCTTAATTATATCGAAATTGTTGGGAATGACAAAAAAAAATCCTGTGAAAGTTTAAGCTCTTAATATTAATATTAAGAGGTGCCGCATCGCAAATTTCGATTTTCCATTTAAATAACATGGCAAAAATATTCTCTTGCACTTTGGAATTTTATAGCTCACGTTGGTGACAATATTTCGGAATGATCAAGGTATATTCTTGTAGAAAATTGAACGATCTACAAAAAAGGTCTGTTACAAATTTTTGATATATTTGTTCCTTCAAAAGTTATTCGAGGTCAAAGTTGAAATTTTAATATTTTTTCAATTTTTTGACGCAACCATCAATTTTATGAGAAAATTTTATAGGACATTTTTTGTAGAGCACTTTTTTTTCTATAACTTATCTTTAAAAAAGTTTTTGATATTTTTCACAGATCCTAAGTTATTTGCAATGAATTGAAAATATATTATATTTTATAATTACGAATATTTTCAGTTTAATACAAATAACTTGGACCTGTGAAAAATATCAAAAACTTTTATGGAGATAAGTTATAGAAAAAAAAAGTGCTCTACAAAAAATGTCCTATAAAATTTTCTCATAAAATTGATGGTTGCGTCAAAAAATTGAAAAAATATTAAAATTACTTTTTAGTTCAACTTTGACCTCGAATAACTTTTGAAGGAATCAATATATCAAAAACTTGTTAGATAACTTTTTTGTAGATCGTTCAATTTTCTACAAGAATATACCTTGGCCATTCCGAAATATTGTCACCAACGTGAGCTATAAAATTCCAAAGTGCAAGAGAATATTGTTTTATAAATTATTAAGAGATAATCCGTAACGATTTAATTTTAGATAATTTTTTTTGCTAATCCCTTTGCTTAAAAACAATTTTTTTTGTATATTTTTACAAAGTAGTATAAGATTTACTTAAAATATCTCCAAACGTTTTTTTTTTCTTCAGAAAAATTTCCACTTGTCATTTTTTTTTTGCTTTCGAATAAATTTACCAAACTGGATTTTTTTCGAGAAATAAACAAACATAAATTCGACGAATTGATTCAGGTAAATATTTAATTTCCAGTTAAAATGGAAACTTCTCTCTTCTCAAAAAAAAAAGATGATTAATCTTATAATTTATGTTTCCACATAAATAAGAAACATAAAACTATATACACTTATGCTACTGATGTTAAAAATATCCAAGCAAATATGCAAATTTTCTTAAATAAACCGAACAAATTAAGAACGTTATGGCTGGCCATATAAACTTTATATATCATTGAACTTTGAAATATTTTTCATTGAAATTCAAGAGCGGGTGGGTTTGGAAAAGAACAAAAATTCACCAAGAAATTAATCTTTGACCAAATAAATTTCACACTCAACTCACAAACCAAGGAAAGATAAACAAAATGCATTTTAAATTAAACCTTAAAAAATGCCAATAAATTAAATTTTATTCCAAAAAAAAAGGATACGTCTTTCTCACTTGCACCAATTGTTGGTGTGTTGTTGGAGATTGAGCAAAAGCCAAAGAAACCTTTTCGAGGAAAATGTCAAGGCCTCCGTGTGTGTTCAACAAATGAGTCTCGCATTCTTTTCCAATTTTTGCCTTTCAATTTTCAATTTTTTTTTCTTATAGAAAATAAATTCATTCAATATTATATTCGAGATTACATTCTTAAGAGAAAAATTTTCACATTATCTTTGTCAATATTGTGCATAAATTACAATGACTCAACCAAACAATTTAAAGAATTTCTAATATTGCCATGGAAACAACAATTTTTTGCATAACAAGTTGGCATTAGTAACCTTTGGAAAAATTAGGGAATTATTTATGAACCACTTGTGAACTGATCTGAAGTTAGCATCTTCAAGGAATTGTATCTAATGATATTAATAACAGATGATAAAATTCAGATCTCAGCTTTTCTATCTATTATTATAAAGAGGAAAGATTTGATTGTTTGTTTGCTTTGAATAGGCTCCGAAACTACTTGACCGATTTGAAAAATGCTTTCACTGTTAGAAAACTACACTATTTCCGGTGAACATAGGCCATATTAAATTTTCAAATAAATTAGGGATCCATACTAAAACTCCAATAATGTGTGAAAAAAATTACCAAAAAACATTCGTTTATCGCGTGCGCTGCGAAAACTATTGGTTATAGAACAAAATAATGTACTACGATTTTGCAGAACATTTCATTATCTACAAAAAATAGAGCGACAGCATATGTCTAACTATTATAGTTATGTTACAATAAGTGTTTTTTTCATTTTAAAAAATATATATGAATACCACCGCTATAAACTGATAAATATATCTGAAAAAGGTTCAGTTAAGTTTATAAGTGAGCTTTAAGTTTTTTGGCTTTTACATATTGTAAACCTGAAAATCTGAAATAACTACATTAGTGAGCGAGTACTCTTTGAAATTCGGCGGACTAAAAGAAAATACCGATATGTTTACGGTAAGCTATAATGATAAAAGAAATTTAAAATGCTCTTCCAGAACAAACGACACACGCCAAATCGTGTATGGTGAACTCTTGACTATCCAATATGGTTTAATTATATAGTTGAAATTCAGATATTTAATAATAAGTTTATAGATACATAATGCTTATACTTGATTATGAAAGAACTGGGTTTCGTGCCATTGTACAAATTTCAATTTCGCGGTTGTGTTGTACATTGCAATAGTGTAATAGTTTTTGGAAAAAGGTTCATTCGGGAATCGAAACAGCGAGATGGGATTCTTACTATAATTCAAAAATCTAGATCCTTAACTTCTGTTATTTTGACGCGAGTGTTTTGATACTTTTCGACTTTTTTTAAGTCATAATTTAGACCGACTTTATTGAACTTGGCGATATTTTTTATTTATGTATAGATGGTGATTATATTTAAAAATACAATATTTTAAAATATTGTATTTTTGTGAATCAAGAATCCTGATGAAGTTACGATACATAACGAAACGTAGCTAATTGAATAGTAAAAATATTAAATAAAAAAACCGATCTTAAGCAACCTGAATTGTTTTCTTATTTGATATTAATAACACTAAGAATGATCATAGGAAACTTTGAAATATCTATGGAAACTAATTGTTGAAAATTGCATGTGCATAATAGGAAATAGGAAAATCGATTGTTCAAATGAAGAAATTAATTAATTACATTCATAGCTGCAACTATTTATAGTATAGCTATAGATTTATCATTGACTTATCAAAGCGTTCAAAGGTGAAAGAGAAAAAAAAAACATAGATAGATGACTAAGTATTTGATATGAAAGTGTGGATGCACTCGAGTGCAATTTCTATAAATAAATGAGAATGTATCAATCTACATATATGTAGGTACTCGTGTATGCATTGTTGCATCGATTATTTATTGCATTTTTATGTAATTAGTAGCTCCGCGTTCCATTTTACATCTCCTCTAATTATCGTTTATATTGTAAATTTTTTCGTATGCAATAAATATATCTAACAATCCATCATAACAATAAATATATTACGTCACTTTTATGATGAAATATAATTAGCATTGGTAATATGAGAATTTATTTATAGAAGAAAACCCATAAAAATTTTAAGACATTGAAAGGAACTAAATTTAGAGTTATCGTTAAAAAAAATTGCATCATAATAATAATTAATAGGCAAAACAAAGAAGAAATATTGAAAACACAGGGTTCAAAAATATTTGAAAATGTTAAAGGTGGTTGATTCCCTTTGGATTTCCCTAAAAGTCAATGGTATAACCTTTTAAAATCTCCGTTTAACTCAAATCCGGAAATATAAAGAAAAATAAATTTCAAAATAAAGTTAACCATCCAAACGACAGTGGTAGAAGAGTCAAACTAATCTGGATCTCTGATCATCAGGGGATTCAAGGAAATTCTAGGAAAAAGACGCAATTAATAACAACATAATTAATAACTTACCACTACAGCTACAGAACTCAAAAAACATATAAAGAACTTAATGAAAAACCAATGGAAAAAAAACTGGGAAGAATGGGCAAGAAGTAACTCCCTTAAGATAACTAAAGTTAGAAAATCTTCCATAGAACCTAACCCAGTAGACTCTTACTGCAGAAGAGACCAGGTTGTACTGTCAAGACTACGTAGTGGGTACACTAAATTAACTAACTCCTACCACAAGGTTTGTAAATTACACAGGTTGCTCCATTAGAAAAAAAAAAATGACGTCATACGAAGAATTTTGAAATGTGAATCAGTCTGAAGATTTGTACGAATTTCTTCTGGACACGTCACGTAGCGCATGAGGCCACCTGTGTATTTTATAAACCTTGCTCCTACCTAATCAGCGAGGAATTTAATAATGGGTGTAAATTCTGCAATACGAAAATAACAATTCAGCACTTTGTATACAACATATAGAATATATTGCGGTCAAATTTATGTAGTATAATTTAATTTACTAATATATTGACCACTGAGGAAGATTGCTTAACAATCGAAATACGTCTGGGCAATACGAATACGAATCTGGGCAATAAGTCACAAATATTTTTGTTTGAACTTCTGTTCAAATGTATGTTTATGGTATGATTTTCATATATTATTATATATTAAATTATACTGCATAAATTGGACCACAATATATTCTATATATTGTATACACAGTATAACTGTTCAGTCAGCGAAAAAATCTCATTTTAATTTTATAAGTTTTGCTGAAAAAAGAAGAAACGAAAAATTGTCTTTTAAGGGTGGAAAAACAGGGGTTAATTGATAGCTTCAATTCGAAATATTTTTGTATCAAAATGATAAGGTTGTTTAGGACTTCTTAACGTCTTGGAAAATCGTGGAAAATCATGTGTACGTGGTTCGTGAGGATATTTTTTAAAAGTGATTTTATCTTGTATTTTTTAAATATTTTCATGGAAAAAAATTTCCGAATACTTCTCTAGTTTTCCCGGAAAATAGAAAACTTCGATTAAATCGATCGATATTTTATTAAATTATTTGAAGTCGAGAAAAATAACAAAACGCGATATTAAGATGAAATGTTCCAACATGTATGACTGTTTTGATAAATCGAGTTGAATTTCCCGGAACACTTCAAAATTTTCCGAAGCTTTAGTCAGCGAAAATATTTTATTTTGAGTTAAGCACTTGTTGAATGCTAAAGTCTCGTCGCCATTAGGAACAAAACCAAACTTCCAAACAACTTCAAGGATTACCTCAACTCGACAAATGGATTACTGAACTTAAATGTTTTTCACTGAAGCCAAGATAATCGACGCACTATATAAAAATAACTATGCCACACGAATGAAGTTGAGAGTAAAAATTAGTAGGGTAAAGGGGGCTTAAAGGTCCACCATGTATTTAGTATCTAAAACACTAGTGGCATATTGCTCTATTTAGCTATAATGGTTGGGATGAGGAAGTATATGAAGCATTTCGAGGGTACCCTGGCCGTAGAGCTACATCAATGATAGGAGATTTACGACGGTACCTTAATATTCTTACGAATATAAAATTTTTAATTATTATTCTTTTCGGTTTCCAGCAGTAATATTGCTTTAACTAGACTAAAACATAATTTAATTTTAAGTTTTGATTGATAATAGTTAGTCTAAAACATTGTTATTTCTGAATTTTTCGACCAAAAGTTTTCCTAAATTTTCTGGTGACTGGAAAAAATTACTTAATCTTGTTTTTACTATCAATTTAGGGTAGAGTGGGGCATAAAGATCCACCATGAGTAAAGGCATATTGCTATATTTAACTGTGATGATAGGGATGAGGAAGTATAAGAAGCTTTTCGAGGGTACCCTGGTAGTTAAGCTACATCAGAGATAGGAGATTTACGACGATACCTCGATATTCTTACGAAAGAAATTTTTTTAATTATTATTCTTTTCGGTTTCCTATAGTAATATTGCTTTGACTAGACTAAAACATAATTTAATAGTAAATGAGATTTAGAGGTATTTCAGGATTTATTATTAATTTTTAGCTAATTTAAACAGTAAACTAGTTATAGCCTAGTGAAAACACTTGAACGTAACTGGGGTAAAAAGGTCCACTTGAACTTTTTCCTTATCCAACCACGTGAAAGTTGGATTTAATGCAATCTTTGCAACCATGAATGGGCCCATGAAAACTGCATTTCTAACCGAGAGTTTGTTTACTTCGATTGTTATAATTGGGATTCAGGAAAATATAAGTTTGATTAAGTTAAGATAAAGATATAAAAAAATATTACTTATGTCACAATTAATATCATTATTATTATAAAGAAAAAAGAGTTTTATGTTATGTTTAAAATGACTGTAATAAAATTTTCCAAATAAAAATCCAGAAATATTTCATTGATACAAGTACTGTTATTAATTCATAACACCTGTCGGATACTTAAAATAAGTACAGGACCTTTTTGCCCCTTAGCCGTCCCTTTTTGCCCCTCCTAAGGGGCAAAAAGAGACAGACGACAAGGTCTAGAAAACATGTAAAATGACCAACTTCCATAAGGATGAGTCTATTAAAAATTAAAATAAAAATGGCCAGATATTTATTAGTTTGGTTAGCTATACGTTTGAAATTAATAGGGTTGGTTTTCACAATATAATACGGAATAGTAAAATTGGACCTTTAAACCCCACCTTACCCTACTTTTATAGCTATCTAAATTTTTCTTCAGAAATTTGTAAAACTTTCTTCAAATAATAACAAATGGTACCAATACTATGCAGCCAAACTATTAATTGCATGTTAAATTTATAAAAAATGACAAAATTTATGACAGACCCCTAACTCTAAAGTACCTATTATCCATAGAAAAATGCCATTTAAAAAAAGAGCAAAATATTTATATTAATTTTGCAATTTGAAAGAAAAAAAAATAGTTCAAAAAATAGGAAATGGTTTTTTTTTTCGATTTAGGTCAATCATTCATTTAACGGGACATTTCGTCTCTCATCTCTCTGTCTCTCTCGGTTTGTAATTAAAGCATTGCCAAAAATAGCGATTTAATTATCTATGAACATTGCAATTTTGCAATTTTTGCAGTTTTTTGCCAATTTAAACGTCGGAGAGAAAAAAAAAATGATATTTACAGTAATGTTGGAATGCGGCACAGATTTTTCATCTGCCATTTTTCCAATTACGACTCAGTAATATCCGTGAAAAATTGTAAACACTTTTTTTTTAATTAAAAATAATTTCAAACCATTTTTCTTATGCATCTTTTCTATTCTTCTGTATAGATAGACAATGTATTTGTGTATGAAAAATCATTTGGTTTGATATTAAAAAAATTGTTGCACTTCCCTCCCCCTCTTGTACGTCAATCGTTTATCTATATATATACATATATAACAACAATCTAAGGTATCAATTACTAGAAACATTTTTTCTATTTCTCAGAAATTTTGCTTTCTCTTTTTCTGTTGGAAACAACATACAAAGTATTTCAAAACAAATCCATTCGTTCGTTTCTATTTTTTTAATTGTCTTTCCAGGCCACCATTCTACTGCCATCATTTTTTTTTATTAATATTTATTCTCTTATATTATCTCTCTTCCATATTATCCTCTTCAATTTTTACAATTCCTATTGTTTTAATCAAAAATTATTCGTAATTTACCGGGACTACCGGTTGACCTTTAATGATGACCTCTTATGACGCCCTCTATCTCGAAAACGATTCAACATATAAAAAAATTTTTGTAACAAAAATTGTAGATAATTTAATCCTCTGCAATATTGATAATCTACATAAACAGCAAATAACCCATAGGAAACGAGATATTTGCAAAAAATGTGCAAAACCAATTTGCGACTTTGATCTTAGGTCTTAATACACCCTACCTTATGTAGATTTTGAGATTACTTTTAGGATATCAAAATACAAGTTTATAGTTGAGAACCTCAAATTCCGAGGTGAACTTACTAAAATAACTGGTCTGAAGCACATATAGGTGCGTGAAATTCAATCATTATTTCAAATTTGAACTAATTGTTGTCATTGGTTTCAACTATCATTTTGATTCCATTCAATTGCCAATTTTTACCTGTTGTCAGTTGTATCAATATTAAATGTGAATATTTCAATGGGAAGTTACTGGTATTATATGTTTTACTTTGTTAACAAAAAATTCATTTAAAACCTTCGAGCATATATCTTTTAAACAAAAATAAATGTTCCAATAAAACTTTAAGACTAGATTTAATTATTTATTCTGCGAAGCCAGAGGGTGGTGACTACTTTTTAATGATTGCCAACATTAAAAAATAACGCCTCTAGTATAGACTAAATAGAAAAGGGTTAGAAGCAATAATTAATTTTCAATGAGAAAGGTGAAAATTTTAGATACGGTAGTTATACCCCTTGTAATCCAAAATGCCTATAAGAACTTAGACATTGTATTATTTTTTTTTTATTTACTGAATTTAAATTGAAAATATTTTATTTTTGTGAATCAAGAAGCCCGATGAAGTTATGATACGTAACGAAACGTAGCTAATTGAATAATAAAAATATTAAATAAAAAACCGATCTTAAAGAACCTGAATTGTCTTCTAATTTAAGAAAAAAATAAAAGCTGAGAACTAAATTTTATCATCTATTGTATTAACCTACTGATGGCTGAGTGATCTAGATGGCGCTCCTAAAACTGGTAATCTCTAACTTCGATTAAATTTCTAACTTATCGACCAAATTTCCAATACTTATATATTTGAATTCAGTGGATTTTACTGTTTGTATACGTAAATGCATTATTTGTCGAATTACAAGGTATTCTTCCAAAAAGCTCCAAAAAAGTTGGATTTTTTCGACGAAAATATCCAAGGATTATTGCCAAGGAGCATTCTTGGATGTTGCACTGAATGCACTGTAATAAAAACTTAAATAATTCTTCCCGACCGATTATTACCATATCCTGATGTCCAATCTCTCCAACTGATGTTTTAAGGTAAAGTGTTACACAAGGTGTTAAAAATTAATGCATTGCACTGAAAAATTCATTTATTAAAACTGGTTTAATTTTTAGAGAATTTTATGATACCAGAACAAAGACTCAATAGGAGGTCACCTGCTGAGATAAATTTTGAATCCATCAAATCGAGAAAAAGTAATCCAATTAAAATGCAATCAATTTAAAGATTTATAATTATGTTAGCTCTTTGAATTGAGAATTTAAGTCGAATGTGTTTTCCTTATTTTCTTAAAATTTCTATGCCATTAAAAATTAATTGGATTTGCTTATTTATATTGAGACCAGTGCTAAAACTGCACTCGTTTCTAATGAAGGGATCTTATACAGTGGATCCCCGATAATCTGGCCCTCGGCTAATCTGGCACCCCCTGTAATCTGACATGGTCTATCAGGGGATGCCAGATTATCCCCACTGTCAGGCCCACTGTATATATAATAAAGTATGATTTGTACTTCAGAGTACATAATATGTATATAACATGTAGAATCTTAGCATTGGATCTGTAATTTGTCGGATTACAAGGTACTCTTTCGTAAAAAATTCCGTACTCTATAATCCGAAAAATTCGCTAATCCAACTCTGCCCTGCAAACTGTTTGTCGGATTATCGGGGGTCCACTGTAGTGTTTTTTTTTTGTTTATCATCTAAGATAGCCATATATATAAACTCACTTTAATTGGGATGATAACCCTTAACGTAAATATTTTTTATCGGTACGTATTGAAGATATCTTGATGAAATTGAAACTATACATAACTATTGTAATATATTGTAACTCGATTGTCGAATTTTTTGATATTATTATTGCCTTTATAAAGGAGCATGAAAATCAACAGAATACCATGCAAAAATTGTTTAAAAATGAGAACCAGTTTTTTTTTTTTTTTGTGAAAAACTGAATTTTTTGATGCGATTGATATAATTACTAATGTTGAGGAAAACAGTGACGATGGTTAAATGTTCAATAAAATTAGGCTATCCATATTATTTTTATCTATATTAATATATAAAATTCTTACGTCTGTCTGTACATTTCGATTTTGAACCCAATTTTAGGGTAAATATTTGTTTCAAGAGGCCCTTATTTCAAATTTAACATTTTTAAAATTTTTGTCTGTCTGTCTGTGTGTCCCGATTTAACTAAACAACGGAACTACCGAATTTAATGAAATTTGGTATTAAGATACAACACAATTTCCCACAGACTATAGGCTACTTATCATGTCAAAAAAATAATAATAGAAGGTATTCCCTAGGGATGAAAACAGAATTTTTTACACTAGACAGGTGAGTTATATATCATTGGAAAGGTAATTTAAAGTTAGAAAATAATCTGCAAAAAATTTTTTAGTTCATTTAATAAAAATCACAGTAAATTCACATAATCAAATTCTTGATTATGGAGGAACTGGGTTTCGTTTATTTTAAATTATACTTTTCGTTTTAACAGTTTCTTATACTTCAAAAATGTTCAAAATAATATATTATAATTAGTTTACTGATAGTCATGTATAGTCTCAATTTCATGAAGATATCTTCAATTGGTATTGAAAAAAAAACATTTACGTTAAGGGTTGTTACCCCCATTACTAATTCTCTAACTATATGAGTTAGGGGTTTGAGTTCAAATGTAAAAAATAAGGTAAAATCTCTTCATTAGATTCAAGTGCAGTTTTCAAATGTTTTATCGTCTAGATCTTTGATTAATACTTGAAATACTTTCTTATAGGAAACCAAATTGATTAATTTCAAGCCTACTTTTTCAAGAATTTAAAAAAAAAAACATCCAAATCGAAGCAATCCATGACCATTGTTACGTCACTGTCACGGCCAAGGCCGCCTATATATCTGAGCACTATCTGAACACATTGCGACCAGATGACATTTATTTTCAAGTTCACCAAAAAAAAAAAAAACCATTTAAAATCCCAAAACAGCAACAAAGAAAAAAAATCCATATGAATTGAATTTACAGAAAAAAATACATGTTTCCATTCAATTAAATTGCAAACAACAATTTCAATGGAATCATATAATATTTTTATGACATTCACGCGCTTTAGAAATCGTGTCCAAAGTAGGGGAAAGATCTATTTTTTTTTTTTTGATTTTTCAGGCTTTATAGACATCAGTCAGTGTTCATAGCTTAAAACATTGAATGTATTTCCCCTGGTAATTTCGATAAGTGGAAGACCAAAATATTACCGATAGGTTTGGGTGTGGGTGTTGGTTGCATTGTCGAGCTAATGCAATTTGCTTGTTGTAAATGAGTGCAATATGTGCTAATTGGATTATTGTTGCAGGTCCCATGACTGTGCCGATGGTCTCGACAAATTCATCGCCGCCGATTGCAATGCCCGTGCAAGTTCCTCCAGGACACGTTGTGCAACAGGTGGTCGACGAGAATGGGACGCTGCGGCACGTGATCCTATCGCCACAGCCACCCATCGTCCCGATGGGACCACCACCCGGCCACAATCCACCACATTACGTAAGTACCATCCACATGATGTAATTCTAATCTTTCCATATTGGCATTAGAAATGACAATTTGTGTGAAATATTTTCCCATTTACTTTAAAGTAGAATATCCTCCTTGATTAATTGGATTTTTTTTGCATTCCAATTTTTCTAAGATACTTAAATGATCTACTAAAAATGGTTTTTTAATTTAGTATAAGTCGAAAAGTCGAATAGATCGATCGTAAAGCCAAATTTGGTCGATCGTTGATGGCTGTGAATATTTCACGGGAAGTTACTAGTGTTTACCAATAGACTATCAGAATGTAACAGGTCGATTATTTGGATTCCATATTTGCCAGTTTGTCTTATGGTTTCGTTGTTGTCCGGCATTGTTTTAAAGTTTCATTTTGTCAAGGCTGCCTCTGAGGTAAATCTCAGCAGGTAGCCAATTTAATGGATGTTTTTCTTTAAAGGATGTTTTATGGGAAGTGAGGTGGCTTTGCCTTTTTCGGCATGCGCTTTCCTCACTATGGTATTTATCCTAGTAGTTTGAATTTGTTTTCTCAAGTTACATTTTCTTGTTAGGGGCCGTTCATAAAATACGTTCGTATACAAGGGGGTGAGGGGTTTTGCTAAGTGGGACAAGATGTGACCGGGGGGGGGGTCTTCGGTAACGTGACGTTCGCCGTTCGTCAAAAAATTTTAAATTAATATTTCTTCCGACTGTGTATACAATATATAAAATATATTGCAGTCCAATTTATAACAAAAATTGGAACAAAACTTCAAACAAATATATTCGTGACGTATTGCCCAGATACGTATTTTGATTGCCATGCAATCTTCATCAGTGGTCATCAAGTAGTTTGGATCACTCCGTAACTGCTTTGTGATGATTCACTTGATGATTCACTTTGTTGTGAATCATCACAAAGCAGTTACAGAGTGATCCAAACTACTTGATGACCACTGATGATGATTGCATGGCAATCAAAATACGTATCTGGGCAATACGTCACGAATATATTTGTTTGAACTTCTGTTCAAATTTATGTTAATAAATTGGACTGCAATATATTTTATATATTGTATACACAGTATAACTGTTCAAAGTCAGCGAAAAAATCTTATTTTGATTTCTTCCGACTATTTTTCTTTTTCAAATTTTATCATGATAAAAAGTCATTCATTTCGTAGTTAGTAAATATTAAATATATAGAGTTTTTAAATATATCGAAATTTGTGCACTTCTAATTGAAATTTATCATATTCAGGGGGTAGTTTTGTGACGAAATATTTCTAGGGGGCCCACAGAAAGTGTGACAATGGGGGGAGGGGGTCAGAAAAAGCTTATTTTAGCGTGACGTATTTTATGAACCGTATTTTAAGGGCCCCTTAACAGACCTATCAGCCTTCTGATTTTCTTCTTTTTTTTTTCATAGATTCTTTTGTTTTCTCATAGGTTTCTTGATCAAAAGCTTTGATTTGACTTTTAAATAGTTATACAATTAATGCCAATCCAATGCATTGGATTTCATAGAGAAATACTCTAAAGTTTATCTATTAAAGGTTTTTTTGATTAGACTTAGAACCTCTGAAATTTTTTGGAGTCACAATAAAAAAATATTTCCCTATAACTGAATTCAAATATGCATTAATAGAACAATACTTTTTGTACTGTTTATTTGATTCTCTTCCGATTTTAGATGATTTTACGTTCAGATATTTAGTGTTGTGTGATTTTTTTATGAGAATTTATTACTAATAATCATGCACATAATAATAGTAGCTATAGAAAAGTATCCAAATAGTCTACTTGAATAACTAGCAAAAATTTGCAAGAGGAAGAAAATTATGCAAATTAATCTCTGGCATTAACTTGAAACAATCGCCTCTAACAATTTAAGTATATATTATAATTTTCTATTATCCCCCCATCGCCCCCCCCCCCCCTACCCACTTTTATAACGGATATTTCACTACATTTCTTGGACGCTTGTCATAAAATATTCCGTGTACGTGCAATATCTTCGATTAGTCATGAATTTGACATTTCAAACACGTCATCCTAG
The DNA here is from genome assembly GCA_958496175.1 of Sisyra terminalis. Taxonomy (NCBI): domain Eukaryota; kingdom Metazoa; phylum Arthropoda; class Insecta; order Neuroptera; family Sisyridae; genus Sisyra; species Sisyra terminalis. Next base: position 7,694,187 of record OY292278.1, read on the forward strand.
AGACATAATAGAAAAAAAAAATAATTGGTTAAACCATCATGTAAACCAAAAAAAAAAAAAAATGCATAGAAAGTAGTCTAGACTGATAAATACGAGGAAAATAAATCGAAAAAACAAACTAAAGTCCTTGTATTATTTTCTAAGATTATTGTCATTTAAGTGACCAAAAGTCTTGAAGATATAATTGCAATGTTCTACAAAGGCAAATTAACGGAAATGATGCAAGTTTTTCCGACTAAAAAATCGGTTTAATTGTGCGTAAATCTGATAATATAATATAATACTAAGTAGAAGAAAATTCCAATTTGAAAATAGCTTTGGCAACAATTAAATAAAATGTTATTATCTCGGTTGAAACACTAAACAGCGATAACATTTAAATGCTTACAAAATTGTTTTATCACGTAAATGTAATCATACAATAATTAATGAAATAATTGGCGAAAATAACAATTAGTTTTGCTACAAATTAATGATTTTTTTTTTCCATTCCTTATCGGACTCCAACGAATAAACGATAAATAACAACAATTACACAACTGACGTAGTTATGTTAATTTTACATTTTTTTTTTATCAGGAAATATAAAATATTTCAACACAAAGCAAAATCAGAACTTCTAAATGTTAAAAAGTACACTTAAAAATGGATTTATAAGTAGATATAATAATTTGATAACCTTTGGAGTTTTAAATTTGATTTAACTGAAAAATTTAAGTTCTTCATTGATTTTAAACAATTTGGTATGCAAATATTCGTATCTTTGCAACAGAAAATGACTGTTTATTCGATTTATTCGATATATGTGAAGTCAAAGCGACACAAGCGTTCCCCGTGGTCAGTTTAAGCATTAGAGTAGACTATCATTAATGAAATGGTAAGCAAACGTTAGAATTTTTATTTTACTTTACTAAATACAACAATGAGATCAAAGTTGTTGTGTAGATTGCAAAAATACCAGCAGGAATAACAAAAATAAATTTAAAAAATTTCCGATATTCAAATGTAAAATAAATCAAAGAAATCAAAAGATAACTACGGTTAGAAGGCAAATGTAAATAATACCATAACTTTAATTTTGCTAATTAGTCTGCTGAGATTCATATCAGAAGTAGACTTGACCAATTGGAACTGAAAACAAACTAAGGTTCAATAGTTCTTCTAGGACGCAGCGCTGAGGAACTCTCAGGAGAGGACCCCAGAATAAAGGGAGGAAAAAACAGTATCTTGGTTGCATAATTTTTTGGCAAAAAGTAACTAATATTTTCAGGATTACTTGAGGGTAAATTGTCATATAAAGAACTAAGGACAAAAAATTCGAAAAATTTTAGTACGCCAATTGCTAAACTTTGCCCAGCTACTTGGACTCAACTTACTAAAATAGGTACCTAGAAAACCCAATTAACTTTAAGACTATAATATTGAAGTGAAAATACCCTCATCCGGGGAATCCCAACTAAATAAAAAACTTAAAAATTGCATTCCATATGTATTCCATTTGAAATCAAAAATGCTGACTAACTTCCAATGTTTCGCAAACTTTGTAAAGAAAATAAAAGAAAATGTATCTTTTAATAGAAATACGTTAATTTAAACATAAAACATATTTTTCTTAAATTTTTCATATCCAGAAAACCCAAAAGTATTAGAAACATTTTCTTCTATTGCATATGTCAATAAAATCCTCAACAGTCCAGCAACAATATGAAATCATGAAAAACTTTATTTTTCTAAATTAATTCCATATCCCCTTCAACAGGCCTACGCAACGATTTCAATTTGGGGATGCCATATCCCACCCTCAATTATTTCTTTCGATTTTACTTTAATCCAGAAAAAAAATTACTATTTTTCGAATCAAATTATTTATAGAATTGTCATAAGTCCAACCATTCCCAGTTCAAAGTAATCCCCTAGCAAAACAAAACTTTCTAATGCATTTTTAAATTTCAACAAAATTAAAATTTTTGTTCATTTTTTAGATTTCAATTTAGGAATGCCATATCGCACCGTTAATCATTTCATTCGGTTTTACTTTAATCTAGAAAAAAAATACTATTTTTCGAATCAAATTGTTTATAGAATTATTATAACTCTAACCATCCCCAATTCAAAGTAATCCCCTTGCGAAACAAATTTCCCTAATGCATTTTTAAATTTCTTAAAAAAATTTAATGTTTTGTTTATTTTTTTTAAGATTTTACATCAATTCAATTCAGTTCTAATTTATTTTACTTTATTACCAAAAAAGAAAGCTCAACAGTTGTTCATAGGGTTGCCATAGCAACCCCCATGCACTTGTGTATGCCTATACACATGCAAACTACGCCACCTGTGATACAATAGAATTATTAGAATATTTTTCCAATTCATGTAACCGAAACTGTCGATAGTTTACAGCAATAATTTTTTGATTTATTCTTATAAAAATTCAAGAAATAATAAACATTCCAACAATTTACGATCTCCGGTGAAAAAATACGACCACCTGTGTTTTTCAACTATGGGTGCAACAATGAACAATAACCAATATTTTAAAAGCACTGAAGGATATATTATTATCATAATTTAATTATATTAAAAGAAATGAATGCCTGATGCTCTTGTAGCATTAAAAAATTGACTTTAAAAGCATTTTCCCAGGCTTAATTCTAGTTGAAAACCCTCTTAAATGCTCTACTTCAAACGTGGAAAAAAACCATACATTGTTGCATAATACGAAAAAAACTTTTGTTTAACTTTTCTGTAAAGGATATATCCAGGATATGGTAGACCAAAGTAGACCCTTTTGTTTGGTCTATCATATCCTGATATATCCTTTTACATTTAATTTTTCTACCACTCGAATTTCACTATTTAAATACCAAATCTAGTAAATAGATAAATGGTAGCAGTACCATTAAGGAGGGTTGGAAAGTATTGATTAATTTTAGGAATATCAAATTTTATCACTCAAAACTAGTTTTCATCAGATACGGTACCCAAAAGAAGCATTAATTGTTGCTATAACCTAAGCTGCATTATTTTATACCTTGTCGAACTCACGGTTTATGAAATTATAAAATTTAGCTAAGTCGATTTTATTAATAGCAAAATAGTTCACACCATTTTAATTTTCTGGTGACCCTATGTTGGTTTTCGATTTCAAGAGACCATCGATAAATTTTTCACTTAAGAATAAGTCTAAATCGACCGTTGAATGTTATCTTCTTATAAGTTTTCCATTGGATTTCCAGAAACTTTTTAATGTGAGAATATTGTTTATTCTAAGGGGCCATTCATTAATTACGTAAGAAAGTAATACTTTGTAAATCAAAATTCAATATTAAGAATCAAATTCCATTTTGGATTTCAAATGGTTTTCTTTATTTTAATGGGTGGAAGGGTGAACATTTTTTATTGTTTAACGAAAAAAAAATACTTTTTGAACTTTTAAATCTTTTCGTTTTTATTTATTTTTGACATTACCGTAAAAAATATAGCATTTTTTCCCATTTATTAATCTTATTTAGAAGATCAAAATCATTTTTTGTATTTTTAAGTAAACTAACATTATTTCATGATTTTATACTGTAAATTAAAGTGCAATTGATCCTCCGGTCAGGGAACCGGGGTAAATTACCCCAAAATGGGGTAAAAATGATTTTTTTTCGGGTAATATGCTATAGTAATAGGTAATATGGAAATGTAAATTAATGCAATAAATAATGTTTATTTAAAATTTATATTGATTGTTTTCTTTTTAGAATGGGGGGAGAGGTAATATTGACTTACACAAAAATATTTTGGGGTAATGGTTAAAAAAATTCCCCGACCGCTGACTTAGAAGAACGAAGTTGAATTTTACGTAAAAAAGGGAAGGGAAAGTTCGAGAAATCTTATGTATCCTTACATGGGGGCAAGGGGGATTAAAAGTCTCTAAAGTTATCCTTACGTAATTAATGAATGGCCCCTAAAAAGTTTACAAAAAATTGAATGCAAGTGTAAGTGTATTTGGGGAAAAACACGTTAAAGCAAAGAAAAAAAAGATTTCATTTTTCGATTTATTCGAGTATTGAAACTTCTAATGCCGCTAAAGATCCTAAATTTTATAAAGTAAAGATGGATATTTCTTTAAATTCAATAGAATTATATACACGATTTAAGGGACATACTTTTAACATAGAGTGTGGATTCTATATTGGAGATTGCATATTATGAATTATTGTTTTAGTATTGTTTTCTACGCCGAAACTACTCTACACATCAAAATATGCTTTTTCTTCGCTGACTTTGAACAGCTATACTGTGTATACAATATATAGAATATATTGCGGTCCAATTTATGTAGTATAATCTGATATAATAATATATAAAAATCATACCATAAACATAAATTTGAACCGAAGTTCAAACAAAAATATTCGTGACGTATTGCCCAGATACGTATTTCGATTGCCAAGCAATCTTCCTCAGTGGTTATCAAGTAGTTTGGATCACTCCGCAACTGCTTTGGTGATGATTCCTAAAAATAATCACGGATTGACCTCAATTTATAAGTCGTGCCTTTCTCCTTTTGCGATGTAGTTATGAAGGGGGGGGGGGAATGGAATCCTCCGTAAGTAACCCGAAAAGTGCCAAATTTTGAATTGGTCCATTTACCCAGTTTATTATCTTAAATATAAACTGGGAAAATGGACCAATTCAAAATTCGGCACTTTTCGGGTTGCTTACGAAGGATTCAGTGAAAATAAGGAAATTTGGGAAGGCACGACTTATAAATTGAGGTCAATCCGTGATTATTTTTAGGAATCATCACCAAAGCAGTTACGGAGTGATCCAAACTACTTTATAACCACTGAGGAAGATTGCTTGGCAATCGATATACGTATCTGGGCAATACGTCACGAATATTTTTTTTTGAACTTCTGTTCAAATTTATTTTTATGGTATGATTTTTATATATTATTATATTAAATTATACCTACTACATAAATTGGACCGCAATATATTCTATATATTGTATACACAGTACTCTACACATGTATAGAGTCGAATTTTCCTAGGTAAATTTGCAGAAAGCAATGCTTTAATCCCGGATTATCAGATCCTTTGTTCAAATTTCTGGATACTAACAATTTGAAAAACTTCACTGATTTTTGGTTTGCGCAGCATCCATCTGTACCATTTAATCTCGTAAAATTTAATCATATTTTCCTAATGGATATAATGTTAAAATTGGACATTATAATAAGTCATTTCCAACATAATTTCAATAGAAGTTTTGACCTCTTTTAAAAAGAAAAATCCAACAATTGTTTGAAGAAAAATCAAGTTACTAAATCAAAAGAGCTAGTACTATTAGAGAAGTCTTTATGTTAATCCAATTTGAACTAATCGCTAAATCGTTGGCCATAGATTTGAAAGTGTAAGGTCTTTGAAAACTTTATGTCGTTAGTGTAGTGAGGAGAAAAAAAAGAGCTCTTCTCTTCGATGCGGATGTTGGTTTCCATTTTAACGTCGGAATTATCTCCTACTTCCGGTCAACTTACACAGTCCCATTACACACATACTCATACAAAAGAGAAAAGAAAAAAAACGACCATTAGGATTTTACAATTGCAGCCTCGTATAATGGAATGAATGAATAAAAAAAAAGTGAGCACAAAAAATTATTTTGAAATTATTCAAATAATTCATATTTAAATGCATGCGCACATTTCAAAGATAATTTATGTCGGGTTTTTTTCTGATATGTGTGCTATTATGTTGGGTGATATTAATGTTAATCGAATGAGCACGTTTGGATTTGAGGGCAATGAAAAAAAAGGCGACCAAATGGCAACTGGATAAAGTTAATGTTTGCAAGAATTAGATGTAGATACCTACATGTGGGTGCCGTATTTTTCATTTGGGAAAATCCCAAAATGGAAAATCGCTATTCGGACATACTGGTACAAAGCTCCGCGCCCCCCGGATTGCCTCATGAGTGTCAAATATGATGTGGAAAATATGAAATTTAAGAGAGTACAATTGATATGAAATGCGTGTGGCTAGGATGACGCCATCGTTTTTTTTTTCTCTAAATTACCATAATAGCAAAATATTATACTTGGTAATTAATTGGCGCAGACTAAACCATGATAAAACATGCACATTTCAATTGTGTCTAAATGGAATACTCGAAAAGTCTCCATGGAGAATATGAACGCAAAAAAAATGCAAATCTTGGTTCATTTTTTTTTTTTTGTTTCTGTAAAGTTTATATAAGATGAGGAAATCGAGGCGACATTTTCTCAGTACTATGAGTCATGTTGGAATTATTTTAACATCTATCTATCTCTTTTAACTTGTATTGTTTGAATCGTAATAATTGAACAAGTTGCATATATGGACTTACTATAATCAAGTGGTGTTGTTTTGAAATTTGCGAAATTCACTATACATGTACGTCCATTAGGGTGATTTTTTTTTTTTGGGTCCCATCGTGAAATTTTGTTGGAAATACCAAAAAAAAAATTCCCTGAAAGTTTGAGCCCTTAATATTAATTTTAAGTCCTCGACCAAGACGTGTAAAGATTTCCCATTGAAAATACACGGAAACTCTGATTTTTTATTTTTAAATTTCTATATCTCAGCGACATTTCATTGGATCGCTTTTACTGAGGATGGTTTTTTCTCAGAATTAAACGCTCTACAAAAGTGCCCATTGCGACAAAATCGTAACTCACACCGGTGAGGTAGTACGGGCCACTGAACCTGATTTTTCCATAAAATTCGCGTTTTTTTTTGCATTTATCTCGTTAATAACAAGAGCTACGGAAAAAAAATAAATAAAAAACTTGTAGAGAATTTGATTTCCTACAAAAAAGATCCTGTAGACCAAATCGCGAAGATCAATATTAAACGAGATATTAAGCCTTAAATTGATTTAAGCGTTTGTTTATTGTTTATTTTTCAGACTCCTAGTATCTATACTTCGTGACTTTCTTCATAATTTATCGAATCACAATTCGGAGATCCTATCTCTTTCTATCTATATTGATTATGGTCATAGCATGGAATGTGTATCTCTTTACTGTTACTCTCTGACGATGAAGTGAAATGACAGTTGAAGAGAGATAGGATCTTCGAATCGTTTTAAAATCCTATTGGTTATCCACGGAATTTAAATTATGAATTTAGTGGTTGGTGAAGTCAAAAAGTTTGGGAACCGTGGCTCTATTATATATCTCAATGGTTTTAGGTCTTAGACATTTCATGTGCTTTTCCCTTAATACTCAGGCAAGGGCGGATTCAGGATTTTTTTCTGGGGGGGGCACAATATCATCCAAGTGTGTGGAAGGGATCACGAAAAAAAATCGCAATTCCAGCCAGAAATAGACTTAAGTTTCACTAATGTTCTTTCTGCTATTTTAATCATATGTTTCTAAGTATGTACTGTTATGGAATCTCCGCAGTACACAAAAATACTCGGAGGGGGGCATTGCCCCCCCCCAATCTTCCCCTATACCCAGGTAATCGCATAAAGCGATTCATTGATTTTGGCAAAGATCCATACAAAATTTTAATTGTATAGAAACAGAAGACTATTAATAGTATTAAATGAACCAAAAAGATAAAAATCCATTTTGTAATTTAAAGAAAATTTTATTCTAACTGCAGCTGTGTATACAATATATAAAATATATTGCCGTCCAATTTATTAACATAAACTTGAACAGAAGTTCAAACAAAAATATTCGTGACGCATTGCCCAGATACGTATTTCGATTGCCAAGCAATCTTCATCAGTGGTCATCAAGTAGTTTGGATCACTCCGTACTGCTTTGTGATGACTCACATGTGTGATGACCACTGATGAAGATTGCTTGGCAATCGAAATACGTATCTGGGCAATACGTCACGAATATTTTTGTTTGAACTTCTGTTCAAGTTTATGTTAATAAATTGGACTGCAATATTTTTTATATATTGTATACACAGCATAACTGTTAGAGTCAGCGAAAAAATCTTATTTTGATAACTGCAGCTTTGAACAATCGTAAGATAAATATTTGAAAAATATTTTTTCTTGGATTTTTATGGATTTAGTAGCACAAAATTGTATTTAAATCGATGGGTGATGCACCTACGAAATTTATGTCCCTAAGTTTTAACAGTTTAAATTAAAACCGGGACTAAAAATTGGCTCCCGAATCGAAACAAGACTTAAGAGCCTAACTAATTTAGGTCAAATTCCCTGATAGATTCCTAACGTAATCGAAAAAAATCAAATATTTTTGACCGCATTCAATGAAAATTTTTTTTTTCTATAAATTGTTGGTTTTGGTTTACGGGTATTGATGGATTAGGTTAAATATAAATATTTTCGATATGGTTATGTGATTAAAAAGTCGACCTAGAGTACCTACATATATATATTATTTATTGATCAGTGAGACAAGAAGTTTGTACGTGTAGTAATGCCTTTCTTGTTCAATTGGCTTGTGTGAGTGACCTCTTCGAGTGAATCGGTGACTGCCTTTGCTTCTAGAACACAATTCTATCGCATACCAACATATATAGGTAGTACCAACATCTACATCATAATCATTGTTAAAATATCGAAAGCCATAAGAAAAATTGATATTTTTTCAATGATGATACACAAGGAAAAATTGAACAAGTTTTGTACGATGCACGCGGAAAACAACGGCGGAAAAGTTTGGGTAACTATGCGACCTAGTTGCACCGCAAAACAAAACGAGTAATATGGATTTTCTGCTTGAATTTTTTCGTTAAAGTCTTTTTCCCGTTTCCCAATTAAAATGGGAAATTGTTCGTTTCATATTGTTGAACGATAAAGTTACGGAGAGGATTCAAGTATTATTAAATTTGTTGTTAGTTTACAAGTTTTACAAACTATAAAGCGCCATCTCTTATGTGAAACCAACAAATAGAGGGACACAGTGGAAAATTGTTGAAACTTACAAAAAGTTGCCAACACGGCGAATATATGATAAGAGACTCGATTAACGTCAAGTTTTCCACGTTGCCACTAATATATGATAATACCAAATTGAGATATGAAATTTATGTTTGTGTTTGAATAATCAGTCGAAAAAAAAATTATATTTCATAATATTTGATGAGTTTATTTTGAGTTTTTCAATTGGAAACATATGGATAAAGTTTGTTCGATTTTCGTTGTGCTTTTCACATTGTTAGTGCCAAGTTTGTTCTATTCCTGATGTCAATGTTTGTGTTTTTTTCGCCTCAACAATGAGTGATAACAACAACAATGATGTTGTTCGTAAACAAGAAACTGTAACAATTACTGTGACGTTGACGTCGATCACTACATCTGCACCGGTAAAAATTATTTGCATCACGTTAACTATATACGATATTGTTGAATGATAGAAAAATATTTCCCACACTTTACTAATTTTTCAGGAGATACTTGAAAGATACGGAAATCTTTGTATTCTATGATACCCAAAGTGACTTAATTTTTCCAAACTTATGATTGAATTTTTGTTATTTTTTTGCAAAGGAGGGACTCCAAGTTGGTCCGAGAAGACCTCATGGATTTCATCACTAGATGCAAGTTAAATTTAGGATAAATGTCCAATCATAATGGTATCAAGGATTCCCAATACTTGCCAAAGGTTTTAGTAACCAATTTTAGATAATGGAGCAGTCTTTGGAATCATTGAACTACCAAGGGCTTTACAAAAAAAAAACTTTGGTTTTTACGGACTAATATTAAGAGACAAAAACTACCAACAGTATTACGAAATTTATCGCTAGGTTAAAGAACTAGGAATAATCGTTTCCAGATATTACAGGAATTGATTCAAAATAAGGCAAATAGGGAAACAATATTACTGTAATACAGCCTTACGGCTATTAAGAAGGGACATTATTTTAAAAAATAAGGCCTAGGAAAACTTAATTTTTCACCCACAGAAATTAAATTAACCTAGAATTAATTATTCCTAATTTATTTCTTTAATTAACTCGTGAATATAGCAAAGTTTCAGAGCTGATTGTTCTATAAGCAATCAAAGATAATCGAAAAGTCTATTACCTATTAGTCCTATTGTAAATTCTACTAATCAATTATGAAAAGATATTAACTCAAATTTGATGGGCTACTACGGCCATCTATCGCTAAAACTGTGAACCAACTTTGACCCATATCCCAAACTTTTAAGTCAAAAAAAGGCTTTTTCTCGTCGAAAAGTTTGCTGTTTAACTTGCATGGCATAAAAAGGAGTGCTTTTCAATAATATATATGCATCCAACCTTTTACGAAGTCTGCATCCAGCAAATGCATCTGCATCTCACCGTTTCAGCCATAAATCCATGTCAATAATCCAAATGCACTTAACACCTAAAATGAAATTTGTTATTAAATCAATTCACCATTGCAGTTTGGACGACCTATCATCCATAAGTCACAAGCTTGTTTATAGTTAAAGAAAGATTTTAAAGTTTTACAAACTTTTTTTTTATATGCATCATGGTTTATCACAAACACCCAAACTTGGAACAGCGGAAGATAGGTTATAGATGTAATTGAGGAAATATGCAAAAAATTTACTTACACTAAGAAAACTATTTGCTGTCGTTATTAACAACCACTTTATTTATAAATTTAAACACTTTTTGATCTGTTATTATCATAAAATCAATGAATAATCGTTGAAAGAATTTTCAACAAACACTTCACTCCAACATGGCCTTATTATAAGCATCCTTTACGCGATTTAACAATTGAGTAGGAGCTGGCGCAAGCATGCGCACAAGATAAATCCTGTGGCGATGATTTTTTCGACTTTATCAAATTAACTTCAAATTAATTGCACTCATAAACTTTTTCTTATTATTAAATTGTAAAGAACTTAGTAAAATAAAAAATTAAATCATTTCAACCCTTTTCGTAATTATATTTTTCTATTAACTATGACAAAGTTTCTTAACTTGAAGATCATAAACGCCATCTGAGCGCTCCAAAGCATGCGCTAATTTGACATTTCGATTGATGCCAAAAATTACTTAGAGAAAATGACTTTTTTTCAGAGGTTTTTCCACCGGAAAATTCATCAACCGCAATTGAAAATCTATCGAAACTAAAAGAAAAATATCGGAACTAAACTGCAAATATCTTTTTAAAGCCTAATTTGATTAATTAGTAGGAGAAAAATGACAACAAATCCACCTACATTGACCAATGTCAACCGATTACTTTCTCAAATAAACGAAAAAAAAATACAAAAAATGCCTAAGAAACCCAAAGAAATCTTCTTTCTTTTTCAATTTAGTAGTAATTCCAAAATTAAATTTACAATGGAAATCGTTTTAATTGTTGATTGAACTTACAGAAATGAATTTCTGTCAATGGGTTTTCCCATGAAAACATTTATCAATTATATCTTAATTGTCAATTAAAAGCTTGCCAAACTTTTGGAACTATCTAAAAACAATTTGTTCATAGTTTTAATAGCGAATTACGTCGTTATAGCAGAAATTAAGTTAAATGTCGTTTCAGTCGACTGGGACACTAACGTTTGAAATAATTTCCAAAGAAATTAACGCAAATGTAATATTTATTGGAATCAAAGAAGCAATTGCAATGTTAAAAAAGTTTAAGGTCAATTTATCTAAGTTTCTCAATCTCAGATAGTTTTAATTTAATCTAACTTTCTTCAAGTACCCAATTATCAAAACTTATTGAGAATGTCTTATTTTAAACTGTATTACTATTTAATTGATTAATTGATTAGTAAAACTTGAAAAAATTATATAAGAATACTTTTCCGTTCTACATACGACTTCAATTTATTAAAATAAATTTTTTTTTATTTTTAAAACTGATTCAAATTTTGCGCGTTTTAATTTGGTATTGTTTTGAACCTTTTGCGCATATTAGTGCTCATGTTTGGCTGTCATTTACTGTTGTCAGTTAATTTTTAAAGTTTATTTTCGATGAAAATTTATTATTAATCTTCGATTTTCTCGAAAGTAACTATTGTAAAGTGTTTTTCAAATATGCTTTTATCTTTATATAAAAATAATTTGGCTTAAGACACAGCCAAGATATGTAAAAATCTCGATAATGTTTGTGCCCCTAGCTAAGGTGCAAACTTAAAAAAAAAATGATTTAATTTATAAATTGTTTGGAAAACTTTTGTGAAATAGATTCTTAAGTGGCTTTTTTCCAATTCAATCGGCGTTTTTCGTAATTTACTAAGTTATTGTACAAGAGGGCTTCTATGGTTTGGGGACACAACAAGATTTATTTAATAAGTTTTCGATGAAAAAATTAACAATTTTTTCTCAAGTACCTATAGTACTAAACTTTGTTTAAACTATTTTTATTAGTTCTAAATACTTTTTCTATTGATTTTCTTTATTTTTTGTCCATTTTCCTTCGGTTAACCGCATTTGGTCATTACGTTTTACATAATTTTTATCCTAAATGTTTATCAAATTATTACTAAAAGATCTTATAGGAAGTAAATTAGGACATTTTCTTTTGTGTTTTCATAACACTAAGTGGAAAATTTTAGATTGTAAATTAAAAAAACCTGAAAAAGTTGATATTTTTTGACAATTGTAAACAATTAAAATATGTTGCGTCGTTGTGCCATTAGATGGCGCTGTTTAAACGTCATAATTTTTAAAAAGTTTCAAAGTTTTAAACAAACTAAATTTCATTATAGTCAACTTTAGCATAAAATTCTTATATAAAAAAAATACGGTAAACATTGCAAAACGCATTGTATATATATAAAACTTACGAAATCTTTTATCGTTCGAAAATTTTCTCATGCAAATAGCATTGTTATTTTTCACGTGCACGCCACAAAAATGCATTTATAAATAGATGTAAAGATTTCCCTGAAAGAATAACGAAAAATTCAATGTTTTTTTTTTCTCAAGTATATGATTTGTTTGGTTGTAGGGTCATGGGCCAGGAAACGGTTCGTCTCATCAACCACCACCGCCGCCGTTCTATTCTCCAACATTGCCGCCAGGATATCCACCCCATTTCGGCATGCCAGCAGGTGGACATTTGGGTCATCCGCCACCACCTGGTTCCCACACAGGACACTCTCCACCACCAAATTTCCACAAAGATGAACGAGCGCAACGTCAATACAATAAACTTAAAAGAAAATTAGAGCAAAAGCAAATGCGCGGCAATGGAGACATTGGTACAATTAATTCCGGTCATAGTACACCCTCGACGTTGTCGCCCCGTAAAGATTTAACAAACGGATTGAAACGAGGGGTACCACACTATGGAATGAACAGTAAAGAGCGAGGAATGAGTAGTGTTGGAACATCGGAAGATGGAGAGGAAAGTAGTTCGGTGCAAGAAGAAGAGGATGTATTACATCTCACTGATATATTGTCATCCGTCCAGGCTCCACAGGTTTGTATAAGTCTTTTTCTTGATTAAATTGATTTTAATGTAATATTTTGTTTTTTGTAGAAGTCTGAATTGACCTCACGAAGTGCCTTAATAGAATGGTCCATTCCACAGCGAATGTCGGAGGCTGCCAGCAATGGCAGCCAAGACTATGACATATCTGAATCTGACCTTCGTTATGAGGTGCTTCTTAGTACAGATAAAGGAAAAGAGGGTAAATACATGTCGGTGTACAATGGCACGTGTTTGTCGTGTCAAATTAAAGATCTGTGGCCGGGTCAAGAATATTATGTGAGAGTTCAGGTGCATTTGGATGAGTTGCAAGGCAATGCTTCTGAACCGTTAACGTTTACGACACCGCCGTGCGAACCTGATGCGCCCCAACCTCCGAAATTAATATCCCGAAATCGAACAAGTTTACAGTTGCGATGGAATGCCGCCAATGACAACGGCTCGCATATTACGTACTATATTTTGGAGTACGACGCCGGCAAGGGGGATACATTTTTTGAGTTGTCGCGCGGCAAGGGGAAACAGCACAATTTACAAAAGTTGGAACCGTCGACGACATACAAATTTCGTTTGGCAGCTGTTAATGGTTGTGGCAAGAGTGCGTATTCGGCGGTGGTGGCGTTTTCGACGTCGGGAAGTCCGCCGTCGGTGCCGGCGCCTCCCGTGCTAAAAGAAGCGTTTGTCAACTCGTTGCATTTGAGTTGGCAGCGGCGATTGCACGAAGAGGATTTCGTTTTGCAAATGAACGATAAGCAATCCTGCCATGGCTTCTTGCCCGTGTACAACGGAAAAGACACCGAATGGATATGCAGCGAATTGAGGCGGGCCAGCGAATTTAAATTTCGTCTAAAGGCGCAAAACGAAGAGGGCTCATCACAGTGGTCGGAAGAGGTCAGCTACTGTACACTTCCGGACCGTCCGGCTCAGCCCCATAAGCCGAGTGTAAAAGGCAAAATTCACGCACATCAGTTTAAAGTCAAGTGGGACAAGCCGCACGACACAGGTGGCTCGGAAATCACCAACTACATACTGGAAATCAATTCGGGCAGTGGATACGAGGTGGTCTATGGCGGTAATGAAACCGAAGCTGTCTGTGATAGGCTGTCACCGGGAACGACGTACCAAGTGAGAGTTTGCTGTATTAGTGCTGGCGGCCAAAGTGATTATTCCGAGCCGTGTACGGTGACGACCGAAGCCCTATGTCCCAACCAGTGCGATCCGCCAAAAGTTCTCGGCAAACCACGACCTAGTTCAATATCCCTGCGCTGGGACCAGCCGGACTATAACGGTGGCGCCTCCATTCTGGAGTATGAATTAGATGTGATCAATCCGGACCAGTCACGTCGCGCCGCGTTTCGCGGCAAAGAAACCGAGTGCAACGTGCTGGATTTACAACCAGGTCAAACGTACAGTTTTGTATTGCGAGCAGTGAATCGAATCGGACCGGGTCCCTGGTCCGAGGAGCTAACGGTTACCAGTGGGGCGGCACCTCCCGATCCACCCCAAGCACCTGAAGTCATACCTAAGTCACCATTCCTTGTTTTCGTCCAGTGGAAAGAACCGCACAGTAACGGCAGTCCCGTCACTGAATATCGACTAGAAATCGGCAGTACCGACCAAGACGAGAATTTCAGTTCGATATTCCAGGGCGGCTTGTTGAGCTATGACGTGAAAAACTTATCGCCATTCACCACGTACTATTTTCGAGTGCAAGCGTGTAACAATGCTGGGTGTAGTGAATTTTCGCCGATAATTGCGACGAAAACGCCGGCATCGGCGCCAAATGTTGTTTCCACGCCGAAGATCACAGCGACGCCGACTAGTATTTTGCTTACATGGACCGAACCACACAATAACGGTGCCGATATTCTCTTTTATAATATTGAAGTGGGCGATAAGGTTTATGCAACCGAAACGGCCACTAATCAGTATTTAATTGAAAATCTAATTCCGGATCATCCATATAAAATTAAGTTGCAAGCGGTGAATGCGGTCGGCTCGGGACCGATGTCGGCTGTGGTGAAAGCCAACACGTTGCCGATGCCGCCGACGGCGCCACGATTGGAATGTGTCGGAGTCGGCTATAACTACTTGAAATTGAAATGGGGCGAAGGAAAAAACGTTGATTTTACACGTTTCGTTGTCGAAATGTATAGTGCACGGTTGAAGGAGTTTCAATGTGTGTACCAGGGCACCAGTTACACCTACAAGGTGAATAAATTACAGGAATTAACCACGTACAAGTTTCGAATATCGGCGGCAAACGATCAGGCTGGCCAGGGGGAATTTTCCAAAGTGTATGAGTTCCAAACCTGTATTGCATCGCCCGTGGGGATTAAACCACCAAAAGTCGTTGAAATCACCCAGCGATCTTGCGCATTGGAATGGCAGCCGTGTCGAATGACGAATGGAGATCCTATCATTTACGTTTTGCAAATATCGCGACCAAAGGAAGAATTCAAAAATGTAAATATTCACAAGTAATGTAAAGAGAGGAAAAAATAGTAATTTTATTGATTTTTTTTTTAGGTATACAAAGGTCCTGATACAAAGCATTTGATAACGGATTTGGAACCAGGAGTGGAGCACACGGTACGGGTGCTCCCGATTCGGCAAGCACCCTCGGCCGAGTTGCACGGCGCGGCGTCTGCGACCGTTAATTTCACCACGTTACCGCTCGAACAAACTTTGGAGCAAGACGTCACGGCTTCATCAACGGAAATGGTCATGGCGCCGATGTCCAATCGTCCACATTGCCGATTTTGGATGCCGGGTATGAGCAATTATGACGAGAATAACGGCGAAAACGAACCCGCGTCGGACAAACCAAGAGCGCTTCTTTGTACCACTGGATTTTTGTTTTTATCCTTTTTGCTCGCCTTTATGATTGAAAAATTGATCGACTGGAGTGGGAAGAGCTTTGTGGGAAGAACTTGATTCTAGATAGATAGTTATATATATATTTAATTACATGATAGTGAAAAGAAAATATATATGATGATATTTTTTTAAATTTTCGGTGCTAGAAGCACACCGAGTACACCCTGATGGGGATTTGGAACATTAGAACGTCTGGAATTGAAATATGCAAGTCGAATTTTAAGATTTTCATGTTTAACTCCACCATATTTTTTTTTTAATTTTTATTTGTTACAAACTGCTTTCCAACCGCGACAAAATGTACTAAAAGAAAAATATAAATATTTTACTAATAGATATAAAACAAAAATATTTTTTTACTCTTCGGGTTTATTTTTCCATTTTTTTGGTTGATTTTTCTTAATTTTTAAACTCTATAGCTTGGTACAATTTATTTTTGCTAAAAATATATAATATATTTACTCATTATAAATAAATTTAAAAAATTATTACAACACTTAAGTATTAAAAAAATCGTTCCACACACTTGGGGAATTTAAAAGTGTAAAATGGATCATTGGACTTGGGAATTTTTTTAATTTTAACTTTGTTTTTTAGTCGAAGATAGTTTGTGAAAAGGCCTATAACAGTTGGAAACACTGTGAAAAATGGAAAAATCGAAATTGTGATAAATTTTTACAACGACTTTTCAAAAAATCCACCCACCTGATGATGAAAGTGAAAAATTTTAATGTAGCAATCTAAGCTTTTTGTGGATCGAAAGCTTTTTTGATTGTATTGAAACACACTTTTATTATACACGGAAATTTATTTGAATTAATAAATTTGCCACTGCACCACGGTGCAGGATTTCGTGCTGGCTTTCATACCGTTGACGTTGGGCTAAATCGAATCCTGCACCCCGTGTACAGTGGACCATATAGATTGGCCTATTAAAATCATAACTATCTTTTTCCTATTGCAAAACTTTGAAAAAAAGAAACGCCCAATTTTTTTAGCCAAATCTTTCTTGGAAAGTTGAAAATGTTTTGTTCTTTTTATTTATTTTTTTTTTTGAGTCCTCAAAACTAGGTACCATCCAGCATGTTTATTTTTTGATGGTACTTTGGGTGCATTTTATTTTTAATTTATATATCATTCTCTGCAACTTATCTAGAAAAAGAAAACTTATAAAGAGGACCAAAGCACAAATTTTTTTTAAGTGAAAAATGTCTCAAATTTCGATGTTAAATCTGTAACAGTTGAAATAAACTTATCAGTCGAAAAGAGGATTAAATTTCACAAAGTAAAACTGTTTATAAATGTTTGCAAATACATAATGTGGTGCTAATTGTTATTGATAAAAGATAAAAAAAATAAGTAACAAAATCGTATTATATAAATCGTTGTTATTTGTGGATGTTTTATGCGAATGCAAAACAGATGTTGTAAATGTTTGAAATCAACTCTAGAAAATAATATCATGGTCTATGTTTCTATTAAATTTGTTGTGCCAATTTGTAAAGGAAAAAAAAATGAGTTATATCAATGTAAAAGTTTTAGTGGCAAGAAATTGGGGAAATATGCATTTATTCGTGTTGACTTGCCACGTGTTGTCGTTTCTTGTTGCAATATATATCAGTATTTTTATCTGGAAATGTTTAAAATATGTGACAAATCAATTCATTCATTCCTGTTGATATGTTATTCCGTAAATTGGAGTCATATAGAACATATAGTGTAGTTTATTTTTTAGTTGTTCAAATTAGAGCGCAAAACTTGCTAACAAATAAAGTATTAAACTAGAACAATATATTATGTGCATTGAAAAGCCGAGAAAAAAAAAACTTTTTGTTGGGTATTTTAAGTTTTCTGTAATTTCCGGGGTCGGCCATTGTTAATTTGATGTGGACTAGTCAAGATTGTGTTTAGAATGAGGCACTAAAAAAAAAAAACTAGTCTTACGAACAAATTTCAACGAAACGACAAAAATCAAGTTCCTAGAATGAAGATTGATTGCATTTGAAGTTTTCAAAAGGTGCGCTCTTTTCTGAATGATACGAGGTTTGGAGATTGGCTAACGAACGAGTGACGTTTTGAACAGATGGCGTCACGTTTAAGCTCGCAATTTTTGAAATGGCTTTTCAAACGTAAAATCATGCTGATTTAATTCGAGTTTCACCGTATAAGATTTGCATTTATCCAACATTTTTCTGTAACAATAAAACACCGAAATCAATCGAGCAAACAATGGCTGGCGTTTCAATAATTTTTTTTTAACTTTAAGCATAAATTAACAGGGTAACAATATAAGACCTTGTGTGGATTATAAGCAAGTCGAATTGAATCTCTTTCTCTTATTTGTTTTTCTACTTTTACGTTTCTTAAAATATTTTTTTAAAAAAAAATAAATCATATATTTTTTAAAATACACGACCACATTATATTTATGTACTTTAATGAGAATAAACAAGTTGGTGATTATGATAATAGAATATATAAATAGATGTCTTTAAAAAGGCTATAATTGCCGCCACTATAATATAACATACTACATTATTTCATAGAATTAAGAAGGAAAAAATCTTCAATATTAATAATAATAAAAAAAAAACTTTTCCCAAAAAAAATATACATATAAATAATATATATAAAGAAGAAAAGTGATAAAAAAATATTTAAAATTTCCATTATTATAAAGAAGATATCATATATATGTATTTTATAGATTGTTAAACAAATTTAATTTTTTTAATAAAATAGTATTGAAAATGTTAAAATTTAAAAAAAAAAGTATATAAGAAAATGTATTTGCTGTAAATGAAGAGATAATTTTTCAACTTTATTTTATATAATTATTGATTCTAAGTTAGTCTCGAGACTTTTTATCAAAGGGATACAACGTCTACTATTATTATATATCTACTATGCCGTTGTTCACCTAAAGCCCTGTATATTTTAAAAAAAATAAATCCAGTAAATTATTTTTAAAGAAAAAAAAAATGTATGCAATGTACAATAAAGTTTGAATTGTATACTCTTTTTAAAGCATACAGGGTTTAAGAAAAAAAAAATAAAATAATAATTAATAAAATTATTTGGTTGGAAAGCAGAGCTAATATGGGTGAATGTGAACGTAAATGCATGTGTGTGTAAGCTGCATACTGCACAAGTAAAATATTTCTGTATAGATTAAAGAAAAAATACAAAAAAAAAAATTGTAATATATATTCTTTCCGATATTAGTTTCTACAAATCTTATCTATGAAAAAGTCTAATCAATGTAAAAACTAATCAGAAAAAAAAATATGTTGAGAAATTAACTAATTACATATAAATATTATATATATACATATATAAATATAAAATAGGTATGTGAATAACGATGGTGCAATGCATATGTTAAAAAGAAATATTAGTTTAAGCTAAATTGAAAAAAAAAATGTTTAAATATTGAGCTCTATCCTGCTGACATTTGTTCGGCCCATGTGCACAATGAAGTCTGTTTAGAGAAATATATATATATATATTATATATAAATAAAAATACATATTAATATATTATTATTATTATTATATTATAATTATTATTATGAATATAAATAATTTAAAAAGAAATATATAGGTGAATATATATTTTAATCTAGTGTTTTATTTTCCCGTATTCCCATATTCATTCCCAGAATCATTTCTGTAGATCTTCGTAAGATTCAACAATTTTATAGATTGGTGGTTGAAATATCTTTAGCCTTCAAAAAAAAAAACATTATTGCCAAGCATGTTGCACTGGATGCACTGCATCCAGGACCGCAATATAAACTTGAACAATTCCTCCCAATCCATTGAAACCTTATCCTGATATCCTATTTCTCCAACTAACTAATTCATTTATAAAAACTGGTTTCATATTGAGAGAATTTTATGATATCAGAACAATAACTCAATAGGACACCTGCAGAGGTAAATTTTGAATTCATTAAATCGAGAAAAAGTAATCCAATTAAAATGCAATAAACTTAAAGATTTAAAATTATGTTAGCACTTTGAATTGAGAATTAATTTTAATGTGTTTTACTTATTTAAATAAAATTTAAATGCGATTAAAAATTAATTGGATTTGCTTATTTATATTGGGATCAGTGCTAAAACTGCACTTGCGTCTAATGAAGGGATTTTACATTTTTTTCATCTAAGATATTCATGTACTTAAAACCACTTTTTTCTAGCCCCTATGGTAAGGGAGTAATGGGGGTGACAACCCTTAACGTAAATATTTTTTTTCTCAGCACCTATTGAAGATATCTTCATAAAATTGAAACTATATATGACTATTAATATTAATTATAATACATTTTTTTGAGAATTTTTGCATTATAAGAAACTATTAAAAAACTAGAAGTATATTTTTTGGGGGCAGTTTTTTATATCAATTCCCAAAATGACACCTACCAAAAAATATATATTTTTTATGTAAATTAGTTAGCTATCATATGTTAAAGTTACAAAATGGTTAAATTGGTGGAACATAGTTTAAAAAAATAAAAATCAATTAAGAATACTTGCTTGTAAATCAATTTTTGCCAAATCCTATACACTTGTATACTATTTCTATATCTAGGATCGTAAATAAGTTCTTAAGACTTTTAACTGTCGAAAAAATTTGTATACTTATAAGGAAGTAATGAACTATCCCTGTAAATAATATGCAATTTGGAATTCGATTACACGAATTTTATTTGAAGAAGTAAATGCATTACGATTTGTATCTAAAGTATGTTGAGCTTTTGAAGCTTTACATTACAATTGGTAAAAACTACCATTCATTACATAATGTTCTAGAAAACCATCTTCTATCCGTGGCAAAATTATTGGGTAAAATAGCTGAATTTTTAAACAATTTTTGGTAGAAAATTGAATTTTAATGTTGAATTTTCCGATACTATTATTGCCTTTATAAAGCAGCATGAAAATCAGCAGAATACAATGCAAGAATTATTTAAAAATAAGAATTTGAATCAGCTTTGATAACTATTTACGAAATTATCTTCAACTAGTGTAATGGGTTTTCTAGAGCTGGGGTAAACTGATCTAAAATATTATTTAATGGCTCTGAATTATCAAAAGCAGAATGTTATCTTGTTAAAATATTAAATAAATGAATTAACCCTTGAGAATTTTTGAGATATCGCGAAAATATTATAAAACTAATGGTACTATCAAGGCATATTAATAGCAAAACATATAATTGCTTTACTAAATTCGAACCCCTATGAAGAAATTCAAAGATATGCATATGATTGGGAAAATAGGAACAGAACAGTAGATTGTTGCACTTATATATTATATATAAATAAAAATACATATTAATATATTATTATTATTATTATATTATAATTATTATTATGAATATAAATAATTTAAAAAGAAATATATAGGTGAATATATATTTTAATCATGTGTTTTATTTTCCCGTATTCCCATATTCCTTTTACTAACAATAATGGACAATTTTTAAAAACCATGCCAAAAGAATCATTTATGTAGATCTTCGTAAGATTTTACAGAACAATTTTATAGATTGGTGGATGAAATATCTTTACCCTTCAAAAAAAAAAACATAATTGCCATGCAGTATTCTTTAATGTTGCACTGGATGCATTGCATCCAGGACTGCAATATAAACTTAAAAAATTCCTCCCAATCCATTGAAACCTTATCCTGATATCCTATTTCTCCAACTAACTAATTCATTTATAAAAACTGGTTTCATATTGAGAGAATTTTATGATATCAGAACAAAGACTCAATAGGACACCTGCAGAGATAAGTTTTAAACTCATTAAATCAAGAAAAAATAATCCAATTAAAATGCAATAAATTTAAAGATTTATAATTATGTTAGCACTTTGAATTGAGAATTAATTTCAATGTGTTTTACTTATTTAAATAAAATTTAAATGCGATTAAAAATTAATTGGATTTGATTTTTTATATTGGGATCAGTACAAAAACTGCACTCGTGTCTAATGAAAAGATCTTACATTGTTTTTATTGTTTTTCATCTAAGGTATCCATATACTTACAACCACACTTCGAGCCCCTACAGTAAGGGAGTAATGGGGGTGACAACCCTTAACGTAAATATTGTTTTTCTCAGTACCTATTGAAGATATTTTCATAAAATTGAAACTATACATAGCTTTTAATATGCTAATTGAAATATATTTTTTTGAAAATTTTATAAATAAAAGAAACTGTTAAAAACTAGAAGTATATTTTTTGGGGGTGATTTTTATATCAACCCCCAAAATGACACCTACCAAAAAAATATATTTTATATGATAATTAGTTAGCTATCATTTGTTAAAGTTTCAAAATGATCAAATTGGTGGAACGTAATTTAAAAATATAAAAAATCTCTTAAGGATACTTGCAAGTAAATCAATTATTACCAAATCCTATATGGACACCTGTATACTCTCTATATCCATCATTATAAATATGTTCTTAAAACTTTTAACTCTCGAAAAAAATTGTATACTTACAAGGAAGTAATGAACTATCCCTGTAAATAATATGCAATTTGGAATTCGACTACACCAATTTTATTTGAAGAAGTAAATGCATTTCGATTTGTAACTAAAGTATGTTGAGCTTTTGAAGTTTTATATTACAATTACCATTTATTACATAATGTTCTAGAAAACTATCTTCTATTCGTGGCAAAATCATTGGGTAAAATAGCTGAATTTTTAAACAATTTTTGGTAGAAAATTGAATTTTAATGTTGAATTTTCCGATACTATTATTGCCTTTATAAAGGAACATGAAAATCAGCAGAATACAATGCAAGAGTTGCATAAGAATGAGAATTTGAATCATCTTAGATAACTATTTAAGAAATTATCTTCAACTAAAGTATTGGATTTTCCAGAACTAAGGTAAACTGGCCTAAAAATATTTTTAACTGGCACTTATCAATTATCAAAAGCAGTATTCTATTTTACTTAAATATTAAATAACAACGAATTAAGCCTTAAATTTTTAAGACATCGCGAAAATATTATAAAAGTAAGGGTACGATGTTGGCATATTATTAGCAAAACATATAATTTCTTTCCTAAATTTAAACACCTATGAAGAAATTCTAAGATATGCATGTGTTGGGATTAATAGGGACAGAAAAGTAGATTGTTGCACTTATGTATCGACTGTTATTTACTATTTATCACATGTTCATTATTAAATCAAAAATTATTCAAGCCATGAAATATTGATCTCCATTTTTGATGCGATTGGTATAATTACTAATATTGAAGAAAACAGAGGCGATTTTTAAATGTTCAAGAAAAGACTATCCGTAATTATTTTTATATTATGCACAGGTAATTGAATTAATTAGATAAAACATTATCTAATATGACCACATACTTTAATTTTTATTTTTTTAAACTATGTTCTACTTATTGGACCATTTTGTAACTTTAATATATGATAGCTAACTAATTAACATATAATATATATATTTTTTGGTAGGTGTTATTTTGAGGGTTGATATAGAAAACCACCTCCAAAAAATATACTTCTTGTTTTGTACAGTTTCTTTTAGTTCAACAATTTTCAAAAAAATATAATATAATAAGTTTGTTAATAGCCATGTATAGTACTATTTTCATGAAAATTTCTTCATTAGGTACTGAGAAAAAAAATATTTACATTAAGGATTGTCACCCCCATTATTGCCTTACTATAAGAGTTAGGGGTGTGAGAATTAGTGTATGGCTATCTTAGATGAAAAACAACTAAAAGAAGGTTAGATCCCTACATTAATTGATATTGATTTCAAATGCTTAATCGGCTAGATCCTTTGGTCTACCTAATTGGAATTCCTTTTTTAGCTGGATTTTATTCAAAGGATTTAATTTTAGAAATTAGATCTTTATCTTACTTAAATATTTTTATTTATTTATTATTTTATTTATCTACAGGTTTAACTGTAAGTTATACAATTCGTTTAATTTATTATACTATATTAGGTAAATTTAATAGAAATTGTATAATAAGATTAGATGATGAAGGATTTATTATATTAAAAAAAGTATATTTAGTTTAGTAATTATATCAATTATTGGAGGAAGAATATTAAGTTGATTAATATTAAAACCTTCAATATTTTTTTTATCTTATTTATTAAAATTTATAGTTATTTCTGTAATTATTATAGGAATTTGATTTGGTATTCCCACCCACGACTGGAAATTAGTTGCTGTGTATAGGCAAACATTGTAACATAAGTGCTTTTTAAAAGTATTATATAGTAGTTAAATTATTTCGACGATTTAAGTGTTGCAGTATTAACGGTTAAATGACAGATGTCAAAATTAGTCATTTCTGTCGTTTCCAACGAAAAAAAATATTTCGTTTAAAAAAATAACTCAGTAAATATTTTCAAGCGACTTTTGTAAATTTTATTTTTAATTTGTTGTATATAAGTTTTAATCAAACATATCTAGACTAAGAACAGTGGGTTTTTTTTTTGACACTACCCTAAAAGCCCTAAACTGTTTCAGTTAACATATTGGCAAGTAACAATTTTGGCAAAAAAAAAAATGTCAATTTCCAAAACCGAAAGTCGATGTCGAGTTTGTCTGTCGTTTACGAAAAAAGCAATAAACATTTTCAATGTAGTTCCTCATATGGCTTCATCGTTTTCCTCCAAAGTTTATCTGGTCATGATGGAATGTTCTTCTGTACACGTATAAATAAAAAAATAAATTTTCGCCTGAATTAATAATTAATGAGAAAACTTTTTTTTTAGATTGAGGAAGGAGATGGGCTGCCACCTCATATTTGTCATAGCTGCATTGCCAAACTGGAGGTTGCCTATCGATTTCGTGAACGGTGTATTGAGTCTGATAAGTACTTACGAACACTGCCACCTATCGTGATCCATGAAGTAGCTAATATCGTTGATGATGAGTCGAAATCTGAAGAGTTTCACGATGATAAACCACCGGTTACGTTTTCTTGCGATATTTGTCATGAAAGTTTTAATGAACGACGTGAATTGAAGTCACACCGACGAACTCATTTACGGGAGCGGCGATTTTTTTGTGATTTATGTCCGAAGAGATTCATCACCAACTTTAGTTTGGATCGCCACAGAAAAGCGCATTCCACGGCGTTGCAGTACTATGCTTGTGAGATTTGCAGTAAACTTTTCAAGCAGAAAAGTGTGTTGAATACTCATATGAAAATCCACACGGGAGAAAGGCCGTTTAAGTGCAATATTTGCGGCAAAGGCTTCATTGAAAAAGCCAATTTGAAGCATCACGTCGCTGTCCATACTGGAGATCGTCCATTTAAGTGTAATTATTGTTCCAAGTCGTTCATTAAGCGGCTTTATCAGCAAAGACATGAACAACAACACACGGGATTGAGACCTTTTAAATGTGAGGTTTGCGAGAAGAGTTTCACGTTGAAGAATAATCTAAAAATTCACATGAAAATGCACACGGGGGAGCGGCCTTTTAAGTGCGATTATTGCGATAAACGTTTCATGTCCATGTTTCATTTGGAAGAGCATTTACGTTCGCATACTGGCGAGCGGCCGTTCGAATGTGAGTTTTGTAAAAAGCGATTCGGTCAAAGTAGCTACCTGAAAAAGCACATGACCATTCATACCGGCCAGAGTAATCACGCGTGTAGCGTTTGTGATAAAAAATTTGTCACCCAAGGGTGCCTTACCAGGCACATGCGGCTCCATTCGGGCGAACGGCCGTATCAATGTGAAATTTGTGATAAATCTTTCAATGAAAACGTGCGACTTAAAGCTCATATTCGAGGCCACACTGGCGAAAGACCGTACAAGTGTGATTTTTGCGATAAAGGTTTCACGACCAAAGGCCAGTTGAAACGGCACACCCGACTTCATATCCTCGATCCGATTTACAAATGTGGATTTTGTTCGTTAACGTTTAACGATTCCAATCAATTAGATTCCCATTTGACACTCCACTCGGAAAATTCGGCTGAAATCTCTTCCGTTAATATTGTTGACGTCAACATTGAAGGCCTCGATTTGAAGCAGCCCGACAGTTGGATTACAGTTCAATATATTTAATTGTTTAAGTAAAACATTTAATCAATAAAATCTAGTCATTTTTATTTGTAAAATTTATTTGCAACAAACTGCACAGATGCAGTACTTAACACATTAAATAAACCGATCAAACTTGACACTAAAACGCCCACGGACAAGACACAACCAGTACATTTTCGCTTGACAAAAAACACTGAGACCTTTCGGGAATTACCCACTTGGGCATTTGATACGACCGCGTTATCGTAAAAGTCCGATCGTACACCCCGTTGCTGAAGACCGGCTGCATCGGTTGCACAGCCACCACTTGAATCAAATCATTCTGCACCATCACTTGAATATCTTTCGGAAGAAATCCCTTAACATCAATATAAGCCTGGAAAAATCAAAAAAATTATGGTACAAACCCCGAAAAACTAAACCCCAAGCACCTCGAAACGATCCGCATGGAAAAAGGCATTTTCCACGTTGGAACCGACAAAAAAACTTTGGGGTTTTTGAAATAACCCATTTCGTTCCGGCAATGATGTTTGACAACCACAGTTTACTGGAAAATTGATCAATATGATCGAACAATACTACAACAGAGGCATCAAAGTTTACCATTACGGTTTAAATACGTTCCATTTCCAAATTGTGGATCAAAACTTTGGAAAGTTTGCATTTTGTTTTGTTTTTATTTTTTATGTAGAAAAATTAAAACAGAAAATTTGATTTTTTTTTTATAATTTTTATAAAGATTTTCAGTGTCAAATATGTGTTGTTTTTTTTGGAATTTCTAATAAAAGTATGTTTATAATATTAATCAAAACCTTGTTTTTTTTTTTATTTAAATGTTTCTCAGGTTATTGCAGTGGACCCCCGGTAATCCGGCAAACATTTTACAGGGCAGAATCCTGTCAGAGTATTGCCTAAGACCCCCTATAGTCCAGAATTTTTTACGAAAGAGTACCTTGTAATCCGACAAATTACAGATTCAATGATAAGACATTTTTTTCTCTCTGTGTAGCGAAGATTCTCAAAAAAAAAATTCAATACACAATAAACAATAGACCATAAAACGTAGATGATTTAAGTTCTCTTATTATACGAAATATTTGATGAACCATTTATTCATGTAGGTATCATCGAAAATATTATACTAAAATGACCCAAAAATTAATTTTAAATCTTGTCATCAATTACTCTTAGTAAAACTCAATATCAATAGTAAAAAATAAGCCAAATTAATGTTATTTATATTAATATAATTTATAGCCAGTGTTTATATCATAGCTATTACAAAAATTAAATTATATTGCATGCATATGCAACCAGCAGTTCTTTGTCGACTACAATTTGCCTAATACCACTAATAAACGGAGTATATGAAAAAGACGATTTTAACTTTGATCAGAACAATAACAAGTGGCAATAAGTTGGACCATTTAAATTGCATGAATTTTTTTTTAATGATTCCATAACAATAACTAATGCATTGCACTGAACAATTTATTTATAAAAACTGGTTTAATTTTGAGAGAATTTTATGATACCAGAACAAAGACTCAATAGGACACCTGCAGAGATAAATTTTGAATCCATCAAATCGTGAAAAGTAATCCAATTAAGGGGCAATCAATTTAAAAGTTTATTTAATAAATATTTAAATGGGATTTAAAATTAATTGGATAAGCTTTTTTTCTCTTTTAAATTCAATCATATTATGAAATAATATCATTATTTCCTACAAATACGATGAGTAATTTCCATTTTTGCTTAATTGAATTAAATCATTATTATAAAGAAAAATAACAATTTAAAAAATATATTTAAATAAAGTTTATTAAATCAACTTCGATAAGTGTTTTTTGTAGTTGTTTACCTTATTGTCATAAAGAGGATACATGTGTATAGGCAACCAATTAACATTTACGATATATAGTTGCCTATCCATATACAAGGTAACTTCTTATTACTAATCGATTTATAGAACAAAATAAATGGACAAATAATAAATTAAAAAACTATGTAAATGAACAATAATTTAAGTTCTATGACTCAATTTCTTTCTAAATTAATGGTTGAAAATCAATTTGTCTTAAATTGTCATTCCGCTACCACTTCAAAATAATGGAAATGCAACTTGTAAACGTAGAATATAATGGGATTTATGTATTTATATATAAATATATTTCTTGGTCCTTAGGCTGATAAGTTTGTGTTTTATTTCATTTTCAATTCCTCATAGTTGAAACAATTGTTGGGCAAAATGCCTAATTGACTATTCATTGTTCAAATTGCTATTTACTTTTTTTTCATTTAAATAGTCAAATTTCAATTCACTTCTTCATGAATATTAATATTTGGTCCTTTAATTGTTAAAGTATGAAATTTTCTGTTGGCTTTTGACATTTAATAAGTCTGTTGATGTTTAATTGGTGTTGGTTATTATCTTATAAATTGTTAAATTTTCCATTTCATTATGCTAGGGACTTTAGTGTTTAAGTTTAAGGATATTTCTTTTTTTTTAATAGCAATTTTATACATTTGAAAAATCATAGAAGACAAAGACCCCAAATTGTTTCATTGTCATTTTCTTTTTTGATTTAATTTTCTCTTTATTCTTTGCAACAATCTTCTGATGCGAAAAGGAAATATATTTCTTGGTCCTTAGGCTGATAAGTTTGTTGTTTTCTTTCATTTTCATTTTCTCATTGTTGAAACAATTATTGGGTGAAATGTCTAATTGACTATTCATTGTTCAAATCGCTATCATTTTTTTTCATTTAAAAAGTAAACTTCCATTCATTTCTTCAGGATTATTAATAATTGGTCATTTAATTGTTAAAGTATGAAATTTTCTTTTGGCTTTTGACATTTGATAAGTCTATTGATGTTTAATTGGTGTTGGTTAGTACCTTTTAAATTGTTGAATTTTCCATTTCATTATGCTAGGGACCTAAGTGTTTAAAGGACCCCGCACACAATACATGGGAATTTAGCCTCCCGTGGAATTCCCTAAAAACAATTGGAACTTTTTCTTCTCGACTTTCTGAACAAAAGTTCAAATGCAACCAAGGTCTGAAAACGCCGTCCTTCCAAGATATAGCGATATTCATATTTTTTGTCTTTTTTATAGGATTCCAATTGTACGTTTTAAAAAATTCCCAAAAATAGAAAAATACCCATTTTAAAAGCCTATTCATCTCTTTTTTCGACTAAACTTATTATAATAATACCAACTGTATTCAATTGGTATTATTATAATAAGTTTAGTCGAAAAACCATTGCCCGAATTGATTCAAAAACCGTGGCAAAAGTCAAGATCTAAAGAAGTTTCGCTTCTGCCATGGTTTTTGATAAACCATGTTTTTAGCCTATATTGAACCCAAAGGGTGTGTTTTGTCACCCACTCCCCCCCCCCCAACCGTAAGCCCTGAGTCCAGACATTAATATATATGTATATATTATTATAATATAAAAATAATATATATATATATATATATATATATAATATAAGAAAGGAAGTTTAATCATACGCTTTTCTGAAACAAGCATGATTTTTGGACTTCAAGCACGCTATATCTTGGAATGATGGCCTTTTCAGACCTTGGTTGCATTTGAACTTTTGTTCAGAAAGTCGAGAAGAACATGTTCCAATTGTTTTTCGGGAATTCCACGGGAGGCTAGATTCCCATGTATTGTGTGCGGGGTCCTTTAAGGATATGTTTTCTTTTCAAAGCAATTTGATACATTTGAATATAGTCATAGATGACAAAGATCCCAAATTGTTTC
Source organism: Sisyra terminalis (assembly GCA_958496175.1). Taxonomy (NCBI): domain Eukaryota; kingdom Metazoa; phylum Arthropoda; class Insecta; order Neuroptera; family Sisyridae; genus Sisyra; species Sisyra terminalis. The sequence continues at coordinate 7,724,341 of OY292278.1, forward strand.
ATTTTCTTTTATTTTTCTCTTTGTTCTTTACAACGATCTTCTGATGCTAAAAGGAAATATATTTCTTGGTCCTTAGGCTGATAAGTTTGTTGTTTTCTTTCATTTTAATTTCCTCATTGTTGGGTGAAATGTCTAATTGACTATTCATTGTTCAAATTGCTAATTTTTTTTTCATTTAGATACTCAAAATTGAATTCTCTTCTTCATGATTATTAATAATTGGTCATTTAGTTTTTAGTTTGCCTTGTTTCGTGAATGTAAAGGTTTACGTAAAATGTTTTTACTTTCAACTAGTTTCCGTATTTGTGGATTAGGCCTCAAGGGGATCAAGGGGATACCACTGATACCAGTTTCCCAGCTTTTTCTATCTATTATTATAAAGAGGAAAGATTTGATTGTTTGTTTGCTTTGAATAGTCTCCGAAACTACTTGACCGATTTGAAAAAATTCTTTCACTGTTGGGAAGCTACACTATTTTCGGTGAACATAGGCTATATTAAATTTTCAAAAAAAAAATAGGAATCCATACTAAAACTGCAATAATGTGTGAAAAAATTACCAAAAAACTAATGTGATAAGATTTTTTTTTTTGAAAATTCCTTTTATTTGCAAATGCGTGAAATGGGTCACGAAAAAAAATCGCAATTCCAGCCAGAAATCATCAAAATGATAAATAATCATATCGTCATAATGATAAAAGAAATTTAAAATCCTCTTCCAGAGCAAAAGGCATACGCCAAATCGTGTATGATGAACTTTTGACTATCCAATATGATTTAATTATACAGTTGAAATTCAGATATTTTAATATTAAGTTTATAGATACATAATGGTTATGCATGATTATGAAAGAACTCAGTTTCGTGCAATTGTACAAACTTCAATTTTGCGGTTGTGTTGTACATTGCAATAGTATAATAGTTTTTGGTAAAGGTTCCTTCGGGAATCGAAACAATGAGATGGGGTTATTTTGACTCGAGTATTTTGATAACTTTCGACTTTTTTTAGTCATAATTAAGACCGAATTTATTGAACTTGGCGATATTTTTTATTTATGTATAGATGCTGATTGATTTACGGATTATTTGGTTCACGGTAGGTATACCTACCGTAGGTATACGCAACTGAACATACTCTCTTTAGATATTTATAAATATTTTTTGAAAATTAATTGATTATTACATACAAATATTTTATTCTAAGCAACAGTTTAATAAATGTGTCTTTTTCAAGGGATGTGAAGTGTTTTAAAGTATGATTATATTTTTCGTAAAAAAAATAAAATACGTTACGCAGACGAAGTCGCGGAGATCATCTAGTCTGCAATATCTTTATAGAACAGATCAGCAATTTCATGTTTTCACGTAGCATATTATAATATTTAATCGCAACGTGGTAAGCACTTTTGGCTTGAATTTTACAACATTCAAATTAAATGAGAAATGCATTCCAGTTAAAAAGCAAAAAGTATTTTATTTGTAATAGTAGTATACAATTTGTTGCAATTTATAAAACATTGGCTTAGTCTAAATAGTCTAGTTTCAAGTGGTTTCCTCTTTGATGGTCTGTTCATCGGCCCGATGCGCTCGAAGCTGATGCTTTTTCAAACTGCTGGAATCGTAAAAGCCTTTACCACACAACGAACATATGTACGGCGTTTCGCCAGTATGCGTTCGTACGTGCACCGTTAAATTGCCTTTCAGAGCAAACGGTTTGCCGCACAAATGGCACGTGTACGGTTTTTCGCCGGTATGCGTTCTCAAATGATAGTTGAGTTGGCTACTTTGCGTGAAACTTTTCGTGCAAAACACACATTTGTACTTTCGGATGCCCATGTGAATTAGCACGTGTTGTTTGAGGGCGACACGATGACGGAACGTTTTCGAACAGTGACTGCAATCGAATTTTTTCTCTCCGGTATGCACGAGAATGTGCGTGCGCAGCGTACTGACTTGCGAGAAGGATCGGTTGCAAACGGTGCACGTGAATGGTTTTTCTCCGGTATGGATTCGCATGTGGATGGCGAGCAGCGTATTGCTGGCGAAGGATTTTCCGCAATTGCTGCACAAATACGTTCGATCCGGTTTGGTTTTTTTGGTTTGGCCGGACGAGGTGGACGTAGTGGTGGTGGTGGTGGTGGTTCGACGGGGTAGTTTGGGTAGCATGTTTGCTTCTTTGGTTCCGCAAGCGAATTTCTTCAAGTGACGTCGAAGTTCTCCCGATTGTTTGAACTTTCTATCGCACGTAAGACAAGCGTATGGCGTTTCTTTGGTGTGGACTCGCAAATGATCTTTGAGAGTTACAGCTTGAATAAAACCTTTGCCGCAGATGTGGCAATTGTGCGGCCGTTCGCCCGTGTGGGTCATCACGTGGCGTTTTAAATTCGGTTTGGTGTTGAAGCACCGTTCGCAAATTTTACACACAAAAGGTTTCTCTTCGGTATGAATCAATTTATGGCTACGCAAGTGGCTGGCGGTTAAAAATGTCTTCGGACAAATCGAACACTGAAACGGCCGCACCGGCTTGTGGTTTTCGCTTTGTTGATGCACTTTTAAATCAAGTCGATTGGTGAATTTTTCGGCGCAAACCATACATGCAAATTCTCGCATAAACGCTGGACGTTTCCTTGTGCTGGGTGATAAATTTTTGTCGTTTTCAGAAGTAATTTCATTGATATTTTCTTCGGTAGATCCATCAGCAAGAATGATATAATCGGTGAATTCCTCCTCACCTTCCTGTTCAATTTCTCGTGCAGTTTCAGCGTCTTGGTCCTCAACTTCAATTTTAGAGATTAAATTCTTAGATGACACGTATTGGCATAGAGCCTCGTTGATTTTTTCGCAGTGCTTTTTAAACAAGTAAAACTGGTTGATTTGATAAATACAATTATCGCAGATCTGCAATGGCAATCCATCATTTTCGTCCACCTAAAAGACAACTCTTAATAAGGACACTTAACCGGTATACTAAGTCTAGAGTTACCAATTCTAAGAGATTCAGAAAGTCTGGAGATCTTATGCCTTAAGAAAGAAGAAGATACATTTACAAGAAAGTCCTCAAAATAAAAACAAAAAAAAACTCGAGTCTGGAGAAAGCTTAACTTTTCAGGAGTCTCCGGACTAAAACTGGAGAGTTGGTAACCCTAACTAAGTCAACTATCAATAGTCTAAGACTATACTTAAGTCGAAACCCAAAATCCTTACATTAATCGAAGTAATCGACGTGTACATTTCCGACAAAAAGAGTTCATCCTCTTCCATTTCAATTTTGGAGAAAAAAGGCTTAAAATCTCCCTCGGTCAGGCAAATTCGGCAAATTTGCTGATAATCAATCGTAGATAAATCAATAAATTCAGTCATTGTTTATTCCAATTGAAATGCTCTCTGAATTTATTCCGATGCTTTTAGAGAAGCGTGCGCTTTGTTTTAAACTGCAAAAAAAATGGGAAAACATCAGTAAATTTATCAACAATTATAAGTTTGGATCAGTAAAATCGATTCATATCACATTTGCGCTAAAATTTTTCAAATCTTTCCACTTACAAACTTCTAAATGTTGATTCCCAAATTCCAAGTTGTCAAAATGGACGCCATTGATGCGCGTTGCGGTCAATGGAGCGAACGAAACGTACACAATTTGACTGATAGCCACGAGCAACAAAAATAGAGGATACCAAAATAATAACATTAGACAAGGATACAACTTGAAACGTTTCAGCTTTAGTCGAAACGATAATCGTGTGGACTGCGGTGGGTTTAGAATATATGGATTTTACTGGTCGAATTAGAGCGCCAAATTTAAATAATATTTACTCTCATAAATGATCTCATATAAACTTATAATCACTTTAAATTCAAGCTTAAAATATACTTTAAATTAACACAATCGAATACCGGCTCATTTTTTTACTTTGTATTTAATGCAAGTCGGGAATAAATCGGTCTAAAATAAGAATTTAATAGTTTAAAAGAGAATACAAAGCTGGCAAAATAGATGAAACAAAAAAAAGAGCGCGAATTGCAATAAAAACGATACAACAAAATAAATAAAACTGCAATAAGTATTTAATAATGGTTTATTATCTTCATTATCTTGAATTTTTATCATTTTCATAAATATTTATGATTCATTAAATGACATACGTTTCACGTATGTCGTGATATAACGAATTGAGTATTTCGTAAAATTTTATTTTGAAGCTTTTGAAGTCAACAAATACTTTTTTTCAATTAATAATTTTAATCTTTAAACTTTATTCCTACTTTCATTAAGAAACATAGTTGTTTGAAATCATTTTTTGAATGAAAATCATTTCCAATTTTGAATTAACCTCCATTTTTATCATCAAATGCGCATGCTTTTTGTAAATCATAAACAATTTGATTTTCAATTGTTTTTTGAGGCGTCTAATTGTTATAAAATTTAAATTAATTAATTAATTTGCATTTTTATGCCATAAAAAGGTGTTGAAATTGTGGAAAAATTAATTTACAAGCAATGAGAGGCATTATTTATTCTCCAAGAAATAATAAAATTGGTATATAGGAAAAATGTAAACATGTTATATACCGTAAGCTTTACAAACGATTTTTTGCAATTAATAAAAAAATTGGCCTTAAAAATTATGTTTTAAGTAAATTGGATTATTTTTTTGATAGATTTACACAAAAATTGTAGTGAGATTCTTGATTTTTTGATGAGAAAAATCTTCGATAAAACTGGTTCAAATGAGGAGTCAATTGTTGATAGTTGTAGATTGATTTTCTTCGCTAATTTGAAAAATTTGGTTTTAAAAATGTAAGTAGGAGTCAAGAAAAACATTTTTCTGCATTAAAATGCAAAATTTACCAAGCGATTGATTGTTGTCTTTTGTAAAATGCTCTGGTTAAAATATATCTTAACTGGAACATCAGTTGGTGACTTTGGGGATTTTTTTTTATTGATTTATTTAAACAAATGGAGTAAAACCACTTAACTATTTATTTTAAACATTTTTCTAGCGATTTCTAATAAATTTAAGTGGAGAATGACTTTTTTCCATAAAAAAATCACAGAATAGAATCATCGATCAAAAATGAGGTTGACTAGTGATTTTTCCAAATTTTTTCCATAAATTAATTAAAGTTTTTTTTCCAAATTACATTGCGAACCGTTAATTTGAATCTTACTCTAAAAAATTGTGCAAAATTTTTGGCGGAAAGCACATTATTTTTAAAAGAAAAACCTCCGAAAACTTTTTCTTTTTGTTGTATCCAATCCAACTAATGATTTTAACAATTCATTTCCCTTAATTAATCGCATTATATTGACTTAAAAATGTTATGATTTGATAGTACAATCATTTTTTTATGAATTTGTATAAAATTTAATTTGTGATAGTAATTTTTTCAAAGGAAAAACTTCGTTTTTCTTGGCAAGTTTTTCCCCATTAAATTATTGCCACCGGCTGTAAGATACGGTCGACTTGTCCAACTCCAAGACCGCGTCTCTCAAAAAAACGCACGTGGGTTCCTCAAGTGAAAATACTTCATTCAAAATTGGCGACTTAAATAAATAAATCGTTCATCCCGCTCATCTAAAATGAAAAAATAAGCCTCTCAATCGTAAATTTGATAAATTAATACAACAAATCTTAACAATGTTCTCAGGAGACTTGAAGTTCTTGGAGCCGAGCTTGGTGAAATTTGCCATATTTACCAACGAAGAAATTCACAAGTTGAGTGTTAAAAAAATCGTGACATCCCTCACATTTGATCCTCTGGGCCATCCACTTCCTGGCGGACTCTACGACCTGGCCCTCGGCCCACACTCGGAAAAATCAGATCCTTGCACCACCTGTTTGAAGAACAGCTACCAGTGTCCAGGCCACTTTGGCCATATCGAACTTCCTGTTCTTGTGGTAAATCCCGTGTTCTATTCAGCCGTCGCAACAATCCTTAAACTATCATGTCTATCCTGCCATACCCTACAAATTCATCCTACGTTCAAACAAGTGTTAATCACCCAAATGGATTTGTTAAACTCCGGATATGTGGTCGAAGCTCAAGAACTGGCCAATTTAGTCAACGTACTGCTGGAAAAAGGAGACGACAATGAGGAAAAATCCGATGAAAACATCAGCGTGGGAAATTCAATTTTGAATCGATTTAAAATTTTGGCAAAAAAATCCTCCACGGTCGCCAATAATAAAACGATTGAAACAATCCGATCGAATTTCGTGCGCAATTTTTTAATCGCAATGAAACCAAAAAAGAAATGTATCGATTGCAAAAAAATAATCAACAAACTATCAATCGTAAAAAATTTAGTTTCGATTAACGAAACGGAGACCAAAAGAAGTGGGAAAACATCCACGAGAATGATAATGCCTGATGAAATTCGAGAAAAACTTCGTAATATTTGGAATGTAGATAGAGAAATCCTGTTACAATTGTTCCCAATTCTAAATACTTCGACAAATGAAAACGCTGTGGATATTTTCTTTCTCGATGCACTTTTAGTGACTCCTCCATCGATTCGTCCAATCAATATTGTCAACGACCAAATTGCCGAACATCCAAAAACCACTTTATACAAAACAATCATTGATCATTGCTTGCTTCTTCGGCACATCATCAACACAATACAAACCGGAGCCAATGTAGAAGAATTAAACTCGGAAGCCGCATCGCTGATTAAAGCCATTCGAGGAGATCAGCTCATCGAAAAATTTCATTCCGCCTGGCAAACATTGCAAGCCTACATCGACCATTTAATGAACAGCACGGAACACAGCAATATTTCTATTAAAAGTGAAGGTATCAAACAATTAATTGAAAAGAAAACCGGATTAATTCGACAACACATGATGGGAAAACGAGTCAACTTTGCGGCTCGTTCCGTAATAACACCCGATCCCAACTTGGACATAAACGAAATCGGAATCCCTGAAGAATTCGCCAAAAAACTCACCTATCCCGTTCGGGTCACCCCGTTCAACGTAACCGAACTCCGTAAATTGATTTTAAACGGACCCAACGTCCATCCCGGGGCTACAATGATCGAAAATGAAAGAGGAAAACTATTGTTGATTCCGAAAGTGAAAGAGACTCGGCAAAGTATGGCGAAACAATTGTTAACTCCAGACTCAAACCGGGACAATCAAGGAACTTTCAAAGGCGTCAAAATTGTACATCGCCATTTGCTAACCGGAGATTTTGTCTTATTAAATCGACAACCAACCTTGCACAAACCCAGTATCATGGCACATAGTGCTCGTATCCTTAAAGGTGAAAAAACACTTCGTATGCACTACTCCAATTGTAAATCATACAATGCAGATTTCGACGGAGATGAAATGAATGTACATTTTCCGCAAAATGAAATCGCCAGAAGTGAAGCGGTTAATATCGTAAATGTTTGTAATCAAAATTTGGTGCCCAAAGACGGGACTCCGTTAAGTGGATTAATTCAAGATCACGTAATAGCTGGCGTTCGTTTATCAATTCGAGGGAAATTTTACACAAAAGACGACTACCAACTTTATGTTTTCACGGCTTTGGCTCACAAAACCGGACATATCATCACCTTGCCTCCGGCAATCATGAAACCGGTGCAACTTTGGTCCGGAAAACAAATTTTGTCCACGTTAATCATAAATTGCCTCCCTCCAGGTCAACCACTACTAAATTTGACTGGCAAGGCAAAAATCAACTCCAACTCGTGGATACGACGTCCACCACGTCCATGGAAATGTGGTCAAGAATTCACAAATTCCGAGACAATGAGCGAAGCGGAAATAATCATACGCCAAGGTGAATTGTTGACGGGAGTTTTGGATAAAACCCACTGCGGAGCCACCCAGTATGGATTAATTCATTCCGTTTTTGATCTATATGGAGGCATATATTCCTGTCGACTTCTCAGCGGAATATCGAAACTGTGTTCAGCGTTTTTGCAACGCGAGGGCTTTACGTTAGGTGTCAAAGATATTCTAGTCGTACCCAAAGCGGATTTAAATCGCTCGGATTTCATTGGAAAGCTACGGCAAGTGGGAACCGTGGCCGCGGCGCGGGCTATAAAAGTATCACCGAAAACCGACGAGGATGCCATTCGAAAAAAAATCGAGGAATCCTACGCGGCCAATCCCAAATTTCGGATGATTATTGATCGCGAGTTTAAAACCGAAATGGATCCGTTCACCAACAATATCAATAAGACGTGTATTCCGGGCGGATTGGTTTCAAAGTTTCCGGATAATAACCTACAATTAATGGTGCGATCAGGAGCCAAAGGCTCCTTGGTCAATTGCATGCAAATTTCGTGTTTACTCGGCCAAATTGAACTGGAAGGTAAGAGACCGCCGTTGATGATTTCCGGGAAATCTTTGCCCAGTTTTCGGCCGTATGAAATCACTCCGCGAGCTGGCGGTTTTATTGATGGACGATTCCTGACGGGAATTCAGCCACAAGAGTTTTTCTTTCATTGTATGGCAGGGCGGGAAGGGTTGATCGATACTGCCGTGAAAACTAGCCGCAGTGGATATTTGCAGAGATGTTTGGTGAAACACTTGGAAGGATTAACAATTAAGTATGATTTAACCGTTCGGGATAGTGATAATCGAGTGATTCAATTCTTTTACGGAGAAGATGGAATGGACATTGGAAAAGCTCAGTTTCTCAATGAAAAACAAATAGACTTTCTGATTGATAACATGAATGTTATTATGAATGATGAGGAAAAGAAAAATTTGGAAATCGACGAAGAAGTACGTAAATATTTAAAGAAAATTAAACATTGGCGCAAGAAATATGGATCGTTACAAAAACTTCGACAATCGTACAATTGTAGACAATTAAAACGGTGTCCCGATCCGGCTGTTTCAAAATTTCCTCCGGATCACTATCCCGGTGTTTTAAATGAACGTGTTGAAAAGTTAATGGACGAATATTTGAAGAAAACGCGGGATGAAAGTGTTGAAGATTTTAAGAATATGATTAAAGTTAAGTCAATGTCGAGTATGTGTAGTCCTGGTGAACCGGTGGGACTTTTGGCGGCTCAAAGTATTGGAGAACCGTCCACGCAAATGACGCTAAACACATTTCATTTTGCTGGTCGTGGAGAAATGAACGTCACACTTGGTATTCCTCGTCTACGGGAAATTTTAATGTTTGCCTCAAAAAATATTCTCACGCCCAGCATGGAAATTCCATTCAAACCGAACACGTCGCAAGCCGCCATGGAAAAGCTATGCAAAAAACTAAATCGGGTCACTCTTGAAAATGTCTTAGAAAAAATCCACGTTAAAAGCCACCTAGACACAATTAGTCGCCAAGAAGTAATCACCTTAAAGTTTCACTTTTTACCTCAAAATCTCTACCAATCCGATTACTATGTGAAACCAAAACACATTCTTAAACACATGGAAAAGATATATTTCGATCAGATGTTTCAAGCCATCAAAAAAGTTTCAATGACCCACACAAGTTTTGTTACGAGCAAAGAAAAAGCGCCAAGAACACGCGGACCAAAACCCGAAAGTGACGAGGAAGACGACGGTGAAAAATCTAAAAAAGATGCCCAAGCAAAGCGGACACTCGATGACCAAAGCAGCGAGTCGGAGCCGGAAGAAGAAAAAGAAGAAAGCGACTTCAAACACAAACGCGAAGACCAAGAACCGGACAGCGACGAAAATGAAGACGAGGAAGAAAAGAACGACGAAATCGCAGAGGTAAAACACGAAGAAACCGAAGCCGAAGCCCTATCTCGCAGTAAAGTCGTCAACAGTTTTCGCTTCGCTCAAAACTACAAAGTGGACACCAAATCGCAACTGTGGTGCGAATTGACATTTTCCTTGCCACTTTCCATAAAAAAATTCGACATCACCGGCGTGCTAAAAGACACCGCGAAAAAATCAATTGTATGGCAAACGCCGAAAATCAAACGCGCCATTATGTATCAAAACAATGCGGGACAAACGCTTTTGCGAACCGATGGCATCAATATCAGGGAAATGTTTAAATACAGCGATATTTTGGAATTGAAAAAATTGTACTGTAATGACATTCACGCGATTGCCGACACTTATGGCATTGAGGCGGCCGCTCGGGTTCTTGTCAATGAAATTCGAGACGTTTTCAATGTGTACGGAATTACGGTGGATCATCGACATTTGTCTTTGATTGCCGATTATATGACGTCAGATGGAATCTTTCAATCTATGAATCGAAAAGGAATGGAAGACGGGGCCTCGCCGTTACAGCAAATGTCATTTGAATCTTCGTTGATATTCTTAAAAAGTGCTATAATCCAAGGCAAAGTTGACGATTTACAATCGCCATCTAGCTGTTTAATGGTGGGCCATCCTTATCAAGGAGGAACGGGAGGATTTGGTTTAATCCAAGAATTCAGTAAAAGCAACTAATATATTTAGTAATAATTTGTTCCTTTTTGATAATATCTAATAAAAAAATGTTTTGAAACTATTAATCAGATTCTTTGAGACTTATATCCTTTTCAAAGATTGCGCCTCGGTTGTAGCTATTCTAAATTAATAATTGAAGCATTGGGTACAACAAAGGCGTATATGAAAGTTTTAATGTCTTACATTATTTTAATACTTATAATTTGACTTACATTAACTTTATTATTTATTTGGCCAATGATTTAGTAAAAGGATTAAGGTATTATAACTATTTTAAAGCAACCAGAAATATCGTAAAATTATTATTTTTTTTTACTTGTACTATCCGCCCTTGTTGCACCCAACTGGTAAAACAGATAGGACGTTAATTTTACTATTGATTTTTAAGGAAAATAACTAACAATTTAAATACCTATATAATTACTTTTAATTAAAATCTAAGTTAAACATGTGTATAACAATCACCGTTCAAATATTCAACTTTCTTAATCACTTTTTTTTTGGGTTTTCGTGTTTTTAATTCATCAAAATATTCACTAGATTGAAGGGAATCTTCCGAATCAGCTGCAACCGGCCTCCTGGACGGTCCAGCCTGATCTTTCAGGCCTACTGGGAAGGTCAGGATCTGTTTCAACCACTCAGCATTTTCAGGTTTCATGAAAGGTGTCAAGGATAAAACGTCCCTAATCTTTATGTCTTTTACTTCAGGTTTTTCTACCTGCTGCAAATTCAAATCATGTTTGCTAACTGGCAAAACATTCTTCTTAAATGTAAAATTAAGATCCGGGGATGCATAAACTCTTGAGGTCGTTATCACTCCTTCAGGACTAAAGTCTAGTTTAACATATTGCTGTATAGCAAACCGAGCTTTGTTTTTTCCAGTGGTTGTGGGTGTCTTAGACAAAAAGACCAGTAAACCTTTATTCCAATCTTCAATAAGGTAGCTAGCCATCATTGCATTGAACAGGCTAGGATTGCTTCTTGCTGATGGCATAACTTTCAAGTATTGTTTAGCTGACTCAATAGTTTCCAAAGATTTTAGCAATATGCCATACCTTCCCAAATTTCTGTCAGATTGGTTATAAGAGTGGCATCTTACTGGAAATATATGTTCAATTGACATGTTTAAGCTTTTGGCCAGCCATGTGGAGAACATTACCACTGTTATATTTTTATTTTGGCCTCCACAAGCATCAGAAAAAAATACTATCTTCTTAATATTAGGTAAATTTTGCAACTTTTCTTTAACAAAATGTTGTATGAAAGAACATACAGTGTTGGGTCCCTTTTTGGAATCAATTTCCAGAAAACAATAAAAGGAACTTGATCCATCATTGTGACAGTGAATGTTGAAGTTGAAAAGCCATAGTAATCTTTTATAAAATTATGAAGTTATGTTAAGTTTCGGTATGGGCAAATTATGAGCATAATCAAACTCCAATACAAATGTTTCTGTGTCAGGATTTTTCTGAACTGACTCCAAAAGCTTTTTAAAGTTCAAATTTAAACGCACTTTTGTTATCTATGCAACAAGGGCGTAGCGCCACCTTCGAAATTAATGATCCTCAGGTCACCTGGAAGTGGCTGAAAGAAACGAGTTTTTGGGATACAAAACTAGATGGCTTTATGCATGTTTTGATGTAATAACATCAAAACGGGCTTTGGGTACCGAACGCCCTTGTTACCCCCAATGCTTCAATTAGATACATTAGTCTATGTTTAGCTGTATATTTGGGAGGGTAATAAGTTGAGATGAATTGTGCTTTGTCGTGAGATGTGTTTCGCAGATTAACATTATATCTATTTTATTATAACTAAGAAAGAATTGCAATTCAACTTTATGGTTTTGTACACCGTTGGTTTGGCAAATTTGATAAGGATTTCCATTTGCTGACGTTGGAGTTCTTGCATTTGTTGCATTGAAGTCGCAAGTTCCTTCTACACGGGATTTGCGGTGGACTTGACTGGCAAGACTACGATTCTTCCGGCGCCACGATGTTTTGACGGATTCTTATAGATCTTGACGAAAAAAAAAACGAAAATGAAGAATAGAATTTTTCGATATCTCGCTAGAGTTACCAATTTTAAATTATAGAAAATCCGGAGAGTTGTATTCAATAAAAAAAAAAAAACAGTCTTAAAAATTTAGCAAGTATTCTAAATGATAACGTTCACAAGCTTTACTGATTCATTCTATATTCGAAATATAATAAATATATATTGTTATCGCTTGATAACAGTGGAAAATTTTGCTTCTTATTAACATTGAATAATGTGGAAAATCGTTTTTGTAAACTGGAGTCAAGAACAAATTACATTTTTCTGGAGTTTCCGGTTTAAAATGGGGGAGTTGGTAACCCTAAAAAAATCCGGAGATTATTTTTGTAAACTGGAGTCTGGAGAAAACATTATTTTTCTGGAGTCTCCGGACTAAAACTGGAGAGTTGGTAACCTTTATATCTCGCTTAGTTTACGAATTATCGAACCCCTAAAATTGGAAAATTAGTTGATCTTTTTCGCTTTTTTAAACGGAATTTTCATGAAAAAAAAAGATAAATGTTTACAATCGTAGCTCCACGCTCCGGAGGAATCGTAGTATCCCCACTTGACTCATATTATTGAGTTCTTGTAATTAGATGTGGGATTTCCTCCACTGTTGCATTCGGATTCGATTGTTGCATCTGCAAATTACACAAATACTTTTTAGCTAGCAATAAACTTTATGTGTCCCAATTCCTGGAAATTAAGCAGGTGGTCGTTTATGAGCTTTAGGAGGCTCTTCTACGGTGGTTCTTTGGTAAAGTATGAATCTTAGTTCATAAATTGGATGAACTTTAGCATTTACAGGTTTAAAAGAGTCGGGAGCTATGTTGAGGCTGTTAAAATTTAGTAAGGATATTATTTACTCATTAAAATCAAAAATTTTACAATAAAATTCTATCATTTCCAATCATTTGTTCGGAAACTTACTACAACGGAAGCGCACTTTTACAATTCAAAAAAACTAAAATTTTTACTACATTTATTCAAAAATTGTAATTCAAATCATTTTAATTATAAAAATTTATGTAAATTTGAACTTTTCAATCAATTTTTTCTCATTTAACTCATATTTTTCTTCGAAATATTAATTTAAATGACTTAAAGGACTTAAATCATTTCATTAATTACAGATTCCTAGTTTATCACTTCATGCTTATAACCTCAAAAGTCCACATTGGAATTTAAAAAGGCCATGTAAAATCCACGTGCTTCAAAAATGGGAAAATTTCGAAGTAAACTAAAAGGTCTTTCCAAAGGAAAACGTTGGCCAAAAGGTCAAAGTTCCAGCTCCAATCCAGAGACGCGAAAATATCGAGATGCCGCCAAAACTAATTTTTTTCAAACCAATAATGGTAAAACTTTTGCAACAATTTGAAAACTTTAATTTTTTTTTAACAAAATTCATGCCCATTTCTATGTAGGAGCCAGTAATTTAACGTCAGACGCTCTCCGCAAACATGACGCCCTACAATCATTCAGCGTCAACGACAAAATCGTCAAAAATGACGAAATGTCCGTCGAGGATGGAACCGAAATCGAAAGCACCTCCCAATCTACGTATCGGACAATGGATACGTTTGCCTCCGATTGGAGTGCATGCAGCAACCAATCGTTCAGCAAACTCATACGAATATTTCGTTCCGATTCGGCCTTGCACAAGGAAATGCTGGCTGTTCTGGCAGCCGTTACGGAAGTGATAAAAGCCGAAGGCGGATCGGAAACCACCACGGAATACTATGCAGCACTGATGACAACGCTGGAATCTGCCGAGACCGAAGAATCGGTCGCGGCTATTCTTTCTTTACTCGCCATGGGACTGAAATCAGTTCCCCAAACAGTTTTACGCTCCCAATTCAATATCGCCACCAACGTATACATTGAACTCTTAACAAAATATGCATCTTGTGACAATAACGTAATCACCCGCTCTATTTTAACATGTATTTCAATATTTTTACGAGCTCAAGAACAAGCCGTGTGGGCCAACTCATCAACTATTGTCATGCTAGACGCAATTTTAGCCTTTGTAATTCACCCAAAACCAAAAATTCGTAAAGCGGCTCAACACGCTTTATGCACAGTTCTAACAGCCAGTTGCTTTATGTTACCTCAAAATATCGAAGAAAACACCGCCGCTAAATCAGTAGAACCGTTACGAATTCATCCCGGAGCGACTCACGTCGCTCAATTTTGTAATCAGCATATCGAATCAAGCATTGGCACCTCAGGAGGACAAACTACCACCTTACACATTCTAACAATGTTGAAAGATATAATTCATGTGTTTCCCAAGGCTCAAATCAAGGTAACTTGTATCAGTCCTAAAAAGGCAAATAAAATATTGTTAATTTTGCAGATTACTTGCGAGACAATTTTAAAAATTATGACCTTGAATAAACCATTCGTGAATACGTATGGTTTGGAAGTTATCCATTCGTTGTTCTCAGCCCAATATGTTACCGTCCCGGCTAATATCAACGATCAAATCATTTTGGCTTTATATGACTATCAGCCGGCTATTTCTGATCCACAATCAATGCTAGCATGGCTAGCGGTAATGAAACAAGCTCACATACATTTAGCAGAGTAAGAATATGATAAACTATTGACTCATTTATCTATTAGAAAAAGTTATTCTTTAATTCGAAAGATTCTTTTTGACAGTGTTTATAATAACTTTTTTCTGTTTAGCATTGATCTGACATTGGCTATGAAGCGTTTGCCGCGTATTTTACAAACGTTACTACAAATTTGGCTAACGGAGAATCCCAAATTGGCGACCGCAGTTACGCAAGCCATTGAATCGCTGGTGGTTGATTGTATTGGAGCTGTTTGTGTAGAACCAGAGAAAGTCAAAGTCTACGACCATGAATTGCGACAATGCTTTGCAATTATTGAACAAGGTTTAGGGTTTCAATATCATCTATCCTGGAAGTTTGTTTTGTACATTATGGAAGTTATATTTAAAGTAGGATGATGAAAATTAAAATTGAGGTGTTTTTATCTTAAATATTTTTATCGTAGACTGCAGGAAGTGCATGCAAAGATATGCTCAAATCCTATTTAAGTGTATTATCATCGTTGAGAGATTCACATAAGTTTTCGTACAACAATGAGTTGGAACACGCTGTCGGGGCTGCCATACGCACTGTTGGTCCCGAAATTGTCCTCGAAGCAATTCCCTTAGCAGTATTTATCAATTGGGCGTTTTATTTTTCAAACTTAACACCTTATACGTTTCAGGAAAACGGCGAAATGAACATTGATCGCAGTTGGTTACTTCCGGTATTGAAAGACAACGTTCAAAAATCAACGTTGATGTACTTCTATGAAAATATCAAACCTTTAGCCGAGAAATGTGAACGAAAATCGAAACATATGTTCGAACAAAAAGATACGAATGGTGCTCATATTCAAAAGTTGTATTCAATTCAACTGTGGGCACTGTTTCCTAGTTTTTGCAATAGTCCTTTAGATCTTTCTTCTAATTTTAAAGTAAAAAAAAATGGCTTGATTTATATAAATAATTGAAAACATTTTAAGTGTTATTTTGTTTTTAGAAAATAGCTCAAACTCTTGGAGTTTATTTGACCAATTCAAAAGATTTACGTATTTTGATAATGGCAGGACTTCGTAAGTTGATTAATTATGCTAAGGAAACGAATGAAGACAGTCATATCAAAGAAATAAGCAGATTTGCAAAGAATTATGTACCAATTTTATTGAACTTGTATACAGTGAAACCAAACGGTACTGACGAAGAAGGACAACGATCTGCTTGTTTCGACACTTTGAAAGTAAAAATTTATCATTTCTTTATTTTACTATTGTGTTGAATTGATTTCTCGGGCGAAAAAAACGTTTTTCATAATCTATTTATTCAATTTTTGTAGATTTATTTCACAATTGCTCCTGCAGAACTTCTACAAACATTTTTCACGGAAGCTCTCAAACGATTAAGTTCTTCCGAGGATTCGTTTTTACGAGAAAGTCTTTACGATATTATTCGACTATTAGCGATTTATCAGGACAAAAATCAATTGAAATTATTATATGAACAATGTGTTATGAATCAAATCAAACAAAATTCCAATGCCAAAGAGCAAAAAAAAGCATACCGGTTATTGGAAAGCATGTGCGCTAGTGATAGTGAAGGATGTAAAGAATTTATTACTGGCAACAAGCAATTGCGGTCATTCTTATTAAACTGCTTCGATTCAACAATTGCGAGCAGTAAAACTGCTCGAATGAAGTGCTTACGATATATTATATCCAAGTAAAAATAAAACCGTAAATTAAAATGAAATTATTTCATTAAAATTGTATGTTTTAGAACGTTTAACAATGCTGATATTGACGCGAAAATTATCAAAAGTGCAATCACCGAATCGATTATTAGTATGAAGGATATTAGTAAGAAATGTAGATTTGAGGCGCAAACTTTGTTGTTAACAGTCGGAGAGATGTTTATGGAAAGTGAAAAAAATTATCAGAAATTTATTGATGCACTGATAGCCGGATTTGCTGGTGATCAAAATTTAATTGTTGGAACAATTTTGGCGTTCACTACGTGCTTACATAACTTTAGCGGTATTTAAAAGCGTCAATTAAGCCAGAAAATTGTTTATGAGTTTCTTGATATTTTAGGTTCATTGGGAGTTGAAAATCTAAAATTTTTACTGGAGACAATTTGCAATTTGATCAAATCTCCGATTAGAGAAGTCGCGTATGCATGTTTAGGTTTTTTGAAACTTTATATTATATCATTACCGTTGGGTTCGGTTTCACCACATTTGGCGTTAATAGTAAGTTTTTTTTTGTTAGTAATAAAAGTGGTATTTAATTAATAATTCTTAGATCACATCAATATCTGAAATGACTGACGATTGTAAAAGTCATTATCGAATAAAAATTGGATATTTGCTCGATCGTTTAATTAAAAAGTTTTCTTATGAAACTGTTGCCAAATTCTTACCGTCAAGCGATGAAGTATTACATAAGAAAATCCGAAATCTTCGTAAATTGCAAGCTCGAAAGAAACGAGTGAAAGACGAACAAAATAAAGAACCAGAGGATGATGATGATAATGAATTTTTACATATGAAAAATAAACCAAAAACGTAAGTATGATTTTAATATTTGGAGAAAAAATATCAAAATAAAACTCTTTAGAATCGATGAAATATTGGCTGATTCCGATTCTGACGATGATATGGAAACGGACGAGCCAAAGAAAACAAATAATAAAAAATCAGAAACGTGGATCGAAGAAAATTTGGATAGTATTGTTGATTTCACAGATGCATCTGCTATTAGTAAAATAAGAGGTATATGAAGAAAAAATGTAAAACCGTCGAGTATTTAAAATGTAATTACAATTATAGCTTCCAATCCGTACAAGAAAATATCTAAAGAAGTTAAGGAGAAAAAAGAAAATCGAGGATTTAAAACAGCGCCCGATGGGCGCTTAATAATCACTGAAGATTCAGACAGTGATTCAGAATCAAAAAAGAAACATAACATCATTAATTTCAATTCAGATTCCGGTTAGTATCTTTAAATTAGTGAGGTATGATTTAATTACAAATCGAATACATTCAGATGACGATATTGACGACACTAAAACGGTGGAAACGTTTAAAATCGGCGGAAATCGTGGCCAAAAACGAAAACGAAATTCTGATGCGGAATCGGTGAAAAGTGGTTCAACAATGGGACCTTCCTCGTCCAAATATAAAGCTGGTGGATCGGGAATTCATCGACCAGTGGATTCAAAAGAAAATATAAAATCGAGAGGAGATAAGAAAAAGCCGGGACAATTAGACCCGTATACGTATTTACCTTTGAAACGTGCCACTTTGAATAAAAGGTATTGAGAAAATTATTTGTTGAACGTTGAGATTACTTTGCGAGAATCAAGATCTAATAAAGTTGTGTTTTTTTTTTCGTTGCAGAAAACGATTGAAAAATGCGGGGCAATTTAAAAATATTGTCCGTGGCGTTAATAAAGGAGCACAAAAAGGATTAAAAGCAAAAAGAAAATAAAATTGTCTATTTATTTGTTGTTTTTTTTTGTGATTAATAAAATTTTATTCCTTATATATTATTCTTATAGATGCTGGCGAGAAGAGTGCATATTTTGGGCGATTTTCACATGGAGGTGTAAAGTTTAAAATTATTTAACTCAAAGAGATTAACATTGAAATAGATCCAATGTCTATAAAGATAAATATTTTATAGGAAGAGTGTATATCGATATTTGTAGGGGTCTTAGACAAAATATGTTTAGGAGTCCATTTCTTTAATATAATTTAATTTTTAAAGCTGTAATATGACTAAAAACTCGATTCTTTTAAATATTACAATTTTCTGTTAGGATATAAGTTCATATGAATATTTATGGCATAAATTATATTAATTTTCAAAAAAAATAGCTATAATTTTCGGTTCCCTTCACCCCCTTTTCGATTCTATATATTTAGTCCTGGAAACTTTTTTACCGACTTTAATAAAAGAAAATGATCGACTTACGTGAGTCACGTAAGAGGAAAAAAGAAAGTTGTCATTGGAAGTATACTTCATCTTATTGATAGTGATGTTCAACTATTTGTGTTCTCCGGTGACATGATGCTTGAAAAGTTTTTTCAAAAAAACCATAGAAAATGCTACTTTTTGAATTAGTTACTAAGTGCCAATGATCAAAAATGCTTAAAATCACAGCATTAAACACCAACTCAACGTCAAGTTCAGATTCTGACTTTGACAATCCACAAATTACTAAAGAAGCTCAGGTTCGAAAATTGTCAAAACACTAAGCCATTTCATTTCCTTCTTTTTTTTTCTTTGAATTCCAGGAAGAAATTACTCACACTAAGTACAATAAGGCCTTATTTTATCAACGAGAAGGCAAATATAATGAAGCATTATATTTGTTGAAAGAAATCACCGAGGAAGATTTGATCAAGTTGGAGGAAAAAGATGGACTACCGAAGAAGTTTCAGAGTTTAAAATATTCTTCGTATAGAAATATTGGCTTGTTATTCAGTAAAAAATCACTACCGCAAGATGCTCTCAATTTTTATTTAGATGTAAGCCCCATTTAGCATACGTAATTTGGAAAATTTATCGGAAAAATTTCCGGCTTTTAAAATTGGCCGCCATAATTCCCATTCATAGCCTACTAAAATCAACTAAAAACATGTCTTTCATTTTAAGGCTGCTGAAATCGATGGGACCGATGTAACATTATGGCACAAAATTGGAAGTTTGGCACTTGAAGTGGAAGATTTCGTTTTGGCTGTGCAAGCATTTGAGCGTGGTTTGGAATGTAATCCGAAACATTGGCCTTGTCTTGATAAAATAATCACAATTTTGTATGGGATTCGGGAGGAGGTGTCCTGTCTTTGGTATATCAGTAAAGCATTCAAGTTGAACTTTGAGTATTTGCGAGGTCTAGCACTACGAGCACTTATCTATAAAGACAACACTGCCATAAGAGATTACTATGAAAAATTTAACCCTGACCAGTATGTTCTTAACTACTAATTATCAATGAGGTTTTTGCTATTTTAATTTTTTCACTTTAGTGTTTTCGATCCAAGCTTGGACACCACTTTTGATAAAAAGGAAGGAGATTTACTGATTGAAGAATCGGAAAAAATTGCTGAAATCGTTCGTGAACAAATAAAACTTAAAGATTTAGAACTTCAATTTGTTACGTTACCATTGATACAACCGTTGGATGAGTATACGTGGTTGTCTGTAGGAAAAACAATCATAACTATGTACAACTACTTGTTGGACAATGAAAAAGTATGCATTTAATTATAAACGTTCAACCCTAATAAGTATATGAAAATTGATTTAAAAATATTTTGACTTCAATTGAAATTAAATCCAAAATTGTTTTATTTAAAGACAAATCGGTCGTAGCTTTTCACGAATTTTTCATATATTTATCCGTTGCAACCTTTTATTCAGTTGACTTATATATCGTTCCTTTTTTAGAGTTTATTTACTCCACTTGAACTTAACACAGTATTAAAAGAAATAGAAACAGAAGTTCAGAACGAAGATGAATTGAAAATGGATGTCGACGAAGAAAATAAAGAAATTAAAGAAGAAGCAGAAGAAAAAGATTTAGATTCATACAATTTCTGTAAACTCATTTTAAACGAATGTATCGAAAATATGAAATTAACTGAACCAAATCAAACTGATCAGATTTCCAACACTGAAACAAATACTCGGGAAGACATAAAAGATGCTCAAATATCTGAAAGTATACACGATTTTGTTAACGAAGAAATAATATCATCCGTTAATTTAGATGAAGCCCCTGTAAATGAAGACGAAAATAAGGCCATAAGCACTATAAACGATTGTATTGACAATGATATAAGTGAATTAGTTAAAATCACATCAGAATTAGAAAAAACGGCCAAACAAGCCGAACACGAAACCAATATCGAGTATGAAATGGAAATGCAAACTTCTGAAAATCAAGACGACCCAAAAGACAATGAAGATATCGAGAAAAAGACTGACACGGACAATACAATGGACACTCAAGAAACCACGGCAAAGGATGACGGTGCCGGCGAATCGGACACGTGTAATCGAACTAAAGACAAAGATGAGAATGATTCGACCAAGGAAAAAGACGAGAAAGAATTGGCCAAGTCAAAGGCCAATTTGAAAAATGCAAATCGCAGAAGACGAAGTTCACTTTTGATGTTGGAACCGTGGGGATGGCATCAATTGCGAAAGTCAAACCGGGCAAAAATTGGAAAGGGGACGAAAGAATCGCGAGACAACACGATTCAAGGATGGTTTAAACGGATTTTAAGTTCATTTCTGTAAAAACCTGAAGAAAATTTTGAAGAAAAAGATTTATTAACTTTATAATTTCAGACCAAATGGAATTGGGTCGACTAAAGATGAAGACTCTAACATAACGACTTTAGAAAATAAAACGGAATCTTCAAATATTCATATAAGGTATTGATTGGTCTATGGTACTCATTCAGTGTTTTTTTTTTAACGCCGTATTTTATCTCCACATTTCAGTGATTGTTCTTATTTCAATTCGGAAAAGGAACTTACCGACGTGAAAACGTTTTGGGAGGAATTTGCCTTGTATTTTGATTCATCGAAATTTGGACCTCAGTGTGATATTTTAACAGTTTTAGAGTTTTATATTTATGCTGTCGCATCCAAATGGGAGTATGTTTGGTCTGAAGAACTGATATCAATATTTTTGGAAGCATATGAAATAATGAGGTGATATCAACAAAGAAACACTGAAATATCTATGCATTTATTTTAATTTACTCTTTAGATTGTATATCAAACATCCGAATGTACTCGACGATGATATCCCTACAGAAAAATTAAAATTAGATGCTGAAGTTACTCTATTCTACGGGGAATTATTGGTCGATCGGTTATTAACAGAAAAAAACGATAAAACCAATGAAAAGTATTTATTTTTTCAAAGTTTTTCAACATATGTTTGATTGATTTTTCTTTAGTAAGCCGTTAAAACAATTTCCCATACAATCGGAGGCTCAAATTGGGTTCGTATCAGCCAGAAAAGGAAGTTGGGGAGACGATTTTCCTTCATATTTTATTCGAGTGTGTTATCTAAAAGCATTGATAGCCGTTGAAAATCTTCAAAACGTAGACGCTATCGATATCCTAGAAAATGTAAATCATAATTATTTTTTGTTCTATAAATCTTTAAAAATATTTTTTTTTTAGTTGTTACAACAATTGGAAATCGATAATTGTAATCCAGATATTACGGTGTTTCTTCCAAACTGTAAGAATAATCAGATTGTTAAAATAAAAACAGCACAAGAACTATTGAATTCATTGAAAAGGTTTATTCTTTGGACTTGTTATGGAACTAAATATTTTATTTGATTTCATTTGATTTTAGACGAGAAAGTTTGAGTAAAATGATTGAATTGTTTGATAAAAAAGCGTACAATGAATTAGTTAGTATTGTTCTGGAAGAATTTGATGGTTTTAACGATGATAATATCATAAATACGGCTCCCAGTGGTGTTGATCGGCCAGTACAAATATCCATGTTGTTGGAATCTTTGTGGTACACAAATAATTTAGAGGTATTATTATTGTAATAAGAAGTTAATTAAATTTATCTAGAATTTGTATTTTTTTTTTCTAGAACTGTTTAAACTATTCCGAAAAATGTTTGGATGAGGCTTTTAAAAAGTGTACAGAGTATGATTCTGATTCGGAATCAGAAACGTATCAACGTTGGTGTTTAGTTTTATTGAAATGTTTGTGTTGTATAGAAGAGTGCATTAAAGAAGAGGGTCTTTTTATAAGTTAGAATTTTAAGATATTTATGAAGTTTTATCATTTAGATAATATATATTTTTAGTTGATTCATTTGAGGCCAAATATTTGCAACGATTGGTGGAAAATTTAGCTCAAATTGCATGTTATCAGTTAGAGTCAAATAACGGAAGTCTTCGAATGCCGTTTCAAACCGTACAACCGTGGATTTTATTGCATTATGTTTTACAACGGTAAGGATAATTTAGAAAAAAAAATAATATAATTTGATTATTGTATTTTTTGATAATTTAGCGAAGAGGATAAAGGAAAAATAAAATTATCTTTATTTGAACGTAAAAGTATTAGTGGTTCCGACGAAGATGAGGATGAGGATGATATTCCACCGTCACTAATGGTTTTATTTGTAGCCCACGATTTTCTTGGGAGGTATAAGTTTAACCAGAAACTATTTTTTTTTTTTGTTGTTGAGATTAATAAAACCATTTCAGACAAAGTTGGTGTTGCTTTAACGAAGGGGAGTTACTCTTATTCACTTTGGATGTTGTAATGCCTCTTTTGCGTTCTCCATTCTTGAATTCAGTGCGGGAAAAAATATCGCAACATATCGAGCAAATTTTTTATTGTTTATATCAACATCCTAGCAAGAAAAACAATAAGGTTTAATTATCAATTGATTGATTTATTCGCAGAGCTTTAATTTCTATTAATTTTCATGTAAAGGTTCGATATTTGGTGGATCATAATGTTTCACCTCAAAAATTATCGTGGGAACGTGCTCAACAGTTGTTTGAGTTTTTCAAGCCTGATATTACTCCAGAATTTGACGGTTATAAGTATGGGTCAATAAGTGCCGAAACTGAGGGGTTATTGAAACGAATTGTTCATTTGATTCCACCTGAAAATGATCCACAGTCGTTATACACGGAAGTCACAGCATTTATTGAAGGAAAAATCGAAAAAATGCCCCCGTTAAGACCAACACTACCCGAAAAAGTAACACATTTAATTCAATTAAAAAAGGGTGCAATTGAATACTGTTTCTTTTAGATGCAAAACATTTACTATTTACTAGGAGATTACTATTTTAAAAACAGTGAATTTACAAAAGCGTTCAAAAATTATGGATTAGATTTGTGCATGAATCCGGAACGAATCGATTCATGGGCTGGAATGGCTCTGTCGAGAGCCAGCGTCTTAGAAACTAAACTTAACTCATGCGAATCATTTAAGTAAATATTTCCAGCAAATTGAGTTCAGCTGTATGTATCTCTATCTTTTTTAGTGATGCTGAATTTCTTGACAAAGCCCGAACTGTGCAACTATGTTTTAAGCAGGCGTTAGATATTTCTCCCGATCATTCAATGCTTTGGATTGAATATGGGGCGTTTGTTTACAGCATTCATTCGTTTTGTTCGCGACTTATGAAAACCGAGGCCGATACTTTAAGCATGGAAAAGTAATTGCTTAGAAATTATAGGAAAACTGCGAACTTTTCTGCAAGTTTTCTTAGTTATTTAAGTTTATTTATAATTGATTTTTTTAAGATTTGAAATTTTGGAAACTCAAAAGGAATCACTGTTGAAAAGTGCCAAGGAAAGTTTCATTTCAGCCGATATAATTTGGCAACAGTCTGATGATGTGAGCGAACAAGATGAACGATGGTTACATCAGTATATGCAAGGGAAAATCGCAGAAAAACAAGCGGAAGAACCTACGGTTTATATGAATCATTATATGAAGGTTGAAAAACATTTATATGCATGTTAAAACTGCACTTGAATTTGATTACTATGAAATCATTTTTTTTTTTTGCTTTTAGTCAAAAGAGCTATTGCATGATTGCAATTGTCAATATCCTCCAAAAATCAACTACAACAATCCTCAAACTTTAGCCGTGGAAGCCTTGGAAGTTTTTTATCGAATTCACTCGTCAATTTTAAAATACATTGAGTTACACGAAAAGAAAACTATTGTCAACTCTGTGGGCAAATTATTCACTGAATGCTTAAACGATTGTGGCGTTAGTGGTTTTATTACGGGAATTTGTAAGGAAGATGAAGGAAAGAAAAAGAATCAAACCGAATCAACCACTGAAATCGTTCACAATGAACCACGAAAACGGTCGGTTTCTGAAAGTAATTCCGAAGAAAATGTTAAGCGAGCCAAACTTACCACGAGCGACCACGGAGCAAGTGGAGAAATTGAAGACAAATGTGAGGATCAAGTGAAAGACGTTGAAAAACCATTGGAAAAAATGGATGTGGATGATCCAAATAATAAGACGGGCGAATCGTCATCGGGTCGAGTGGCTACTCCGAATAGTTTAACGAGACGAGGCTCTTATGAGAGTACAACCACGACCACAACACAAGACCAAACCAGTGGAACCAGCAGCGATTCGAGTGATTCAAGTTCCGATGACGATTCGAGTGATTCAAGTTCGAGTAGTGATTCGGAAAGCAGTTCTGAAGATTCAGATAATAGTTACGATTTTTTTTCTCTTAAAACCAATTTTAGTATCTCTAAATTATTGATTTATTTAAGGTCCAACAGTAACACCAGAAAAAATTGAGCAAATGACCAAGCAGTGCATTCAAAGTCTGGAACTTTGCATTTGTCGTTTTCCTCAACATTACAAGGCGTTGTATCGTCTCGCTTATCATTATTTTCATAGACCGCTGGAATCGCGGGATCTTATCAAATGTCGGCAGCTTTTGCTTGGACAATACACTTGTAGTGGTGGAGCTTTGATTCAAGGTCTTTTTTCCGAAAGGAAGAACAATAATTTTTTTAATGTAAAATTGAAATTACAAAGTTTAAATCGTATAATTTATGTTATTGAAATTTTAAGGGAGTATGGCGAATTCCGGTGAGTGAAATGGATCGGCCTGGAAGTTTTGCATCACATATGAGCAGATGTATTGCGTTATTAATGCAAGTTTTACGTGCTAGTAGCGATCATCGCACTTTGTTGGAATTGTGTTTACAATTGAAACGAACTCCCGACCCTGACAAGTAAATCGATTTTTTTTTATTAAAAAAAAAACATATTTTATTTGGTTTCGTTATATTTTAGAAAATATTTACGGGAATCCGAACGGGAGCAACTTTCGCAACAGGCATTGTCGTTATGTTTGCAATGTATTCGAGAGCTTTTACGAGCTATTTCCTCTGGGAAATACATTTTAACTAATCCCGTGGGAACTAATACAATCGTTGATGAACCTCCACCAACCACAAACAATGATTCCAATCCAGCCAGTACGATATTAATTGATGTTTACCGAGCATATCAGAAGGCTCAAAAATCTCTTGCTAATAAGGAATCATTGTTTGCGGCAATATTGATCGAGGCTTATAAATGTTACATGAATGGAAAAGTAATTTTTTTCACCAAATTTATAAGAAAAAAGTTATGTGTTTTTTTGTTTTTGAACTTAGGTTTCGGAAGAATCAAATCTTTTGGAAATAGCAATTAAATTTTGCCAACAGAGAATAAATTTAAGTCGAGTCCAGCAGGTTCAACAACAATCAACTTCTTCGTCTATCTCTTCTGCAGCTACTGTTCCTCAACAAGCTCCGACACAACCTATTCCAGTGGTAAAACAAATGTTTTACTTAAATCTTTTGTTGTATTGTTAATCGAAGTTTAATTGGTTTTTAATTATTTTTTTTAGAAGAAGTCAGTTTCGAAACCATCTTCTAGCATTCCTAGTCGACCGAGAGGTCGACCACCTAATTCGACTAAAACTGATTATATGCAAGGGCTTTCCTATAACAAATTAAACAATTTGGCCAATGCCTTTAATTTATTAAACATGCCTCCTACTGGACGGCTAGATTTGTTTCCGTTTAACGCTTTGTCAATGGCGTCGATGCTTGGAAATCGAACTGAAACTACTGCAACCACACCGACCACATCAGCATTTCCGTTAATGTCCAATGACACAATTGAATCATTCATTCGGTCCTACAATTTCTTAAATATGCAAATGCCCTCATTTCCCAACTTAAGCAGTTTTCCACCGTCCGTTCTGCAACAAGCCATTGAAAACATGAACGCCTCAGCTCAATCCAACTTGACGGAAAATTTAATCAAACAATACGCACAAATGCTAACCAAAGAAATGCAAAAAACCAATGTGCCAACCAGCACAAATGTTCCTATGCCGCCAAAAGAACCACCAAAAAGTAAAGCACCCAACAAAGATTCAATTTTAAAAGCGGTTTATCGAAAAGATAAAACTACTATTAAAAAAGATGTTC
This sequence comes from Sisyra terminalis, assembly GCA_958496175.1. NCBI lineage: Eukaryota > Metazoa > Arthropoda > Insecta > Neuroptera > Sisyridae > Sisyra > Sisyra terminalis. The sequence continues at coordinate 7,751,384 of OY292278.1, forward strand.
CAAAACCGCCAGTGATTGAATCACAAAAGAAAGAAATTAATATGTTTAAAGACCGTCCCTACTTATCGGTAACTCCAGTCACGTCTACCACAATTCCACCAGCCACATCTGCCAAACCGACCAATAAAAATCCGGTGAAAACTTTGCAACAAAAGCTAGCGGAACGACAAAAACAAAACGTGCCGTCGAAAATTAATTTGCCTGCAACCGAAACGGCTCCGATGAACTTCGCAGCGACCTCCACCTCGGTTTCGGTGTCTCACCCGCATTCAGCGACTCCGCCAGCGGCTCATTCTTCCCATTCGAAAGTATCATTCAATCCTAACTTTCCACCTCTTCCGGCGCACACGTCTCCAATTAAGTCAACCAACACAAACATCTACAACATATCACCAACGAGTATTTCGTTTTTGCCAAGTCCGTCGCCGCCCCGAGCTGAAGACATCGCTGCTTTGATGAACGCCAAGCCGCCATTTGCTAAAATGCCAAACGTTTCGCAAATGGCCAACATTACCAAAATGCCGAGTGTCCCGAAAACTGACTATGGCTCGGTGGCGACCTTGCCCAAGAAATTGCAACAAAGTGTACCGAAAAAGAAGCCGCCAGAACCGGTTCCAGAAATAATTATTCTTGATGATGATTAGTGTTTTTTATGTGATTTTTGATGTCATTTTATACTGCATTTTATTTTGATTTATTTATCAGCGAATTGTAAAAAAAAAATATTATTGATAGTATGCAAGCAGTTGCTCAGTGATTTCAGGGATTCCTTAATATTTTTTTTTTAATTTTATATCTTTCTTTTTTTTATTTAAAGGATTCGCCAGGACGAGATTTGAAAAACCCTCCATACTGCAGCGTTAGTTATTGTGTTTCCTGAGCCTCTATTTCATCTATTGTAGTCCGAGAAGTCGAAGAAATTTTAGTATTGAACCTGTACTAGCAAGAAGTACCGCCGACTCTCGGCGGATAGAAGCATTTCTCGAAACTTCCGAATTTAAAAGAACCTAAATTATTGGTACCAAAGTTACCATAGGCTAAAGCACACGATCATACAATATGGGTTGCCTAAATATCTTATTTTATGATTTTTATTTATTTTAAAAATGTTGGCTCATGTGTACCTTAGCACACCCACAATCTGGCAATGTTGCATTTTCGACTTTGTCTTTAATTTAATTCGCAATATTTTTGTTTATTCAATTCTATTATGGTATAATTCTCTCTTTCGTGGCTAAATTTTCATTATGGACCTATTTAATCGCGAATTAAATTAAAAACAAAGTCGAAAATGCAACATTGTCAAATTGTGGGTGTGCTAAAGTACATATGAGCCAAAATTTGGAACGAATATCTGATGGTATTTTGATTTATTTATCAGCGAATTGCAAAAAAAATATTATCGATAGTATGCAAGCAGTTGCTCAGTGATCTCAGGGGTTCCTTAATATTTTAATTTTTTAAAAATTTTATGTCTTTATTTAAAGGATTCGCCAGGACGAGAGTTAAAATAGCCTCCATACTGCAGCGTTAATTGTTGCGTTTCCTGAGCCTCTATTTCATCTATTGTAGTCCAAGAAGTTGAAGAAATTTTTGTATTGAATCTGTTCTAGCAAGAAGTACCGTCGACTTTTGGCGGATAGAAGCATTTCTCGAAACTTCCGAATTTAAAAGAACCTAAATTATTGGTACTAAAGTTATCATAGGCCATGCTCACGATTATGCAATATTGGTTGCCTGCATACCTATTTTATGATTTTTTCAATATTTTTTATTATAAAAATGTTGTCTACAAATTTTTCATCTAGAATGGGACTAATTTTTCTGAATCTTTGATCTAAAAAATTGGAATGAATATCTGACGATTTTTCCGCAAATTCAATAATCATATCTGATTTCAAAAAGTTCATATCTGCCAAAGAATCAACTTTCATCAATTATTAGAGTTTGGTTGAATATTTATTTTTAAGAAATTAGAGGCCTTTTACCACCTTTTACATATTAGGCATATTTCATTTCTAAATCCCATTCTGTTCAAATATTAAATTTGCATAAAAGGCTCCGGTCTTAATATCCTATTTTACATCCTTGTTTAGAGCTTTAAATCAATATCTCCCATACTGTATTACAATAAAGTTAGCTTTTTTTAGTTACATACATCCAGCGCTCTTGAACTTGACTTTTGAAATGACAGATGTCATCCAACTGTCAAATTCAAAAGAAGTCAAAAAACCGCGAACTAAACTTTGACTTTTTAAAAAAATATCTTATCAATTTTGCATATTCCTAATTAAAAGTCCGAAATTATGTAATTTAGAGTGCAATTTTGTCACAGTTTATTCTTACGAAAATGAATTTAAAGGCTGCATTTATTTTTTGTTTAATTTCTTTGTTAACTTCAAAAACTTTCGGTAAAGATGTTGCGGTACCCAGAATTGGTAAAAGCAGTGGAAAATATCCATATTTCGTTATTCTATCAATGATTTTTTCTTAGGGATAATTGGTGCTGGAGTAGGGGGAACGTCTGCCGCTTATTTTTTACGCGAATTATTTGGTCCAGATGCCAATATTGACGTGTATGAAGCCGAAAATATTGGCGGACGTTTAGCGATTCAAGAACTTGGAGGTCGAAACTATGAAATCGGGGGATCTATTATTCATCCAAGAAATAAATACATGAACGATTTCATCGAATTGTTTGGTACAATTTAAAATTACTTTCAACATTTGATAAGTTTTCAATTACGGTTTTAGAGTTGGAAAAACGATCAACCGATTCAACAGGCAACGAAGGAATTGGTTTTTTCGATGGAAAAGAAATTGTCTTTCAGACAAGCCCCTCGAAATGGGTGACCGCTGCAAAAATATTATGGCGCTATGGTTTTGGGCCTATGAAAATTGAATCGATTGTTAACGATATGCTTGATCAATTTGATCGGTATGTTAATTTCGGTTTATTTTTCATGACTAATGTTAAAAACAAAAAAACTTTTATTTAGTATTTACGAATTACAAAAAGACGGAAAGGGTTTTAATACAAGTCAAGACTTATTGAAAGCTATGAGCCCTGAATTTCTTGAAGCGCTTACTACATCGACTTACGATGGATTTATTAATGAAGACGTTTCAAAATTGACCATTTCTGAGTTTATAAATGCCATCATAAAAGTCAATTATGGTCAAGATGCTAGTATTCAACTCTTTGTTGGTAAATTTTTCTCTGTTATTCAAGATAAAAAATATAAATTTCTTTTTCAAACAGGTTCGGTTTCATTAGCCGGGTCCATAGGTGATTTATTTTCTATAAAAAATGGAAATAAACAAGTTCCAGTTGAATTATTGAAACGTTCCAAAGCTCAAATAATTAATAAATTTGTGCAAGGAATTACTCTCGTCGGTGATCAGTATTCTTTGCAATTTGACGAAAGAAATAAAAAGAATGACTTGTACGATATAGTAATACTCGCCTGTCCTCAAGCCATAAATATGAAAATCAAAATGAAATTTGTCGATTTCGACACGGAAATTAACTTTTCTGGAAAGTATCACCAAACAGTTTGTACATTGGTTTTAGGTGAACGAAATTACACGAGTTTTCCAAGTTTAACGGATGATGATGACGTGCTTGCATTCAATGACAAGTCCTTCTTCAACTCTATGAGTTTACTGAGTGATGTCGAACACGAAAAAGACAGTGAATCGAAAGTTTGGAAGGTTTTTTCCAATGAGCCGTTAACCACAACTGAGCTAAGTTATTTGTTTGCGGAAATCAAAGATTTGTATGAGATAAATTGGTTGGCTTATCCGGAATATGATGTATCGAGTCGCAAAGATTCGTTTGTATTGTACGACAAATTGTATCATATCAATGCAATCGAATGGGCTGCCAGTGCCATGGAAATGAGTGTAATCGGAGCCAAAAACGTTGCTCTTTTAGCACATAATGACTGGAAATATAGTCAAAAAATGGAGGATGAAAAAAATACTAAGCCAAAGAAACAGGTTCACTTTAAGGCTGAATTGTAAATTGTTTTATGTTTAAAGGTAAGATTTTATTCTAACACATAGTTATACATCAACTGTATTGTCCAACAAACAAAGAAACAAATGTAAATGTTAAAAAATAAAATATTTCTTAAAGTCTACGGTCCTTAAATGTGAAGTTTTCAACTAATTCAAGACCAGACTAATTAAAATCTCAGTTAAATGTTTTACATTTATTTCTACAAAATCCAATATCTTTTACCACTACCAACATGAAACTAATTTTTTTGAAGTAAATTCTCGAGTCAACGATATTTAGGGCCTTTGAGGACTTAACAACTATATCTTAATTAGTGATATGATGCCATTAGTGATATGTATTTTTTGGTTTAGTAATATAATGTTTCAAAAAGAACTAGAACGTTAGAATTATATGTGGTTATTCACTCGTCGTCTTCGGGAAATCTTTCATATTCCATTGCTTGCATTCCGATCATTTCTTTGGGGTTGATTGTCTCGGTTGTGCTGTTGTACTGGACAATATTTTCATTTTTCGATAGGAAAAACTTCTGAAACAAGAAGTGCAATAAATTTTGAAAAAAAAATGTTGGCGATTTAACTTACAGTTTTACTGGATATATTCGAGTTTAGGGCAATTAGTAATGGGCAATAAACGATGTTGATTATTCCGATTGATCTCATCAACCACGGAAATCCAATTGTCTTGACGATTTCTCCGCCGAGAAGAGGACCTTAAAGAAATCTAAAATTAGATGTGAGCTTAAAATGAAAAGATTCTAGCTATATCAAATAAATTTTATATATATTTCGCGACCAAATTCCACTGTGATTTTGAGATATGGGCAAAAATGCCAACCCCTATACGGGTAGACCTTTATAAAAACTTTTATGTTAATCGGGTTGCCTATAATACAATGCTTGGAAAAGTGCGTAAAAGTTACGTTTCAGTTATGTGCGCAACTTTTCCGTCAAACTGTCATTGTTGCAAGTTGTGCGATTTTTGTTCTTTATTAACTAATTAACTTTGATTTTTCGGGAAAAAACTATTGAAAAGTTTTGTGTAAGTGTTTTACTTTCTTCAAATGACATTTGTTTGCTTCAAGTAAGTGAAATATTTGCATATTAGAAACAAGTCCCTTATTGCCCATATAACAAAACGCGACTCCTGAGAAAAATTGTCTAAATTAAATAAAAGTTGATGAATTTCTAGAAAATATATGACTTATAACTAAATTATCAATTTTTTACGGGCTTTAACTTAAGTATCTTTGATTTTTCTGTAGTTATCTGCCGAATTGTCAAAGACGCCGGTCCAGATGGACATGAGTTTTATATCGTCTTTTTTCTTATAAAACTTTAAATTAGTATCGAAAAATGGTTTTTAAGTTTTAGTGTAAACTATTTTGAATAAGTTTCAATGAAATTTATTAGGGGATCGATTGATTTTTTTAAAGAAAAAGCTTTGAAAAAAATCATTTTTTTTGACATTCTTTATGGTGAAATTGGAAACCATTTTATATCGAGTGTAGTTCACCAAAGTTCAAGCCGATGGCGTTAGTGGTACGATTGATTAGTTCAAAATTTTTTTTTAAATGAAAACCAAAATATATTGAAATGTTGATTTTTTTTCATTGATTGAGATTTATATGACGACTACTTGATACTTGGAACTTCGTTCGTCTGGCAAATTTTTTGTCTTAGATTGTTGTCCACAATTTATTGTCTAAATTGTCAAAATTTAAAGTTCAACCCTTTACTTTCATCCCTTAGAGAAATGATAATTTATTACATTTAAAATTAAGCAAATATAGCCTCTGATTTAAGTACTGAGTAGGTCGTTTACTAATAATACTTTTTAAATTTAGCATTTTTTTTTAAAGGTCAAAAATTATGATCACTTAAAAGAATTATGGAATACTGCAATCTTGTTACTTATTACACCAATTTGATTTGATTAATCAATGTAAGAATACATAAATTCATAAGGGCACAATTCATGCAAAACATTTTCAATCCTGGAATTCCATTTTTTAATCATAAACCACAATTCTCCGTAATTTAAGGTTTTTTTTGTAATTATTTGATCATTGACTTACCCACTGAATAGGCTAAACTAACTGCAATTTGTTGCAATGCATATACTGCACCATAATGAGATGTATGTCGAGTATCCACTAAATGTGCCAACATTGGCACCAATGCAGCATCTATAATTCCAATACCTACAATTCAAAAAGTCAATTATTTATGTACAGAAAGTCAAATCTGGAAAAATCAAATCTAAAATTGTAGGATCATTAATGATGGTTACAAATTTTGGAATATATAAAGCACTGGTGTAGCTAGACAGGTTTCCCTTTGTGACCCCGAAGGGGGACAAATGGAAGTTATAATCAATAAAAATATGAAAAAAAACTATCAAATTATTCACTGGAATACCATTATAAATAAAACACATACCCAAACCTAGTCCAGAGGAAATATATAATTACACGATTTTATGTATGCACGGTTTTAAAAACGTATTTACTTTAAGCTTTATTAATATAATTATTTTTTTTACTGCTACTGTTACTTTTTTCGTTAATATTTCCTTATGGAGCAACCCTAAGGATTTATTTTCAAAAATTTTGTAAAACAAAAATTAAAAAAAAAAGGTTACTTTAGGATTCGAACCCACGTCTCTTTTATTGTGAGCATTAGAATATCAGATACGTAAGCGAATGTGCTATTAACGTATAATTCTATTAAGTGTTTATTAAGTATAAAAACATTTACATTTCAAAAAGGCACGTCCCACGGGAACGACGGGAACGGGTTAAAAAGTATCCTATGTCCTTCCCCTAGTTCTTAGCTACCTCCCTACTAATTTTCAGTTAAATCGGTTCAGCCGTTCTTGAGTTATAAACAGTGTAACTAACACGACTTTCTTTTATATATATAGATTTTACTCAATTTATAGTAGGTATGTTAAGGAGGCTCTCCTGTATTAGGGCTTGTTAGCCGTATTCATAATGATTCCTTAAGCAGGCTCTTAAAGGTTACTTGCTTAAGCAGGCTTTAATATTTAGGCAACCTTTAATCACCTTTACTAAAATTTCTTATTCATAAATGATTTTCGGCCTTTACTTAACTAAATAATGTCCAGGGGTTGTAAACTCAATGTTATCCGTAACGTCTCTGTTAAAAATGTAATAGAAACTGACATTCTATTGCTGAATGGGCAAATGGAAGTTATAATCAATAAAAATATGAAAAAAACTATCAAATTATCCATTGGAATACCATTATAAATAACACACATACCCAAACCTAGTCCAAAATGTGGGGGCAACAACTGTAAAACACTCTTAGCAGACGGAACCTAGAATCAAATTTTTTTTTTTTAATTTTCCCTATAATCCCAAGTTTCTGAATAATAATTTTACTTACTATAATAGTCGAGCATCCAACTAAGAACATTGCCGCCATGGCAACTTTCCAACGACCAATTCGAAAAGCAAAAACGCTAAAGCAGTTGGTACCAATTAGATAGCCCAAACTATCCGGAATGAAAACAGTTCCCAATTGCCACTTTTCCGGTTTTATATTTTCAATCAACCAAATCGGTAAACATGGTTCTAGTACGGCCAGTGCCGAGGTGGACAACCAAATTGCACACGAGGAAATCACAATTAACGGATCGGTGAGAAGTTCTTTCCATCGAATCGATTCCACATTACCTTGGCTCTGTAAAATTCCAATAAAAAAATAAATTAATTCGGTTTGACTTGGAATTATATGGGCGATTTACCTCAGAACTAGGTTTTAAATCCATATACATAATTTGTAAGACTGGAAACAAATAAATGTAACACTAAAATTTGGTATTTTTATTTCTATTTAGTAGGCATTTAAAAACATTTTGAAATTATTACATTTAAACGACTTTTAATGGGTTTTTTGAACATATATTAAACATTCACTAAGTTGAATACTTATTGAAGTGAAAAGTTCTTTAGCATCGTTGTGACTTGAAATTTTATGAAACGGAAACGGAAATCGGCAATAAAAAGAGAAACATATATATAAATCTATAAGATTTAACATGAAAGAGAATGAGGTAGAAAACATTAATATTTCTTATGGTTGTCCACGCCTGCGTATTACGCTACTTGAGAATGGTTTTCATAGCGACCAATAACAACCGTGTTAAATTGCTTATTATAATTATAAGCATAAATATTTCATTATTTTAATCAAATTAATTTTCAAGTTTGCCGTAAATCAATACGGATTATTGGCATGATTATCAAAAAAAAAGTAAAGAAAACAAGGCTATAAAGAGGTCAAAAGGTCAAACAGAACGTGTTCGTGAATTTCGGGCACGCCGAAAAGTATTATTTCATAAGAAAACTAATAGTTCTTATACGTTTAAAAAATGATTCGACTGTGCAAAATATTTATAAAAAAAAAAAAGTAAAGAAAACAAGCCTATAAAGAGGTCAAAAGGTTCAATAGAACGTGTTCGTGAATTTCGGGCACGCCGAAAAGTATTATTTCATAAGAAAACTAATAGTTCTTATACGTTTAAAAAATGATTCGACTGTGCAAAATAGTGAAAATGATGCTAGCTAGTAATAAAAAAATTTTCTAATCACATATTTCGTTCTTAATCACGAAATTTCAATAAAATAAAAGCTTTAAAATTAATTCTGATATCACATAATATTACAAACTGTTGTAGGTGCTACTCAAATGATTGTACAGCCGATTCTTTAGGTACTCAAAATTTCGTCGAAATAAAGTTGTTCATGAAGAATTTTGTTAAAAAATTTTTAACAATATTTTCGGTCATATGTGCTCCTTTTGTGAACGATTGTGATTCCAACGAAATTTAAAATCCACAACGACATGAAGATCTTTTATGGATAATAATTATAAATTCTAATGCAAATGATAATATTTTAATTAGGGGTGTGCGAATATTCGAATTTTCAAATTATTCGAATCGAATATTCGAATAATTCGAATAGTTCGAATTATTCAAATAATAATTTTCTATCACCAAATTAATCAATATCGATAGAAAAGTTTTTTTTTTTAGTTATATTCGATTTAAGGGGTTAGGGGTACTCAGAAGCATGAAAAAATGATATTTTTTAATATTTTTTTTTGCTAGTATATTATTTTATTTTATAAAAGTAAGAATATAGCATTAATACATTATGTTTCGACTTAACTTCATCAAAATTTCAAAAAAAAAAAAATTAATAATTTTAAAAGTTATGGCTGTTTGTTTAAAACTATCTTTTTTGAACTGGTGATCACTGTAGTTCAAAAATCGTTCGGTAGATTTCAATGAAATTTATACAGCTTTTGAAAAACATGAAAAACTAGTGTCTGATCGAAGGATTATTTTTTTTTTCTTAATTTCGATTTTTTTATAAACAATTAACTGTTGGTTTTTTCCCGAAAATTCGGGAAAAAAATTCCTGAGGCCGGTCATTTTGTTAATTTAAAAAAAAATAGCTTCGATTAGGCACCAGATTATCTATTAATAAAACTATTTTTTTTCTGTCCGATTGATTTTTGATGAATCTCCAAGGATTAGTGATGATCACCACAAGGGACTTCTGGAGAAACTGGGTCCACACAAACAGTCATAACTTTTAAAATTATTGATTTTTTTTTTTTTTGAAATTTTGGTGAAGTCAAGTCGAAACATAACGTATTAATGCTAATTCTTACTTTTGTAAAATAAAATAATTTACTAGAAAAAAAAAATTATTAACAAATATATTTTTTTCATGCTTCTGACTACCCTTAACCCCTTAAGTCGAATATAACTAAAAAAAAAAAAAAACTTTTCTATCGATATTGATTAATTTGGTGATTGGAGAAAATTATTATTCGAATATTCGATTCAAATTTCGAATCGAATGTCATTATTCGATTCAATAAAATCGAGAAAAATGTAATTCCAAATACAATAGTTAACAAATATCAAACGATACCTGCATTTTTACCACCACTGGATTTATTTCATATTTCCATTATGATAAGCTCTCGTATCATTTAATCGAAAATGCAAATTTGAATTCAGGATAAATTTATGTAATATATATTAGACAGGGCCAAAAAAATCGACTATTTTTTTTTTTTTTTTGAAAAGTATATCGAAAAAAATTGTTTAAGGTAACAAATAAAAATATCGGGAAGGTTTGAGTCCTTAATATTAATATTAAGTGGCCTATCCTCTTTAATTTTGAATTTTTTATTTGGGCTTTCATTTTTGTGTCAATGCTGTCAAACTATCAAAGTAAAAAAATTCATTTGCATATATATTTATAGAAAATTAAATTCCCTACAAAAAATGTCTGTTTGAAAATTTTCGTCAGACACGCCGTTTTCGAATAATCAAGCTTCAGACATTGATATAATTTTTAGATTTATCTTCTTTATTTTGGAATTTTGTAACTAACGAAAAAATAAATATATAGCAATTAACAATATAGATTTTTGAAGGAAATTTAATGCTCTACAAAAAAGGTCTCTTAACGTTTTTACATAAAGTTACTTTTTCAAAAGTTATTCACAATTAAAGTTAAAGGAAACATTAAATTATTGTTTTTTTCGTTGTTGAACCAATTTTGAAAGAGTTATTTTATGTAAAAATATTAAGAGACCTTTTTTGTAGAGCATTAAATTCTCTTTAAGAATCTATATTGTTCATTTCTATATATTTATTTGTTTGTTAGTTACAAAATTCCAAAATAAAGAAGATAAATCTAAAAATTATATCAATGTCTGAAGCTTGATTATTCGGAAACGGCGTGTCTGGCGAAAATTTTCAAAGAAACGTTTTTTGTCGGGAATTTAATTTTCTATAAATATATGTGCAGATAATTTTTTTTTACTCTTATAGTTTGACAAAAAATCGAAATTAAAGATGATAGACCTCGTATCTCATATATTAAACGAGCTATTCTTGTATGAATGTGTTTTTTTTTTGAAAACGGCTCTAACGATGTTGATGAATAATTGAAATTTAATAGAATTATATTTAAAAGTTTATCTGTAAAGTTGTCCTCTACGGAAAAACGCAAATTTCCACGAAAAACGGAAGAAAAAAAATTGGCGCCATCTGTTGATGTGTAAACATAATGAATACAATCCGTGCTGGTTTGAGGATAGATTAATATATAACGATTATTTCAATTTGTATTCAAATATGTGTCTGTCAAGTATTTTAAAGATAATCAACAATTTATTAACGAGTTGCATTGTTAAACCGATATTCTGATATTTTCTTCCTTGTAAAGGTGTGAATGGTATATAAAATGTTAGAAATTTATGACTTAGATGAAAAAAAAAAATACGTTTTTTGTTTTTCCAATTCATCTGGTCCATGATTTAGCAAAAAACAAAAACCGAGTTGAACTCGGTCGTCCAGGTACTATTACTATTAAGGGCTCAAACCTTTTCGATATTTTTTTTGCGCCACCTTGAACCATATTTTCGATATTCTTTTCAAAAAAAAAAATAGTCAACTTTTTAGGCCTAGTCTAATATTTATGTGAATAATTCGTAAAATAAATCCTACTCATATCGTATTATACTTTTGTATTAATGATTTAACGTAAATAGGTAGTTTTTTCTTCTGAAGAAAAATTAGTTGCACTTGAGTACAAAATTTCTATCAAATAAGTAATGCTGTCTTTAAATTGGAACCATGAGTGAAATCAGAATAAAATGTTAATAGAACTATTTAAATAAGACTTATTTGTGACCTTTATACTCTTTTTTTTTGGCAAAACATTAAGCAGTGCCTGAAAATAAAATATTATCGAAATCGATTAACCTGTTATTGAATTGTACGACAAAATTCAGGTAGACAAATATTTACGTTCAATTTTATTAACCTTTGGTTCATAATGATCAATAATTGTGAGCAAAACAGGTAAAAATTCCAAGATGGTGTTAAAATTGCAAAGAATTTTCTACCTGCTTTGAACTGTTGATATGAAATAACATAATAAAAGCTTGAAGACCACAATCCGAACGAGAAAAAGGTTCAAAGGTTCAAAATTTATCGAATCGGAAAGAGGTGTTAATGTATTTATAATTGACAACAAATAATAAATACCTCAAACTGGTTTCAAATTCCTGATTTACATATTTTTACCTGCCATTCTTTCGTATATATTTTGGACTTTAAGCTTTTACTATGTTATTTCATATCAACAGTTTAAAGTAATCAAAATAAGATTTTTTCGCTGACTTTGAACAGTTATACTGTGTATACAATATATAGAATATATTACGGTCCAATTTATGTAGTATAATTTAATAGAATAATATATAAAAATCATACCATACACATAAAATTTGAACAGAAGTTCAAACAAAAATATTCGTGACGTATTGCCCAGATACGTATTTCGATGCCAAGCAATCTTCCTCAGTGGTCGTCGAGTAGTTTGATTTGAGTATTTTGATCAAGTAGTTATGTTGATCACAAATCATACATAAATTGGACCGCAATATATTCTATATACTGTATACTGTATACACAACTCTTTTCATATTATTGTTTTTAATATTTTCTATTATTTGCCCTCCTATAGTAATCGAGTAAGCTCTGATTCTGATTATTACATTAATGCATTTTTGCGTAAAACAATTGCTTTTTATTTTTTTTCAATATGGCGATCCGTTTTTTAAAAATTTAAAAAACACATAACTTTAAAGGAAATTCGATGAGGAATTTGAAAAAAATAGTTTCGTAATTGTACCAAAATTGTATCATGGTTAAAAATTAAAATTAAAAGAAAAAGCTCTCTTTTTTCAAGGATCTTATAAACCGATAAAGCTCTAATTTTTTTTTCTAGAAGCTACCATCAGCCCCCATTAAATATCCAAAATTCAATTAAATCGATTGACAAGTTTCAGAGAAAAATTTTATTTTCTGATTTCCAGCTTTTTTCGATTTTTGAAGAAACGGTAATACATGGGGATCTGAAACTTGCCGAATCAATGTATCTTAATAGTACCAACATAATCTGAAATTATGAACCAAATACCCTTCTGGGACCGATTCACTATATTTATCGTCATAGATCCTTTATATAAAATATATCTTAACTAGCTGAACCCCGCAACTTCAGAGCAACTTTGAGTCAGAATAACGTTTATCATTGACATACAATAGCAATAATACAATAGGCTATCCCCTTTAACAATTTTTGTTTTCTATCGTATAAATTTCGAAATATTTATTCAAACTAATTAGTTTCTTTGAAAAATTCCTTTGAAAATCCGGAAAAAACCGAAATAGTCGTATAGGCAATTAATACTCCGATCAGCAAAACAGGTTGCCTATACGTCATGTTCTTAATACTAAATAGTACATTTTTAAATAAGATAATCTATTTATTATAATATTTAAAATAAATATTGTAATATAGTTATGCACAGTGGCGTAGCTAGATAACCAAGGGCCTTGGGTCAAATTAAAAAATGGAGACCCACTGCTATGTAAACTGGTTAGGTTTTATCAAATAAAAATATGAAATAAAGCTGATCCCCGCAACTTCGTCTGCGTAACGTAGGTGTAGATTATGTTTTCTTTTCAAATTTGCCATTTGTAATGGTATATGAACATTTTTATTTTTCTTATTTCTTTTACGAAAAACATAATCATACTTAAAAACACTATTTTAGCAAACTTTAAAAAGACACATTTAATAAACTGTTGCAAAGAATAAAATAGTTCTATGTAATAATCAATTAATTTTCAAAAAATTGTTATAAATATCTAAAAAGAGTATGTCCATTGCGTATAGCTACGGTAGACCTACCGTAGACCAAATAATCTGTAAATCAATCAGCATCTATACATAAATAAAAAATATCGCCAAGTTCAATAAAGTTGGTCTTAATTATAAGTAAATAGCGGGGACCATGCGACATTTTTCAAGTAACTTACATTTTTAAACTTGTGATATCTTTCAAATGAAATGTTCAAATTGACTCAAAAAGTTATATAATGATATTGAAGCCAACTTAAATATGAAGTCATTTATTTTAATAAGGATTAATCCCAAAATATAAATAAAAGAGCTTTTATAACGGTGGCATTTATATATATTTTTTATAATGAAAAAACACTTATTGTGACATAACTATAATAGTTAGACATATGCTGTCACTCTATTTTTTGTAGGTACTGATAAATTCTGCAAAATCTTGGTACATTATTTTGTTCTATAACCAATAGTTTTCGCAGCACACGCGATAAAATAATATTTTTTGGTAATTTTTTTAGACCTTGAGTTACATTATTGGAGTTTTAGTATGGATCCCTAACTTTTTTGAAAATTTAATATAGCCTATGTTCACCGGAAATTGTGTAGCTTCTCAACAGTGAAAGAATTTTTCAAATCGGTCAAGTAATTTCGGAGCCTATTCAAAGCAAACAAACAATCAAATCTTTCCTCTTTATAATAATAGAAGATAATTTAATATAATCTATACTAATACATATAATGCTTACGTCTGTCTGAACATTTCGATTTTGAACCCAATTTTAGGGTAAATATTTGTTTCAAGAGGCCGTTACTCCAAATTTAACAATTTTAAATTTTTTGTTTGTCTGTCTGTCTGTGTGTGCCGATTTAACTAAAGAACGGAACAACCAAATTTAATGGAATTTGGTATTAAGATACAACACAATTTCCCACAGACTATAGGCTACTTATTATTCCAAAAAAATAATAAGGGAAGGTATTCCTTAGGGATGAAAACATAAATTTTTACACTAGACAGGTGAGTTATATATCATTGGAAAGGTAATTTAAAGTTAAAAAATAATCGGTAAAAATATTTTTAGTTGAACTGATAAAAAGCACAGTAAATTCAATTTAAATTTTAAAAAATGGCCTCTTTGAAACATATACTTTTATATATACAACACACATAGTTGATGTTAATAGCGTAATAGCTTTTTTTTTGAAAATTTCTACCCTAAAAGAGTAAAAGAGGTCACTAAGTTTGTATGAAAAAATGTAGAGTTAATCAACAATCGAAATTTTGAATTTAATAAATGTAATTAATAGATAAATAATTAATTAATAATAAGTTTCTGTTTTTGTTATATAATTTTAACTACAGCATTTTAAATAACGTCATTGCACTTAATTAGTATGAAAGTTTATGTAGTAGGTACTTATACCAAATACCAAAAAGGCAGTTTTTAATTTTTGTTTGTTTTTCAATAATCAAACTTTTTTAAAATCTAATTTTTATGAACCAATGTTTGTGACCTGGAGCAATTATTTAACATTAAGTGAGCAATTTTTTGTCATATATTTCATAATCAATCAAAAAATAAAATCTTCCAATCCAACTTTTCTTCGGTATTTAGAAAAATTTGAAAATCAATTATTGTTATTGAAAATAAATAAAATATTCGAATTTCCTTCCACGCTTTCTATCTATTTCCAACATATCTATTTACGTTACGCAGACGAAGTCGCGGGGATCAGCTAGTAATATATAAAAATCATACCATACACATAAAATTTGAACAGAAATTAAAAAAAATATATTCGTGACGTATTGCCCAGATACGTATTTAGATTGCCAAGCAATCTTCCTCAGTTATGCACTCGAAAGCATAGAAATTGTTGAAAGAAAGGGAAAGGTTCGAAATTGAGAAAATGGACCAATTCAAAATTCGGCACTTTTCCGGTTGCTTACGAAAGATTCGGTGAAAGTAAAGAAATTTGGGAATATCCACCCCCCCCCACCATAACCACGTCGCAAAAAGAGAAAGGCACGACTTATAAATTGAGTTCAATCCGTGATTATTTTGTGAATCATCACAAAGCTGATATGGAGTGATCCAAATTACTTGATGACCACTGAGGAAGATTGCTTGGCAATCGAAATACGTATCTGTTCAAATCTATGTTTATGGTATGATTTTTATGTATTATTATATTAAATTATACTACATAAATTGGACTGCATCATATCTTATATATTGTATATACAGTGGAAAGTATAATAATTTGCATAATAATTCCATCTAGCTAACGAGAAAAACCGGTTCTGTATTTAATGTGAGGAATTTATATGGACAAAAACCATAAAAAAAATGAAAAATACTTTAATTATCCTCTGTATAAAATCTGACTTTCGTCTCAATATCTTGAAGGTTTCACTTCTCACCTGCATATAAGTGTTTTTTTTTTTAAATACCCGAGCTTTGGCTACCAAAAACACCGTAGAGATAAATTTTCAAAATATTAATTTTAAATCATTTGAAGTCACTATCAACTACCAATTAGTTAAATGGTAATTTTGTCTAATAAAAATGTAATTTTAATTAACCACATGACAACGTCCCATTTTCTATTCTGTTTTTCACTCAATTCGCGAATTAAATTTAGCACTAAAGGAGAAATTAGAAGATGTTCAAAGTGAATTAACAACCAAATATCGAAAAAATTTGCGAATTTATTTAAAACACCATACAGTAACGTTAATCCATAAAATTATGTAACCTGTTGGTCATTATTTCGTCTCAGATATTTTACTGTAATTTGGTTAACTTGTACTGTCCCGGGCGCTGTGTCAAATTAAATTCATATTTGTTCTCTTTGTCATTTTTGCATCTCTTTGTTTTAATTGCACATGCGTACTTGTAAGTAAATGCGTTTAGCAGTTACTTTGGTGTCGATTAAAGTCTACTATAATGGTATTTTTTTTCAGGCTTTTTTTGTAATAATTGTGAAGAAAATTAGAGTTCCGCCGCCGGAATATTGGATTTTTAAGTGTTCTGAACATTTTAACACTAATTTTATGTGCCTACGATTTTTTTTGAGAAAAGCCGCGATATGACAAAATTACCAGTTAAATTTTTAGAAAACAAACTTCAAAAGATGATAATTTTGGTTTTAAGAGTTTAACAATTTAAATCTTACCCAAATCCAGCGAAATAGCGATTGAAATTAATATAAACGGAGCCGGTTTCCCGATGAAATCGTAGCAAAATCCGCCCAACGGATATCCGGATAGAACTCCAAGTGCCACACTGCCCAGCACCAATCCGAGGGTTTTGGCCCGAGCTTTTTCGTCCGTTTCAATGCGGGCGGCCAAACATAATCCAGAAACAGTGACACAGGAAGATGCCACCCCTTGCAAGCTCCGGGCCAACAAAAGCGTCGAATACGTTTCCCCAAAAGCGTACACTACAACAACCAAACAATTCAACCCTTATCGCCTTACCTTTGTGTAAATTTATTCTCACATAATGCTGCAATTAGTAAGTTAATTGTCCCGAAAAACATTGGAATATTGTATCCCCATACTCCGGTTACGTGTCCCACTATTGGATTAACGATTAGTTGGATGAGTGCTTTGGATGAAAGAAGCATTCCCACGGGACCATTTTCTTTTTCCAGCAATTCGGCTTCGAGTTGTAACGGGGTTTTGAAGCCAACCGTGAAATTTTTCTCTTTCAAATTGGTGAAATTCGACTCGGTGCGTAGCAGAAAATCGGGAATAATGGGCACTGGGGGATGAACGTTTTGATTAATTGGTAGGAAAAATTTGTAATTTCATTGCCTTACCAACGACGGTCAGTAAAATGTTATCCAGATACAGTGACATGTAAATAACGGCGATCAAAACAAATTTGGGATTATCCAGGTAATTCATTTTCCCCCTCAAAAAAACAAAAGGAAAACCGAAAAGAAAAATGGTGGGAATGAGGTCAGAGTATAGTTTTCACCTGTTGCTCACCGACCCGCTCGCATATATGTTTCCGCGCCGAGTGACGAACGACAAATATATAGAGAGACGGATAACGGGAATTGTTGCAGATTTTCCGAGGAAATTTGTCGCCGTCGCGCAATTGGTCGGGAAAATTCTATATGTCTCTCGTCGATGCTGCGATGCTGGTGGAATGATGAATACGCGCCAACTGAACGGATGGAGAAAAGGATATCCGTAACATCCTGTAAGGCGACTCTCGTTTACCATGTAACCCCTGGCAACCAGTTAATTTGACTTTCCAGTTCAAGGGTTTCAATATAATTTTGATTTTAAAACTTTTCTATGGTTTTCACGGCGAGGAAAACCACCGACGGAGGCAAATCGAAAAACTTATCAAATCTCCACTGTTGCTTGCTGCTTTTGCTTTTTTTTTTTGATTTCATCCATTTTTTTTTGGTTTCGAAATTAAATTCTTCAAAGTATTCATCACATTTTCTAATTTATAAATTATCGCTTCAGAAATCATAGCTTGGAATTATTTTCCTGCAAAAACCATATTACATCTCATTTCATTTGTAGCGTGGCATTGCAAATGACGTCAAACTGAAACTAGAAATTCAATTATAGAGAAAAGAAATCTAAAATATATTATATAAAAGTAGAAATCTAGCAGTGGCAAGTATCTAGCAATTATCAGATAATAAAGTTTTCTCGACGGAATTGAATTATTTGTATCGTGAATTAGTTGAGAAAAAACTTTAATGTTTTTAAATAAAAAAGGATAAAAACATAAATATGGCCGGTACACAGACATTCTACGAAACGGCAAGCATCGGTTGCATATTTTTTACCATAGCCTTCCCTTTTATTTCTCTACAATATCAAAAATATAACTTGACTAGCTGATCCCCGCGACTTCGTCTGCTTATTATTTTTAAGGAATGATAAGTAGCCTAACTTGTGTGGGTGGTTGTATTGTATCTTAATATAAAATTTCATTAAATTCGGTTGCTCCATTCTTTAGTTAAATCACCAGCGCACGCAATGTAAGAAAGTTTTTTGGTAATTTTTTCACACATTATTGGAGTTTTAGTATGGATCCCTAACTTTTTTGAAAATTTAATATAGCTCATGTTCACCGGAAACAGTGTACTTTCCTAACAGTGAAAGAATTTTTCAAATCGGTCAAGTAGTTTCGGAGCCTATTCAAAGCAAACAAACAATCAAATCGTTCCTCTTTATAATAATAGATAAATGTATAAATCAAGGTTTATAAAATACACAAGTGGCCTCATGCGCTACGTGATGTATCTAGAAGAAATTCATATCTTCAGACTGATTAAAATTTCAAAATTCTTCGTATGACGTTGATTTTTTTTCTAATGGGGCAACCTGTGTAATTTGTAAACCTTGTCTATAAATAACTACCCTGCTGATATTGTCCTGCCAGCCTATGGCTGTAAAATAAATAAATTACATTTAGGAAATAAAGCTTGTGAATTTTTAGAATTACGTCCCGTATCAACCCGCAGAATCCCTCGATTTACCAATTATAACATACCTTCAAGATATATATTTTAGACTGAACTAAAAAAATTGGCTATTTTTTTTTTGAAGTATATCGAAAATATTGTTCAAGGTGACAAATAAAAAATATCGGGAAGTTCTGAGCCCTTAATATTAATATTTAGGGGTATTAATATTTACCAGCCTATGGTTGTAAATAAATAAAATACATTTAGGAAATAAAGCTGGCGAATTCTTAGAATTATTTCCCTTATCAACCCGCAGCATCCCTCGCTGTACCAATTATAACTTGCCTTCAAGATATACATTTATCAATTACGTTTAGAGAATATTTACTATTCCTCTAGAAATTACTGCACGATCATAACAACAACGAATTGACAGTTGAAAAATCCGTTTTTTTGCGGTCACCGGTGTGTTACTGATGCAAGAAAAAGATAAAAACAATCTTGAAATTGTATATCGTAACCAAATTTGAGTTAAATCGGTGCTGAAATTTTTTAGTTTATAAAATCTACACAAACCAACGGCAATTTTAAATAAGAAGACAATTCAGGTTGTTTAAGATCGGTTTTTTTATTTTATATTTTTGAATATTCAAATTAGCTACGTTTCGTTACGTATCGTAACTTCATCAGGCTTCTTGAATCACAAACATTTTTTATTTAATTATTGAATTTAAATTGAAAATATTATATTTTTTGTGATTCAAGAAGCCTGATGAAGTTATGATACGTAACGAAACGTAGCTAATTTGAATATTAAAAAATATTAAATAAAAAAACCGATCTTGAACAACCTGAATTGTCTTCTTATTTAATAAAAACTGAGATTTCAATTTTATCATCTATAACAATTTTATATATGTAGGTAAAAGATAGATTATTCATTGTTTATTAAAATCAGAGGTTGTTAAAGATGGCCAACCCTCGGATCGCAAAAGGCACATTTTGACAACTTTTTCGATCCGCGAAATACATCAGACTTTTATAAAATGTATAAATTTTATTATGACCAATATATTAAAAATGTTTACAATGTATCTAAATTTAGTATGGAGAATTTGAGATATAACTTCAAAAGTGGTCCATGGAGTTATGATGCATTTCCCAAGTGACCCGTAATATGATTTGGGTTGGCCACCCCGGATTAAAAATATGCTGGTTTTTGATATCTTAAAAACATAGATATTTAGTTATAGAGTTTTATTAATATCTAATTAAAGGGTGTCCGTTTATTTATTTTAATCGACCTTCTTCTGAATGATACTTTTATTATTAATAATTTAACGTAAATAGGTACCTAATCTTCGTCTGAAAAAAAATTAGTTGAACTTGATTACAAAGTTTCTATCAAATCAGTAAAGTTCTCTTTAAATTGGAACCAAAAATAAAACCAGAATAATTGGTTCAACTATTTAAATTAAACTTGTTGGTGACCTTTATACTGATTTTTGGCGAAACACGCTTAAGATGTACCTGAAAACAAAATATTATCAAAATCAATAAACCAGTTTTTGAATCGTACGAAAGAATGCAGGTAGGCAGAAATTTACGTTCAAATTATCGACCTATGATCCATAATAATCAATATTGTGACCAAAATTGGCTGAATTCCAAGCTGGTGTTAAAATTGCAAAGAATTTCCTACCTGCTCTCAACGGGTGGTATGAGATAACATAATAAAAGCTTGAAGGCCAAAATCCGAACGAGAAAATGGTTCAAAGGTTCAAAATTTATCGAATCGGAAAGAGGCGTTAATGTATTTATAATTGACAACAAATAATAAATACCTGAAACTGGTTCCGAATTCCTGACCTCCATACTTAAAGCTGCGCTATTCTTTCGTTCACATGTTGGACTTTAAGCTTTTACTATGTTATTTCATATCAACAGCTGAAAGTATGATAATTTGCATTCCTCACTAGCTAACGAGTAAACTGGTTCTGGACTTAACGTGTGGAATCCATACTGACCAAAACCATAACAAATATGAAAAGTACTTCAATTTTCATTTTATTTCCTACTAACTGAGCCCCGCAACTTCGTCTGCGTAACGTAGGTGAAGATCAATCAAATCTTTCCTCTATATAATAATAGACAGATGATTGTAACCTGGAGCAATTATATATTCTGCAGAAAAGCATTATGGAAGCAATTTTTTGTCATATTTCATTATCATCAATAAATATATATATATATATATATATATATATCTTCTATGCTAACTCTTCTTCGGTATTTAGAACAATTTGAAAACCAATTGTTGTTATATGACAAAACATTGCTTCCATAATGCTTTTTAGCAGAATATATAATTGCTCCAGTTCACAATCATTGGTTCATAAAAATTAGATTTTAAGAAGTTTGATTGTTGAAAAACAAACAAAAATTAAAAACCGCCTCTTTGATATTTGGTATAAGTACCTACTACCTAAACTTTCATACTAATTAAGTGAAATGACGTTATTTAAAATGCTGTAGTTAAAATTATATAACAAAAACAGAAACTTATTATTAATTAATTATTTATTTATTAATTACACTTAGTAAATTCAAAATTTCGATTGTTGATTAACTCTACATTTTCTCAAAGAAACTTAATCACCCCAATTCACTCTTTTAGGGTAGGAATTTTCCAAAAAAAAATCTTTTCACATGTCTACTTCTTATAAGGAAAACACCGAATATTAAAATTTCATCTGGCAGAAGAAATATATAATTACACGATTTTATGTATGCACGGTTTTAAAAACGTATTTACTTTAAGCTTTATAAATATAATTATTTTTTTTACTACTACTGTTACTTTTTTCGTTAATATTTCCTTATTGAGCAACCCTAAGGATTTATTTTCAACAATTTTGTAAAAAAAAAAAAAAATAAAAAAAAGTGTACTGTGAGATTCGAACCCACGTCTCTTTTATTGTGAATATTAGAATATCAGATACGTAAGCGAATGTGCTATGAACGTATAATTCTAATAAGTGTTTATTGTGTTTAAAAATATTAAACGGCACGTTTTTGTATTTTAACATTTTTCATTTTTCAAATAACTTACATTTTTAAACTTTTGGTATCTTTCGAATGGAATGTTCAAATTGAATAACTCAAAAAGTTATATAATGGTATTGAAGCAAACTTAAATATGAAGTCATTTATTTTGATAAGAATTAATCCCAAAGTATAAATAAAAGTGCTTTTATAGCGGTGGCATTTATATATATTTTTTAGAATGAAAAAACACTTATTGTGACATAACTATAATAGTTAGACATATGCTGGTCGCTCTATTTTTTGTAGATAATGATATGTTCTACAAAATCGTACCACATTATTTTGTTCTATAACCAATAGTTTTCGCAGCGCACGCGATAAAAGAATGTTTTTTGATAATTTTTTCAGACCTTGGGTTACATTATTGGAGTTTTAGTATGGTCCCTAATTTTTTTGAAAATTTAATATAGCCTATGTTCACCGGAAATATTGTAGCTTCCCAACAGTGAAAGAATTTTTCAAATCGGTCAAGTAGTTTCGGAGCCTATTCAAAGCAAACAAACAATCAAATCTTTCCTCTTTATAATAATAGATTAATTAATTACCTATTTATAGTAATTATAGTAAATTCCAATCAATATTTTACGTAGACGTTTAAATTTAAATCAAGTGATAAAATCAGTTCATTTCAATTCGATTATTCCCATACTATAAGGATAAGGGGTGTGAGATTAAGTCAATGGCTATCTTAGATGAAAAACAATAAAAACAAAGTATTATCTCTTCATTAGACTCAATAATTTCATGGTTTCATTAAATACTTTTGTGTCTGGTTACAATATTAAATACATTTAAAAAATAAAGCTTTTTACAAATTGCTTGCATTACAACTGTTATAAACTTGATTATGTAATTTGCAAATATTATTTTTAAAAAATTATTAGAGGACCCGGTGAATTTCGTACCACTTTCATCAAATAACGACCAAACCAATTGATTCAATACAATGAAAAATCGATTTCTCTCCAAAACGTTGATAGAGGAGGTATTATATGAAGCTACGTCAACATTCATAGGAAACTGTAAATATTTTCAATTTGGCCAACATGAATGCCATGAAACTAGAATCAACACTTGACAGTGAAAATTGGAAAGCTTTAACTTTAAAAATCAATGATGGTGGAAGAAAATCTTTTTGTAAATTAAAGTTTAAACATTGAAGATGTTTAGATACGTTTATTTTTTGTTCATCCATATTATGTATAAAGGTGAAATTTCTAGGTAAAATTCGTTTACAAACTTGAGACATATACACTCCTTGTGACACATAAGCACCCAGTTTGTCTGAGCTTTAATTTGATACCCTGCAAATTTACATATTATAAGAGTGGAGCTTTTGTAAAAGAAACCAGATACTCAATGATACGGTCAGCTTATATTACTTAGGAAAGAGCTTGAAAATATTTCATTAATTTCAAAATTAAAATTATTCTACACGGTGTATTTGTATACAAAAGGTTATCAATTTATGTAAACTTTGTTAATCTATGAAAATTTAAACATTGTACAAGGCTTAAATATTATACAATTTGAAATGGATGATTGATTTTTTTCAATCAACTAATTCAATCAACTAATCAACTATACTTTTTTCTTAATTATATCGAAAATATTGTTGGGAATGACAAAAAAATTCCTGTCATAGTTAAAGCTCTTAATATTAATACTAAGAGGTGCCGCATCGCAAATTTCGATTTTCCATTTGAAATAACATGGGAACAATATTCTCTTGCACTTTCGAATTTTATAGCTCACGTTGGTGACAATATTTCGGAATAGCCAAGGTATATTCTTGTAGAAAATTGAACGATCTACAAAAAAGGTCTGTTACAAGTTTTTGGTATATTTATTCCTTCAAAAGTTATTCGAGGTCAACGTTAAACTAAAGAGAAATTTTAATATTTTTTCAATTTTTTGACGCAACCATCAATTTTATGAGAAAATTTTACAAGACATTTTTTGTAGAGCACTTTTTTTTCTATAACTTATCTCTATAAAATTTTTTGATATTTTTCACAGGTCCTAAGTTATTTAATTAACATAAAAAAATAATTTTTATGTTAAAAATATAATTTAGGGAATTCTCAGTTTAATGCAAATAACTTAGGACCTTTGAAAAACATCAAAAACTTTTACAGAGATAAGTTATAGGAAAAAAAGGGCTCGTCAAAAAATGTCCGATAAAATTTTCTCATAAAATTAATGGTTGCGTCAAAAAATTTAAAAAATATTAAAATTTTTCTTTAGTTCATCTTTGACCTCGAATAACTTTTGAAGGAATAAATATATCACAAACTTGTACGATACCTTCTTTGTAGATCGTTCAATTTTCTACAAGAATATATCTTGATCATTCTGAAATATTCTCACTAACGTGAGCTATAAAATTCCAAAGTGCAAGAGAATATTGTTCCCATGTTATTTAAATGGAAAATCGAAATTTACGATGCGCCACCTCTTAATATTAAGAGCTTAAACTTTCAAAGAATTTTTTTTTGTCATTGCAACAATATTTTCGATATAATAAAGAAAAAAAAAATCATATTTTTTTTTGAATCAGTATAATATATACATTGCTTGCTGAAATGTTTTCAAACAATTTTCGAGAGTTCAATAAATAAAACGAAGTAATTCAATCGTCGATTTTGATTCCCAAAAATAATACGTAGGAGTATCTCTATTTCCAATGTGGTATGTGTCACTTTAATGTTTGGGAAAATTTTATGTTTATTTCTTGTAAATCTGATAAGAATTAATTCAATTAATAAAAGCGTAAAATAAAATGATAAATCATTAATATCGCAAAAGCTCCTCTCTTCTGAATTTTAATCAGGATTAATTTTTTTAATGACAACAATAATTTTGTCTAATATTTTTGATTATCTGTCCTAAGTCCGTTGTCTTAAGTCCGTTGGATTTTTTGGGACATGTCAATCATTGAATCCTTTATCAGAGTAGAAGAATGAACTTAATTAGAATTATTATCAATTATTATTATTGAAATAAAACTTAAAAGAATAATAATTTTTATATCACTTAGGGCTGGTATTTTCACATTTAGATAGTAACATTTATGTCCCAGATAAAGTTGATTAAAGAAATAAGAGTATCTTTAGAAAGACGATTTTCGTGAAAAATCAACATTGGTTAACCCACGGTTTTTTTTTTTGACGAAAATTGATTTCTTTGGCCCTTTGATGGTCGATTTCATCCCTTAAACGTGGTTTGTTTTGGAAAAAAATTTGCACAGCATGTACAGAAGGACGAATACTTTCAATTGGCATCCTTAAAAAACCAATTTTTAATTTTGACGATTTTCGTGAAAAATCATCGACGGTTATAACCCACGGTTTTTTTTGACTAAAATTTTTTTGTATCGAATTCGAAATAGATTGTTATATTATCGTTCAATACATTGTTACGAACCCGAAATGGCCATTGGTTCGAAAATCATCCCTTATTTGTCAACGTTACATGCGATTGAAGTTTGGATGGTTTGACGATTTCTCTGGCCCTTTGATGATCGATTTCATCCCTTAAACGTGGTGTGTTTTCGGAAAAATTTGCACAGAATGCACAGATAAACGTATACTTTCGATTGGCATCCTTAATTTTTTTTTTGAAATTTGACGATTTATAATAACAATCAACAATGGTTAACCCTCGGTTTTTCTTGGCGAAATTTTTTTTTGTTTCAAAATCAAAATTGATTGTTATATTATCGTTTAATGCATTGTTACGAACCCGAAACTACCCTTGGTTCGAAAATAATCCCTTATTTAACGATGTTACATGCGATTTTAGTTTGGATGATTTTTTATGATTTTTTCTGCCACTTTGATGGTCGATTTCATCCCTTAAACGAGGTTTGCGTCCGGAAAAATTTGCACAGCATGTACAGGAGGACTTTCGATTGGCATGCTAAAAAGATTTTTTTTTAATTTGACGATTTTCGAGAAAAATCAACGATGGTTAACCCACGGTTTTTTTTGGCGAAAAATCTTTTTGTTTCGAATTCAAAAAAATGGTTCTATTATCGTTTAATACATTGTTACGAACCCGAAACTGCTCTTGATTCGAAAATCATCCCTTATTTGGTGGTTTGTTTTCGGAAAAATTTGCACAGATGGACCTATACTTTATATTGGCATCCCTAAAAAATATTTGAAATTTGACGATTATCGTGAAAAATCAACGATGGTTACCCGTTTGGCGAAAAACTTAATTGTTTCAAAATCAAAATTGATTGTTATATTATCGTTTAATGCATTGTTACGAACCCGAAACTGCCCTTGGTTCGAAAATCATCCCTTATTTAACGATGTTACATGCGATTGAAGTTTGGATGGTTTGATGATTTCTTCTGGCCCTTTGACGGTTGATTTCATCCCTTAAACATGGGTTGTTTTCGGAAAAATTTGCACAGCATATACGGGTGGACTTCTCCTTTTGATTGGCTCTTTTTGTTTCGAATTCGAAACTACTCTTGGTTTGAAAATCATCCCTTATTTAACGATATTACATGCGCTTGAAATTGGATGGTTTGACGATTTCTTCTGGTCGATTTTTATCCCTTATATGTGGTTTATTTTCGGAAAAATTTGCACAGCATGTACGGATGGACGTAAATTTTCGATTAGTATAAAAAAAAACCATCTTTGGGGAAAACATATTTAATTATTTGTACATTTTTTAAATTTATTCTGTCGATGAAATCCGACATTTTTTATACAAAGCTCAAACTTTAAGCTTAGTAGATATCTTCGAAAATGTTCTTCATTTTGTGCAATTGGAGATGAAACATTTAACATATAATTAAATCGATACCAATTGAAGTATTTGGTTGTTGTGTACAAATAAATACATTAGCTAGATTTGGCACAGATGTCCAATTAGGCGAGCTTGATTGAAAATTATGGACAAAGGAAAAAGCTTTCCCATTTTAGTGTAAACAATGGGTATAAGTATAATAATATCAAAAATTTCTAGACACTGAAAATTGAAGGAACCAAAGCTTTGACCTCTTCAAAAATTTCGACTAAAATTAAGCTCATTACATTTGCTAAGATACCTGAGTAGGTTATTTTGTTATTGACTATGATATGGTGGAATAAATGGTTATATCTAAGACCACATTACTTATTTAAATCGTCAATCTTGGATAGGGGATGATATAATTTGGAGGTATCAATGCCAACCTTATAATATCAGGAAGTCTTCTGAATAAAATATAATAAACTTTTTGATAGTTCAACGATGTAAATCATAATTTGTAGGATATTAATTAAAGGACTTTATTGTATACTAAACTTTTGGACTTTATTTCTTTTTAATCTATTCAACAGTCGGTAGAATTTTCGGTAGAAAAAATAGAAAAAAAATTATATTTGTTGCATAAAATTGATGTTTTTTTTTTTTAAAAATTTCCTCGAATTAAGAAAATTTAAAAGATGATATATTTTCTTTTATTGAATCCTTAAGAAGGTTCTGTTACCATTGGCTGGTGCTTTTATATGGTTAATTGAATTTATACGTTTGAAAAGTATTTCTCATTAAAAACTATATAGCAAAGCTGTAAGGTTTTTTTTTGTTGTTGAATAATTACAGCTTTATTGTTTTACTCGGAAAACTTTCGTTTGAAACACGGGAATCAAAAAGCACGTTCTGATTTATAATTAAAATTACCTATATATGTGTATGTGTATATGTGAGCGAACAGTACGGAAAGCTTTCAAGCTTTTTTTTTCACATAGATCGTATCAGACGACAAAAAAAAAAGATTTGAAACAATTTGCTTCATTAACGCTATGATTTCATGTTGAACATGTTTTTGATTTATGCTCTTTTTTTTTTTTTTTCTTTTTTTTTGGTGTTAACCCCTTAACACTAGCAGGTCATTTCCAGCGAAGTACATCACTGTCGAAAGTGTCTCTAAAAATATCGAAAATTTAATTACATTTTGCGACAAAAGGTTCGTGAAATTTACGTGTTAATTAAGCGGTTTAAGCCTTTTAAATTTAATGAGAAGCCAATTTACGTGAGTAATTACAAATCCAAGGGATTAAATTGCAAATAAATATGGAAATATTAGATATGATGGATTTATTATTTTTTTTGTGAGATTGAGATTAAAAATTTGTTTTTTTTTTTTTTGTAATAAACTTGAACTATTTTCAAAGTTTTTTAATGCGAAGCTTTAAAAAGTTAAAATTAATTTAGAAAAAAAAATTATATTGAACGAGCGAAAGTTTATGAAACACGAGTGCGTAGGAGCTTTAGAAAAGCTCACTTTATCAATCACCCAAGTGGGCGTTTATATGGAAGCGTTAAATATCAACAAATTGAGTATAAAATTATTTTCTCTTTTTTTTTTTTTCTTTCATGAGAATTTAATGTTTTCAGGAAATTTGATATTTTCGCATAAAACTTTTGCTTGCTTCAAAAAATTGATATTTGATATGGAAACGTAATTTTCGTCTAAACATTAATTAAGTTTCTTTTCTTAAATCAGAATTTCGCTACGCGAATTTCTCTCCCGTGACTTCGTCTACGTAACGTAGGTGAACATTGAATTGTCATTTTAGATTTGTTATTTGTAGTGGTATATGAAAATTTTTATTTTTCTTATTTCTTTTACGAAAAACATAATCATACCTGAAAACACTATTTTGTCAACTTTAAATGGGCACATTTCATAAACTGTTACTTAGAATAAAATAATTGTATATAATGATCAATTAATTTTCAAAAAATAATTATAAATATCTAAAAAGTACCTAAAAAAACCGTATACCTACGGTAGGTATACCTACCGTGAACCAATTAATCGGAAAATCAATCAGCATCTATACATAAATAAAAACTATCGTTAAGTTCCATAAAGTCAGTCATAATTATAACTTAAAACAGTCAAAAGTTATCAAATCACTCGCCTAGATATTTAGAATATTAGTAGAAATCCCATTACATTGTCTCAACTTTTACACTACTGAAATGTACAAAACTACCGCGAAATTAAAATTTGTTCAATTGCACGAAACCCAGTTCCTCCATAATCAAGTATAACCATTGTGTATCTATGGACTTATTATTAAAACATCTGAATTTCAACTATATAATTAAACCATTTTCTTTTAGTTCGCCGAATTACTCGCTACTCGATATTCGCTCATTAATGTATTTATTTGTGAATACGTATTTCGAATTTTTAGGTTTACAATATGTGAAAGCCAAAAAACTTAATGCTCACTTATGAACTTAACCTTTTTGAGATATATATATATATATATATATATATATATATATATATATATAAATAATAGAGTTTAAATTTTTAAGCAGATCCTACGTTTTTGAATCTAATAATACATCAACATTGTTTTATTTTAAGCGATAAAACGTTTCGTCTATAACGAACATATTGTGATAAATAAATTAAATTTCGATTGTTTAATAGACGTTATGCCGTACAAACTTTGCCACTATTTTTCACTTTTTTAGGGGAGGAATTATCAAAAACACTATCTTATTGTATATCTGCATCGTATAAGAAAAACATTTTCCAAATTTCATCGACACAAATATGCTTTTATTTGGAAAATACAATGTAAAACGAAAAAAATTATGATCATTATTTTGATTATCATTACTAAAAAACAATTCGATTTCACATATTTGGACGTTGTACATACAAAATTGTTGGAAACAGATAGAAACCGTGGACGGAAATAAGAATATTTTATATCTTTTCAATAACAATAATTGATATTCAAACTTTTCTAAATACCGAAGAAAAGTTAGTTTGGAAGATTTTATATTTTGATTGATTATGAAATATATGACAAAAAATTGCTCCCTTAATGTTTTTCAGCAGAACAAATAATTGCTCCACGTCACAATCATTGGTTGATAAAAATTAGATTTTAAAAAGTTTGATTGTTTAAAAACAAACAAAAATTAAAAATCGCTTTGTGAGAATAAGTACTACATGAACTTTCATACTAATTTAGTGAAATAACGTTATTTAAAACGTTGTTATTAAAATGATATAACAAAAACAGAAACTTATTATTAATTTATTATTTATTTATTAATTCTACTTATTAAATTCAAAATTTCGATTGTTGATTAACTTAACATTTTCTCATACAAACTTAGTCACCCCCTTTTACTCTTTTAGGGTAGGAATTTTCAGAAAAAAAATTCTTATCAAATGTCTACTTTTTATAAGGAATACATAGAATATTAAATTTTCATCAGTCAGAGGGGATATTTAATGCATGATTTTATATATTCACGGTTTTAAAAACGTATTTACTTTAAGCTTTATTACTATTATTATTATTGCTACTGTTACTACTAATTTTTTTCGTTAATATTTCCTTATTGAGCAACTCTAAGGGTCTATTTACAACAATTTTGTAAAAAAAAAAAGAATAAAAAAAAGTTTACTGTAAGGTTCGAACTCAGGTCTTTTAATTAGGAGGATCAGAATTAACTATGTGACTATGTGAATTAACATCAACTATGTGACTACTATATATTAAGGTTTATATTTCCAAGAGGCAATTTTTTAAACTTTTAATTGAATTTACTGTGCTTTTTGTCAGTTCAACTAAAAATATTTTTACAGATTATTTTCTAACTTTAAATTACCTTTCCAATGATATACAACTCACGCTGTCTAAAGTGAAAATTTCTGTTTTCACCCCTAGGGAATACCTTCCCTTAATATTTTTTTGGAATGATAAGTAGCCTATAGTCTGTGGGAAATTGTGTTGTATCTTAATACCAAATTTCATTAAATTCGGTAGTTCCGTTCTTTAGTTAAATCGGGACACACAGACAGACAGACAGACAAAAATTTTAAAAATGTGAAATTTGCAATAAGGGCCTCTTGAAATAAATATTTACCCTAAAATTGGGTTCATAATCGAAATGTACAGACAGACGTAAGAATTTTATATATTAGTATAGATAAAATACAGTTAGAGTATCAAAGATAAATGTAATATTCTTATCGATGGGGAATTGGTGTGTGCTAACGATTAAATCGATATCAATTTGAAATAAAATGTTATTAGGTGCAAACAATGTCGGACAGATTTGACACAGATGTTCAATTAAGAGAATGTGATTGAAAATTACTTTGTCGAATACAAAAGAAAGCATTTTCATTCGTCTCGTCGCCAATTTACAACAAACACAACCCCAATAATCAAATGCCATTTTACAACTACTCAATTCTAAATTTTTCATTTCCCAAATATTGAAATAAACAATAATGGTAATGCTTTATTTTTTAGGGGATGAACCAGTTTCACTCTTCAGCTTCGAACGCACGATATGCAAGTTGAGACGTTGGAGAATTTTCAATAAGGGAAAAATGTCGAGACTGAATGTGAAAGATTTTCAATATTGCGATCGTGATTGGGAAAATTGGACGGGCGATAATGAAAAAGGCGGATGGATGAAAGAAGAGTGGTGCCAGACTATGAGGAATTCATTTGTTCTCATTTTGAAAAGGTAAAAAGAACATTTTTTCATGGTCGTAATGGCCTATTACAGTTTAGTGATTGACGATTGAAAAATAAGTTCTACGCTAATGATTTTCATATTCTTTAAACTGTGCAGAACTTATAAAACATAGAGGAACTGTTTTTTAGTTTTTCAGTAAAAGCTTTTAAGCTTTAAAGTTATTTTAAACCAGAAAAGACATTTTTTTCATTAGAAATTTTCCAGATTTGTTAATCTTCTTGTTAAATTTATTTTTAAACTAATAGTTGCCCGTTGCATTCGCAACTAAAGGTTTTATCTCAATAAAATTTTTAATATGAGACTATGTAGAGTTAATCAACAATCGAAATTTTAAATTTATTAATCAAAGTATTGTTAATATAAAAAAAAATCATCTAAAATTATATTAAGAAATATTTTTTTATATCATTTTAATAACATTTTAAATAACTTCATTTCACTAAATTAGTATGAAAGTTTAATACTTATGTAGTACTTATACCAAATTGGCGATTTTAAATTTTGGTTCGTTTTTCAACAATCAAACTTTTTAAAATCTATTTTATTTTATGAACCAATGGTTCTGATCTAGAATAATTATATATTCGGCTGAAAAGCATTAAGATAGCAATTTTTTGCCCTATATTTCACTGTCAATTCAAATATAATTCAAATACAAACTTTTTTCGGTATTTAGAACAATTTGAAAACCAATTATTGTTTTTGAAAATAAATAAAATATTCGAATTTACTTCCACGCTTTCCATCTATTTCCAACAATTTTGTATGTACAACGTCCAAATGTGTGAAATCGAATAGCTTTTTAGTCATGTTAAAAAATAAAGGTCATTATTTTTTTTTCGTTTTACATTGTATTTTCAAATATAAGTGCACATTTCTGTCGATGAATTTTGGAAAGTGTTATTCCCTATACGATGCAGATATATAATAAGAAAGGGTTTTTGAAAATTTCTCCCCTAAAAGAGTGAAAAACGGTAGCCAAGTTTGTAAGGGATAACGTTTAATAAATAATCGAAATTTCAAATTTAATAATTAATCAAAGTCCGTTAAAAGCGAAATGTCATTACTGCTTAATATAAAACAAAGTTAATTTATTCTTAGAAACAAAAACTTAGGATCTGCTTAAAAATTTAAACTCTGATAAGTAGATATATCTGAAATGGTTAAGTTAAGTTTATATGTGAGCATTATGTTTTTTGGCTTTCTCATATTGTAAACCTGAAAATCCGAAATACGTATTCACAAATAAATACATTAGTTAGTGAGTATTCCTACCAACGTTTTGAATGCGTAAGTGGGGATAACAAAGCGCATGCGTATAGCCTATTCTGCACGGACACACGGCAATATAGTCAATCTATACTAATATATAAAATTCTTACGTCTGTCTGTACATTTCGATTTTGAACCCAATTTTAGGGTAAATATTTGTTTCAAGAGGCCCTTATTCCAAATTTAACATTTTTAAAATTTTTGTCTGTCTGTCTGTCTGGGTGTCCCGATTTAACTAAAGAACGGAACAACCGAATTTAATGAAATTTGGTATTAAGATACAACACAATTTCCCACAGACTATAGGCTACTTATCATTCCAAAAAAATATTAAGGGAAGGTATTCCCTAGGGATGAAAACAGAAATTTTTACTTTAGACAAATGAGTTATATATCATTGGAAAGGTAATTAAAAGTTAGAAAATAATCTGTAAAAATATTTTCAGTTGAACTGATAAAAAACGCAGTAAATTCAAATTAAATTTTAATAAATTGCCTCTTTGAAACATAAACCTTTATATATACAAAACACATAGTTGATGTTAATAGCGTAATAGCTTTTTTTTTTGAAAATTTCTACCCTAAAAGAGTAAAAGAGGTCACTAAGTTTGTATGAGAAAATGTAGAGTTAATGAACAATCGAAATTTTGAATTTAATAAATGTAATTAATAGATAAATAATTAATTAATAATAAGTTTCTGTTTTTGTTATATAATTTTAACTACAGCATTTTAAATAACGTCATTGCACTTAATTAGTATGAAAGTTTATGTAGTAGGTACTTATACCAAATACCAAAAAGGCAGTTTTTAATTTTTGTTTGTTTTTCAACAATCAAAATTTTTTAAAATCTAATTCTTATGAATCAATGATAACTTTAAGAGAGCAATTTTTTGTCATATATTTCATTATCAATCAAAAAATAAAATCTTCCAAACCAACTTTTCTTCGGTATTTAGAAAAATTTAAAAATCAATTATTGTTATTGAAAATAAATAAAATATTCGAATTTCCTTCCACGCTTTCTATCTATTTCCAACATATCTATTTACGTTACGCAGACGAAGTCGCGGGGATCAGCTAGTTTATATATAAAATTCTTCAATAGAAATTATCTAATCCCTGCAAATTCATTCATGTGGCATTTAGTGAATGTTTCGTTAACTTCTACGTAAAAATTCGATCATTTTAGAAGGAGAATTATTTGATGAATATCCTGCAACAGGTGGAAACCCTATACAATAGACTGGGTCAAAAAAATTGACAATTTTTTTTTATCGAAAATATTGTTCAAGGTGACAAAAAAAAAATATCGGGAAGGTTTGAGCCCTTAATATTGATATTAAGAGGTCTATCATATTTAATTTCGATTTCTTATTTGTGCTTTCATTTTTGCGTAAATGCCGTCAAACTTTCAAGGTTAAACAAATTAATCTGCACATATATTTATAGAAAATTAAATTCCCTACAAAAAACGTCTTTTTAAAAAATTTTGCCAGACTCGTCGTTTCCGAATAATCAAGCTTCAGACATTGATATAATTTTTAGATTTATCTTTTTTATTTTGGAATTTTGTAACTAACGAACAAATAAATATATAGAAATAAATAATATAGATTCTTGAAGAGTTATTTAATGCTCTACAAAAAAAGTCTCTTAACGTTTTTACATTAAATCACTTTTTTAAAATTGGTTCAACAAAGAAAAAAACAATAATTTAATGTTCCTTTTAACTTTAATTGTGAATAATTTTTAAAAAATGATTTTATGTAAAACGTTAAAAGACCTTTTTTGTAGAGCATTAAATTCCCTTTAAGAATCTATATTATTAATTTCTATATATTAATTTGTTCGTTAGTTACAAAATTCCAAAATAAAGAAGATAAATATAAGAATTATATCAATGTTTAAATCTTGATTAATCGGAAACGGCGTGTCTGGCAAAATTTTTCTCAGAAATGTTTTTTGTAGGGAATTTAATTTTCTATAAATATATGTACAGATGAATATTTTTACCTTGATAGTTTGACACCATTGACGCAAAAATGAAGGCACAAATAAAAAATCGAAATTAATGATGATAAACCTCTTAATATTAATATTAAGGGCTCAAACCTTCTTGATATTTTTTTTGTCACCTTGAACAATATTTTCGATATACTTTTCAAAAAAAAAAATAGTCGATTTTTTTGGCCCAGTCTAGTATACACCCTTTAAAGATAACAATTTAATTTAAAGATAACAATACATAAAGCGATGCATTTTTTTTTGCATTCGGTTCAGAAAATAGTTTGTAAAATTGGTCACCCCTACTTATTGCTTTTGTATCCGTCGATTATTGCATTTGTTGCACCATTCGCGATTAAAGCGACCAACCATTGTCGGAGCTTTCTATGAGGTCGATAATAAGTCTCTTGGCCATCTGCGCTTCAATCTTCTTCATGAATTATTAAAATAAGAGATGGAGGACATGGCAATTCAACTACCCCAGTGTGGGTATTTGGTAATAGATTGAAATATTTAATAAAATACTTTTATTGATAATTTTTTTATTTAATTTTAAGTCACAATTAATATATTAATGAATAATAATATATGTCCTATGACTCAATTTTTTCTTTATTACGACCCGTTTTAACAGTTTTTGGCTATCAGCATCAGGTAATGATTATTTTGTCAGTTGTAAACAAATTTCATATAGGTTGTTGGTTTTATATATAATTTGTCGTTAAAGATGTTATTTGGATCTATTTTGTGGGTTTTGTATATTTCATATTCTTCCAGAGTGTTCATATGTGATCCTTTCTTGCAAATTTGTAATGACTTAAAATTTGTTTTGAAACTTAAGCATTGATGATTTTCGCCATAAAGATGTTTTGAAAAATTTGAAGTTGTTGTAGGAGAGATTATACTGGAACTCACTTTGGAGGAATAAAATAGTAAAATTAAAATTGGTGAAAAGCGATTTTCCAACCTTCGATTCGTAGACGATACCATCGTAAATGCGAACAATAAAAGATAGTTATTGGACTTCATTCGAAGACTTCAAATCGTAAGTCAAAATTTCGCTTCAAAAACAATAAGACCAATGATCGATGATCGCGATAATGATCAAAATTAGAATAAGAAAATAAATTGCCAAAATATTATTAGAAAAACTATTTATGGTTCCCAGTTTACGGACCATTATTAAGACCGAAGGTCTTAATTGTGCGAAGAAATCAAACTCTTACAAAATCAACGATCTTCATCGTCAAAAGTACATTTTAAATTGATAAATAATAATTCCGGTTTATAATTAAGAGTTATAAAGAAAAAATATTTAAATAAAAATCATTTTCTTTGCGGTTTATGAATTATAAATCGAAAGAAATACCGTTCCAAATGTTCTGTACTCAAAAGTCACTTTAAACGAGAAATACTCAGCTTACTTTGTCCAAATCAAGGCACTATAGTTATGTGAATAGCGCAGTATCCATGGGCCAATCTTAGCGATATTATTATTAAATCGCCAATATTATTATTCTTTACAATTTCTGTTACTTCTGCAGCAGCTGAAAGGTTATTTAGCAAATTAAAAATAATAAAAAACTATTTAAGAAATAATATGAGCCAAACTCGATTCGCACATTTATCGCTAATAGCAATTGAAAACAAAACCGTAACAAGCCTGGATTTAAACGAAGTCATTGATACTTTTGCGAAAACTAAAGCTAGAAAAAAATTGGAAATACAATTGTTATTTAGTCAGTTGGTAGGTCCGACCTTTATATAATAAATCCTTGAATCTTCTCAATTTCGTTTTATTAGCCAAACCTACACCAAGTATTAATTGTAATTTATATTGTTACTGTTTAATATTTTTATTACCTGGCCTGCAGTGCACAAAAAAGAGCTTAAGTAGCTTAGCATTTTTAAAGTATTTGTATATTTCATATTTTTATTTGATAAAACCTAATCAGTTTACATAGCAGTGGGGCCCCATTTTTAATTTGCCCCAGGGTCCTTGGTTACCTAGCTACGCCACTGACGTAGATGTAATTTTCTTTTTTCTCGCATTAATAATTACTTGGGAATTGATACAAATATCCTTACGATTTTTCGAAGTATCACCCACCGGTTGCATTCCAAGGGTGGAAAAAGAAACTTTTAGTTAAAGAAAAAAAAATTCAAATATTTTCGGATAGATTTAAGCCGAAAAAAAAATAAAAACTCAAAAAGCTTCTAATATATATTATAATCGGGACATTTTTATGAAAAACTTAAAAAAAATTCTCGTCAAAATTTTGTTATTTTCAATTGAATATACTGGAAAAAAAAGCGTAAAGCTTTCCAATATACTAACATGCGAATCGAATGACTATAATATCACAAAAGCTTGACACAAGTGTCAGTGTCTGTATATATTGAATCTTGGCGTTAGATTTCCCAACACATTAGATGTATTAGTGTCCTTTGTCAAACCTCTATGTGTAAATATGATATCATTCAAAGAGAAATTTGATCAATCGCTTCTATAATATGTTCTGTTCTAGAATACCCAAATGGATAGGTAGGCAAGTGATCGATACAAACGATAATGTTAAAAATATTTTCTAAAATATTAAATTCCAGTTCCAATTTCTAGAGTCTCCAATTAAACTAGACATGAGGATTGAAAAGATTCAAAGACTGAATCGGAAATCAATTGGTGGAGCGTAAATTTTACGCAGTTGTGATTTCTAAATGTTACCTGCTTGTAGAGAAACACAAAAGAAAAAGGTTTTTGCTAATGACATGAAAAAAAATCTGCAAAAACCACCATCATGAAATCATAAAAATTCTCTACGTTTCCCAGCCCAAAGAATCCATAAAATTGAGTAGTGTCAAAAAAATAAATGTTGAACACTAACCAATTAAATAATTCCTTTGATATTTTCCATGTTCTTTGGCTAAAAAACGTGAATCATTAAAAATGTTTTATCGCACAATTGTCTTTTATTAGTTTGGACGTAACAAATAAATTATAAGTATATGTTATATAAAAGTGGCAAGTGGAAGCATTATAAGAACATATTTCAGTTAACAACGACCATAAACAAATATTTCCACATGATTACTTTTCCATTTTCTGGTTTGTTATCACTAGCGACCACACTATCAAATCAATACGTATTTGCTTGAGCTTTTTTGTGTATGTTGGGTACTCGCATATGTGTACGTAACGAAAACCTATTTTTCTCGAAAGTCTTCAACGAAATGTAACGTCTGCAACTACTTCAACATTCATAAAAAAAGAACGGAAAATATATTTCCAATCTGGGTACTATCGAATGAGAAAGAAGAGGATAATCAACTCTGACGAGAATATTCAGTATTATTTGATTATTGAGACAGTGGCGTAGCTAGGTAACCAAGGGCCCTGGGGCAAATTAAAAAATGGAGCCCCACTGCTTTGTAAACTGATTAGGTTTTATCAAATTAAAATATGAAATATACAAACACTTTAAAAATGTTAAGCTACTTAAGCTCTTTTTTGTGCACTGCAAGACAGGTAATAAAAATATTAAACAGTAACAACATAAATTACAATTAATTCTTGGTATAGGTTTGGCTAATAAAACAAAATAGAAAAGATTCAAGGGTTAGTATATAAAGGTCAGGCCTACCAACTGACTAAATAACAATTATATTTACAATTTGTTTCTAGCTTTAGTTCGTAAAAGTATCAATGACTTTGTTTAAATCCAGGCTTGATGCGATTTAGTTTTCAATTGCTATTATCGATAAATGTCGGAGTCAAGTTTGGTCCATATTATTTCTTAAATAGTTTTTTATTATTTTTAATTTGCTAAATGACATTTCAGCTGCTGCAGAAGTGACAGGAATTGTAAAGAATAATAACATTGTTGTAAATACTTCCGTTAGGTCACATTCTAGCACTCCATATTTGCTCATTATTTCCGTACATAATTGGTAAACTTCCAACTGAATTTCCAAAAGTTCAGTTCGATCGAGATTTCTGGTAAAGATTCGAGGGCCCCCTGGCCCGTCTCACCCCTAGGTAGATACGCCACTGATCTACGTTTATAAGTGATATGCTGTTGATTTTTAATAATAATTGGACTCATATGTACTTTAGCACACCCACAATTTGGCAAAGTTGCACTTTCGACTATTTTTTTAATTTAGTTCGCGATTAAATCGGTCCATAATGAAAATTTAACCACAAAAGAGAGAACTATACCATATTAGAACTGAAATAACAAAAATATTGTGAATTAAATTAAAAACAAAGTCGAAAATGCAACGTTGTTAGATTGTGGGTGTGCTAAAGTACACTTGAGCCAATAATTGTTCCATTTTTTACTTAAAATAAAATTAAATACACATAAAATAGGTGTAATATAGTTACATAATATGTAAGAAGAGATGGATAATAATATATATATATATGTCTTTGAGATTCAATTAAAAAATTACTTTATTACGACGCGTTTCAACAGTTTTTGACTGTCATCATCAGGTAATAATAATAATAATTGATAATTATTAATAGTAATAATTATATTATAATAATAATTAATAATTATTATTATTACTACCTGATGATGACAGTCAAAAACTGTTGAAACGCGTCGTAATAAAGTATTTTTTTAATTGAATCTCAAAGACATACATATATTATTATCCATTAATTTATTGTGATTCGGAAATAAATAAAATTCTTATCAATGTTAAATGTAAGAAGAGCTTTTCTTTGTATTTAGGTCACTAGATAGATTCTGCCATCTAGTGAGTAGTAGGTAAATTAAATTTCCAGTTAAAAAAGGTTTGTTTAAAAAATAACGAAAGCTTTGCTAAAAAGTATTAAACGTATTAATCCTTAAGTAAATATACGTTTTAGGAAGTGAGAACCTTCAAAGTCAAAACATGACGAGCTTTTGGCGCAAAGCTTCAATGTTTGAGGATTTCGAACAAGTTCATAAATCTTACGAAAACATATTGCTTGAATTTTTAATGAACTTTGATAAAATTTTGCGAAAACTTTTAATTTCCGTGGAACATAATTTTTTGCTAGTAAAATTGATCTGGTAAAATTTAACAATGAATTATACTTCTTTTTGGTCGTTTATCCTCTCACAAGATGATTTAAAAATTCAATTAAAATACGTTTAGGCCTGGTATTTTCACTTCAGTATAGGTAGGCTTTATCTCCGTGATAATTATCTATTAGATAAAATTTTATCTGTAAGATAAATCAAAACTGTATTTTCAACCAAAACACACCTCCGGTTAGTTATTTGCATGACATCTGATAAAAAAAAAAGAAAATAGAAAAGTAATGACAATTTGTGGATAAGCCAGGGTAGGAAACAATATATTGATAAACAAAGGCAAGTTGATAGCAATATCAAAGGCGTTAGAAAGAGACACCATTCTTGTGTAAAAAATTGAAGTTTTGTAGTTGTCCCTTACACTGAATTTGAAATATCAAAATAGTTGTTCTGCAAATTAATAACATATAATTTAGAATGTCTAACGAAGTTAAGAAAAAACGAACCCGAGCTCCAAATTTCAAAAAGGAAGAAGTTCATTTGTTGAATTATAAAATAAGATAAAATTTTCAACCTTAGAACCGAACTTTTAATGAATCAAATTCATAATATTAATCAAGAAGGGAAGAGGGCAGAAGAAATGCATCGTAAGAAAATCAAACTTATGGATATTGAAATTTCTATTAACAAAAAACAACTGCAAAATGCATAATTTTATACAACTTTTGTTAAATAACTCATTTTTATTTTCATAATACAAATATATATTTATTCTATTATTTATTGTTAAACGTTTTATTGATGTTATAAATTCCTTAAAACAATCAATAAAAGGTCTGCGGAAAAATCATTATGAATTTCAACATTTCTTTCCTGTTCTTCTGGAAGAATATTGTCTTCCATGTACGAATTCTCATCGGTGTCAAAATTTTCTTCCATTCGGTGTATCGCTATAATGTGTAGTACTGCACATTTTTCTTCAATTTGTAATAATATAAATTCGACCGTAAGTTTTGGAAAATGAAATCTTTGGAAAAATTATTGGTCTATCCATTTCTTAAAATGATCAATTCTTGGCCTTACATTATATTGTTGTTCAGGATTTGTAATTTCTATAAGTTGAATCAATTCTTCCTCAGGGTCATTGAGCAATTCCAAATCATCCATTGGAATTATTTCCACTTTTATTTATAACTGTAATATATCAACAAAGCAACTGATTAATATTGTTTATGTATCATTATATGAAATTGAAGCTTATTTAATTTACACATAGATAATACACACCAATATATTTACCTAATAAATTCGTAAATCTCCAAATAGGCAGAAAATTTTTGCAATTTCGTAAAATAATTTTTTCGCTTCACTTAAGTTTGACAGCACTAACAATGTGCAGAATAAAATAAGAAGGCGATGTATGCTCTATCTATGAAATAAAAAGACTATTTGGAAGTCTGAGTACTGAATAAGTAATCTAGGAGATAGTTTAATTTTATCCTGAAGATATGACTATTTATATGTGAAAGTACGCATGTTTTCTCTATATTCCGGTTAAAATTTTATCTGAAAGATAAATGTCACTATCTAGATGGGAAAATACCGGGCCCTAGTATAAAAAAATAGTATACTACTTGTCTGACAGTAATTTTAAATTAAATTTAAAAATTATTTAATTCGTATATCATTCTTAAGTAATTTTTTTATACTTTATTGTCAATATATATTTAAGTCATTAAAATTACCTCAGTTCGTTATTATTTAAATATTTTGGCCAATTAAATGCTATATGAAATAAACCATTGTAAAACATCATTAGGAATCACCGCATGTAAGAGGCAAAAATTTTTATTTTTAAGAAAGCACTAGATGAAGAAAAACGGTTCAAGCATTTTTGGTCCTCAAACTTTAGTTGTCCTTGTTTGTCCATTTTTCTTACGACGAAAATCAGGAGCTTTATATAAAAATGCCCACCTAATATTCGAAATATTATATCAATTTTTTAACGAATTGTACCTATAAATATTGAGCACAAATATTAAATTTTTTG
Source organism: Sisyra terminalis (assembly GCA_958496175.1). Taxonomy (NCBI): domain Eukaryota; kingdom Metazoa; phylum Arthropoda; class Insecta; order Neuroptera; family Sisyridae; genus Sisyra; species Sisyra terminalis. The sequence continues at coordinate 7,793,633 of OY292278.1, forward strand.
GCGACCTCACAAGAACTCTAAGGGAGTACGTGGATTTAAGACTTGATGTTTTCACCCCTTGTTTACACTTACTTTGATCTTAGTAATTGGTGATTTAATTTGAAGTAAATTGAACACAAAATTTTTAAACTTTTTCCAAAATCATTGATATCCACTATCGATGAGGTTTTGTATGATGATTTGTTTCCTTAAGAATTAGTTGTAAAATATTATTTAAATTCGATAAGATGTGTTACTCAATTATCATCTTATGCATAAATTTTGGCAACCAAATTACCTGAAAATTATAAGTTTCAATTCTATGAATCACCTCTATTAATTAAATTAAGCTTTTATCTTCGATGCTTAATACTGATCTACAGGAAAATCCAACGAGTAATTAGGTATCTTTAACTAAAAAAAAAAATAATCCAAATTCATAGAATGAATCACTCATGGATATATATTTGATACATGTAGGTATTTCTTAATATTAGAAGTGACAAATTCATTTACTCACCGTTATTTTTTACGTTTCTGCTTAAAACATATTTATTTTTAAATGTCTTCTTTTATTCTAGTTTTTTTTCGAATTTTATTTTGGTCACATTCCATTCTGTGTGTTAAGGTATTTTTGGCCAATAGTAGTGAAATGATCTTGGACTCAAATATTTAATATCTAAAATTAAAAATAAAATAATTATAAATTTTTCAATTAACTCCAAACACATACACAAACTAATGTAATGGAAAATATTTTTTTTCTGAATAATTAATTTACTTGGTACGAAAAGTTTTCGTCATGTGTACGTCTCATCAGTTTCGTCTCATTTCATATTTGTGTCTAAATTTTTCTTAAAATAAAAACCAGAACAATGTTGACATACTATTTTTCTTACAATGACTCACATTTTATCTAATTTCAACCAAAGTTTTACTCTAAATTTTTCTACAAAGTTTATTTTTTAAAGTTTCTGTATATGTTTACGTTGTAACCAGTGGCGTAGCTACCTAGGGGCTAGACGAGGCAGTGCCCCGGGGCCCTCAAGCTCAGGGGCCCTCAAATCCTTACCAGAAATCTCGATCGAACTGAACTTTTGGAAATTCAGTTGGAAGTTCACCAATTGTGTAAGGAAATAATTAGAAAATATGGAGTACTAGAATGTGACCTAACGGAAATATTTACAGCAATTTTATTATTCTTTACAATTCCTGTCACTTCTGCAGCGACTGAAAAGTCATTTAGCAAATTAAAAACAATAATAAATTATTTAAGAAATAATATGGGCCCAAATTGACTCCGATATTTATCGCTAATAGCAATTAAAAACCAAATCGCATCAAGCCTGGATTTAAACCAAGTCATTGATACTTTTGCGAAAACTAAAGCTAGAAAAAAATTGTCAATATAATTGTTATTTAGTCAGTTGGTAGGCCCAATCTTTAATAATAAACCCTGGAATTTTCTCAATTTCGTTTTATTAGCCAAACCTACACTAAGTATTAAGGGTGGATCACCGTCAGAACGTAAAAAAAATGACTTTTTTAAGACTGCTGCCATTTTTTTTTTATAAATATTAAAAAACGGTCTTCGGCATGTAAAAGTTGAAGTTTTGAGATATTTTTTTTTATTTTCCCCGATATGTCCCCCCTCCCCCTTTTACAGCGCTTTGAAAAAGGGTCCTCAAAAATGAGGAGGCAAACGGAAGACAAGTTTTCTCGGAAACCGGAATTCGGATCATGATTTTCTAAAGAATGTAGGTTTTGGTAATGCGTCTTCTTGGTACTGAACCTCGAAAATCCAAAAAAAGTTGAAAATTCACAAAATGGCGCGACTTTGAAAAAAAAGTTAAAAAAAACGACCTTTTGTGAACCTTTCCCCCTCTTCCACGTTGAGGGGGGAGGTTTGGCCAATTTCAGAGGTTCAGTACCTAGAAGACGTGTTCAACTATAATACTTTCCAGTTTCAAGTCAATCCGTCGGATAGTTTCTGAGAAATCTTGTCTCCCAGTTTTACAAAATTGATTTCGAGAAAAACGCATTTAAAGTTTTTTTAAGATATTTTTTTATGTTATTATCAATTTATTCAATTTTTATCAGTGAAAATACATTAGTCAGCTATTCCAATCCTTTTAACACGTTATAAGAAGACATTTATGGAAAAAAAAAAAATCGAAAATTTTTTTTTTCTGACGGGGTGATCCACCCTTAATTGTAATTTATGTTGTTACTGTTTAATAATTTTATTACCTGCCTTGCAGTGCACAAAAAAGAGCTTAAGTAGTAGGGTGTTTTTTTTTTGCGGACTATTTTTTTTCTTTTCCTCCCATGCTGAAATTTTGTTGGAAATACTTCAAAAAGAATTTCCTGAAAGTTTGAGCTTTTAATATTAATATTAAGTACTCGCTCACAGCGTGTGAATATTTTCCATTTAAAATACACGTAAACTTTGTTTTTTTTTGTTTAAATTTTTATAGCTCAGCGCCATTTTATGGTATCGCCTCGCTCAAGGTCGGGATTTTTTTACAATTGTATGCTCTACAAAAGTGCCTATTTTTAATAAAGAATAAAAATCAATATTTTCTTAAATTTTACTCAATAATCCGTAAAAATTTTATAGTAAGAGAAATTCAAGGCTCAATATCTCGAGAAATATCGATCTTAGCAATTTGGTTTTCTGGAATTTTTTTGTAGGAAATTAAATTTCCTATAAATTTGCCATTTACATTTTTTCTGTAGGTCTTGTAATTCATGAGTTACTGAGAGAAAAACGAGAAATCTATGAAAAACCTGGGTTTAGTGACCCGTACTACCTCGCCCGTGTAAATTACGATTTTGCCGCAATAGACACTTTTGTAGAGCATACAATTGTAAAAAAATCGCGACTTTGAGCGAGGCGATACCATAAAATGACGCTGAGCTATAAAAATTTAAAAAAAAAAATCAAAGTTTACGTGTATTTTAAATGGAAAATATTCACACGCTGTGAGCGAGTACTTAATATTAATATTAAGAGCTCAAACTTTCAGGGATTTTTTTTGAAGTATTTCCAACAAAATTTCGGCATGGGAGCAAAAGAAAAAAAATAGTCCCCCAAAAAAAACACCCTATTAAGTAGCTTAGCATTTTTAAAGTATTTGTATATTTCATATTTTCATTTGATAAAACCTAATCAGTTTAAATAGCAGTGGGATCCCATTTTTTAATTTGCCCAAAGGCCTTTGGTTACCTAGCTACGCCACTGGTTGTAACTTTATTAAAAGCTCGTATTTTATGTTTGCATAGCAAACAAAATTAAAGTTTATTCATAAAAGCTCTAACATCACTGCACAAGCTTTTATGAGTACATAGTAACGAGCATAATTTTTCATAATCAACTAATTTATATGATTTATAATATGCGAAGTACTTTTTATACAGTTTTACTTCATAGAAAAACAGTGTTTATTTTCATTCGTTTTATTCGTATTCTTCGTTCCGAGAAAAATTGAACTTATTGGAAAAGTAGCGGATAATCATTTCTATTATTTTGTTCAGGGAAAATATTTGTTCTCTGCACAATGTAACGTCTTTATTGCGAATTTAGAGAGTGTTTCATAGACTTCAAGACTTCAGGAAAATGTTGATTGCTGCATTAATCTGTAACAATAATATAATATTTTAGTTTCTTATAAGTGATTATTTTTATTGATTATTACAACATAATCATCCTTAAATTTTTCAAAAGCCTACGTATTTGGTAAAGCAGTTTAAGTTCTTGCCTTTTTTTTCAAAAACATTCCAAATCCAAGGAAAATATTCATCTAAACTCTGGCGAGACAAAATTGCATCTTCTATTCATAATTCTGTCAACAGCAAAACTATGCTAAGCTATTTTATAAGTGCATTCCAAGTTTTAAAACAAGAAACAATGTATTTCTAAAAATCAAATCCTAAAGTTTATTGCTTAAAATTTAAGAATAAAGTTTCAAAAACTTTCAGAGGAAATATAATAATTAAATTGTGGGCAATAAGGACGAAGCTTCTTGTGGAATATTATTTATTTTATCGCCAACGTTTCGTCAGTCATTCCTGACTTCTTCAGGGCTCAAAATTTAAAAAACACTCCACAAATGTCATAAAAATAAGCTGTAATATGACCCAACTTATTTTTATAACATTTGTGGAGTAATTTTTAACTTTGAGCCCTGAAGAAGTCAGGAATGACTGACGAAACGTTGGCGATAAAATAAACAATATTTCACAAGAAGCGTCGTTCTTAGGGGCCATCCATAAATTACGTCACACGAATTTTAGAACTTTTAAACCCCTCCCCCCGTCCTTGTCACAGCCCGACTAGAATTTTTTCCTGATTAGCTTTGAAGTATTATATGGACCTTATCAGGTTAAAACAAGGGTTTCCTCATTAGTACTAACCTGACGAGGGCCACATGAGGATGGCATCGGGATAGCCTGATTAAAACAGAAATTTCTTTCTCATCAGGTTATCCTGATGAGGTCCATCTAAGGAATTTGAGGGGATCGCCTTATTAAAAACAAAATTATTTGTTCTCAGGTTTTCCATGCAACTTCCACATTAGGATAGCATCAGGAAAACGTCATTGAAAAATAATCAATTACCCATCAGGTTATCCTCACCAGGCTCATATCAGGATTCTTTCAAGCTGACCTTATTAAACACAAAATAATATTCTATTCGGTAATCATGATCAGGCCCATATAAGGAAATTTTCAGGATTGCATTATTGAAAAAAAAAAACTATTTCCTATCAGGTTATACGTTCATAGTGCATTCACTTATGTATCTGACGTTCTTATACTCACAATAAGTAAAAGACGTGGGTTCAAATCTTGTTTTAGATTAATTATCTAATTTAGAATAATTTTAATAATAATAGTTATAATTAATGAGGTAACTATGTTAAGGGCCTCATGAGGCAATCCTTATTGGGATCCTGAGAGGCAATCCAGATTAGGTTCATGTCAGGTAACCCTGACCAGGTTCAAGTGAGAGAATCCGAATCAGGATTTTGTAAGGAAATCCTGATCAGGTCCGCGTGGAGCAATCCTGATCAATACCATACAACAATGTTATCCAGATCAGGACCATCTAAGGAAATCCAGATCAGGATTGTATAAGGTAGTCCTGATCAGGACCATACTAGGTAACCCTAATAAGGACCTGCATTACATCCTTATTTGGTCCTGATGAGGTATACCTGACTTGGACGTTATCAGGTTATCAGGTCAACCTGACAATGTCCTCATCGGGTCCTCGCGATAAATTCTAGTCGGGAGGTTGCCATATTTTTAGAACCCCCTCCCCCCTGATGTAACGTCACACATTTTTCAAACTTATGCATGTATTTAAAAATAATCAAAAGAAAAATGTTGTTTTCATTTTTTTCTTATTTTCGTTAAACAATCTTCAATAAAATCAAATTAAGTCAAATATTTAAGATGACAGAAAGAAAAAACGACTAGTTGGAAAACAAAAATCAAAAATTATTCATGGACTTTGGACCCACTCCTTTATACTACTGGTATCCTATTACTGGTAAATCAGGCACTTCATTTTCGTTCTGATTTTGAACATCCTTAGTCCTTAGCATAGTCATCATTCATCAAGAATTAGATCAAAGAATAGATCAAGTTCGAAAATTTTTTAATCACATATAAATTTCGTGTTTTAGTATTTTAAATTTTAACATGTGACGTCACAAAGCTTATATCCCTCCTGCCCCTTGTCACAATATGTCACATTACGGTGATACCCTCCCCCCATTTAAAGTGTGACGTAGTTTATGGATGGCCCCTTATTGTCAACAATTTAATTATTATATTTAAAAAAGACAACATGGATATTTCAGAAGAAATTATTGAATAATTTAGTATGTCCTATGAATCAATTTCTACATTGAATACGATGCGTTTCGAATTTTTCGCTGTCATCATCAGGTAAACAAATTTCATAAAGGTTGTTTGTTTTATATAGTTTGTCGTTAAGGATGTTTTTTGGATCACCTTTTGTATATTTCATATTCTTCCAGAGTGTTCATATGTGATCCTTTCTTGCAAATATGTATTGGCTTAAAATTTGTTTCGATATTTAAGCATTGATGATTTACGTCTTAAAGATATTTTGTAAACTTTGAAGTTGTAGGAGAGATTATATCGGAATTCACTTTGGAGGAGTAAAAAAGTGGAATTAAAATTGGAGGAAAACGATTTTCCAACCTTCGATTCGTAGACGATATAATCATAAATGCGAACAATGAAAGATAATTATTGGACTTCATTCGAAGACTTCAAATCTTAAGTCAAAATTTCGCTTTAAAAACAATAGGACCAATGATCGATGATCGCGATAATGATCAAAATTAGAATAAAAAAAAAGTTGCCAAAATATGATAAGAATTTTTTTTTTATGATTCTCAGTTTACGGATCTTTATTAAGACCAAAAGTCTTAATTGTGCGAAGAAAAATAACCCTTACAAAATCAACGATCTTAATCGTCAAAAGTAAATTTTAAATTGAAAAATATTAATTCCGGATTATAAATAATGGTTATATAGTAAAATTATTTAAATAACAATCATTTTCTTTGCGGTTTATGAATTATAAATTGAAAGAAATATCGTTCCAAATATTCTGTACTCAAAAGTCACTTTAAACGAGAAATACTAAGCTTACTTTGTTCAAATCAAGGCACTGTAGTTATGCGAATGGCGCAGGATGCATGGGCCAATCATAGCGCACCGCGGAAAGCTCAACCGTATATTAGACCAATCAGAGACTTTGTTACTAAAACTTTATAGATTTTAACCAATAACATGATTTTTGGATGTTTGTTCCTTATATCCTATTCCAAAAAATCTACCAGTTCGTTCAATGTACAGTTTTTCACAGGAATCACATTTAATTTTATATATTCTGGTTTTATTTTCCGTTGTAATTTGGTTGGTCTTGTTAAGAAATTTCATGTTGTTGCCATTTGTCGAAAAAAAATTTAATTTAATTTATTACCAGGATGTAATACATATTTACATACAAAATTTTATACATAGATATGCACCTATAGAGATGAAGCAAATCATCTGTGCATAGGCTCGGTGCACTGTTATGTAACGTTAATATTATTTGCAATGTATAATATGCAATGTTAATTTTATTTTTCTTGAGGAAATTGGCGATTTTAGTACTAAACATATTTTTTCAATTTGATTTATATTCCTTCTTGTCTTTTAGTGGAGGTAGAAGAATAATTTTTTTAGTAAATTTCGATATTATTTTGTACACGATTTAGCTGTAGTATCCGTAAGTTACATCTATATCTTTAATTATATTGTCGACGAATCTTTTTTTTTTCCATACGATTCGTATGAGATTTGGAAATCCTCAACACTAAAGCCTTTGGGTTATTGTAACCCCTGGATTTCTATTTCATCTATTGTAAGCCATATTACAACAAATTAGTTGAGTACTGCAATCGGAAAACTTAAGGTCTTAAGGTCTTTTAGATGCCATTAAGACCCAGTATTGTATTCTAATCAAATAAGAAAAGCAGTTTTATCTTCAACAATTCTCAAGTTGTTTTGAAAGCTTTTGAAACCGTTTTTTTCATAGAAACGTGAATGATAGGAAAACCAATAAGCATAAGACATTAAAGGACAAAATGGTCATAATATAAAGTTTCTTATCTTAAAAGTTATCTGGTAGGATACTTAATTAGTGATTGATAATGACTAAATGATTTAAATTCCAAAAACTTCCTGTGCTGGTTATATTTATTCTTTTCTGTCACATTCTTCCAAATTTTTTTATCATTTACTTCTTTATCCATCTATCTATTATTAAAGATATTCAAAAAATGACTGCGAAAGCTTTCGAAAACATTAGTTATATTGTCGTTTTTTTAACAGAGATACTTCAATAAAGGCCTTCGCCAGATAAGATGGGATAAAATGCCCACATTGCAATCGGGCTAATTTTTTTTTTTGGAAATACCTTACAGTATGGACAACATCTCAGCCAAATTTCAACTCTAAAATATGCCGGGTTTTTGAATAAATAAAAAAAAAAAAATCAAAATCAATATTGTCTGAAACTGTTTGATAATACCGAAAAAAGTGCTTATGAGTTTCATGATATCACTAAGTAGTATTCCGAGAAAAATTCGCTCATGAATCAGATCAATCGATCATTGTTAAAAATACAATTTATTTTTTCAAAAAATTTTTTTTTCTGCCAAAATTGTTTGGTACACCTTAGTTGATATTTTCTATATAATCCTCTATCATCATTTTACAGCATATAATTTTTTCACATGATTTTTAAAAATATTAGATAATAGTTAAAAGAAATATTCTTTAAACATTTTTTTGTGTGCTAAAATCTTTTAGTACCATCACAGAATTTTTTGTACATCATCCCCTTGTCTCAGTTTACTAAATATAATTTTTTCGTATTTTTAAAAATGTTAGATATTGGTTAGAAAAATTAAACGAATTTTTTAATTCAGATTTTCAGCACTTACGTACTTAGTTTTTTTTTCTAAAGTAATTTTTCATCCCCTTAGTCATCAACATTTATTTTATATATTTTCTAAGTAACATTAAAATATTTAAATTTTATTAAGCAATTACTTTAGAAAAAAACTAAGCACGTACGAGCTGAAAATCTGAATTAAAAAAAAGTTTAATTTTTTTAACCATTATCTAACATTTTTAAAAATTCGAAAAAATTAAATTTAGTAAACTTAGACAAGGGGATGATGTACAAAAAATTCTGTGATGGTACTAAAAGATTTTAGCACACAAAAAAATGTTTAAAGAATATTTCTTTTAACTATTGTTTAATATTTTTAAAAATCTGAAAAAATTATATATTGTAGAATGAGGATAGAGGATTGTATAGAAAAAAACTAAGGTGTACCACACAATTTTGGCATATAAAATTTTTTTTTGAAAAAACAAATCGTATTTTTAACAATGATAGATCGATCTGATTCATGAGCGATTTTTTCTTGGAATATTACTTAGTGATATCTTGAAACTCATAAGCACTTTTTTCGGTATTATCAAACAGTTTCAGAGAATATTGATTTTGAATTTTTTATTTTATTTTTTACACAAAAACGCGTCATATTTTAGAGTTGAAACTTGGCTGAGATGTTGTCCATACTGTAAGGTATTTTCAGAAAAAAAATTAGCCCCATTGCAATGGGGGCATTTTAGACTATCTTATCTGGCGGAGACCATTGTTTTATTCTTTAAGTTAAGAAAACCTAAAAATCGAAGCGTTTTTTTTTCTTTTTTTCGAGTAGCAATAATTCTTCACTATTCATTCCTCAGTTCATAATTTACAAAACTATTAAGGGGTTATATATACAGTTAGAATTTTCACAAAATCGTTTTTTTTATTTTCTTTTCTTAATGTACATATATTTAAGAATACATACAGAAAATTTTATATCGTTCCGGTGAATATTTTCGAAGTTACACGCAAATTTGAAAAAAAAATTATCCTATGGGTACTTTTCAAACTTTAAACGCGTTTTTCTCAAAACGGCGTTTTCAAAGTCGGTGACCAACATTACTCCAAAACGGTTAAACCGATTAGTCTCAGATTTTAACACGAGCTTCTGAAATATACTTTTTAGTAATTAATCAAAGATTTTTTCTCACCGATAAATATTTTTTTTTATAAACAATTTAAGGCCGAAATTTTGTTCAAAAATCGATTTTTTTTTTGAGAAACCGTCATTTGGTCAAAAAAAAAATATTTTGCTTATTCCCTCGATTAATTACTAGATTTAATATTACTGTAACGAAATCTGTTTGGTTTTTTAAATTCAGAGGATCCAGTTCAGAGATATAGTGGTCACCGCAAAACGTCTTTTTTGAGAGGAGCTCCTGGAAATCAGCTGTAGCTGCTTTCCAAATAAATATTTTTACTAATACTAAGTCATAAAATACAGTTAAAAGATACCATAATATGTGTACAAATTTTTAGATCAATTAATTTAAAAGTTTTCTCTGAAAAAATTCTGGAAAATTCGCTATTTTTCGGCCTTCTAACTGTATATAACTCCTTAAGGTGCGATTACAAATATAATTGTTTGGATTGAAATCAAAACCTGGATATAATTCTAAAGTCTTTTTGCACCATTGGTTTAAAAAAATATTGTAATTTTTGGTGACAAATTTCCCTAAGTGTTTTTTATCTAACAAATTTTTCAATATTTTCAGATCCTATTGTATTGACTCTTTTCGTAGACCTATTTGAATTTTAAAGGTCCAAATGTCAATGAATGAAAAATTATTCGAGCATAAACTTTGTTTAAATGGTTGTTTTTGGACACTCTGTATGAAATTATGTTGAAAAACTTTGCTCGATAAGCTCTTGGAAAACGACGCTTTCGTCGACGATGCTACGTTGAATAAAACGGGCTACGCTCGTAACATATCGCACTAGTTTAACGTTGGTGTCTCGACATTACGACGTCGTTCTCACCCTGCGCTTTCTTTAATATCCTTTCATAAAAAAAAATATTACATGTTCTTCTAAGTGGATCAAGTCTAAAATAAAGGACCAAATACAAATTAATTTTCAATCAGTCGTTTGGGATTTTTAATGAAAAGTTATACCTAGTTATGTGATTGTGCTTTGGAAAAGTTTTGTTCGCAAGTTTTTCGAGTTGATTGTTAATAATGAGTCAACCACCGTCGTTGAAAAGCTCAACGGCCTCGTCGCCGGGGCCGAGGCTTCCTCCAAAACCACGTGTTATCCTCCCGACCGGGAATCAGTCGCCGCACTCCCTAATGCAACAATACAACAACCCGTTGTACATTAGTCCGGGATTGGGGAGCAATATGCAGCCCATGACTCCGGTCAATCCGTACGACAACCCCTTCAACATGTATCCGACAAAAGCTTCCGAATTCATATTCAACCAGTTCACCGGGTTCAGAGATTTTACGATGAACATGGCCAACTCGGGGTTGAGTGTCGGTGAAAAATGTGCCTTTTGGATGTACAATAAAGTTGGTGCATGGAGCAAAAAATGGTTCACCCATATGTTTTTATTTGTTGTCATTTTCCTGTACAGTTTGATTGGAGCGTTGATTTTTGTCGCCGTTGAAGGTAGGCGAAGTGCATTAAAATGCCATTTACACATCATTGTTTATTATTATTCACAAGAAATGTGATTTAACTTATTGCAAAGAATAACAAGCGAATCATTGATTGCCACCAACATTTTCGTGCCAAAGTAAATAATCAATGTTTGATGGCCATTTGTCAGATGATACAGTTCCAAAATAATTTTCGAGTAACATTAGTTTTTTGCTCTAAAAATTTTCACGCCAAAATTTGTCGTTGGAATGTCCACGATTAACTAGAACTGAAAAATATTTTTATAAATTAGATTTTTGTTGTTGGAAACCAATTTAAAATAATCGACTTGAAAATTTTTATATTTTCCATTGATAAAAATAAACTTTTAATTAATAGATCGAGAGGTTGCAATACCCGCTGCACTTGTATGACCAGAAAGTTTAAAGTTTGTAAAACTATTGTTTTATGAAATATGATTTCGAAACCAAGCAAAGTTGAAGTTATAATTAATATCTGACCAATTACATGAAAAGTTGTTTAATTAAATTAGGAAAAATAAATTTAAATTTCAAATATACAGACCAAAAAAAAGTTGGATACACTTTAAAGAATCACAATCGTTTATGGATCGAAAAAAAGTTGAAGTTATAATTGATATCTGACCAATTACATGAAAAGTTGATTAATTAAATTAGGAAAAATAAATTGAAATTTCAAATTTACAGACCAAAAAGAAAAGTTGGACACACTTTAAAGAATCAGAACCATTTATGGATTAAATTAATATGAAATATCTATGACGAGTTTTATTGTTTTACGTAAATATGATTCCAAAGACGAGCAAAGTTGCAGTTATAATTAATATCTGACCAATTACATGAAAAGTTGTTTAATTAAATTACGAAAAATAAATTGAAATAGACCAAAAAAAAGTTGGACACATTTTAAAGAATCACAACCGTTTATGGATTAAATTACCATGAAATATGTATAAGTTTTTCTCCAGGGAAAACTTAAGAAAATCTCACTCGGTCTTCTGCGATAATAATTTTCAAATGTAAAGAAAATTCCATATTAATAATTCCAGTTTTATTCCTCTTAAAAGCACATGTAAAACTAAAAAAATCTTTTTCCTGTGCCAATTTTCAAAAATATTTGTTGACTTCGACTACTTGAAGGGATTAACGACCAATCTATATTAAGCACAAATGTTAGCTAAAGCATTAACTTGTCCTAGATATGCTAAGCTCAAATCTGGGTGCCAAGGTAATAAAGTTTTAAATCTAATTTCCGAAAATTAAAACATTTTACATTAAAGGTCAATTTTTGAATTTACATTTAATTTTTCAACAGAAAAAACATTTTTTTGGTCTCTAACTTTTGCATTATTATTTGAAATAAATTCCAAGTGATTTTGATTCTCTTAAGTGTATCCAATAATTTTTGTTTTAGTGTCTTAAAATTATTCCCAAATTAATTAGGAAGCATATCGGAATTGATGATTCAACCAAAGTCTTATGGATGAAAGGAATAAAAGATAATTGAATCTGGAAAATTAAAAACAATAATTTCCACGTTGTGCCTGTTTTGCTTTAGCTGATATTTTCTCAAATAATTTCCCTCTTCAATATATTTGACGGTTTTTCTTCTTTTTGCTTCTACCAATCAAACTTTGCACAAAGGAAATTCCAAAAGTTTTAACTTTTTATGTTACCATGCACTTTTCCTTCAAAATTAAACATATTGTGTGCAATAAAAATTCCATTACATTGCCGCAAATATTCGCAAAAGGTTACCTAAAAAAAGTTTCAATTACAATATAAAGAAATTGATGCAAAAGACTATCATTAGACCTGTTGATTCAGGTGTGGATATAGAAAAATGCTTCGGGAATTTTTCTTGGAATGTCTATGATTATGAGAGTCAATCTTATTTTCTTGACTGCTACTCGAATTAAGTTGACCATTGTTGTACCAAGCCCATAGATACTCTTTTTGTCAACTTTTCTCCTCCTTTGTATTTTATTAGTTGAAATAATGACGTGGCTCAGATTTTCCAGGTTTCTCTGAAATATGAATAATACCTCTTTAATTTTATTCATTCCCAAGATCTCCTCGTTTGTTATATAATCGACCCATGATATTCGGAGGATACGGGAATAAAGTCATAGTTTGAGGGTTTAAAATTTTTGTCATTCGCAAATTCTTCCCCATTCGGCAAAATGGAAAAGACATGACATAGTAATAGCCAACAGATTTTAAACGTTAGTGATTGATCTCTAATCTTAAATCATGCTTTTGCATTAGGGTGGTCCTTAATAGGGGTGTTTTCGAATTTCTTTGCTCCCAAGGACTTAAATGCTTCCAAATTGATAAAAAAAAATCCCTGAAAATTTGAGCTCTTAATATTAACTTTAAGATAGTCCGCTTTCCAACTTAAGTTTCTTATGGAATTAACGTGGGAAAAATTTCATTTTTTCTTTAGAATTCCATAACTCAGCGACAAATAAATCGAAAGTACCCAATCGCGTTATGTTCATTGTAAATTTAACGCTCTACAAAAAATATCTCTTAAGATTTTTTGCTAAATCTATAGGCTTAAGAGTTATTGGCTTAAGAATGCGGCACTAATGGTCAATAGAAATATTAGCCAATAGATTTCGCGAAAAATCATAAGAACTCTTTTTTTGTAGAGCGTTAAATTTACAATGAACATAACGCGATTGGGTATTTTCGATTTATTTGTCGCTGTGTTATGGAATTCTAAAGAAAAAATGAAATTTTTCCCACGTTAATTCCATAAGAAACTTAAGTTGGAAAGCGGAATATCTTAAAGTTAATATTAGGAGCTCAAATTTTCAGGGATTTTTTTTTTATCAATTTGGAAGCATTTGAGCCCCTGGGAGCAAAGAAATTCGAAAACACTCCTATTAAGAACCACCTTATTTAGCATTGATTGTGCAATTTTCATTTATCATAGGGTCCAAATAATTGTAGGACTTGATTCTGTCAATGGAATGATTTTTGGCAGTTAGTCTTACATTAAAATATTTATTATTGGAAAAAAACATAAATTTGGTCTTCTTGATGTTCAACTTAAGTCAATAATCTCACTGGCTTTTATACATTTATTAATTAACCGTTTTGCTTATCCCGATTCCTTGGGATTATTAAAAGTTCGTCCAGTGGCGTAGCCAGGTAACCAAGGGCCCTAGGGCAAATTAAAAAACGGGGCCCCACTGCTATGTAAATTGATTAGGTTTTATCAAATAAAAATATGAAATTTACAAATACTTTAAAAATGCTAAGCTACTTAAGCTCTTCTTTGTGCATTGCAGGACAGGTAATAAAAATATTAAACAGTAACAATTTAAATTACAATTAATATTTGGTGTAGGTTTGGCTAGTAAAACGAAATAGAGAAAATTCAAGCGTTTATTATATAAAGGTCGGACCTACCAACTGACTAAATAACAATTAAATTTTCAATTTTTCCCTAGCTTTAGTTTTCGCAAAAGTATCAATGACGTCGTTTAAATCCAGGCTTGATGCAGTTTTGTTCTCAATTGCTATTTGCGATAAATATTGGAATCGAATTTGGCCCATATTATTTCTTAAATAATTTTTTATTATTTTTTAATTTGCTAAATGACCTTTTAGCTGCTGCAGAAGTGACAGGAATTGTATAGAATAATAATATTGCTGTAAATAGTTTCGTTAGGTCGCATTCTAGCATTCCATATTTGCTCATTATTTCCTTAAATAGTTGGTGAACTTCCAACTGAATTTCCGAAAGGTCAGTTCGATCGAAATTTCTGGTAAAGATTCGAGGGCCCCTTGAGCTTGAGGGCCCCGGGGCACTGCCCCGCCTAGCCCCTAGGTAGCTACACCGCTTGGTTCGTCTGGTTATTGGATGTTATCAAAGTGTTCGTACAAAACCATCCTCCGTGCAGCTTATTTCCTTGAAAAATTAAAATTTTCCATAAGTATTATAGTCTCTGAACCAAATAAACCAACATCCAATCCAATCCATCCTACAAACCTAAAATGTCCAACGCATTCTATTCAAAAGATTTTTTTCCTATTCTGAAATCCCAAAACATTTTCTGTTCTCAATACTCGACTCCACAGCAATCCTTCAGGATCGTAAATACGATTTTTGAGGCCTTAAACATCCAACGCTTTTAATCCTTCCAATCAAAAATCCTTTGTCGCATTTTAAATGCTTCCTATTAAAATTCCATTCGTCAATAACCCAATTCAAGATCGTTTCCAAAAAATTCCCAACTATCTGCATAATCACCCTAATCCTTATGCTCAAATCCTTTCCTCTATATCTCACCAGTGGCGTAGCTAGGTACCCAAGGGCCCTGGGGCAAATTAAAAAATATGACCTAAACTGATTAGGTTTTATCAAATAAAAATATGAAATATACAAATACTTTAAAAATACTAAGCTACTTAATCTATTTTTTGTGCCCTGCAGGGCAGGTAATAAAAATATTAAACAGGAAAAACATTAATTACAATTAATACTTGGTATAGGTTTGGATAATTACCAACTGACTAAATTACAGTTATATTTACAATTTTTTCCTAGCTTTAGTTTTCGCAAAAGTATCAATGACTTCGTTTAAATCCAGACTTGATGAATTTCCAAAAGTTCAGTTTGATCGAGATTTTTGGTAAGGAATCAAGGACCCCCTGAGCTTCAGGGCCCCGGGGCACTGCCCCGCCTAGCCCCTTGGTAACTACGCCACTGCATCTCACCCAAATAATCCTCCACGTCGCTTGAAACTCCAATGACCACGGGACCCATTAAATGGCGTCTAGGAAGTTTCAACAATGGTTGGCTTCTCCTTACAAATTTCCAAGCCATGCTGCTTTTAGGTGGAGGATAAATCCCCACAAAGGAAACATTTTTTTTAAATAAGAGTAAAATCAATGCCCTCCTCATTTCCAATAGTTTTAAGTGCTTTTCTGAAAATTAACGCTGAATAAATGGAACAAAAGTACACATCTGTATCGCATTTCTCGTTTGATTTATACTTACTTAGATTCCTGTTCATTTGTACGTATTGTTAATGTTTAATGCCAGTAAACATTGCTTAGAACCAATTTTTAATGCCAACATTTAAATCTCGTGGCTTAAATCCCTAGCGCTTTGGAGAGCTTGCGTAGTATATAAAGCTTTTCTGGTACCTAAAGCTTTGCGGAAGCTAAATTATATGTTGCCGACTTGTTTCTCGCAAAATTTGTAGATTCGGTGATGAATAATTTTTGAATCATTAGGGTATGAAAATTGCCATACTCTTTACCACGTGGATTTTTTTTTTCGGAATTGTTACAATGGTAGATTGGAGCCTTTATTCTGAAATGGAACGTTTAAAATTCAAATTCCAATTATTATTAAACTTACGTAAATAAATAGAAGTTCATCAATTTAAATTTTCCACGTGTTTCATACTTAAGCAAAAATGTGATGATATACTTTTGTTATGTTAGTATTTTTTTTTTGGTTGAAAACAAAAAGGGCAAAAATATACTAACTAGTAGGAGGCTAACTTCAGGGTGTCTAAATTTTCCACTATAGAATTTCCCAATTTTGGATAGTTTTATCCATTTTGTCTACAAAATAAGTTATATTTCTTCAAAGTAAGGAAAAGACCACTTTATTATTAATAAATCGATAATTAGTTTGAATTTTTATTCTAGTTAGTATTTGAATCGACAATGGTAACAGGAGAATTTGAAATTTATAAAACACATGGTCAACAATGAAAATTTTAAATTTTGTCTATTGGCCTTTATACGCTAATTTTATAATACCAAAAACGATTTTCACATAAAAAATAGCACTGTTGTGATTATTTAATTAAAAACTGTAAAATAATTCATTTCAAATAATACATAATTTGCTATTTATGATCATACAATGCCGTTGTTTTGGTGACCCCCGTTCGTCTAAGTTCAATACCATATTTTCCAAGCGACTGCATTGTTAATCAACTGCATAAATTTATGTCATACTAAAACTGTATAAGCACCAATTTAATTGATATTTTGTCCATTAAAGCTCATTTCATATTACTATAATTCTGTACGGTTAAACTTTTATAGGTCCAAATGAGCAAAAACAAGTCACCTCCATTCAACGTGAGCGACAAGAACTTGTACAACGTTTATGGGAAATTTCGCATCAAAACTATCGATCGTCGTATCCAAGTGCGCCAAATCAAATATGGGCTAATCGTGCCGTACGAAATATTCGCGAATTCGAAAAACAACTATTGACCAGCTTTAAGAAAGGAGTATCGGAAAATGACGATGGGGACAAGGGTGAACATAAGGCTGCCTGGTCATTCTGGAATTCGGTCTTCTATTGTGGCACAATTTATACAACAATTGGTAAGAGGATTTGATTTTTTTCGTATATTTATTAAGTATAATTTAAGTTGAAACCAGCGACTTCGTCTGATTGGGCTAGTAATTTGTCAAGTACTTGACTGAAATTTAACAGTTTAAACACAATAATACTAATATTAATTTACTCCTCGATGGGCTACATATAAAATTATATTTCTTTTTGAATGATTTAGATACACTGTAGACCTTTTTTATTTGATGGTTTTCACCATTTTGGGTATTATAAAATATTTAAAAAAAAATGGTCAAACCGCACTTGATGCGGCCCGTGGGCCGAAGATTGGTCACCACTGGTTTACTCCTTACTAAGAGTACTTATTGATTTTATCAGGTAAACTGCAAGTGGATTATAACTATCCGATAAGTTCTTTTTGGAATATCAAATAGAAAACAGTAAAAGTTTATCGTTTGTCGTTATCCTTATTACTGTCTTTTTTTTTTGTATTCAATGTTATAATTAATTTATTTTATTGTTTTTACTAAAAAAAATTGTTTTAGGTAAAGACAAGATTTTGCCTCCTGAATCTCAAAAGTATGAATTGAAATATCCTTGCAATACGAAAAATAATCACTTTTTATCGTTTTCCATGGGGAAAAATTGGTCAAAAAGCAATGAAAAATGCTGAAACATACTACTAATCCATCAATTATTGATTTTCTTTGAAAAAATAAAATAAAAAAATTTGGTCGCCCAACAGGTGGAATCGAACCACTCCGACCAAGATCGGCTACGGGTTTGAAGCCCGCACCATACACCAGTACAGATCAGTCGGGCAATGTTGGGTATACTTACTTTGCTATATAAAGCAATATATTGTTGCCCTATCTCACTTGCGTTAGAGAACATTTTTCTTAAATGTTTTATCGCACTTGAAACAATAGTTTTATGTTGCAATTATACTTGTTTATTATTCACATTTAATTAATTTATAATTTCATACACGACTTGTAAAAAGTTATGGGTCAACTTTGTGAAAATGTTTTCGTTTTGCCCTCAGATTATAGGGAATTACCAATAATTGTTTCAAGATAATATTTGTAAGCTTAATTGCTTGTATTAGTCAATCAAATTTGTAATAGATTCAAGAAGAAAACATTATTAGTATTCATTAATAGTGATTTTAATAATTCATTTTGTTAGCCGAGTAATAATTTTTCGTAGAAATTTTAACAAAACTTTCAGGGTATTACCTTTAAACCTTCAATTTCCAGGTGGAATATTTCCAGATAAACCAGGTGGTTTTTTTTAAGGAATACAACTTATTTTTGCTTTTTTTTTACAACAGTACCTATAGTATTGCTTATTTTTAGCTATATCTTCTTTAATTTTTCTGGTAGAATTCAAATACTGTTACGGTAAAAGAGTTTATCTTTTGAGGATATTCTGGATAATAACTTAGTTGAGCACCAATAAATTAATACAAAGTACAAAATCTATAAAATATTCCACCTGGAAATTGAAGGTTTGAAGGTAATAACCTGAAGGTTTTGTTAAAATTTCAATGAAAAAGAGTTACATGACTAATGAAAAAAAAATTAAAGTCACTATTAATGTATATTAATTATGTTTTCTTGATGCTATTCTGGGTAGTCTCAAAAGGATAGTGGATAGCCTCTGAAAAGCGTTTTCATAAATCATTTTGATGTCTTCCTGTGAGTAGAACCGCTGATCATCCAGAACCAGTGGAGTAGCTACCTAGGGGCTAGGCAGGGCAGTGCCCCCGGGGCCCTATTATTATCCTAAATATTTCGGAATGGCCAAGGTATATTCTTGTAGACAATTGAACGATCTACAAAAAAGGTCTCGAGCAAGTTTTTGATATATTTATTCCTTCAAAAGTTATTCGATGTCAAAGTTGAACTAAAGAGAAATTTTAATATTTTTTTCAATTTTTTGACGCAACCATCTATTTTATGAGAAAATTTTATAGGACATTTTTTGTAGAGCACTTTTTTTCCTATTACTTATCTCTATAAAAGTTTTTGATATTTTTCACAGGTCCTAAGTTATTTGCATTAAACTGAAAATTCCCTGAATTATTATACTTTTAATATAAAAATTATTTTTTTTATTTCAATTAAATAATTCAGGACCTGTGAAAAATGAGAAAAACTTTTATTGCGATAAGTTATAGGAAAAAAAGTGCTCTACAAAAATTGTCCTATAAAATTTTCTCATAAAATTGATGGTTGCGTCAAAAAATTGAAAAAATATTAAAATTTCTCTTTAGTTCAACTTTGACATCGAATAACTTTTGAAGGAATAAATATATCCAAAACTTGTAAGAGACCTTTTTTGTAGATCGTTCAATGAAAAATATCAAAAACTTTTATAGCGATAAGTTATAGGAAAAAAAGTGCTCTACAAAAAATGTCCTATAAAATGTTCTCATAAAATAGATGCTTGCGCCAAAAAATTGAAAAAAAAAAATTTCTCTTTCGTTCACCTTTGACCTCGAATAACTTTTGATGGAATAAATATATTAAAAACTTGGTTGGAGACCTTTTTTGTAGATTGTTCAATTTTCTACAAGAAAATACTTTGGTCATGCCGAAATATTGTCACCAACGTGAGCTATAAAATTCCAAAGTGCAAGAGAATATTGTTTCCATTTTATTTAAATGGAAAATCGAAATCTCGATGCGGCGGGGCAGTGCCCCTATTATTATCCTAAATATTTCGGAATAGCCAAGATATATTCTTGTAGAAAATTAAACGATCTACAAAAAGGTCTCTTACAAGTTTTTGATATATATGTTCCTTCAAAAGTTATTCGATGTCAAAGTTGAACTAAAGAGAAATTTTAATATTTTTTCATTTTTTTGACGCAACCATTAATTTTATGAGAAAATTTTATAGGACATTTTATGTAGAGCACTATTTTTCCTATAACTTATCTCTATAAAAGTTTTTGATATCATTCACAGGTCCTAAGTTATTTAATTAAAATAAAAAAATAATTTTTATGTTAAAAATATAACAATTCAGGGAAT
The DNA here is from genome assembly GCA_958496175.1 of Sisyra terminalis. Taxonomy (NCBI): domain Eukaryota; kingdom Metazoa; phylum Arthropoda; class Insecta; order Neuroptera; family Sisyridae; genus Sisyra; species Sisyra terminalis. Next base: position 7,814,150 of record OY292278.1, read on the forward strand.
TGCCAGTTTAATGCAAATAACTTAGGACCTGTGAAAAATATCAAAAACTTTTATAACGATAAGTTATAGGAAAAAAAGTGCTCTACAAAAAATGTCCTATAAAATTTTCTCATAAAATTGATGGTTGCGTCAAAAAATTGAAAAAAATATTAAAATTTCTCTTTAGTTCAATTTTGACCTCGAATAACTGTTGAAGAATTAATAATTTCAAAAACTTGTTAGAGATTTTTTTTGTAGATCGTTCAATTTTCTACAAGAATATATGTTGGTTATTCCGAAATATTGCCACCAACGTGAGCTATAAAATTCCAAAGTGCAAGAGAATATTGTTCCCATGTTATTTAAATGGAAAATCGAAATTTGCGGTGCGGCACCTCTTAATCTTAATATTAAGAGCTTAAACTTTCACAGAATTTTTTTTGTCATTCCCAACAATATTTTCAATATAATTAAGAAAAAAAAAATTCAACACTTTTTTTTGAACCAGTCTACTATACTTATAATTTTTTGATTGTAGTGTAATAAATGGTACACAATACATTAAATTGATAACGTAATCAAAGCAATAAAGTTAGCGTAAAAGAAAATATATATAATCCCTTTATCTCAATTACACACACACTAATTCATCTAATAAGTAAATATTATTCAAATTGTTAGACATTTACCATTTACCTTAATGGAATTTTGCCATTTTAATTTCATAAATATTTAGTTTTAAATCACCAAAAGTCTCCCTAAACAATAATTATGTGCGCAAATATCTTGTAAAACATGTGTTAAACAAATAAAACGCAGTTTTATCAGAAAAATAAGTGCATAAAGTGTTGAAACATATGCGACATAAACATGTCAAAAATTAGCTTTTTTATTTGGTGTTTTTCTGAAGAACTACAGGTTTAATAAATTAAAAAAATGATAAACTACTTGTTGATTAAACGCATCGGCTATAAAGTAAATCAAATCAGATCAAAGATCTAGATACTTAAGTGGCAGCCGACGAAATTGCTGTGGAATCATATGAAAAAGAAAATGGTTTTGGGAGGTTTTTCTTGATAAAAATATATCTGGTATGACGTGTCTCTTGTAGTATTACAGGAATGTGGTTTTTGTATAGATAGCGCAACGTCACAATTAAATATAATTTTGCCACGTCACGGTGCATTGATCTCGCTATGATATTTTCATTTTGGATATATATATTTTCCAAAAATATAAACACACACACTAATCAGTGCGGATGATGACAAAACATTTGTACGATGGTAGAACCACGGGGGCAATTTTTTTTCTTCATTTTTCTGTAAATTTATTTTCGTGTCGTCGTCGTTCCCGCATCCCGGCCGATTTCCAATGGGTAGGCGCGTTCCCTTTTGAAACTTTTCGCAGACAATTTTGCCAAGAATGTGTCGTAAGTGTGGCTCTAAAATATAAACACAACAGTACACCCACCTACTGGCAGACCCAAATAACAATCTTTCGTCTCGAATAAATTTGGAATAATTAGAGCCTAATTGATGTAAACTATTCAAATAGAGATTTAAACGCCGTCAAATGATTACCCGTGAAAATTGGGGGATTTCAAAAGAAAATGATGATATGACCGTTTACTTGAGAAACTTTATAATTGATTTTTCTTGTACAAAAGTTGCTAAACCTAAAGTTTTCCTTCACATTTTCTCCTCCTTGGTGAGAGGTCGATAAAAAATGGGCAAATCGAGTTGCATTTGTATAAAATCATAATTTTCCGTTGAAACTTATATAAAACTAGCTGATCCCCGCGACTTCGTCTGCGTAACGTAGGTGTAGATTATATTTTCTTTTTAAATTTGCTATTTGTAGTGGTATATGAGAATTTTTATTTTTCTTATTTCTTTTACGAAAAACATAATCATCTATTATTATAAAGAGGAAAGATTTGATTGTTTGTTTGCTTTGAATAGGCTCCGAAACTACTTGACCGATTTGAAAAATTCTTTCACTGTTAGGTAGCTACACTATTTCCGGTGAACATAGGCTATATTAAATTTTCAAAAACGTTAGGGATCCATACTAAAACTCCCGTAATGTAACCCAAGTTCTAGAAAAAAATCCCAAAAAACATTCTTTTATCGCGTGCGCTGCGAAAACTATTGGTTATAGAACAAAATAATGTATTACGATTTTGTAGAACATATCATTATCTACAAAAAATAGAGCGACAGCATATGTCTAACTATTATAGTTATGTCACAATAAGTGTTTTTTCATTTTAAAAAATACATATAAATGCCCCCGCTATAAAAGCTCTTTTATTTATACTTTGGAATTAATCCTTATCAAAATAAATGACTTCATATTTAAGTTTGCTTCAATAACATTATATAACTTTTTGAGTTATTCAATTTGAACATTCCATTCGAAAGATATCACAAGTTTAAAAATGTAAGTTATTTGAAAAATGTCGCATGGTCACCGCATTTTACTTATAATTAAGACCAACTTTATTGAACTTGGCGATATTTTTTATTTATGTATAGATACTGATTGATTTACAGATTATTTGGTCTACGGTAGGTATACCTACCGTAGCTATACGCAATAGATATACTTATTTTAAATATTTATAAATATTTTTTGAAAATTAATTGATTATTTCATAGAACAATTTTATTCCTTGCAACAGTTTATTAAATGTGTCTGTTTAAAGTTTGCTAAAATAGTGTTTTTAAGTATGATTATGTTTTTCGTAAAAGAAATAAGAAAAATAAAAATTTTCATATACCACTGGCGAATACAAATGCCAAATTTGAAAAGAAAACATATTCTACACCTACGTTACGCAGACGAAGTTGCGGGGATCAGCTATCCATAATACAGTGTAACCATTGTATCTATGCATTTATTATTAACATATCTGAATTGCAACTATATAATTAAACCATTTAGTTCGCCGAATTTATCACTACTCGATATTCGCTCACCAATGTATTTATTTGTGAATATTTATTTCGGATTTTCAGGTTTACACTATGTGAAACTCAAAGAATTTAGTGCTCACTTATAAACTTAACCATTTTCAGATATATATATCTATCATAGCTTAAGTTTTTAAGCAAATCCTAAGTTATTGTTTCTAACATTAAACCAACTTTGTTTTACAATAAAGGGTAATTACGTTTCGTCTTTATGAAATTTGAAATTTCGATTGTTTATTAGACGTTATGCCGTACAAACTTTGCTACCATTTTTCACTCTTTTAGGGGAGGAATTATCAAAAAGCTCTTTCTTATTATATATCTGCATCGTAAAAGAAAAACATTTTCCAAATTTCATCGACACAATTATGCATTTCTATTGGGACATACAATGTAAAACGAAAAAAATTATGATCTTTATTTTGATTATTATGACTAAAAAGCGATTCGATTTCGCACATTTGGATATTGTACATACAGAATTGTTGGAAATAGATATAAAGCGTGAAAGTAAATTCGAATATTTTATTTATTTTCAATAACAATAATTGGTTTTCGAATTTTTCCAAATACCGAAGAAAAGTTAGTTTGGAAGATTGTATATTTTAAATGATAATGACATATATGATAAAAAATTGCCCTCTTAATGATTTTCAGCAGAATATATAATTGCTCCAGGTCACAATCATTGTCTCATAAAAATTAGGTTTTAAAAAGTTTGATTGTAAAAATACAAATAAAAATTAAAAACCGCCTCTTTGGTATTTGGTAGAAGTACCTACTACTTAAACTTTCATACTAATTTAGTGAAATGACGTTATTTAAAACGCAGTTATTAAGATGATATAATAAAAACAGAAACTTATTATTTATTAATTATTTATTTATTAATTACACTTAGTAAATTCAAAATTTCGATTGTTGATTAACTCTAGATTTTCTTACACAAACTTAGTCACCCCCTTTTACTCTTTTAGGGTAGGAATTTTCAAAAAAAAAAAATCTTATCATATGTGTACTTCTTATAATACATCGAATATTAAAATTTCATCAGTCAGAGGGGATATATAAATACAGGGTTTTATGTATGCACGGTTTTAAAAACGTATTTACTTTAAAATTTATTACTATTATTATTATTACGACTGTTACTTTTTTTTGTTAATATATCCTTATTGAAGAACCCTTAGGGTCTTTTTACAACAATTTTATAAAAAAAAAAGTTTAATGTAAGATTCGAATTTATGTCTTTTTAATTAGGAGCATCAGAATGTTAAATCGTAAGCCATTACGCTATTAAAATCAACTATGTGTTTTATATATATAAAGGTTTATATTTCAAAGAGGAAAGTTTTTGAATTTTAAATTGAATATACTGTGCTTTTTATCAGTTCAACTAAAAATATTTTTACAGATTATTTTCTAACTTTAAATTACCTGTGATATATAACTCACCTGTCTAAAGTAAAAACTTCTGTTTTCATCCCTAAGGAATACCTTCCCTTATTTTTTTTAGAAATGATAAGTAGCCTAACATGTGAGGGAAATTTTGTTGCATCTTAATACAAAATTTCATTAAATTCGGTTGTTCCGTTCTTTAGTTAAATCGGGACACACAGACAGACAGACAGACAAAAATTGTAAAAATTTTAATTTTAGAATAAGGGCCTCTTGAAACAAATATTTACCCTAAAATTGGGTTCAAAATCGAAATGTACAGACAGACGTAAGAATTTTATTTATTAGTATGGATGAGTTAAATTTTGTTGCTCAAATCTTTTTAGAGGGTTGCTGATTACAAATATTGATTATCAAACTGATTATCAATCATCTGATTATCAAATTTTATTTCAAATAATTTCATCTTACTTATGCTACATTTTCACTTATGTTACCTGGATATTGGTACGAACCTATTTCTCTGGTGAGAATACAAAATTTGAATTGAAATGAGTTTAAATCACTTGAATTAGATTTCTTGGGGTCACCTCATACGAATTTCAAATCCACAAGATTTCACGATGTTCCTGAATGTTAGTGTGGACTTCATCTTCTAAAGTTTGAATTCAATTTTGGTTTAAAGTCAAACATACACCAAAAGAAGTTCATATTTTGTAAATAGTTGCCCAAAAAGCCTAAAAGTTTTTCAAAATTTGTACAAATTTAAAAATTAATATTCAATAAATGAGGTGGATACTTTTCCCTAGATACATTGGATAACTTTGTGGATCATATAACTATTCATATTAGTGTATTTAGTGATTTGAATTAATTTCTAAAATTCCTAAATCCGGCAAAAACTCCAGAAGATGAGTTTTCTGAACCTTCAGGTGCATCATGATACTTCATAGAACTAACGTTCACGATCAGCAGTCCATAAAAGTTCTAGAGTACGAAAGTTTGGTTCATTTTTTGCATTTATTAGCAAAAAACTTTATTTGTCACCGCATGTTTGTCGCATAAAAAATGAAAGCATTTTTTTATAAATCCTTTTAGGAATTGAATGCAGAAAACCGCAATTAAATGCATTTGTTGCGGTGGAATGTTGAATGGGTTTTAAACTCTAAAGGTAGATCAACTTAGTCTGCAACAGATTAATCGTGGAAAACTTGGAAATTTATTTTAATTAAATAATGGAGATGAGCCAACATGCAAGTCAAATGAAAATTGTAATATATATCTTCTAATTTTATAATGCACTCACCTACCTATGCAACGATGAGAGTTAAGCAATAAAAATTATGGAAATAAAAACATTTTATGAGTTGTCTTATAAATTAATTTTTTTCTTATGCAAAGAAATATATGCATCTGTTCAAACCATTTGAGTTCTTTCATAAATTTATTTAAATTAGGAAAGCTTAATGAGCTTTATACTTGTTAAATGAACAAAATAATTCATTAATTATTTTAGATTTATTATTAATTATTTCTGTGGAAACTTAAGTTTAATATTTTGATTTTTATTTATTAGTAGAAAGGATGATAATCGTGTGGTGATGTCCCAACTAGTGGATGGATAAGAATTTCTCAATCAATCAAAGAATCAAATGAAAAATCAAATTTCTTCTTCTGTTCAATTCTGGTCCAATTCTGGAATCAATCGATTCAATTTTTAGTAGAAGAGGTCTGAAATAAGCGTTGGATGGAAATTATGGTGCACGATATTCCTCCGAATTTTCCAGGTTAACAATTCTTGTGAATTTTCCGCCGAAAAGGTTCAATTTCATTATTTTTTACTAAGAATTCCCTAATTTAAATATAGTGCTATAAGTTACTGGTATTGAATAATAATTTTTGTCCTTTATAAATTTTTCAGTTTCGGAACTTCGACACAAAAAAATTTAAAGAAAAGAAGTGACTTTCGAAAGCCTTTTGCTCGAAAACTTCGAATCAAATATTTTGAGACTTCAAGTACGTATTTATCCAACATTTTTGTTGGAAACTGTTCTACTTTTAAAGATTTATATTAGGGTGGGCCAAAAAAATAGATTTTTTTTTACAAGTGACACAGAAAAATGGGTTGCTAGACACCTTAAAAAAATTCTCACCAAGTATGAGCTCTTAATTTTAATAGGAAGATCCTCCGCATCGCAGTTTTGTATTTTTTTCTCAGCCCAAAAAAAAATAATACCTCATCATTTATCGATTGTACAGAAAAATGTTCGGAAATAATTTTTTAGGAAATTTAATGCTCTACAAAAAAGGTATTCTATATTTTTTCCGTAAGCCTCACCATTTGAAAGATATTAAGGATTTAATTTTGATTATTTTGAGACAAATTTCATTTTTGTTTATGAATTTTATAACTCGACAATAAATGACTTATACAATGCGCAATACAAATTTTTGTTGGAAATTAACTGCTCTATAAAAATGGTATCTTATGTTTTGGCGATTAAATTATCCGTTCAAAAGATATTCATCGTCAAACTTTCATGTGTACGGATTTTAAAAGTTTTTGATGAGATATTCGAAAAATTTCAATTTAATTTATACTTTTTGAGAAAATTTACACGAATTTCAGTTTTTATCAAATGAGAAACTTCAAAATATTTTTCAAGTTGAAGAATTATTTTTTGTTGTTTTTCGACAAACTATTCGAATCTCACATCAAAAACTTTTAAAACCCGTACACATGAAAGTTTGATGATGAATATCTTTTGAACGGTTAATTTAATCGCCAAAACATAAGATACCATTTTTATAGAGCAGTTAATTTCCAACAAAAATTTCTATTGCGCATTGTATAAGAGTCATTTATTGTCGAGTTATAAAAATCATAAACAAAAATGAAATGTGTCTTAAAATAATCAAAATTGCATCCTTAATATCTTTCAAATATTGAGGCTTACAGAAAAAATATAAGATACCTTTTTTGTAGAGCATTAAATTTCCAAAAAAATTCTTTCAGAACATTTTTCTGTACAATCGATAAATGATGAGGTATGAATTTTTTTCTATTGGACTGAGAAAAAAATACAAAACTGCGATGCGGAGGATCTTCCTATTGAAAATAAGAGCTCATACTTGGTGAGAATTTCTTTAAGGTGTCTAGCAACCAATTTTTCCGTGTCACTTGTAAAAAAAAATAATCGATTTTTTTGACCCACCCTAATTTATACCTGCAAATATATCTGACCAATGTTTCAATTTTTAGGCCATTTAATGGAATATTTTGCCAATATTTTTTGAGACCAATATTGAGATTATTTTTATGGGAACTATTGCAAAAATTTCAATGTGTATAATACAATAAACATGAAATCACTAAAAGCATCAATATTACTCAAGCAGCTGAAACACTTTCCAAAATAAACCGATAATAAATAAAGTGCAATATTGTCGCACGATGTACTATTTTTTGAATGCAAGTCAATGTTAACGACTTGCATCCGATATTTATAACTTTATTTCAACTGAAATACTGAAATACTAAATGAACCAATTCGGTAATTCGGTTTTTATTGTGCCATATAAATAATTAATGATTTTCCGTAAAAGCAAACACCTCATAAAACAGATAGGAATAATAGCAAATATTGAAAATACACTTTAAACAAAGTTATGTCAAACATCAATTCGGCTTTTACATAAAAATTGCGTAGGAAAAGTTTTGAAAGATTGAAACGAAAGAATGTTTTTCACATAACGTAGATATGTACACTTTAAATAGCTGGGTAAGTCTCCAAATTGGAAGTGTTAAATCTAAACACAAGTATTTGAAACAAAAATGATATTAAACATTGACTTTTTTTTGTAAATATTTGACTTAATATTCTTTTGATCTAAACATAAGTAAATAATTTGGCAAATCTAATTTTATATGAAAAAAATAATTACTGTATCCATTTGTGCAGGAAATGGAAAGTGTGGCTAATGATTAATTAAATGCCTCACGATTTGGGCGTCAGCCCAGGTTGGATCTATCCAAGTGTGTTATTTCTTAACACTTATCGTTTTAGGTTTTCCAAAAAAAAAAAGAAAACATTAGTGGTAGTAATTAGTTCTCAGTGGAAAAGAGAGAGGTTCCCCATGCGATTTTTGCCTCAAATTTCCAGGAAATATATAACGATGAATTTTGTATAGAAAGGGATACTCAACAATAAAAATATTATACCTACGTACAGAATAAATTTAAATATCATGTATTGAATTGGAAGTCGTCAAAAAATACGTTTTATTTTTCACAAAAGGAACTTGAAGGAAAAAACATGGAAACTCTCTTTTTCGCATAAATATTTCAAAGCAGAATTTACTTTCATGCAATTTACATACAAAAGATGTTTGTATTGAACTTTGTGTCACTATTTTTTTTTTAATATCTTTTTGTCAAACCCGACTAGAATTTATCGCGAGGAACTGATGAGGACATTGTCAGGTTGACCTGATAACCTGATAAGGTCCAAGTCAGGTATACCTCATCAGGACCAGATAAGGATGTAATGCAGATGACCTATGAGGTCCTTATTAGGGTTACCTAGTATGGTCCTGATCATAATTACAACCTGATCTGGATTTCCTTAGATGGTCTTGATCTGGATAACATTGTTGTATGGTATTGATCAGGATGGCCCCACGTGGACCTGATCAGGATTTCCTTACAGAATTCTGATTCAGATTCTCACACTTGAATCTGGTCAGGGTTACCTGACATGAACCTTATCTGGATTGCCTCTCAGGATCCCAATCAGGATTGCCTCATGAGGCCCTTAACATAGTTACCTCAATAGTTATAACTATTATTATTAAAATTATTCTAAACTAGATAATTATTCTAAGACAAGATTTGAACCCACGCCTTTTACTTATTATGAGTATACGCACGAACGGCAAGATAGTCAATTTATATATAACAATATTTTAATAAATTCCATATTAGATAAGGCCAGCCTGAGGTGTTCCTCATATAATCCTGATAGGAAATTGTTTTTTTTTTTTAATAATACCATCCTGAATAGTTCCTTATAGGTGCCTGATCAGGATAACCTGAGAAAAAAATGGATTTTTTTCAATGCCAGCCTGAAAAATTCCTTACAGAGACTTGATCAGTATAACCCGATAGAGAATGATTTTGTATTTAATTAGGTCAGCATGAAATGGTCCTCATATGAGCCTTATCAGGATGTCCCGGTGAGAAATCGAACATTCTCAGTAATGCCATCCTGAGATAATCCTTATCTGGATATCCTTATATGGATCTCTGTGTATGTTCCCCAGCTCATGTCCGGGTGGACCAAGCGAGTTGAGACGACTCTGAGTCATGGCTGGACATTTCCTGCAAGCTGCTGACTCTGTGTTCTTCCCTATAGTTTGGAGATGTTTCCTCAAATTGCAGTGTCCTGTTAATAGGCCTACCAGCGTTTTGATGTCCTTTCTTCTTAGAGAGTTCCAGGTTTCTCAGAACCTATTGGATAGTCCTTCTCTAGCGATTACGCTCTTTTGCCTGTCGCGTTGCGGACGCGAAACTCGAATCTTTTCCACGATTTCCGTCCAACGGGTTGGCGATCGCCCTCGTTTTCTTTTCCCTTCGGGTCGTCCTTGTACCATTAACTTTTCCATGGTCTCATGGTGCGCGATATGTCTGAAAAACCTGAGGATTCGTCCATACGTCAGTGAAGAGAGTCTTTGGACTGGCTTAACTTCGTTCAAGACAGAGACATTAGTTCTTTTAGCCGTCCATGGGATCCGTAGCATTCTCCACATTTCGAAGGTATCAATTCGTCGCCGATCAGCTGCACGGATAGTCCGCGTTTCCGAAATGTAGGAGAAGATAGGAAAAATCAGTATCTTGGATCACCTATATATAATCCCCTTGTATCCAGGTGCTTTTTCATTCCGTAATGGCCGGTTATTATGCCCGTTACAAAGGACATGAGACGATAAGTATAGTGAATCGGCCCCAGAAGAATATTTGGTTCGTAATTTCAGGGTATGTTGGTACTATTAAGATACATTGCTTCGGCAAGTTTCAGATCCCTATGTATTACCGTTTCTTAAAAAATCGAAAAAAGCTGGAAATCAGGAAAAAATTTTTTTCTCAGAAACTTGTGAATCGATTTATTTGAGTTTTGGATATGTTATAGGGGCTGATGGTAGCTTTTAGAAAAAAAATTAAGAGCTTTATCGGTTTATAAGATCCTTGGAAAAAGAGAGTTTTTTCTTTTAATTTTAATTTTTAACCATGATACAATTTTGGTACAATTACGAAACTAAATCCATTAGAAGCAAAATCCAAATAAATCGATTCACAAGTTTCTGAGAAAAAATGTTTTTTTCGATTTTTGAAGAAACGGTAATACATGGGGATCTGAAACTTGCCGAATCATTGTATCTTAATAATACCAACATACCCTGAAATTATGAACCATATACCCTTCTGGGGCCGATTTACTATAGTTATCATCTTATGTCCTTTGATTTGCTTTTTTCTATGATTTCAGGGATAATTTTCCCATTATCTGTTTCCTGTAGTTTTACCTGGTGGTAATTTTCCATACTTTACAGTGATTTTTATAAATCCACTCTTTGATGGGGTTTTTACTGGCGGTGAACCTAAAAGTAGTGTTCGGGAATCTTCCCGAGCCTCAGTTCTTATGGCCTGGCATCCTTCCCAAGTTGACCATTTTGAAGGTGATCTATGGTTTTGCTAGTGCTTTTAATTCGGATTTTCTATCAGTGAATTATGCTATTGTTAAAGCACTTCCTCAATCATTCCTATGTACAAACTAGTATTGCATATATCCTAGCTTGGTCCATTGAGGCATCCCTTTGCAATATGGACAATTTATATCCTAAATTCCTCCCATAAATACCAGCACCTAAGCTTTTTTTTCTGTCACTGAACCATCCGTTTGCAAGACAATACAATGTGGTAAAATTTTTCTCTCATATTCTTCCCATTTGATCATGGGACAACTCATCTTTGTCTGCTCTTAAGCTATCAGCTCTGGTGAATATAATAAATGGGGTACGACATTCTACTGAAGTGCCTTCAGAAAATCGTGATGAAAGATGACCTGGTCTTTGCTATGTCTTTTGATATATTGGAGACGCTTTAGCTGTAATTGACTCGCTTATTTTGAAAGTGGCGTAAGTCCATTTCAAGAACGGTCTATACGGTGATTCTTCTTCTTGTAACTAGAAGAAAGTATGTTAATTATTTAACTGCTAAGTTTTCAGAAATTACTGATTTCATTTTAGTTGTTAACAAAAACGTCAATTATTTCCTCCTCCTTAGTATCTTATGTTCCTCTGATTAAAAATGATAATTCTATAGGGATTGTTCTTGAAATGGACTTAACTCACTTTCAAAATAAACGGTTCATTTCTTGGCTCAATTGAATTATTTGTTTAAGGAATATTCTCTAGTGATGGTTTTTCATTTGGTTGGAGTAAAAACAAGATGATAGATTCAATTTAATCCCGTCAAATGCACAGCAATAATTTGAAGTTGAAGTTGATACATGGCCCAGCTTATTTCTCGTTTTTCTCATCTTTGAATTGTCAAATTGAATCCACTTTCTGGCCCCCCTTCACAATTACATGCAAAAAACCCTTCCGTTTAAGCCTTTGGAGTCGTTTAAACGGGAAGAAAATACGGTTGATTTTTCCACCAAACCAATGGGATGTAACTAGATGGTGATTTATTTCCAAGATTTCCACGAACCCTTATTAAAGTTAACATAAATCTTAATCCAATAACTCTCCTTTAACTCAGCATCTTCATATTTTACTGGTCTACCTATGCATTTTATGTTTCTGATATCAAAAATATCACTTTTAAAACGCCAAAACTAAAATTCACATGGTCTTATTGATGGAACATGGTCCTCATAAACTTTATACAACAATCGATGTCAATTAGTTGATTTTTTCTTGAAATTGAACAACAAAGTAGTACTTTTAATATAAATTTAATGAGTAGATGGTTCGTAAAAATTTCATTCTAGTTACACCATATTTTTTCTAATCCCTCAAGACTGATTTATGGACTTAATATTGTCTAAAATGCCAGTGAAAAGCCGAATCGATATTGATTAATCAATTTCAAACATTATAATCCATAGGTATAGGTAATATTTCAATATAAATTCCATTATTTTTAGCCTTTTATGTGGCGGAAATTATTAATACTCGAAATTTCAAGAACAGGTCAAAAGGGAAAGTAATCACTGCTTTTAAGGCCTGGAACTCTTAAGCTTTGTTGTTTGCTACTTTTGGAGCTTTCGTTCTTACAATCGCCTTAATATATATTTTCTCATCTAAAAGCTCCACTTTTTAAGTGGCGAAAGAAACCACATAATCTATCAAAATTATTTTTAAACATGACAAACAACAAATAAAGTTAATTATATTCTTCAAAGTTATTCATTTGAAAATTAATGACTTTTATTATATAAGACCTCCACTGCGATGACGTTGAATATCATTCAAAAAAAATAAATAAATCCTTTGCATTCTTAAAATAATGTCATTACAATTTTGAAATATTTTTCATTACAAATATATTTTACTGCATAATACTAAGTAATTTACCAGTGATTTATGTTTATGAAGAGGTTTATGGTTACGCTCACGTATATCATTTATATCTTCAAATATTTTTCCTCTCAAATGAAAACGATGTCTACGTACTTGGTGAATAAAAAGACTTCAATAAAATTAATTGGATCATTTGTGGTGAATTTTAAAACGTAATAAATGTATTTTAGATTTAACTTTTGAAATAAAGGAAGTCACTTAAATTTAATTTCAGTGGATGCAGGGAAAAAAATAGGGGGTGGGGGTAATTACAAATTTAATTACGCATTAGATGAGTTCGTTTTACAGGAATAGTTTTGAACAAAGTAGAAAATGAGTTTTTACATTGAATGAATTTGAGACCAACTTAGTTAAAAATCAACAACTGCTTTCATTGTATTCACTATACGAACAAAGTTCTTTTATTCTTCTACTTTAAAACTATATCTTTAATGCTTTAAGTTTTACTTCTTTTATGTCATCCTCTTCACGTGGAATCAAATAATTTTTCAACTTCTTTTTGTTCTTTTCTTTTGATTTTATCATTGCCTTTTAAAAGAAATAACTGTAATGTAAGAAACTTTACATTGTCCTTTTGGAATTTACCCGATTTTCAACAACTCGAATTTCGGTATTTAGAACAATTCGAAAACCAATTATTGTTATTGAAAATAAATAAAATATTCAAATTTTCTTCCACGCTTTATATCTATTTCCAACAACTTTGTATGTACAATATCCTAATGTGCGAAATCGAATTGCATTTTAGTTATGATAATCAAAATAAAGAAGGTCATAATTTTTTCGGTTTACATTGTATTTTCCAATATAAATGCATATGTCGATGAAATTTGGAAAATGTTTTTCCTGTATGATGCAAGTATATAATAAGAAAGGGTTTTTTGATAATTCCTCCCCTAAAAGAGTGAAAAATTGTGGCAAAGTTTGTACGGCATAACGTCTAATACACAATAGAAATTTCAAATTTCATGATCAAAATACCGTCATAAACGAAACGTAATTACTAGGGTGATTTTTTTTTGACTTTTTTTGGTCCCATCGTGAAATTTTGTTGGAAATACCAAAAAAAAAAATTCCCTGAAAGTTGGAGTCCTTAATATTAATTTTAAGTCCTCGGCCAAGACGTGTAAAGATTTCCCATTGAAAATACACGGAAACTCTGATTTTTTATTATTAAATTTCTATATCTCAGCGGCATTTCATGGGATTGCTTTTACCGAAGATGGTTTTTTCTCAGAATTAAACGCTCTACAAAAGTGCCCATTGCGACAAAGTCGTAACTCACACCGGTGAGGTAGTACGGGCCACTTTTGTAGAGCGTTTAATTCTGAGAAAAAACCATCTTCGGTAAAAGCGATCCTATGAAATGCCGCTGAGATATAGAAATTTAAAAATAAAAAATCAGAGTTTCCGTGTATTTTCAATGGGAAATCTTTACACGTCTTGGTCAAGGACTTAAAATTAATATTAAGGGCTCAAACTTACAGAGAATTTTTTTTTTTGGTATTTCCAACAAAATTTCACGATGGGACCAAAAAAAAAATCACCCTAATATATAATATAATATATTAATGGACCGAATCTTTTCATTGGGCATTGCAAAACAAGAAAATAATAATTGTGGATAATACATACTATGTATGTACTTCAAATTCGAGTTTTAAAAGTATAACTTCAGAATTGATAACCAAATATATTATTTGACGGAAGAATTTTATATATTAGTATAGATATGATATTAAAACGCATATACGTATAGTGGGTTGCCTATACGTCAATGCTTATACCAGCTTATACTAACTGAATATTTTCTGTCTTTAAAATTAGATTTTCTTTGAGAATTCTATGATAATTTAGTAATGAAACTTGATTGCTTTAAGTTTGTGAAAGGAAATGTTTCAAGTTTATTATGTGTTGTGTGACCCAGATTGGGAAAATCGTCAACTATAGTTGAAAATATTGACTAGACTGAAATGTAAATATTGCTCTTTTATATGTAAGCATTTAATCCGCAAATGCGGCAATCTCGATTGTTGAATATCGGTCAAAAATCTTCATTAGACGCCAATAACTTTCGTCTCTTTTCAGTTTAGTTTAACGCCAATTAAATGTCCTCTTTCACCGCTTAGTTATATGTATTTAAATGCGGACGACAACGACGAGAATGCGTCGCGACGCGACTGCGTCATTTTATATATAGACCACACTATACATACAAAATCTGAGATTCAATTTCCATTTGAGCGACAAGAGTTTGAATTTATTTATATCCCCAACCTAGCGTACTGAAAATAACGAATCTGTGTCATGTAGTTCGACTTTGATGTAACTTCGAATGGCTTCGCCGAATTTTCCCGTCGAAGAAGATGATGATACCACGAAGATGGAAACGACCGCTGCCCAAATTGAGGCGATGATAACTCCGGAACAAGTTTTAAGTGCATCTGTGGCGCGGAAACGACGGAATGTCACCCGAAACCGAAATAGTAAAACCAGCGGCGGCTCGAATACGGTACGACCACGTGAACAAACACCGGTGCGGGAATGGTTGCGGGACAATGATTTCACGGAAAAATCGGACGACAACGATAATTCGGAATTGTTTCCAACCAATGAGCCGCCCAAGACTCCGGCACGAAAGAGTCGAGACTTGCGAAAGAAAACGTCGATTTTAAAGTCTCAAGAAACACCAACGGAAGTGTTATCCCTGCTGGAATACGCGAAAAGAAGTGCTTCGTCTCATTGTGAAAGAAGACCGCGCGAACATCAGTCGTTGGCGGAAAAGAAATCGATTGTTAAACGCAGCCAATCTCAACCGCGCCAAGGTGACTCCAGTGCGTTACTCAATGTCACCGACGAAGACTTAATCGAAAGCTTTAAAAAAGCTCAGCGCCTCAGCGCTGAAGTTGGCACCAACAAAACTCCGCTCGAACTATCCTCCGAAAGTTCCCTGTCCACGGAAGCTCTGGACGATGACGAATCAACCGAAGACATTGAAGACTCAAAAACACCGGCGGAAATCGAAAAAGAACGACGAGAACTCAAAGAAAAGCTGGCCTTAATCAAACGCGAAAAGGAAGAAAAAAATCGTAGACTTACCCAAAAATCGGACGACCCTAAGAAAAAAGACACCAAGAAAATCAAGAAGAAGAAAATCAAAAAGAAAGATACCGAAGACCCACCAGCAGAACAGGAAATCACAACCCATGTTCCCGAACGAAAAATTTTCCGGAATTTCATCAAAGAAGCGTGGATTACTTGGCGTGAATTTTTGGCGGAGAATCAAGAAGACTACAGGATAATTAATTCATTGCGGAACCGTTGTTTTGGTCACTGTATGGTGATGTTTATTTATTGTGGATTGGGTGGTATGATTTTCCGGTTTACCGAGGGGGCGTTTGAAAATTTTTACAAATGTGGCGTGAAACGTGTAAAACGTGATTTTATCGATTCGTTGTGGATGTCGAGCCATAATTTACGCGAGGACGATTGGAAGTCGTTGGCTCGAAAAAAACTTTGGGATTTCGAGGAGCAATTGCACGAGGCCCACGAAGCCGGAATGACTACGTACAGTGGACAAAAATCGTGGAGTTTCTTAAACGCTGTCGTTTATTGTTTGACTGTTGTCACAACAATTGGTGAGAAAACCAATTGATTCTTGTGTATACAATATATGGGATATATTGCGGACCAATGTATGTAGTATGATTTAATATAATAATATATAAAAATCATACCATAAACATAAATTTGAACAGAAGTTCAAACAAAAATATTCGTGACGTATTGCCCAGATACGTATTTCGATTGCCAAGCAATCTTCTTCAGTGGTCATCAAGTAGTTTGGATCACTCCGTAACTGCTTTGTGATGAGTCACCTTGTGATGAATCCTCACAAAGCAGTTACGGAGAGATCCAAACTACTTGATGACCACTGAGGAAGATTACTTGGCAATCGAAATACGTATCTAGGCAAATATGTCACGAATATTTTTTTTTTGAACTTCTGTTCAAATTTCATGTTTATGGTATGATTTTTATATATTATTATATTAAATCATACTACATAAATTGGACCGCAATATATCCTATATATTGTATACACAGTATAACTGTCCAAAGTCAGCGAAAAAATCTTATATCAATTGATTCTTGATTCATTTCCTTCATTTGTTCCAGAAGTTAAAATGGGATCGTTAATTTTTTCCGTTGGTTTCAGGTTACGGTCATATCACTCCATCAACTACCACAGGACGGGCCATCACCATCATTTACGCAATTTTTGGAATCCCTATGTTTTTGATTTTACTGGCCGATTTTGGTAAATTGTTTACGAGAGGAATTAAATTTATTTGGGCATTTGTACGTCGACTTTACTACACTGGTAGCTGTCGAAAAGTACGAAAAACCGAGACAGTGCAGGTAAGATTTTTTGATTATTTTACAGCTGAAAAAGTATAATAAATTTTGCAAATTTTTAATAAATTAGGATGTGATGAAAGGGGTTCAAATGGTTTACGATATAGCAACGTTTCGGCGACCATCTCAAGCGGATGGTTTGGAGGAAGGCCAGGCCGATGTTCCATCGGCGGCCACTTCTCAATCGCCGTCGAAAAACTACTTAAACATCGAAAAAGGTGGAACACCCGGTGACCAAACACCCAACACACCAGCCCCGTCGAATTTTGCCGTCGACGACGAATTCAACTTGCCAGTGAGCGTGGCAATTTTGATTCTTGTGATATACATTTTCTGCGGTGCGTCGATTTACTGGATGTGGGAAGATTGGGGCTTCTTTGAGTCATTCTATTTCGTATTCATTTCAATGTCGACGATCGGATTCGGGGACTTTGTTCCCAACCATCCGATGTATATGATGGCTTCGATTATATATTTAGTGTTTGGATTGGCTTTGACCTCAATGTGTATCAATGTAGTTCAGGTCAAATTGAGCGACACGTTTCGACAAGCTTCGGCAAAAATTGGCGCCACAATTGGGCTACGTGTCGCTGAAGATGATGGCAGCATTACACAAACGCCAGCGATTCTTGTGCCCCCGGTGGAGGTGGCCGAAGTGCACACATACGTTAAACATAAAGATGAAAAAAATAAAACTGATAATAACGGGGAAAAAGAATCGAAAGCTAAAAGTTCTTAAGATGTTCGAAGTTTCTTACGTTTATTTATTTATTTACAACGTAAACATCCTAACATTATTAACATTAACATGTTCTTTTATAATTTGAATAACTAAATATCAAATTCGTCCTACTAAAAATCATATATTTTAGGTAACTTTTAAGTAAAAAACTTCAAATATTTGAATTGGTAAAACTTTTTTTTTTCTTTACAAAACTACCAAATGCTATTGGACGATGAAAGTGGTGGATCAAGTCTAAAGACCAGAGAAATCTTTGAACTATCCGTTCCATTTTTTATAAATCTTCAAATCAAAAACAAAAGAAAACAAATTCAAAAGAAAAACAATTTTCCTAGAACGGTTTGCAAATAATAGGATTAATATTAAATGTTTGATTTTTTCTTACCTGTCCACCTAATCGACGTTTATGGATGCAGAAAAATCTTTTTGAAATTAATTCACTACGCTTATCGTCTCATAGCATTTTCAAGTGTAGAAAAACCCGTTTTTTATATTTTTGAAAATATTCTTTAAAATGTTTCTAATTCATACATAATCATTATGACATTATTGCAGATATAAATTTAAGGCAAAAATTTCGTTACATATCTTTTTCGATTGGTTGTTTTTATGAAGCAATATATTTACTAGTTATGTCTTGGAATTGACAAAGAAGACCCAGATGAGAGGAGTGATAGCTGAAGAGTGCTTTTTTTTTTATAAGCTAATGCTCAAATTTATCGCCAAAATATCAATTTTCTTCTTTTGTATATATTATGTGAACAAAACTATTATATATATAATGTATCAATTATTTTGTGATATTCATGTTGAAATAAAATATTTTAAAAATTTCATTTCTTTTAGGTAACTTCCTGAACTCATATTTATAATTAATAAATTTTAACAAGACTTACACGAAGACAAAATTGACTTGGACCACCGGAAAGAAAAGGTATTACTTAAATTAAATTTTGGTATTGAATACTACAAAATTTTAGGATTTAATATTAAAAGAAACATGTCAGATTTAATAATCTCAAAAGATCAAAACATGTATTTATCAGTTGAATAATTGTTGTGGAAGATTATATCGATAAAAATTTATCGAAAGACAACCAGCACACATATTCCTTATCGTAATAACTGAAAAAAACTTCTCAAGTTTTTTTCCAAGAGGCAATTTCCAACGACAAACGTATTTACCAGAAAACAATACATATCAAAAGGAAATGGACCATTTATTATCGGTAGGATTTCTCTTAAAAATCAGGCACCTGAGACCAATTAGAGGATTAAAGGTATCCACTTTCATCTCAAAAAGAGCAATTAAATGCCTGAAATTGTCTAGGATATATAATTAAACATGTCGATTCAACTCAAAATAAAGTTTGGCTTCCGGAAACTGAGAAAAAAGTCAATTGTACCGAAAACAACCTGGAGAATATGTATTTTTTATCGCAACCAAGAATATTAAAGCTTTTGCAAGAAATTTCTGCATGCCATCTTCTGGCCATCCAAACTGGAGATGTATCATCGATAAATCGATACGTCATTTAATTGAAAATATCAGTTATATTTGTAAAAACATGGCAAGTCGATATTTAATTACAACAAATTATAAACTTATTTTACACACTTAAACTATTATAATAATTCATAAAACTATAGGTTTGAGTATTTTAACACTTCAAATTTAAAAAAGTTTTTTTCAAGAAGTCACTATGTATCTTAACGGGATATTTGTTTTAGTATAACATTATAGCTCCGTTGGTTTTTTCTTCAATAACCGGAACAATTGGATCAATTTCTTTGTTGTCACTTGTACCAATGTAAATAATTAGCATATTAATGAAGCAAACAGCCGCAGCACCAACGACGAACCTATTTAAAAGAAAAAAAGTTAAATTTTATAGTTCTTAAATCAACTTGTAGATTTATTTCTATACTTTTAAAGATTTTAAAAGTAGAATCCTGGCTTTTCAAGTCGAAGATAATAATATTATTTGATTGGTACATATGAAATGTTGGATCTTTACATGAATGCATTATGCTCCATATCTTTCCTCTAAAGCAGCGGTTGTTAACCATTTTTTGCCGTGGACCCCCAAGGAAATCAAACATAATGCCACGGACTCCTGAGTGAACAAAGTTGCAATTTTCGGTTATATTTTAGTATTCCTTTATTAAATTAAAAAACAAACTTTTTTAAATGGGACCGCAAACCCCCAAATATAGGCTCACGGACCCCCAGGGGTCCCACAGGACCACAGGCTAGGAAACAATGCTCTAAAGGATAGATACTTCAGTATCTTTTAATACCTTCAGTACACTTTTAACAGAGTAAAATTAGATATAGAATTTAAACCAAAAAACTTTTAAATATTTGAAAAAAATCAAAACTGCTGAAGAAAGATGCTGTGCATAAATGAGTTCTACAAAATTGATAAATATTTCTTTAGGTTTTTAAACATTTAGAATAGTTTTTAAGGGCTAAGCAGTATGAGCATGAATTGGATTTTATTAGTTCTAAAACATAGAATTTCTTAGAAATGATAATATTTATGCGATAAAATCTCCCTGAGAAAAATGTATTAAAGAAAATGAAGCATATTTTGACTTAATAAAAGATATACACTTTTGTATATTCCCTTAAAAATCCAGCATTTCATGTGCTTAATACTTAATATTTGGGGATAAGAAAATCGCCGTTATAAATAGCTGCTTTGAAAAATTAACAAGTTTATTACCAAAAAAAGTCTTAAATCAACCTATAGATTTATTTATTTACTTTTAAAGTTAGTTTTAAAAGTAGAGTCTACAATTGAAACTTGTGTGGATAAAGTTCAAGCGTTTCAAGTCGTAGACAATTATATTATTTGATTGGTACATATGAAATTTTGGATCTTTAAATAAATGCATTAAGCTCTATAGTATTATTTGATACAAAATGTGCTTTATTTGCTTCAATACACTTTTAATAGAGTAATATTTGATGTAGAATTTCAACCGTAAAACTCTTCTAAATATATTTGAAAAAAATCAAAGCTGCTGAAGAAAGATCCAGTGTATAATTTTTAAACATTTAGAATAGTCCATGTTGTTTAAGTCCTTGTCTTTTTGAAGAAGTCAGGAATGACTGACGAAACGTTAGCGATAAAATAAATAATATTCCACAAGAAGCTTCGTCCTTATTGCCCACAATTTAATTATTATGTTTAGAATAGTTTTTATGGGCTAAACAGTATGAGCATGAATTGGATTTTATTAGTTCTGAAGCATAGAATTTCTTTGAAATAATAATATTTATGCGATTAAATCTGGCTGAAAAAAATGTATTGGAGAAAATGGAGCATATTTTAAGTAAATAAAAGAATTTTTTTTCATATATTCCCTTAAAAATCCAGCATTTCATAGACACTAACTTAATATTTGGGGACAAGAAAATCGTCGTTGAAAAATTCACAAGTTTATTACCAAAAAGAGTATCCAAACTCTGCCATTCCGTCTGAAGTCCATAATAACACTTTATCTTCTAATGTCATAACATTGAATTGTAATTTTAGGTAGTACTGTTCGATCCAACATACGATAGCGCTTACATTGAATAGTACTGAAAAAAGAAATAGTTTATATAACTTTATAATTTATTGAGATCTTAAAATGAATACAGAATCCAAAGAATATAAGCTTCAAATATAGTTGTGCAGTTTTATACACTGTGTTAAAGTTAATTAAATTCTTGGTATCTTCTTTTTGCGATTGAAAATTGATAAGGAAAATATCTATCGTAATAACAGGTTTTGCAAAGCAAAATATATTCAATACGTAAACATAATTAACGTGGAAGTTTATATAACTTACATGCTAAAGTATTCCAAACGTATAGACCTGGTACACCGGTAATTGTGCCTATTGGGCTGGAGGCTGTGTTAACGACGGCGAAAATTGCGGCCAAGACAGTGAAAAGTAGACCACCGCATAATGTGGCCACGGTTGCCAGCCACAAACTGTACACCATATACTCATTATCTTCTCGTAAAATTGTTGTTACTACAAAAAAAAAAAAAATCAAGTCCACAAATTTATTAATCAAATAATGTAAACTTGACCCAATTAATTAAAACACAAATACATTTTTACAAAATATCAATTTTGCTGCAATTGGCAAAATTTAATTTCATAATTGGAAAATATATTTTTCAATCAGCAAAATTTTAGAAAGTTCGACTCGTCAAAACATTTTTCCTGTTCATTAGTTTAATGGTTAAAGTGTGTAAAATTCTTTGATTCGTACCATTTAATATATAATTTGTTTTTTTTTTTTTTTTATAATATTATTTAACAATAAATCTTAATTCCTTCTACTAGATTTACATAATAAATGAGATAAATATACGCAAAGATTGGATGAAAATTTCTATTTCTATACACGAGGAAAAAATAAATTAAATAGAAATTTATATGAGTAAAGTATGTAATTTTCTAAGCAATTTAACAGTTTCATTATTCATACACTTGAAGTGAAAAATGTATAAGGTTACATATTGTTGTAATTCACTTTTCAAATAATTGTGAACAGTTTAATTTAAAAGATGATGTCAACGGCAACGCTTTATGAATCGTAAATATTTGAACATGCATTTAGCATAGGTAAAGATATCCAAAAGATGTTCAAAGAATAAAAACCGAGAAAACAATTAAATATATGTTCTTCTATTCAAGCTATGACGTAGGCATATGGAAAAGATTTACAATAGTTGCAAACTTTTGGAAGAAATCATTTCAAGTTTTGTAAACTTAATTGTTTCTTAAATTGCACAATTTATCAAATAATTACATTTTATAACAACAAGATTGAATCACCAATTTTGAATTTTTATTGTTGACGATTTGAACCGACCGTAACAAAAAAAGTTTTTAAGTTTTTGTTTTCATTGTTGGTCATAGTTCGTTACTATTTCAAATAATGGATGTTTAAAGTTTTATTTGTTAGACTTTAATTAACACAAAAGGATATTTCAAAATGGAAAAATTTGATTTCCAAAGTACTCAAGTGGCAATAATAGAAGAAGGATTTTGCAAAAGTTTTTCCAGAGAAGAAATCACATTTGAATTATTTGCTTTGTTCCATCTGGATTTATTCGTAACCAGAAGAATTTATTCACGTGAGTACTATTTAGCAAATGAACTATTTTTTAAAATTTATAATAATATTTCTGTTTTCAATGAGAATTAGAGAAGCCATTAGTGTAGACACAAGGAAATGTGATGATAAATGAAAAATTCGGTACTGTTGGCAATGAAAGTTATAATACAAAGATATCCACGACAAAAAGGTAAAGAATCCAAAGTGGAGAACCAGTAGAACCAAATTATATTTAGTATAATCGCACTAATCCGGCACTTCGATAGATCGGCACGTCCAATAATCCGGCATCCTCCGCCCACGCCTCTCTCGCCTCTTTACATTTATTAATGCTTTATTTTATTCATGACCTATGACTTTTCCACTAGAATCCAGTAATCCGAACATTCCAATAGTCCGGCATTCTCCGGTTTTTAATAGTGCCGGATTAGTGAGACTACATTGTATATAGTTTAATTTAAATATTTGGAAACCATCACCAGCGATGCTATACACCAATAAGTCTTCTATAATATAATGATTCTTATTAGAAAATTGTATCTAAATGAAATTTTGGAAAGTTCCGAATCAATTATTGTACTATTCAAATCAAAAATCATGGAAGTCCAATGGAAGAAACCAAAGGAAGTCAATGAAAATACGGCAATCATCGATATGGTGAGGTTTATATCAATAAGATAGACTTTTAAAAATCAATAACGCTTTAAATCCTTATTTTTTCCAGAAATATTTGGGCAGCAACTATACAATAATTCATCAATCATTCAATAACTTTTCTGTTGGAATATTTTAGGTAAATTTGATAGATTATTTTATAGGCAATCATTCTGTACTTGGGTCAATCAAAGATTATAAATTCGCCTTGGCGAATTTACATTGTCTTCATTAATTGTAAATTATAATCAATTAGTTACTGAAAAATGAATTAGTTATACATAAAATTGATTTTTCCATGAATAATTGACAAAATTTCATTTGCAAGAATAATTCTTTTAAATGTTACTTTAGAAACAATTCAAAAAATATTTTTGTTTATAAGTGTTTTAAACTAGGATTAGAATCAAAAGGATTAGGTTTAGGATTTTATTTTCAAATATTTCTCTTCATAAGTTTTCTGTGTTGGGAAAAATAATCTGAAAATCTTTTTGTTCAATATAATTAAACATTTTCAATAGGGAAAGGATATAATTATCTAATTACAATTACATTCCTCAAGCAAACTTTCATTGTTTAATAATGATGCGAAAAAAAATAAATGCACAAGAAAGATCACGGGAACGCATTAAGATTGAAGAAAAAAAATGCGAAGAAAATTGGAAATTGAAATACAATTACAGAACAATGTAAATCGTTGACATTCATACACTTTTTCTTTCGCCTGATATTCCATAATTATTACTATTTTCATTAACTTTCCCCTCCGATTTGTGAACAATGCAAAAATGTATTTTCAATTTTCGTTTCAGATACTTAATGTGATCAAAAGCAATATTACTAATCTTACCATTAAAGTCATACATTCGCCATCCATATCCAACATTGAGTTCCTTAACGCCCTGGAAAAGTCCCAGCTGAACTCGGCCGTCCGACTCGATCGATTTATTCGAATGATTAAAGGCGCGCTTCGCCCGCGCTGTGATCCATTGTTTGGTGCTCAAACTGGCCAACAGTAAGGCAATGGCAAAACACGAGCCGAAGAATGTTAAGAAAATCATTCCACGCCGAAATAAATTCATTTTGACCGGGCTGTGATTTCTTCACATCAAACGACCAAATCTCTACGAATGCATCATTTTTCGTTTCTTTGCCAACATTTTCACGGATCTTGACTTCATTCCATGGTCTGCAAAAGGACAAAACCATTATTACATTATTATATTTTCATGTAATTGCTCTTCTATGGCGCTGAAAAGAAATATTTAACATTGATCAAGTCAAGTTGAACAACCTTCGAATAGTTCAGCTTGAATCGATTCTTGTACGTGGACGTGCAAGTCTTTTGCAAACAATATAAACAAATAACAAAAAGATCACCTCTTAACAACGTTTATGTAATGCCAATGAAGCACTTCCGTTTCAAATTCATTTGCAACAACGAAAATTCAAGATTTTCTTACGGAAATCACTACAACACAACTTGCTGATGAAAATAAAATATCATTACTCTGATTACACTTCCTCAAAACTATTATTAATATTCATGTAAATATTTTTTATTACTAACTTTATCTCAAATTAAAATCTAACAAAGTGTTACGCAATAACTATGGTATGTAACATTCACTTTAAATCTTTGAAAAAATCATTATATTCTTCATAATGATTGTGTTTCTGATTACTTTTATTTTATCTTCTTCTTCATTTAAATACACTGAGTTGTTTGCCTTGTTACTTTGAAATGGAATATAAAAAAGAAATAAATAAGCAATGAATATATTGCGGTCCCATTTATGTAGTATAATCTGATATAATAATATATAAAAATCATACCATAAACATAAATTTGAACAGAAATTTAAACAAAAATATTCGTGACGTATTGCCCCAGATACGTATTTCGATTGCCAAGCAATCTTTTTCAGTGGTCATCACGTAGTTTGGATCACTCCGTAATTGCTTTGTGATGAGTCACCTTGTGATGAATCACTTTGTGATGAACCATCACAAAGCAGTTACGGAGTGATCCAAACTACGTGATGACAACTGAATAAGATTGCTTGGCAATCGAAATACGTATTTGGGCAATACGTCACGAATATTTTTACGGAGTGATCCAAACTACTTGATGACCACTGAAGAAGATTGCTTGGCAATCGAAATACGTATTTGGGCAATACGTCACGAATATTTTTACGGAGTGATCCAAACTACTTGATAACCACTGAAGAAGATTGCTTGGCAATCGAAATACGTATTTGGGCAATACGTCACGAATATTTTTACGGAGTGATCCAAACTACTTGATGACCACTGAAGAAGATTGCTTGGTATAAGCTTGGATTAGGAACGTCGAAATTTGAGGACTGTTTTTGAATGGTTTAAATATTATTCCTGTACGTATTATTCACTCGAATGCAATTTGTACGTAAATTTTGACATATCAAAAATGAAGTAGCGACTGTTATTTTCAAATGTGTATTTATATTGTATTGTGTAAAATTAAATTTTCTAATTAAAGTTTAATTTGGCACAAGTCCATTTCAGCACACCCACAATTTGGCAACGTTGCATTCTCGACTTTGTTTAATTTGCGATTAAATCGGTCTATAATAAAAATTTAGCCAGAAAAGAGAGAATTATACCATATTAGAATTGAATGAACAAAAATATCGCGAATTAAATTAAAAACGAAATCGACAATGCAACGTTGGCAGATTGTGGGTGTGCTGAAATGGACTTGAGACAAAAATTTCATTTTACATATTATAATACAAATACATTAAATACATATTTGAAAATAAGCGTTGCTTTTTCATTTCTGGCATTTCAAAGTTTACGTACAAATTGCAATTGGAATAGTTCTCTTTAATTCTGAAAATCTCGACGTTCCTGGTCCAAGCTTATACCGATTGCTCGGCAATCGAAATACGTATCTGGGCAATACGTCACGAATATTTTTACGGAGTGATTCAAACTACTTGACCACTGAATAAGATTGCTTGGGCAATCGAAATACCTATCTGGGCAATACGTCACGAATATTTTTACGAAGTGATCCAAACTACTTGATGACCACTGAAGAAGATAGCTTGACAATCAAAATACGTATCTGGGCAAATACGTCACGATTATTTTTGTTTGAACTTCGGTTCAAATTTATGTTTATGGTATGATTTTTATATATTATTATATTAGATTATCCTACATAAATTGGACCGCAATATATTGTATATATTGTATACACAGTATAACTGTTCAAAGTCAGCGAAAAAATCTTATTTTGATTAAGCAATGAAAGTTATTCAAAGAAATTTTGATAAGCAAAAGTCATGGAAAAAATTGTTAATACATTGAAGCTGAGGAAAGGTTTTATTTGGAATCAAGTTTTAGTTACTGTGGAATCTGCACACCAAAAAGATTAAGAATGGGATTACTAAATGAAAGATAATTTATTAAAAACTTTGATTAAATATTTCAATGTTAACAATTTCAAACATTGTGGCAGAGCACAAACTGAAAAAGAATTCTGTTCAACACAATTCCCTTTTCACAACTTTCTTTGAACTTTTCATATTTTCATATTCACACGAAATTTTCCTTTTTATAAGAACAACGACTATTAATTATATTTCTATTATTATTATTATTTTAAAAATAATAATCAATGAGAAATCTTATTTATTGTTTTCTATCGGTGATAAAAACTGTTCAACTAATTCATTAAATAAGATAAATGATTAACATAAGTGAAAGAACGAATAAGATGTTTCCTTTAATCATTAAAAAATGATTTTTAATGAACAGATAAATTTCCCTATCTCCGGTAGAAACTAGCATATTTTTCTTGAAATTTATTGAACTAATTAAAGTAATTTGGTACATTTATCACTAAAAATCTGAAGTTCATTATTTTTGGGATTAAAAAGTTAAGTACTGTAATAAATATCACTAGGATTAACAAGAATTTATGAATATCAAAAAAGTTGTGGATTTAATTTTAGTCTGTGCTTAATTAGTGCACTATTTTTATATAAGACGGCAATTCAGGTTGCTTAAGATCGGTTTTTTTTATTTAATATTTTTACTATTCAATTTACCACGTTTCGTTACGTATCGTAACTTCATCAGGCTTCTATAAAAAATTAAAATTATTACAAAATATGTCAATCATAGTATATATTTAATTATTTTTTACAATATCTCTTAAAATATTTGTCATATTTTGAAATTTTGAGTTAGTTATTATTATTTAATTACAAAACATTTTATATTATCTATATTATATGTATATTATTATAGTTTTGAAATTTATGTATGATTGACATATTTTGTAATTATTTTAATTTTTTCTAGAAGCCTGATGAAGTTATGATACGTAACGAAACGTAGCTAATTGAATAGTAAAAATATTAAAAAAAAAACCGATCTTAAACAACCTGAATTGTTTTCTTATTTAAAAAAATAAAAGCTGAGATCTGAATTTGTTCATCTATTAATTTATGTTTTTATGTTATTTAAGGTTGAGAGTTTTTAATTCTTACTTTTTATTATAGGTGAAATATATTGGCAAGATATGTAGTCTAAACAATATGACGATAAATGGAAAATAGTCCGGGATAAATTTTCAAGAAACATTACTCCAAATAAAAGAAATTTGCATGGATTTTGAGAGGAATCTGAGGCTGAAATGCATAAGGAAATTACCTGCTGTTGGGGAACAATTTCATAAATGTGCCACTAATATCAAAAAAGTTATGGATTTAATTTTAGTCTGTGCTAAGTAAGTGCACTATTTTTAAAGATTAATTTATGTTTTTATATAATTTAAGGTTCAGAGTTTTTAATTCTTACTTTTTATTATAGGGGAAATATATTGGCAAGATATGTAGTCTAAATAATATGACGATAAATGGAAAATAGTCCGGGATAAATTTTTCAAGATACGTTACTCCAAGTAAAAGAAATTTGCATGGATTTTGGGAGGAATCTGAGGCAGAAATGCATATGAAAATTGACTAAATAAATGTGCTACTAATAAAACAAGAAGCTGATGTTTCAGTTGAATTATAATTCAAAATTAAAGTAATATGCATTAATGATTTTTATTTTCTGGATACTTTTTAATATTTGATGTTTTTATGAAATTTTTTGTACTACGTTTCGCCACTTTCGCAGCTTCTTCAGGTACTACAAACAGACAGTAACAATATTACATAATTAATATTTATTTGTAATAATATTTGTTACTGTCTGTTTGTAATACCTGAAGAAGCTGCAAAAGTGGCGAAACGTAGTACAAAAAATTAATAAAAACATCAAATATTAAAAAGTATCCAGACAATAAGAATCATTAATGCATAATAAAACTATGGATAAGAATACCAATAATGTTAATGTTTTGATTAAAGTAATATTTTCCAATAATTCCGCATGTAGAAGAAAATTAAACATTTAAATTTAAAGTATCAATTGGTGAAGAATGCAAAGTGATTTCGTAGGTTTGAACAATCATTAAATCGTTGTACAGCATTCTGGTCATCTTAACCGTTATGTTGTCACTTAGGATGATAATTTTCGAAAGCTAACGGTTTCGAAAAATGTATCCATATTAATCATTTGCATACATATACCAAATGCTCGAACAATTCGTAAATTTCAAGGAAAATTAAATATTTGTTTCGTTACAAAAAAAAAATTAAACGAGATCATACAAATCTAGATCATTTAGATCATAAAAACCAATGAAAAAAAATCGATAAGTTACAAGAATCATTCTATGACAGAATAAACATGGTTTACATTTCAAAATACTTTTATTTCCATCGCCTGAAGGTCTGTAACGTCCAACTTACAGAAATTCAATGCGACTTTTGAAGAAAAAAAAAACTTCTTTTTCTTATAACATTGCCAGCATTTCCGTCTCTCTACATCCATTTTTTTTTGTTCTCCGGAAAAATGTCGTTCTAAATTACAAATGTATTCCACATGGTAACTTATATATGGATATAATATGTTTCCTTCACCTTGAAGCCATTTTTTCTTGGATTTATCTAACATTTTTTCAATGTGAATTAAACGAAGAAAATATCAAGGAGGATATCAGCCTCAGTGATTTTAATAATAATCTCATACACACACTGTTTTGCATACGAAACTCGTTTCAAAGTAAATCATAATCGTAAAGAAATGCAATGTAAAAGAAAAATGCTTGCTTATATAATATTTTGGGTTTGTATTTTTCAGTTTTGTTCCATAATGGTTGGTCTATTTCCGTTGTTGAAATTCCCCCCGTTTTTCATGTGGTACGTCATGCAGAAAAAAATTCAAATTTCGTTAATTAACGTGGTTTATGATAAACTGTCGTTTCTATGGATCTAAAGTATAAATAAAGAATGGGGAGCTGAAAACAGTGAAAACAATTAAGCAGGGGGCAAAGTGGAATACTTTGGAAAGTTCAGATTGCTAATTAAATTGGGAAGACCTTAATTGGAATTCCAGCAGATTTCTCAGGTATTGATTGTATATGATATTTTAAATTTTTAATTTCATACATTTTCAATTTTAGGAAATGAAGGTAACGATCTAAAGGATTTGCTTTTGCCGTAATAACAGCGTTATTGAATGTTTCGGAAATTTAATGATTAGAAATGCTAATTACTTAAATTCTTAGAGTTTAAGTGATCTAATTCCGTTAAACTTTATATTTTTGTAACTCATTAGAAAATAAGTTTACTTAAAACAACAGGAAATCAAAAACTTTAAAAAGTAACTTCTAATTTCTGATTTAACTACTATTTCGTCAGATATTTATAATCAAAATTGATAAAAAAAAAAACTTTAAAAAACTCATTTCTTGGACAAAACATTAGCGCAATAATCTCCTTATGAATTTCAATGATAAATTTTCAGTTTCCGCCAAACTTCGATCGTTTGTTCGTTGTTTTTTTTAAAGAGATTTTATCTGAAATGTAAAAGTAAACCTTCAAAATTATATTCATTTTTGGATTCTAAATTGTAGGTGTGATCAGTATATTTTGAACTAACTTGACCGTGACTTTTTGTACGAATAACCAAGTAGTTATTTATCAGATACATTACGAAAATGAAGAAGTAGCACATAAAAATCTTAGCTTTTTATTCTTAAAATCAATATTGAGTTCCTCAAGAAAACTCGAATCAAATTCGAAAGACAAAAAGCAAGATCATTATTCAAAGAAAATGTTTGCAAAAAAATGGGTTTTTATTTCTTAAAATCAATTCGTTATCGTCTACTTCGTTTGACTTGCAAATTTCACTAGGTAAACCTCAATGTAGGTATATTTATCATTTTTCCTGGGTTTAGATTTCTCCAATTTTTTCAGCTTGTGGTTAACCGACTGACGTAAACGAGTCTTTATTAATTCCGCTTTAAGATTTCATATTTGGAAAGATTGGACAAAAAAAAATTGTCCAAATCCTACGACTTGTTAAGAAGTAATTGCTTTAATAAATGGAAAATTACAAAATTGATAGTTACATTAGAAAATTTATTGAATTATTTTTCTTGTAAAGTTAAAAAAAATCATACTCAAAAACAGGCTTATCTTCGTTTTATTAAGTTTCTAGAATTATCCATACCATTCATTAATTTCAAATCAATAAACTACTCAAAGTTTTATGGTAATTAATAGTTTTATACCCTTAAGATAGATCGGTTACACTTTGCCACAAATTCTGAAGTGGTTTAAAGATGGATTATTGGGGGGATTCAAATAACATTAAATCATATCTGTCAGGTGGTATTTGTCCATCAGAAGGGGTTGAAAATAAAGTATTTTGATTAGTTTTCGAGGGAGAAGAAAAGTGCAAAAATGCTGAAATCTTGGACATAAACTTTTGTTTAAAGTTATCATCCGATATGATGTGAATAACGTCATAAAACTTCAACTACTATCCCCTCCTGAAGGGCGAATGCCAATTTATACAAATACAGTGTAATCTCACTAATCCGGCACTATTAAAAACTGGAGGGTGCCGGATTATTGGAATGTTCGGATTACTGGATTAAAGTGAAAAAAGTCATTGGTATTGAATAAAATAAAGCATTTCATAGAGGGAATAAATGTATGCACAGTAGACTGATT
This sequence comes from Sisyra terminalis, assembly GCA_958496175.1. Taxonomy (NCBI): domain Eukaryota; kingdom Metazoa; phylum Arthropoda; class Insecta; order Neuroptera; family Sisyridae; genus Sisyra; species Sisyra terminalis. The sequence continues at coordinate 7,846,223 of OY292278.1, forward strand.
CAAAAAAAATGATTAATTTTTTTTTCTTAATTATATCGAAAATATTGTTGGGAATGACAAAAAAAAATCCTGTGAAAGTTTAAGCTCTTAATATTAAGAGGTGCCGCGTCGCAAATTTCGATTTTCCATTTAAATAACATGAAAACAATATTCTCTTGCACTTTGGAATTTTATAGTTCACGTTGGCCACAATATTTCGGAATGACCAAGGTATATTCTTGTAGAAAATTGAACGATCTACAAAAAACGTCTTTAACAAGTTTTTAATATATTTATTCCTTCAAAAGTTATTCGAGGTCAAAGCTGAACTAAAGAGAAATTTTAATATTTTTTCTATTTTTTGACGCAACCATTAATTGTATGAGAAAATTTTATAGGACATTTTTTGTAGAGCATTTTTTTCCCTATAACTTATCTCTATAAAAGTTTTGATATTTTTCACAGGTCCTAAGTTATTTGGATTTAACTGCAAATTCCCTGAATTATTATGTTTAGCATATTTTTTTTTATTTTAATTAAATAACTTAGGACCTGTGAAAAATATCAAAAAGTTTTACAGAGATAAGTTATAGGGAAAAAAGTGCTGTACAAAAAATGTCCTATACAATTTTCTCATAAAATTGATGGTTGCGTCAAAAAATTGAAAAAAAAAAATCTCTTTAGTTCAACTGGGACCTCGAATAACTTTTGAGGGAATAAATATATCAAAAAGTTGTTCGAGACTTTTTTTGTAAATCGTTCAATTTTCTACAAGAATATACCTTGGTCATTCCGAAATATTGTCACCAACGTGAGCTATAAAATTCCAAAGTGCAAGAGAATATTGTTCCCATGTTATTTAAATGGAAAATCGAAATTTGCGATGCAGCACTTCTTAATATTAAGAGCTTAAACTTTCACAGGATTATTTTTGTCATTCCCAACAATATTTTTGATATAATTAAGGGAAAAAAAATCATCATTTTTTTTAAATCAGTTATTGGACGTGCCGATCTATCGAAGTTCCGGATTACTGAGATTATACTGTATATTGTCTTATAATTTTTTAGCCCTCGATCCATCGATTTCAGTTCAATATTTTTTTTTGTATTTTAAAGTAGTGTATCAATAACGTTGATATAATTCAACAAATTGGTTTTATTATACAAATATGTTAATTATTCCAACTCAAGTGGTTCATAGAGTCAAAATTCCACAGTATGTAAAATATGTAACTGCAACAATAGTTAATGATTTAATTGTTTAAATCAAACACTATTGTATACTTTCATGGAAAAAATATATAATAAAATGATGTCAAATATACACTAAATCAGACATTGCGTTTCCTGTTGGCTGATCTCAATTTGATTTCCACAGTCATTATAATTTCCAATTTATAACAATATAAATTTATAACTATCTATCCACCAGCATAAAAACTTACCACATTTTTTTATTGTTTAAGTTATGTCCGAATTTAAAATACGGTGGAATGCACGAAACCCACAAAACACAATGAAACACGCGTTTAGATCCCAAAACTGGGTTACACACCACCACACCAAATACACAAAATCAACTTAAATATTTGTGGATTTTTAAATTTTATGAATTTTTATGAAAAAACACCTGTATTTGTTATTATATTAATTTTTATTTTTTTTAGATAAATTTCTTTGGATGGCTAAATGCAAAATTCACCTGTTGTGTTGTTGCTGGTGTGGCATACAAAACCGGTATGAATGGTCGATGAATGTTGTTTGCTCTCCATACGCCGTAGAAATTTCTGGCCAGGTAAAAGAGCATTCAGCCATCGAGGGCTATGGCTGAAGAAGTGGAGAGGCAGGTGAACCATTACCACGATTTGTTCAAATCAATACTGAAGAGATAAATACGTGATGCCAATAAAAATAAAGTAACGTTTAATTCATTAATATCAAATAATTACGTTCTAAAAAAAAAAAAATTCTTCAGCAATATTTGCTTTAGTTTTAAACATGAATTAATTTAAAATTCTAGACCTAGATCGAACACTTTTAAAACAACTTTTATTTAAAAGCCTTTTCTGCCAATCTACTAATTTTTCTTGCTGAAACAAAAATTGAACTTTAAATTAAATTTGAACAAAGAAACTCCATTTTAATTATCTATAATATATTGCTTTCATTGTCAAACCTAGCTGGAAAGATAATTTGTTAATTTCTTTAAGAATAAACTGCCGATTTAAATTACCAGAGGAACACCTAAATTGTGTGTTACCTAAAAGATGGTTCTTTAAAATTAAAACAAACTTTCTCTTTCTCAAAGAATTTTTAAATGTTAAAAGTAATGAGTAAAAAAATCAATTTTCTTTAGTTTTTTTTTTTATAATAAATTGCAATGACATTCAAAATTTATTTTGTGGAAGAGGAAAATGTATATTCATTGGTAAAAGTCTTCTTTCCAGAACTGATGTAACCTTTGGCGAGACTAGAATACATATATGCAAAATTTGGACTATTATTTATTTAAATTCTAATCTCTTTGATTATTAAAACGGTTGAAATAGAAAAAAATTGATAATGAAATCATTGAACTTCAATTTAAATACACCAAAAGTATGAAATAAAGCAAATAAATTGTAATTAGTACCTTAAATTATTCAAGTAAAAACTATTTTTTTGGCGTTGATATATAGGCAAACCGCACATCTTAAATAGACAATAGGTTGCCTACATTTTTAAATCTGTCAAACCATCCATAAATGTGATCAATTTATATCAGAGGTTCCTTATAAGTGTACCATAGCGTTTTTATAAAGGCATTTTTTTTTCTCTTTTGCGGAAATTAAAATAACGCCCTCATATAAACAAAATAAGCAATTCAAATTGGGCTAATATTATTTCAATTCTATTAGAAAATATTGTTGAAACTAGGAATTTTTTTTTCATTACTTTAAGAGCTTTCCTAGTGATTTATTGACTTGAATTTGTGGATTTTTTCTTCAGAAGTACTAAATGAAAACAGAAAAAATATTATTGTTTGGTCTAATATTATTTCTAAGTGTAGAAATATGTCGGTTAATTTGTGATTCAGAATAAATGTTGAATAATACGAAAATATATTAATTAACAATAATTTATTATAATATTTCACGTCAGCTTACATTTTATAATACTTTTTTTATCAATCGTGTCAAGAAAGTCTTAAATTTGTCAATTTGAATTCGTTCAAAAGATGAAATTTTGCTCCAACAACATTTTCTGCTTTTTGAATGCTTTTTTTGTAAATTTATTTTTCTAAAACTTTTCAGGCCTTCTTTAATATTCCTACCTCATTCGATAATATTGTGAAACATTAAAATTTTCTTTACGTTGTTAAATGATTTTTAACGTTGATTTTCAGAAACTTTTGATAGAAATTTGAAATGAAAATGACAAATTTAAGACCCCTTTAACTAATATTGTGTTTTGAACTACAAAAATATGTTGGTAAATCAAAACATCAAATCATTCCTTTGGGTATGGGGTGCAGAAACAACACTAACGGGTTCTTTGTTGATTAAATAGATTCGTAAATATATAAATCCAATATTAGCTAGATGGAGAATTAAACTTGGTAGCAGTAACCTAAAGAAGAGAAAACATAAATCAGTTAATATATATATTCCACAGAATGAGCCATTTTTTCGTACATTTTAAATATATTCTATAATCTTTTTGACTTTTTTTTTGGTCCCATCGTGAAATTTTGTTGGAAATACCAAAAAAAAAATCCCTGAAAGTTTGAGCCCTTAATATTAATTTCAAGTCCTCGACCAAGACGTGTAAAGATTTCCCATTGAAAATACACGGAAACTCTGATTTTTATTTTTAAATTTCTATATCTCAGCGGCATTTCATGGGATCGCTTTTACCGAAGGTGGTTTTTTCTCAGAATTAAACGCTCTACAAAAGTGCCCATTGCGACAAAGTCGTAACTCACACCGGTGAGGTAGTACGGGCCACTGAACCTGATTTTTCCATAAAATTCGCGTTTTTATGCATTTATCTCGTAAATAACAAGAGCTACGGAAAAATTGTAAACGAAAAACTTGTAGAGAATTTGATTTCCTACAAAAAAGACCAAATCGCTAAGATCAATATTAAACGAGATATTAAGCCTTGAATTGATTTAAACTTTAAAGATCGGCAAAAATTTCACAGAAAAATCAATTCAAGGCTTAATATCTCGTTTAATATTGATTTTAGCGATTTGGTCTATAACACCTTTTTTGTAGGAAATCAAATTCTCTACAAGTTTTTCATTTATAATTTTTCCGTAGCTCTCGTTATTTACGAGATAAATGCAAAAAAAAACGAGAATTTTATGGAAAAATCAGGCTCAGTGGCCCGTACTACCTCACCGGTGTGAGTTACGACTTTGTTGCAATGGGCACTTTTGTAGAGCGTTTAATTCTGAGAAAAACCCATCTTCGGTAAAAGCGATCCCATGAAATGCCGCTGAGATATAGAAATTTAAAAATAAAAAATCAGAGTTTCTGTGTATTTTCAATGGGAAATCTTTACACGTCTTGGTCGAGGACTTAAAATTAATATTCAGGGCTCAAACTTTCAGGGATTTTTTTTTTTTGGTATTTCCAACAAAATTTCACGATGGGACCAAAAAAAAAAGTAAAAAAAAAATCACCCTAATATATATCTTATATATTATATCATTCTATAACTTTTTTCTAAGTTTCTCAGCTTAGTTCATTTTCAAACGATCTTCTTTAAATACCAAATTACTCCGCTATAAAATAAGGAACACTGTTCTAGAATAAGTAGTCAATTCCAATTAATCCTAGAATGGTCTAGAATATTCATTTCTTAATCATTCATATTGAATTAGCCTTCCGAATTTGAAGAATTCATGATTTTGAAATTACAATTTGGTATTTTCTGTAAACAATCACGTTTGTGATTTACTAGATTTTAAAGGAAATATAATAATTAGAGCTTTGATATTAAAAAAGATGTAAGTCTTGAGAAATTAAACTGTTTTTATGCTGATTTTGAAGTGAAAAAGGAGGAAAAGTAGATCAAGTTTAGCGATTTTTTTAAAATCGACAATTTACTTTAAATGTACTGTAGTAGTCTAACAATAGTAGAAGTCTGTTCTAATTTGATCATATTTATTTTAAAGACGATCGAAAATAATGGAAAATATCCTCACCAATACGAATAGCCAAGTTTTGTATAACCATGGCTTTGCAGTTCTCCACTTAACGTATCACAAATTCCGACATTTGTTGAAATATTTACACTGTACTGGACTCCCCACAAAATCAAAACCAACAGCAGACATCCAGCAGCGGCTGCATTCCAAATAATCAGCCCCGAAAAACTCATTATAAAACTTGTCGGATTTTTTTGAATATTGTACTCTGCTAAAACGGCCGAAATTAACGACAAAACCAACGCTGAACTTAAAAATATCAATGTGGTAATCCATAATCCAGCGTTGATAAACTTTCTTTCATCTGAAAAAAAAAAAAATGCTCAGATTTTCGGATTATTATTAAGATTTTTTTCACTTCTTACCCAACGATTGTTTATTGGATTTTGAAAAATTTTCGACATCAAAAGATTTTGCTTGGGCCGAACAATGAAATGGTGGATCATCATTTATAAACATATCCAATTCCTTCATTCGATCAGATTTGGTATTACCAAAACTTAACATACATTCATTAGATTTGACCGAGCACGTCACTAAAACGAAAAAATTATAAATTTCATTTCAAAAAACTTCAAAATTTTAACTAAAACACACTGTAAATTTTAAAATTTATCGATATTCGCCTATAGGTTCCCGTAAATAATCCATAATTTACATTTGTTTCCATCAAATTTGTTTGATTTGTAATGCGTGGTTCGGATAAAATCCACGAATTTGTCACAAACGATGTTAAAATAAATCCAAAACTTATACAATTGCAACAAAATATCGCAATAATTATTAGGACTAGACTTTTAGCCATTGTTTGTGGTTTTTGTTCAAATAAATAATTAAAAAATACACACAAAATTGTATGGTCTATCAGTATCAATTTTTTGAAATGATTTAATGGAATGGAATGAGTAAGTCTCCTAATATGATAACAAAGATAACGAAATCACTTGAGATAACATTCGAATTTATTGAATGATATATGGACAAAATTAAATAACAAGCGACGTCCTTCAAAAAAATGCATATAATATTTACAATAAAAATATCCCCCGAATTAGTTTCAATGGGTTTTAGGCTTTGGGTTTACGTTTCAATCGAAATAAATTTCTGATTTAATTTTTATTTTGAAAGTATTTTGTATCATAAAAAGTAAATATCGTTATTTATCGAAAAAAACATCCCTTAATAGTAACTTTCACATTTCCCTATTAGCGATTTGATGAAGTTTAGGGTTGAATCAGAGATCGTTGTTTTGCTATGTGTATAATATATCGAATCCGTTTTGAATTCGAAATAGATTATTATAAAATCGTTTAATACATTGTACTGAACCAGAAACGGCATTTGGTTCGGAAAATCATCCCTTATTTAACGAAGTTACATGCGATTTAAATTTGGATAGTTTACTTTGATTTCAATTCACTTTGTGATGGTCGATTTCATCCCTTAAACGTGGTTTGTTTTCGGAAAAATTTGCACAGAATGATGTATACTTTTGATTGGCATCCTTAAAGAATATTTTTTAAAATTTGACGATTTGGTGAAAAATCAACGATGGTTAGTCCACAATTTTTTTTTTTGACTAAAAATGATTTCTTCTGGCACTTTGATGGTTGATTTCATCCCTTAAATGTACTTAGATTTCAGTAAAATTTGCACAGCATGTACTAAAGGATGTATACTTTCCATTGGAATCCTTAAATTTTTTTTTTGAATTTCGACGTTTTCCTGAAAAATCAACGATGGTTAGTCCACGGTTTTTTTCTTGAGAAGTAAAGAATTCTTTTGGCATTTTGATGGTCGATTTCATCCCTTAAAAGTGGTATGTTTGGGGAAAAATTTGCTCTGCATGTACAATAGGACGTATAATTTTGATTGGCATCCCTATTTTTTTTTTTTGAATTTTTACTTTTTCCTGAAAAATCAACGATGGTTAGTCCACGGTTTTTTTCTTGAGGAGAAAATATTTCTTTTGGCATTTTGATGGTCGATTTCATCCCTTAAATGTACTTATATTTCAGAAAAATTTGCACAGCATGTACAGAAGGACTAATACTTTTGTTGGCATCCTTAAAAAAATTTTTTGGAATTTGACTATTTCGTGAAAAATCAACGATGGTTAGTCCACGGTTTTTTTCTTGACGGGAAATGATCACTTCTGGCATTTTGATGGTCGATTTCATCCCTTAAAAGTGGTTCGTTTGGGGAAAAATTTGCTCTGCATGTACAATAGGACGTATAATTTTGATTGGCATCCCTATTTTTTTTTTTGAATTTTAAACTTTTTCCTGAAAAATCAACGATGGTTAGTCCACGGTTTTTTCTTGAAGAGAAAAGATTTCTTTTGGCATTTTGATGGTCGATTTCATCCCTTAAATGTACTTATATTTCAGAAAAATTTGCACAGCATGTACAGAGGGACTTATACTTTTGATTGGCATCCTTAAAAATTTTTTTTGGAATTTGACGAATTCGTGAAAAATCAACGATGGTTAGTCCACGGTTTTTTTCTTGACGGGAAATGATCACTTCTGGCACTTTGATGGTCGCTTTCATCCCTTAAAAGCGGTTAATTTGGGAAAAAATTTACTCTGCATGTACAATAGGACGTATAATTTTGATTGGCATCCCTATTTTTTTTTTGTAAATTTTTACTTTTTCCTGAAAAATCAACGATGGTTAGTCCACGGTTTTTTTCTTGAGTAGAAAAGATTTCTTTTGGCATTTTGATGGTCGATTTCATCCCTTAAATGTACTTATATTTCAGAAAAATTTGCACAGCATGTACAGAGGGGATTATACTTTTGATTGGCATCCTTAAAAATTTTTTTTGGAATTTGACGATTTCGTGAAAAATCAACGATGGTTAGTCCACGGTTTTTTTCTTGACGCGAAATGATCACTTCTGGCATTTTGATGGTCGATTTCATCCCTTAAAAGTAGTTCGTTTGGGTAAAAATTTGCTCTGCATGTACAATAGGACGTACAATTTTGATTGGCATCCCTATTTTTTTTTTTTGAATTTTTACTTTTTCCTGAAAAATCAACGATGGTTAGTCCACGGTTTTTTCTTGAGTAGAAAAGATTTCTTTTGGCATTTTGATGGTCGATTTCATCCCTTAAATGTACTTATATTTCAGAAAAATTTGCACAGCATGTACAGAGGGGATTATACTTTTGATTGGCATCCTTAAAAAATTTTTTTGGAATTTGACGATTTCGTGAAAAATCAACGATGGTTAGTCCACGGTTTTTTTCTTGACGCGAAATGATCACTTCTGGCATTTTGATGGTCGATTTCATCCCTTAAAAGTGGTTCGTTTGGGAAAAAATTTGCTCTGCATGTACAATAGGACGTATAATTTTGATTGGCATCCCTATTTTTTTTTTGTGAATTTTTACTTTTTCCTGAAAAATCAACGATGGTTAGTCCACGGTTTTTTTCTTGACGCGAAATGATCACTTCTGGCACTTTGATGGTCGATTTCATCCCTTAAAAGTGGTTCGTTTGGAAAAAAATTTGCTCTGCATGTACAATAGGACGTATAATTTTGATTGGCATCCCTATTTTTTTTTTTTGAATTTTTACTTATTCCTGAAAAATCAACGATGGTTAGTCCACGGTTTTTTCTTGAGGAGAAAAGATTTCATTTGGCATTTTGATGGTCGATTTCATCCCTTAAATGTACTTATATTTCAGAAAAATTTGCACAGCATGTACAGCGGGACTTATACTTTTGATTGGCATCCTTAAAAAAATTTTTTGGAATTGGACGATTACGTGAAAAATCAACGATGGTTAGTCCACGGTTTTTTTCTTGAGGAGAAAAGATTTCATTTGGCATTTTGATGGTCGATTTCATCCCTTAAATGTACTTATATTTCAGAAAAATTTGCACAGCATGTACAAAAGGACTTATACTTTTGATTGGCATCCTTAAAAATTTTTTTTGGAATTTGACGATTTCGAGAAAAATCAACGATGGTTAGTCCACGGTTTTTTTCTTGACGGGAAATGATCACTTCTGGCACTTTGATGGTCGCTTTCATCCCTTAAAAGCGGTTGGTTTGGGAAAAAATTTACTCTGCATGTACAATAGGACGTATAATTTTGATTGGCATCCCTATTTTTTTTTTGTGAATTTTTACTTTTTCCTGAAAAATCAACGATGGTTAGTCCACGGTTTTTTTCTTGACGCGAAATGATCACTTCTGGCACTTTGATGGTCGATTTCATCCCTTAAAAGTGGTTCGTTTGGAAAAAAATTTGCTCTGCATGTACAATAGGACGTATAATTTTGATTGGCAACCCTATTTTTTTTTTTGAATTTTTACTTATTCCTGAAAAATCAACGATGGTTAGTCCACGGTTTTTTCTTGAGGAGAAAAGATTTCATTTGGCATTTTGATGGTCGATTTCATCCCTTAAATGTACTTATATTTCAGAAAAATTTGCACAGCATGTACAGCGGGACTTATACTTTTGATTGGCATCCTTAAAAAATTTTTTTGGAATTGGACGATTACGTGAAAAATCAACGATGGTTAGTCCACGGTTTTTTTCTTGAGGAGAAAAGATTTCATTTGGCATTTTGATGGTCGATTTCATCCCTTAAATGTACTTATATTTCAGAAAAATTTGCACAGCATGTACAAAAGGACTTATACTTTTGATTGGCATCCTTAAAAATTTTTTTGGGAATTTGACGATTTCGTGAAAAATCAACGATGGTAAGTCCACGGTTTTTTTCTTGACGGGAAATGATCACTTCTGGCACTTTGATGGTCGCTTTCATCCCTTAAAAGCGGTTGGTTTGGAAAAAAATTTGCTCTGCATGTACAATAGGACGTATAATTTTGATTGGCATCCCTATTTTTTTTTTTTGAATTTTTACTTATTCCTGAAAAATCAACGATGGTTAGTCCACGGTTTTTTCTTGAGGAGAAAAGATTTCATTTGGCATTTTGATGGTCGATTTCATCCCTTAAATGTACTTATATTTCAGAAAAATTTGCACAGCATGTACAAAAGGACTTATACTTTTGATTGGCATCCTTAAAAAATTTTTTTGGAATTTGACGATTTCGTGAAAAATCAACGATGGTTAGTCCACGGTTTTTTTCTTGACGGGAAATGATCACTTCTGGCACTTTGATGGTCGCTTTCATCCCTTAAAAGCGGTTGGTTTGGGAAAAAATTTACTCTGCATGTACAATAGGACGTATAATTTTGATTGGCATCCCTATTTTTTTTTTGTGAATTTTTACTTTTTCCTGAAAAATCAACGATGGTTAGTCCACGGTTTTTTTCTTGACGCGAAATGATCACTTCTGGCATTTTGATGGTCGATTTCATCCCTTAAAAGTGGTTCGTTTGGGAAAAAATTTGCTCTGCATGTACAATAGGACGTATAATTTTGATTGGCATCCCTATTTTTTTTTTTTGAATTTTTACTTTTTCCTGAAAAATCAACGATGGTTCGTCCACGGTTTTTTTCTTCAGGAGAAAAGATTTCTTTTGGCATTTTGATGGTCGATTTCATCCCTTAAATGTACTTATATTTCAGAAAAATTTGCACAGCATGTACAGAGGGACTTATACTTTTGATTGGCATCCTTAAAAATTTTTTTTGGAATTTGACGATTTCGTGAAAAATCAACGATGGTTAGTCCACGGTTTTTTTCTTGACGCGAAATGATCACTTCTGGCATTTTGATGGTCGATTTCATCCCTTAAAAGTAGTTCGTTTGGGTAAAAATTTGCTCTGCATGTACAATAGGACGTACAATTTTGATTGGCATCCCTATTTTTTTTTTTTGAATTTTTACTTTTTCCTGAAAAATCAACGATGGTTAGTCCACGGTTTTTTCTTGAGTAGAAAAGATTTCTTTTGGCATTTTGATGGTCGATTTCATCCCTTAAATGTACTTATATTTCAGAAAAATTTGCACAGCATGTACAGAGGGGATTATACTTTTGATTGGCATCCTTAAAAAATTTTTTTGGAATTTGACGATTTCGTGAAAAATCAACGATGGTTAGTCCACGGTTTTTTTCTTGACGCGAAATGATCACTTCTGGCATTTTGATGGTCGCTTTCATCCCTTAAAAGCGGTTGGTTTGGGAAAAAATTTACTCTGCATGTACAATAGGACGTATAATTTTGATTGGCATCCCTATTTTTTTTTTGTGAATTTTTACTTTTTCCTGAAAAATCAACGATGGTTAGTCCACGGTTTTTTTCTTGACGCGAAATGATCACTTCTGGCACTTTGATGGTCGATTTCATCCCTTAAAAGTGGTTCGTTTGGAAAAAAATTTGCTCTGCATGTACAATAGGACGTATAATTTTGATTGGCAACCCTATTTTTTTTTTTTGAATTTTTACTTATTCCTGAAAAATCAACGATGGTTAGTCCACGGTTTTTTCTTGAGGAGAAAAGATTTCATTTGGCATTTTGATGGTCGATTTCATCCCTTAAATGTACTTATATTTCAGAAAAATTTGCACAGAATGTACAGCGGGACTTATACTTTTGATTGGCATCCTTAAAAAATTTTTTTGGAATTGGACGATTACGTGAAAAATCAACGATGGTTAGTCCACGGTTTTTTTCTTGAGGAGAAAAGATTTCATTTGGCATTTTGATGGTCGATTTCATCCCTTAAATGTACTTATATTTCAGAAAAATTTGCACAGCATGTACAAAAGGACTTATACTTTTGATTGGCATCCTTAAAAATTTTTTTGGGAATTTGACGATTTCGTGAAAAATCAACGATGGTAAGTCCACGGTTTTTTTCTTGACGGGAAATGATCACTTCTGGCACTTTGATGGTCGCTTTCATCCCTTAAAAGCGGTTGGTTTGGGAAAAAATTTACTCTGCATGTACAATAGGACGTATAATTTTGATTGGCATCCCTATTTTTTTTTTGTGAATTTTTACTTTTTCCTGAAAAATCAACGATGGTTAGTCCACGGTTTTTTTCTTGACGCGAAATGATCACTTCTGGCAATTTGATGGTCGATTTCATCCCTTAAAAGTGGTTCGTTTGGAAAAAAATTTGCTCTGCATGTACAATAGGACGTATAATTTTGATTGGCATCCCTATTTTTTTTTTTTGAATTTTTACTTATTCCTGAAAAATCAACGATGGTTAGTCCACGGTTTTTTCTTGAGGAGAAAAGATTTCATTTGGCATTTTGATGGTCGATTTCATCCCTTAAATGTACTTATATTTCAGAAAAATTTGCACAGCATGTACAAAAGGACTTATACTTTTGATTGGCATCCTTAAAAAATTTTTTTGGAATTTGACGATTTCGTGAAAAATCAACGATGGTTAGTCCACGGTTTTTTTTTTGACGCGAAATGATCACTTCTGGCACTTTGATGGTCGATTTCATCCCTTAAAAGTGGTTTGTTTGGGAAAAAATTTACTCTGCATGTACAATAGTACGTATAATTTTGATTGGCATCCCTATTTTTTTTTTGTGAATTTTTACTTTTTCCTGAAAAATCAACGATGGTTAGTCCACGGTTTTTTTCTTGACGCGAAATGATCACTTCTGGCATTTTGATGGTCGATTTCATCCCTTAAAAGTGGTTCGTTTGGGAAAAAATTTGCTCTGCATGTACAATAGGACGTATAATTTTGATTGGCATCCCTATTTTTTTTTTTTGAATTTTTACTTTTTCCTGAAAAATCAACGATGGTTCGTCCACGGTTTTTTTCTTCAGGAGAAAAGATTTCTTTTGGCATTTTGATGGTCGATTTCATCCCTTAAATGTACTTATATTTCAGAAAAATTTGCACAGCATGTACAGAGGGACTTATACTTTTGATTGGCATCCTTAAAAATTTTTTTTGGAATTTGACGATTTCGTGAAAAATCAACGATGGTTAGTCCACGGTTTTTTTCTTGACGCGAAATGATCACTTCTGGCATTTTGATGGTCGATTTCATCCCTTAAAAGTAGTTCGTTTGGGTAAAAATTTGCTCTGCATGTACAATAGGACGTACAATTTTGATTGGCATCCCTATTTTTTTTTTTTGAATTTTTACTTTTTCCTGAAAAATCAACGATGGTTAGTCCACGGTTTTTTCTTGAGTAGAAAAGATTTCTTTTGGCATTTTGATGGTCGATTTCATCCCTTAAATGTACTTATATTTCAGAAAAATTTGCACAGCATGTACAAAAGGACTTATACTTTTGATTGGCATCCTTAAAAATTTTTTTGGGAATTTGACGATTTCGTGAAAAATCAACGATGGTAAGTCCACGGTTTTTTTCTTGACGGGAAATGATCACTTCTGGCATTTTGATGGTCGCTTTCATCCCTTAAAAGCGGTTGGTTTGGGAAAAAATTTACTCTGCATGTACAATAGGACGTATAATTTTGATTGGCATCCCTATTTTTTTTTTGTGAATTTTTACTTTTTCCTGAAAAATCAACGATGGTTAGTCCACGGTTTTTTTCTTGACGCGAAATGATCACTTCTGGCACTTTGATGGTCGATTTCATCCCTTAAAAGTGGTTCGTTTGGAAAAAAATTTGCTCTGCATGTACAATAGGACGTATAATTTTGATTGGCAACCCTATTTTTTTTTTTTGAATTTTTACTTATTCCTGAAAAATCAACGATGGTTAGTCCACGGTTTTTTCTTGAGGAGAAAAGATTTCATTTGGCATTTTGATGGTCGATTTCATCCCTTAAATGTACTTATATTTCAGAAAAATTTGCACAGCATGTACAGCGGGACTTATACTTTTGATTGGCATCCTTAAAAAATTTTTTTGGAATTGGACGATTACGTGAAAAATCAACGATGGTTAGTCCACGGTTTTTTTCTTGAGGAGAAAAGATTTCATTTGGCATTTTGATGGTCGATTTCATCCCTTAAATGTACTTATATTTCAGAAAAATTTGCACAGCATGTACAAAAGGACTTATACTTTTGATTGGCATCCTTAAAAATTTTTTTGGGAATTTGACGATTTCGTGAAAAATCAACGATGGTAAGTCCACGGTTTTTTTCTTGACGGGAAATGATCACTTCTGGCACTTTGATGGTCGCTTTCATCCCTTAAAAGCGGTTGGTTTGGGAAAAAATTTACTCTGCATGTACAATAGGACGTATAATTTTGATTGGCATCCCTATTTTTTTTTTGTGAATTTTTACTTTTTCCTGAAAAATCAACGATGGTTAGTCCACGGTTTTTTTCTTGACGCGAAATGATCACTTCTGGCAATTTGATGGTCGATTTCATCCCTTAAAAGTGGTTCGTTTGGAAAAAAATTTGCTCTGCATGTACAATAGGACGTATAATTTTGATTGGCATCCCTATTTTTTTTTTTTGAATTTTTACTTATTCCTGAAAAATCAACGATGGTTAGTCCACGGTTTTTTCTTGAGGAGAAAAGATTTCATTTGGCATTTTGATGGTCGATTTCATCCCTTAAATGTACTTATATTTCAGAAAAATTTGCACAGCATGTACAAAAGGACTTATACTTTTGATTGGCATCCTTAAAAAATTTTTTTGGAATTTGACGATTTCGTGAAAAATCAACGATGGTTAGTCCACGGTTTTTTTTTTGACGCGAAATGATCACTTCTGGCACTTTGATGGTCGATTTCATCCCTTAAAAGTGGTTTGTTTGGGAAAAAATTTACTCTGCATGTACAATAGGACGTATAATTTTGATTGGCATCCCTATTTTTTTTTTGTGAATTTTTACTTTTTCCTGAAAAATCAACGATGGTTAGTCCACGGTTTTTTTCTTGACGCGAAATGATCACTTCTGGCATTTTGATGGTCGATTTCATCCCTTAAAAGTGGTTCGTTTGGGAAAAAATTTGCTCTGCATGTACAATAGGACGTATAATTTTGATTGGCATCCCTATTTTTTTTTTTTTGAATTTTTACTTTTTCCTGAAAAATCAACGATGGTTCGTCCACGGTTTTTTTCTTCAGGAGAAAAGATTTCTTTTGGCATTTTGATGGTCGATTTCATCCCTTAAATGTACTTATATTTCAGAAAAATTTGCACAGCATGTACAGAGGGACTTATACTTTTGATTGGCATCCTTAAAATTTTTTTTTGGAATTTGACGATTTCGTGAAAAATCAACGATGGTTAGTCCACGGTTTTTTTCTTGACGCGAAATGATCACTTCTGGCATTTTGATGGTCGATTTCATCCCTTAAAAGTAGTTCGTTTGGGTAAAAATTTGCTCTGCATGTACAATAGGACGTACAATTTTGATTGACATCCCTATTTTTTTTTTTTGAATTTTTACTTTTTCCTGAAAAATCAACGATGGTTAGTCCACGGTTTTTTCTTGAGGAGAAAAGATTTCATTTGGCATTTTGATGGTCGATTTCATCCCTTAAATGTACTTATATTTCAGAAAAATTTGCACAGCATGTACAAAAGGACTTATACTTTTGATTTGCATCCTTAAAAATTTTTTTTGGAATTTGACGATTTCGTGAAAAATCAACGATGGTTCGTCCACGGTTTTTTTCTTCAGGAGAAAAGATTTCTTTTGGCATTTTGATGGTCGATTTCATCCCTTAAATGTACTTATATTTCAGAAAAATTTGCACAGCATGTACAAATGGACTTATACTTTTGATTGGCATCCTTAAAAAATTTTTTTGGAATTTGACGATTTCGTGAAAAATCAACGATGGTTAGTCCACGGTTTTTTTCTTGACGCGAAATGATCACTTATGGCACTTTGATGGTCGATTTCATCCCTTAAAAGTGGTTTGTTTGGGAAAAAATTTACTCTGCATGTACAATAGGACGTATAATTTTGATTGGCATCCCTATTTTTTTTTTGTGAATTTTTACTTTTTCCTGAAAAATCAACGATGGTTAGTCCACGGTTTTTTTCTTGAAGAGAAAAGATTTCTTTTGGCATTTTGATGGTCGATTTCATCCCTTAAATGTACTTATATTTCAGAAAAATTTGCACAGCATGTACAAAAGGACTTATACTTTTGATTTGCATCCTTAAAAAATTTTTTTGGAATTTGACGATTTCGTGAAAAATCAACGATGGTTAGTCCACGGTTTTTTTCTTGACGGGAAATGATCACTTCTGGCACTTTGAAGGTCGCTTTCATCCTTTAAAAGTGGTTGGTTTGGGAAAAAATTTACTCTGCATGTACAATAGGACGTATAATTTTGATTGGCATCCCTATTTTTTTTTTGTGAATTTTTACTTTTTCCTGAAAAATCAACGATGGTTAGTCCACGGTTTTTTCTTGAGGAGAAAAGATTTCATTTGGCATTTTGATGGTCGATTTCATCCTTTAAATGTACTTATATTTCAGAAAAATTTGCACAGCATGTACAAAAGGCTTATACTTTTAATTGGCATTCTTTAACATTTTTTTTTGGAATTTGACTATTTTGTGAAAAATCAACGATGGTTAGTCCACGGTTTTTTTCTTGACGGGAAATGATCACTTCTGGCACTTTGATAGTCGATTTCATCCCTTAAAAGTGGTTTGTTTGGGAAAAAATTTACTCTGCATGTACAATAGGACGTATAATTTTGATTGGCATTCCTATTTTTTTTTTGTGAATTTTTACTTTTTCCTGAAAAATCAACGATGGTTAGTCCACGGTTTTTTCTTGAGGAGAAAAGATTTCATTTGGCACTTTGATGGTCGATTTCATCCCTTAAAAGTGGTTTGTTTGGGAAAAAATTTACTCTGCATGTACAATAGGACGTATAATTTTGATTGGCATCCCTATTTTTTTTTTGTGAATTTTTACTTTTTCCTGAAAAATCAACGATGGTTAGTCCACGGTTTTTTTCTTGAAGAGAAAAGATTTCTTTTGGCATTTTGATGGTCGATTTCATCCCTTAAATGTACTTATATTTCCGAAAAATTTGCACAGCATGTACAGAGGGGATTATAGTTTTGATTGGCATCCTTATAAAATTTTTTTGGAATTTGACGATTTCGTGAAAAATCAACGATGGTTAGTCCACGGTTTTTTTCTTGACGCGAAATGATCACTTCTGGCACTTTGATGGTCGATTTCATCCCTTAAAAGTGGTTTGTTTGGGAAAAAATTTACTCTGCATGTACAATAGGACGTATAATTTTGATTGGCATCCCTATTTTTTTTTTGTGAATTTTTACTTTTTCCTGAAAAATCAACGATGGTTAGTCCACGGTTTTTTTCTTGAAGAGAAAAGATTTCTTTTGGCATTTTGATGGTCGATTTCATCCCTTAAATGTACTTATATTTCCGAAAAATTTGCACAGCATGTACAGAGGGGATTATACTTTTGATTGGCATCCTTATAAAATTTTTTTGGAATTTGACGATTTCGTGAAAAATCAACGATGGTTAGTCCACGGTTTTTTTCTTGACGGGAAATGATCACTTCTGGCACTTTGATAGTCGATTTCATCCCTTAAAAGTGGTTTGTTTGGGAAAAAATTTACTCTGCATGTACAATAGGACGTATAATTTTGATTGGCATTCCTATTTTTTTTTTGTGAATTTTTACTTTTTCCTGAAAAATCAACGATGGTTAGTCCACGGTTTTTTCTTGAGGAGAAAAGATTTCATTTGGCATTTTGATGGTCGATTTCATCCCTTAAATGTACTTATATTTCAGAAAAATTTGCACAGCATGTACAAAAGGACTTATACTTTTGATTGGCATCCTTAAAAAATTTTTTTGGAATTTGACGATTTCGTGAAAAATCAACGATGGTTAGTCCACGGTTTTTTTCTTGACGCGAAATGATCACTTCTGGCACTTTGATGGTCGATTTCATCCCTTAAAAGTGGTTTGTTTGGGAAAAAATTTACTCTGCATGTACAATAGGACGTATAATTTTGATTGGCATCCCTATTTTTTTTTTGTGAATTTTTACTTTTTCCTGAAAAATCAACGATGGTTAGTCCACGGTTTTTTTCTTGAAGAGAAAAGATTTCTTTTGGCATTTTGATGGTCGATTTCATCCCTTAAATGTACTTATATTTCAGAAAAATTTGCACAGCATGTACAGAGGGGATTATACTTTTGATTGGCATCCTTAAAAAATTTTTTTGGAATTTGACGATTTCGTGAAAAATCAACGATGGTTAGTCCACGGTTTTTTTCTTGACGCGAAATGATCACTTCTGGCATTTTGATGGTCGATTTCATCCCTTAAAAGTGGTTCGTTTGGGAAAAAATTTGCTCTGCATGTACAATAGGACGTATAATTTTGATTGGCATCCCTATTTTTTTTTTTTGAATTTTTACTTTTTCCTGAAAAATCAACGATTGTTAGTCCACGGTTTTTTCTTGAGGAGAAAAGATTTCATTTGGCATTTTGATGGTCGATTTCATCCCTTAAATGTACTTATATTTCAGAAAAATTTGCACAGCATGTACAAAAGGACTTATACTTTTGATTTGCATCCTTAAAAAATTTTTTTGGAATTTGACGATTTCGTGAAAAATCAACGATGGTTCGTCCACGGTTTTTTTCTTCAGGAGAAAAGATTTCTTTTGGCATTTTGATGGTCGATTTCATCCCTTAAATGTACTTATATTTCAGAAAAATTTACACAGCATGTACAAAAGGACTTATACTTTTGATTGGCATCCTTAAAAAATTTTTTTGGAATTTGACGATTTCGTGAAAAATCAACGATGGTTAGTCCAAGGTTTTTTTCTTGACGCGAAATGATCACTTCTGGCACTTTGATGGTCGATTTCATCCCTTAAAAGTGGTTTGTTTGGGAAAAAATTTACTCTGCATGTACAATAGGACGTATAATTTTGATTGGCATCCCTATTTTTTTTTTGTGAATTTTTACTTTTTCCTGAAAAATCAACGATGGTTAGTCCACGGTTTTTTCTTGAGGAGAAAAGATTTCATTTGGCATTTTGATGGTCGATTTCATCCCTTAAATGTACTTATATTTCAGAAAAATTTGCACAGCATGTACAAAGGGACGTATACTTTTGATTGGCATCCTTAAAAATTTTTTTGGAATTTGACGATTTCGTGAAAAATCAACGATGGTTCGTCCATGGTTTTTTTCTTCAGGAGAAAAGATTTCTTTTGGCATTTTGATGGTCGATTTCATCCCTTAAATGTACTTATATTTCAGAAAAATTTGCACAGCATGTACAAAAGGACTTATACTTTTGATTGGCATCCTTAAAAAATTTTTTTGGAATTTGACGATTTCGTGAAAAATCAACGATGGTTAGTCCACGGTTTTTTTCTTGACGCGAAATGATCACTTCTGGCACTTTGAAGGTCAATTTCATCCCTTAAAAGTGGTTTGTTTGGGAAAAAATTTACTCTGCATGTACAATAGGACATATAATTTTGATTGGCATCCCAATTTTTGATTTGTGAATTTTTACTTTTTCCTGAAATATCAACGATGGTTAGTCCACGGTTTTTTTCTTGAAGAGAAAAGATTTCTTTTGGCATTTTGATGGTCGATTTCATCCCTTAAATGTACTTATATTTCAGAAAAATTTGCACAGCATGTACAGAGGGACTTATACTTTTGATTGGTATCCTTAAAAAATTTTTTTGGAATTTGACGATTTCGTGAAAAATCAACGATGGTTAGTCCACGGTTTTTTTCTTGACGCGAAATGATCACTTCTGGCATTTTGATGGTCGATTTCATCCCTTAAAAGTGGTTCGTTTGGGAAAAAATTTGCTCTGCATGTACAATAGGACGTATAATTTTGATTGGCATCCCTATTTTTTTTTTTTGAATTTTTACTTTTTCCTGAAAAATCAACGATGGTTAGTCCACGGTTTTTTCTTGAGGAGAAAAGATTTCATTTGGCATTTTGATGGTCGATTTCATCCCTTAAATGTACTTATATTTCAAAAAAATTTGCACAGCATGTACAGAGGGACTTATACTTTTGATTGGCATCCTTAAAAATTTTTTTTGGAATTTGACGATTTCGTGAAAAATCAACGATGGTTAGTCCACGGTTTTTTTCTTGACGGGAAATGATCACTTCTGGCACTTTGATGGTCGCTTTCATCCCTTAAAAGCGGTTGGTTTGGGAAAAAATTTACTCTGCATGTACAATAGGACGTATAATTTTGATTGGCATCCCTATTTTTTTTTTGTGAATTTTTACTTTTTCCTGAAAAATCAACGATGGTTAGTCCACGGTTTTTTTCTTGAGGAGAAAAGATTTCTTTTGGCATTTTGATGGTCGATTTCATCCCTTAAATGTACTTATATTTCAGAAAAATTTGCACACCATGTACAGAGGGACTTATACTTTTGATTGGCATCCTTAAAAAATTTTTTTGGAATTTGACGATTTCGTGAAAAATTAACGATGGTTAGTCCACGGTTTTTTTCTTGACGCGAAATGATCACTTCTGGCACTTTGATGGTCGATTTCATCCCTTAAAAGTGGTTTGTTTGGGAAAAAATTTACTCTGCATGTACAATAGGACGTATAATTTTGATTGGCATCCCTATTTTTTTTTTGTGAATTTTTACTTTTTCCTGAAAAATCAACGATGGTTAGTCCACGGTTTTTTCTTGAGGAGAAAAGATTTCATTTGGCATTTTGATGGTCGATTTCATCCCTTAAATGTACTTATATTTCAGAAAAATTTGCACAGCATGTACAAAGGGACGTATACTTTTGATTGGCATCCTTAAAAATTTTTTTGGAATTTGACGATTTCGTGAAAAATCAACGATGGTTCGTCCATGGTTTTTTTCTTCAGGAGAAAAGATTTCTTTTGGCATTTTGATGGTCGATTTCATCCCTTAAATGTACTTATATTTCAGAAAAATTTGCACAGCATGTACAAAAGGACTTATACTTTTGATTGGCATCCTTAAAAAATTTTTTTGGAATTTGACGATTTCGTGAAAAATCAACGATGGTTAGTCCACGGTTTTTTTCTTGACGCGAAATGATCACTTCTGGCACTTTGAAGGTCAATTTCATCCCTTAAAAGTGGTTTGTTTGGGAAAAAATTTACTCTGCATGTACAATAGGACATATAATTTTGATTGGCATCCCAATTTTTGATTTGTGAATTTTTACTTTTTCCTGAAATATCAACGATGGTTAGTCCACGGTTTTTTTCTTGAAGAGAAAAGATTTCTTTTGGCATTTTGATGGTCGATTTCATCCCTTAAATGTACTTATATTTCAGAAAAATTTGCACAGCATGTACAGAGGGACTTATACTTTTGATTGGTATCCTTAAAAAATTTTTTTGGAATTTGACGATTTCGTGAAAAATCAACGATGGTTAGTCCACGGTTTTTTTCTTGACGCGAAATGATCACTTCTGGCATTTTGATGGTCGATTTCATCCCTTAAAAGTGGTTCGTTTGGGAAAAAATTTGCTCTGCATGTACAATAGGACGTATAATTTTGATTGGCATCCCTATTTTTTTTTTTTGAATTTTTACTTTTTCCTGAAAAATCAACGATGGTTAGTCCACGGTTTTTTCTTGAGGAGAAAAGATTTCATTTGGCATTTTGATGGTCGATTTCATCCCTTAAATGTACTTATATTTCAAAAAAATTTGCACAGCATGTACAGAGGGACTTATACTTTTGATTGGCATCCTTAAAAATTTTTTTTGGAATTTGACGATTTCGTGAAAAATCAACGATGGTTAGTCCACGGTTTTTTTCTTGACGGGAAATGATCACTTCTGGCACTTTGATGGTCGCTTTCATCCCTTAAAAGCGGTTGGTTTGGGAAAAAATTTACTCTGCATGTACAATAGGACGTATAATTTTGATTGGCATCCCTATTTTTTTTTTGTGAATTTTTACTTTTTCCTGAAAAATCAACGATGGTTAGTCCACGGTTTTTTTCTTGAGGAGAAAAGATTTCTTTTGGCATTTTGATGGTCGATTTCATCCCTTAAATGTACTTATATTTCCGAAAAATTTGCACAGCATGTACAGAGGGGATTATAGTTTTGATTGGCATCCTTATAAAATTTTTTTGGAATTTGACGATTTCGTGAAAAATCAACGATGGTTAGTCCACGGTTTTTTTCTTGACGCGAAATGATCACTTCTGGCACTTTGATGGTCGATTTCATCCCTTAAAAGTGGTTTGTTTGGGAAAAAATTTACTCTGCATGTACAATAGGACGTATAATTTTGATTGGCATCCCTATTTTTTTTTTGTGAATTTTTACTTTTTCCTGAAAAATCAACGATGGTTAGTCCACGGTTTTTTTCTTGAAGAGAAAAGATTTCTTTTGGCATTTTGATGGTCGATTTCATCCCTTAAATGTACTTATATTTCCGAAAAATTTGCACAGCATGTACAGAGGGGATTATACTTTTGATTGGCATCCTTATAAAATTTTTTTGGAATTTGACGATTTCGTGAAAAATCAACGATGGTTAGTCCACGGTTTTTTTCTTGACGGGAAATGATCACTTCTGGCAGTTTGATAGTCGATTTCATCCCTTAAAAGTGGTTTGTTTGGGAAAAAATTTACTCTGCATGTACAATAGGACGTATAATTTTGATTGGCATTCCTATTTTTTTTTTGTGAATTTTTACTTTTTCCTGAAAAATCAACGATGGTTAGTCCACGGTTTTTTCTTGAGGAGAAAAGATTTCTTTTGGCATTTTGATGGTCGATTTCATCCCTTAAATGTACTTATATTTCAGAAAAATTTGCACACCATGTACAGAGGGACTTATACTTTTGATTGGCATCCTTAAAAAATTTTTTTGGAATTTGACGATTTCGTGAAAAATTAACGATGGTTAGTCCACGGTTTTTTTCTTGACGCGAAATGATCACTTCTGGCACTTTGATGGTCGATTTCATCCCTTAAAAGTGGTTTGTTTGGGAAAAAATTTACTCTGCATGTACAATAGGACGTATAATTTTGATTGGCATCCCTATTTTTTTTTTGTGAATTTTTACTTTTTCCTGAAAAATCAACGATGGTTAGTCCACGGTTTTTTCTTGAGGAGAAAAGATTTCATTTGGCATTTTGATGGTCGATTTCATCCCTTAAATGTACTTATATTTCAGAAAAATTTGCACAGCATGTACAA
Organism: Sisyra terminalis; assembly: GCA_958496175.1. Taxonomy (NCBI): domain Eukaryota; kingdom Metazoa; phylum Arthropoda; class Insecta; order Neuroptera; family Sisyridae; genus Sisyra; species Sisyra terminalis. The sequence continues at coordinate 7,869,499 of OY292278.1, forward strand.
AGGGACGTATACTTTTGATTGGCATCCTTAAAAATTTTTTTGGAATTTGACGATTTCGTGAAAAATCAACGATGGTTCGTCCATGGTTTTTTTCTTCAGGAGAAAAGATTTCTTTTGGCATTTTGATGGTCGATTTCATCCCTTAAATGTACTTATATTTCAGAAAAATTTGCACAGCATGTACAAAAGGACTTATACTTTTGATTGGCATCCTTAAAAAATTTTTTTGGAATTTGACGATTTCGTGAAAAATCAACGATGGTTAGTCCACGGTTTTTTTCTTGACGCGAAATGATCACTTCTGGCATTTTGATGGTCGATTTCATCCCTTAAAAGTGGTTCGTTTGGGAAAAAATTTGCTCTGCATGTACAATAGGACGTATAATTTTGATTGGCATCCCTATTTTTTTTTTTTGAATTTTTACTTTTTCCTGAAAAATCAACGATGGTTAGTCCACGGTTTTTTCTTGAGGAGAAAAGATTTCATTTGGCATTTTGATGGTCGATTTCATCCCTTAAATGTACTTATATTTCAAAAAAATTTGCACAGCATGTACAGAGGGACTTATACTTTTGATTGGCATCCTTAAAAATTTTTTTTGGAATTTGACGATTTCGTGAAAAATCAACGATGGTTAGTCCACGGTTTTTTTCTTGACGGGAAATGATCACTTCTGGCACTTTGATGGTCGCTTTCATCCCTTAAAAGCGGTTGGTTTGGGAAAAAATTTACTCTGCATGTACAATAGGACGTATAATTTTGATTGGCATCCCTATTTTTTTTTTGTGAATTTTTACTTTTTCCTGAAAAATCAACGATGGTTAGTCCACGGTTTTTTTCTTGAGGAGAAAAGATTTCTTTTGGCATTTTGATGGTCGATTTCATCCCTTAAATGTACTTATATTTCCGAAAAATTTGCACAGCATGTACAGAGGGGATTATAGTTTTGATTGGCATCCTTATAAAATTTTTTTGGAATTTGACGATTTCGTGAAAAATCAACGATGGTTAGTCCACGGTTTTTTTCTTGACGCGAAATGATCACTTCTGGCACTTTGATGGTCGATTTCATCCCTTAAAAGTGGTTTGTTTGGGAAAAAATTTACTCTGCATGTACAATAGGACGTATAATTTTGATTGGCATCCCTATTTTTTTTTTGTGAATTTTTACTTTTTCCTGAAAAATCAACGATGGTTAGTCCACGGTTTTTTTCTTGAAGAGAAAAGATTTCTTTTGGCATTTTGATGGTCGATTTCATCCCTTAAATGTACTTATATTTCCGAAAAATTTGCACAGCATGTACAGAGGGGATTATACTTTTGATTGGCATCCTTATAAAATTTTTTTGGAATTTGACGATTTCGTGAAAAATCAACGATGGTTAGTCCACGGTTTTTTTCTTGACGGGAAATGATCACTTCTGGCAGTTTGATAGTCGATTTCATCCCTTAAAAGTGGTTTGTTTGGGAAAAAATTTACTCTGCATGTACAATAGGACGTATAATTTTGATTGGCATTCCTATTTTTTTTTTGTGAATTTTTACTTTTTCCTGAAAAATCAACGATGGTTAGTCCACGGTTTTTTCTTGAGGAGAAAAGATTTCATTTGGCATTTTGATGGTCGATTTCATCCCTTAAATGTACTTATATTTCAAAAAAATTTGCACAGCATGTACAGAGGGACTTATACTTTTGATTGGCATCCTTAAAAATTTTTTTTGGAATTTGACGATTTCGTGAAAAATCAACGATGGTTAGTCCACGGTTTTTTTCTTGACGGGAAATGATCACTTCTGGCACTTTGATGGTCGCTTTCATCCCTTAAAAGCGGTTGGTTTGGGAAAAAATTTACTCTGCATGTACAATAGGACGTATAATTTTGATTGGCATCCCTATTTTTTTTTTGTGAATTTTTACTTTTTCCTGAAAAATCAACGATGGTTAGTCCACGGTTTTTTTCTTGAGGAGAAAAGATTTCTTTTGGCATTTTGATGGTCGATTTCATCCCTTAAATGTACTTATATTTCAGAAAAATTTGCACACCATGTACAGAGGGACTTATACTTTTGATTGGCATCCTTAAAAAATTTTTTTGGAATTTGACGATTTCGTGAAAAATTAACGATGGTTAGTCCACGGTTTTTTTCTTGACGCGAAATGATCACTTCTGGCACTTTGATGGTCGATTTCATCCCTTAAATGTACTTATATTTCAGAAAAATTTGCACAGCATGTACAGAGGGACTTATACTTTTGATTGGCATCCTTAAAAAATTTTTTTGGAATTTGACGATTTCGTGAAAAATCAACGATGGTTAGTCCACGGTTTTTTTCTTGACGGGAAATGATCACTTCTGGCATTTTGATGGTCGATTTCATCCCTTAAAAGTGGTTTGTTTGGGAAAAAATTTACTCTGCATGTACAATAGGACGTATAATTTTGATTGGCATCCCTATTTTTTTTTTGTGAATTTTTACTTTTTCCTGAAAAATCAACGATGGTTAGTCCACGGTTTTTTCTTGAGGAGAAAAGATTTCATTTGGCATTTTGATGGTCGATTTCATCCCTTAAATGTACTTATATTTCAGAAAAATTTGCCCAGCAAGTACAAAAGGACTTATATATTTGATTGGCATCCTTAAAAAATTTTTTTGGAATTTGACGATTTCGTGAAAAATCAACGATGGTTAGTCCACGGTTTTTTTCTTGACGCGAAATGATCACTTCTGGCACTTTGATGGTCGATTTCATCCCTTAAATGTACTTATATTTCAGAAAAATTTGCACAGCATGTACAGAGGGACTAATAATTTTGATTGGCATCCTTAAAAAATTTTTTTGGAATTTGACGATTTCGTGAAAAATCAACGATGGTTAGTCCACGGTTTTTTTCTTGACGCGAAATGATCACTTCTGGCATTTTGATGGTCGATTTCATCCCTTAAAAGTGGTTTGTTTGGGAAAAAATTTACTCTGCATGTACAATAGGACGTATTATTTTGATTAGCATCCCTATTTTTTTTTTGTGAATTTTTACTTTTTCCTGAAAAATCAACGATGGTTCGTCCACGGTTTTTTTCTTCAGGAGAAAATATTTCTTTTGGCATTTTGATGGTCGATTTCATCCCTTAAATGTACTTATATTTCAGAAAAATTTGCACAGCCTGTACAAAAGGACTTATACTTTTGATTGGCATCCTTAAAAATTTTTTTTGGAATTTGACGATTTCGTGAAAAATCAACGATGGTTAGTCCACGGTTTTTTTCTTGACGCGAAATGATCACTTCTGGCACTTTGATGGTCGATTTCATCCCTTAAATGTACTTATATTTCAGAAAAATTTGCACAGCATGTACAGAGGGACTAATAATTTTGATTGGCATCCTTAAAAAATTTTTTTGGAATTTGACGATTTCGTGAAAAATCAACGATGGTTAGTCCACGGTTTTTTTCTTGACGCGAAATGATCACTTCTGGCACTTTGATGGTCGATTTCATCCCTTAAAAGTGGTTTGTTTGGGAAAAAATTTACTCTGCATGTACAATAGGACGTATTATTTTGATTGGCATCCCTATTTTTTTTTTGTGAATTTTTACTTTTTCCTGAAAAATCAACGATGGTTAGTCCACGGTTTTTTCTTGAGGAGAAAAGATTTCATTTGGCATTTTGATGGTCGATTACATCCCTTAAATGTACTTATATTTCAGAAAAATTTGCACAGCATGTACAAAAGGACTTATACTTTTGATTGGCATCCATAAAAAATTTTTTTGGAATTTGACGATTTCGTGAAAAATCAACGATGGTTAGTCCACGGTTTTTTTCTTGACGCGAAATGATCACTTCTGGTACTTTGATGGTCAATTTCATCCCTTAAAAGTGGTTTGTTTGGGAAAAAATTTACTCTGCATGTACAATAGGACGTATAATTTTGATTGGCATCCCTATTTTTTTTTTGTGAATTTTTACTTTTTCCTGAAAAATCAACGATGGTTCGTCCACGGTTTTTTTCTTGAGTAGAAAAGATTTCTTTTGGCATTTTGATGGTCGATTTCATCCCTTAAATGTCCTTATATTTCAGAAAAATTTGCACAGCATGTACAAAAGGACTTATACTTTTGATTGGTATCCTTAAAAAAATTTTTTGGAATTTGACGATTTCGTGAAAAATCAACGATGGTTCGTCCACGGTTTTTTTCTTGAGGAGAAAAGATTTCTTTTGGCATTTTGATGGTCGATTTCATCCCTTAAATGTACTTATATTTCAGAAAAATTTGCACAGAATGTACAAAAGGACTTATACTTTTGATTGGTATCCTTAAAAATTTTTTTTGGAATTTGACGATTTCGTGAAAAATCAACGATGGTTAGTCCACGGTTTTTTTCTTGAGGAGAAAAGATTTCTTTTGGCATTTTGATGGTCGATTTCATCCCTTAAATGTACTTATATTTCAGAAAAATTTGCACAGCCTGTACAAAAGGACTTATACTTTTGATTGGCATCCATAAAAAATTTTTTTGGAATTTGACGATTTCGTGAAAAATCAACGATGGTTAGTCCACGGTTTTTTTCTTCAGGAGAAAATATTTCTTTTGGCATTTTGATGGTCGATTTCATCCCTTAAATGTACTTATATTTCAGAAAAATTTGCACAGCATGTACAGAAGGACTTATACTTTTGATTGGCATCCTTAAAAAATTTTTTTGGAATTTGACGATTTCGTGAAAAATCAACGATGGTTAGTCCACGGTTTTTTTCTTGACGCGAAATGATCACTTCTGGCACTTTGATGGTCGATTTCATCCCTTAAAAGTGGTTTGTTTGGGAAAAATTTTCTCTGCATGTACAATAGGACGTATTATTTTGATTGGCATCCCTATTTTTTTTTTGTGAATTTTTACTTTTTCCTGAAAAATCAACGATGGTTAGTCCACGGTTTTTTCTTGAGGAGAAAAGATTTCATTTGGCATTTTGATGGTCGATTACATCCCTTAAATGTACTTATATTTCAGAAAAATTTGCACAGCATGTACAAAAGGACTTATACTTTTGATTGGAATCCATAAAAAATTTTTTTGGAATTTGACGATTTCGTGAAAAATCAACGATGGTTAGTCCACGGTTTTTTTCTTGACGCGAAATGATCACTTCTGGCACTTTGATGGTCAATTTCATCCCTTAAAAGTGGTTTGTTTGGGAAAAAATTTACTCTGCATGTACAATAGGACGTATTATTTTGATTGGCATCCCTATTTTTTTTTTGTGAATTTTTACTTTTTCCTGAAAAATCAACGATGGTTAGTCCACGGTTTTTTCTTGAGGAGAAAAGATTTCATTTGGCATTTTGATGGTCGATTACATCCCTTAAATGTACTTATATTTCAGAAAAATTTGCACAGCATGTACAAAAGGACTTATACTTTTGATTGGCATCCATAAAAAATTTTTTTGGAATTTGACGATTTCGTGAAAAATCAACGATGGTTAGTCCACGGTTTTTTTCTTCAGGAGAAAATATTTCTTTTGGCATTTTGATGGTCGATTTCATCCCTTAAATGTACTTATATTTCAGAAAAATTTGCACAGCCTGTACAAAAGGACTTATACTTTTGATTGGCATACTTAAAAAATTTTTTTGGAATTTGACGATTTCGTGAAAAATCAACGATGGTTAGTCCACGGTTTTTTTCTTGACGCGAAATGATCACTTCTGGCACTTTGATGGTCGATTTCATCCCTTAAAAGTGGTTTGTTTGGGAAAAATTTTCTCTGCATGTACAATAGGACGTATTATTTTGATTGGCATCCCTATTTTTTTTTTGTGAATTTTTACTTTTTCCTGAAAAATCAACGATGGTTAGTCCACGGTTTTTTCTTGAGGAGAAAAGATTTCATTTGGCATTTTGATGGTCGATTACATCCCTTAAATGTACTTATATTTCAGAAAAATTTGCACAGCATGTACAAAAGGACTTATACTTTTGATTGGCATCCATAAAAAATTTTTTTGGAATTTGACGATTTCGTGAAAAATCAACGATGGTTAGTCCACGGTTTTTTTCTTGACGCGAAATGATCACTTCTGGCACTTTGATGGTCAATTTCATCCCTTAAAAGTGGTTTGTTTGGGAAAAAATTTACTCTGCATGTACAATAGGACGTATAATTTTGATTGGCATCCCTATTTTTTTTTTTGTGAATTTTTACTTTTTCCTGAAAAATCAACGATGGTTCGTCCACGGTTTTTTTCTTGAGTAGAAAAGATTTCTTTTGGCGTTTTGATGGTCGATTTCATCCCTTAAATGTACTTATATTTCAGAAAAATTTGCACAGCATGTACAGAAGGACTTATACTTTTGATTGGTATCCTTAAAAAAATTTTTTGGAATTTGACGATTTCGTGAAAAATCAACGATGGTTCGTCCACGGTTTTTTTCTTGAGGAGAAAAGATTTCTTTTGGCATTTTGATGGTCGATTTCATCCCTTAAATGTACTTATATTTCAGAAAAATTTGCACAGCATGTACAAAAGGACTTATACTTTTGATTGGTATCCTTAAAAATTTTTTTTGGAATTTGACGATTTCGTGAAAAATCAACGATGGTTAGTCCACGGTTTTTTTCTTGAGGAGAAAAGATTTCTTTTGGCATTTTGATGGTCGATTTCATCCCTTAAATGTACTTATATTTCATAAAAATTTGCACAGAATGTACAGAGGGACTTATACTTTTGATTGGCATCCTTAAAAAATTTTTTTGGAATTTGACGATTTCGTGAAAAATCAACGATAGTTAGTCCACGGTTTTTTTCTTGACGCGAAATGATCACTTCTGGCACTTTGATGGTCGATTTCATCCCTTAAAAGTGGTTTGTTTGGGGAAAAATGTGCTCTGCATGTACAATAGGACGTATAATTTTGATTGGTATCCTTAAAAAATTTTTTTGGAATTTGACGATTTCGTGAAAAATCAACGATGGTTAGTCCACGGTTTTTTTCTTGAGGAGAAAAGATTTCTTTTGGCATTTTGATGGTCGATTTCATCCCTTAAATGTACTTATATTTCAGAAAAATTTGCACAGCATGTACAGAAGGACTTATACTTTTGATTGGTATCCTTAAAAAATTTTTTTGGAATTTGACGATTTCGTGAAAAATCAACGATGGTTAGTCCACGGTTTTTTTCTTGAGGAGAAAAGATTTCTTTTGGCATTTTGATGGTCGATTTCATCCCATAAAAGTGGTTTGTTTGGGAAAAAATTTACTCTGCTTGTACAATAGGACGTATAATTTTGATTGGCATCCCTATTTTTTTTTTTTGGATTTTTACTTTTTCCTGAAAAATCAACGATGTTTCGTCCACGGTTTTTTTCTTGAGGAGAAAAGATTTCTTTTGGCATTTTGATGGTCGATTTCATCCTTTAAATGTACTTATATTTCATAAAAATTTGCACAGCATGTACAGAGGGACTTATACTTTTGATTGGCATCCTTAAAAAATTTTTTTGGAATTTGACGATTTTGTGAAAAATCAACGATGGTTAGTCCACGGTTTTTTTCTTGAGGAGAAAAGATTTCTTTTGGCATTTTGATGGTCGATTTCATCCCTTAAATGTACTTATATTTCATAAAAATTTGCACAGCATGTACAGAGGGACTTATACTTTTGATTGGCATCCTTAAAAAATTTTTTTGGAATTTGACTATTTCGTGAAAAATCAACGATGGTTAGTCCACGGTTTTTTTCTTGACGCGAAATGATCACTTCTGGCACTTTGATGGTCGATTTCATCCCTTAAAAGTGGTTCGTTTGGGGAAAAATTTGCTCTGCATGTACAATAGGACGTATAATTTTGATTGGCATCCCTATTTTTTTTTTTTTGAATTTTTACTTTTTCCTGAAAAATCAACGATGGTTCGTCCACGGTTTTTTTCTTGAGGAGAAAAGATTTCTTTTGGCATTTTGATGGTCGATTTCATCCTTTAAATGTACTTATATTTCATAAAAATTTGCACAGCATGTACAGAGGGACTTATACTTTTGATTGGCATCCTTAAAAAATTTTTTTGGAATTTGACGATTTTGTGAAAAATCAACGATGGTTAGTCCACGGTTTTTTTCTTCAGGAGAAAATATTTCTTTTGGCATTTTGATGGTCGATTTCATCCCTTAAATGTACTTATATTTCAGAAAAATTTGCACAGCATGTACAGAAGGACTTATACTTTTGATTGGCATCCTTAAAAAATTTTTTTGGAATTTGACGATTTCGTGAAAAATCAACGATGGTTAGTCCACGGTTTTTTTCTTGACGCGAAATGATCACTTCTGGCACTTTGATGGTCGATTTCATCCCTTAAAAGTGGTTTGTTTGGGAAAAAATTTACTCTGCATGTACAATAGGACGTATTATTTTGATTGGCATCCCTATTTTTTTTTTGTGAATTTTTACTTTTTCCTGAAAAATCAACGATGGTTAGTCCACGGTTTTTTCTTGAGGAGAAAAGATTTCATTTGGCATTTTGATGGTCGATTACATCCCTTAAATGTACTTATATTTCAGAAAAATTTGCACAGCATGTACAAAAGGACTTATACTTTTGATTGGCATCCATAAAAAATTTTTTTGGAATTTGACGATTTCGTGAAAAATCAACGATGGTTAGTCCACGGTTTTTTTCTTCAGGAGAAAATATTTCTTTTGGCATTTTGATGGTCGATTTCATCCCTTAAATGTACTTATATTTCAGAAAAATTTGCACAGCCTGTACAAAAGGACTTATACTTTTGATTGGCATACTTAAAAATTTTTTTTGGAATTTGACGATTTCGTGAAAAATCAACGATGGTTAGTCCACGGTTTTTTTCTTGACGCGAAATGATCACTTCTGGCACTTTGATGGTCGATTTCATCCCTTAAAAGTGGTTTGTTTGGGAAAAAATTTACTCTGCATGTACAATAGGACGTATTATTTTGATTGGCATCCCTATTTTTTTTTTGTGAATTTTTACTTTTTCCTGAAAAATCAACGATGGTTAGTCCACGGTTTTTTCTTGAGGAGAAAAGATTTCATTTGGCATTTTGATGGTCGATTACATCCCTTAAATGTACTTATATTTCAGAAAAATTTGCACAGCATGTACAAAAGGACTTATACTTTTGATTGGCATCCATAAAAAATTTTTTTGGAATTTGACGATTTCGTGAAAAATCAACGATGGTTAGTCCACGGTTTTTTTCTTGACGCGAAATGATCACTTCTGGCACTTTGATGGTCAATTTCATCCCTTAAAAGTGGTTTGTTTGGGAAAAAATTTACTCTGCATGTACAATAGGACGTATAATTTTGATTGGCATCCCTATTTTTTTTTTTGTGAATTTTTACTTTTTCCTGAAAAATCAACGATGGTTCGTCCACGGTTTTTTTCTTGAGTAGAAAAGATTTCTTTTGGCATTTTGATGGTCGATTTCATCCCTTAAATGTACTTATATTTCAGAAAAATTTGCACAGCATGTACAGAAGGACTTATACTTTTGATTGGTATCCTTAAAAAAATTTTTTGGAATTTGACGATTTCGTGAAAAATCAACGATGGTTCGTCCACGGTTTTTTTCTTGAGGAGAAAAGATTTCTTTTGGCATTTTGATGGTCGATTTCATCCCTTAAATGTACTTATATTTCAGAAAAATTTGCACAGCATGTACAAAAGGACTTATACTTTTGATTGGTATCCTTAAAAATTTTTTTTGGAATTTGACGATTTCGTGAAAAATCAACGATGGTTAGTCCACGGTTTTTTTCTTGAGGAGAAAAGATTTCTTTTGGCATTTTGATGGTCGATTTCATCCCTTAAATGTACTTATATTTCATAAAAATTTGCACAGAATGTACAGAGGGACTTATACTTTTGATTGGCATCCTTAAAAAATTTTTTTGGAATTTGACGATTTCGTGAAAAATCAACGATAGTTAGTCCACGGTTTTTTTCTTGAGGAGAAAAGATTTCTTTTGGCATTTTGATGGTCGATTTCATCCCATAAAAGTGGTTTGTTTGGGAAAAAATTTACTCTGCTTGTACAATAGGACGTATAATTTTGATTGGCATCCCTATTTTTTTTTTTTGAATTTTTACTTTTTCCTGAAAAATCAACGATGGTTCGTCCACGGTTTTTTTCTTGAGGAGAAAAGATTTCTTTTGGCATTTTGATGGTCGATTTCATCCCTTAAATGTACTTATATTTCAGAAAAATTTGCACAGCATGTACAGAAGGACTTATACTTTTGATTGGTATCCTTAAAAAATTTTTTTGGAATTTGACGATTTCGTGAAAAATCAACGATGGTTAGTCCACGGTTTTTTTCTTGAGGAGAAAAGATTTCTTTTGGCATTTTGATGGTCGATTTCATCCCATAAAAGTGGTTTGTTTGGGAAAAAATTTACTCTGCTTGTACAATAGGACGTATAATTTTGATTGGCATCCCTATTTTTTTTTTTTGAATTTTTACTTTTTCCTGAAAAATCAACGATGGTTCGTCCACGGTTTTTTTCTTGAGGAGAAAAGATTTCTTTTGGCATTTTGATGGTCGATTTCATCCTTTAAATGTACTTATATTTCATAAAAATTTGCACAGCATGTACAGAGGGACTTATACTTTTGATTGGCATCCTTAAAAAATTTTTTTGGAATTTGACGATTTTGTGAAAAATCAACGATGGTTAGTCCACGGTTTTTTTCTTGAGGAGAAAAGATTTCTTTTGGCATTTTGATGGTCGATTTCATCCTTTAAATGTACTTATATTTCATAAAAATTTGCACAGCATGTACAAAGGGACTTATACTTTTGATAGGCATCCTTAAAAAATTTTTTTGGAATTTGACGATTACGTGAAAAATCAACGATGGTTAGTCCACGGTTTTTTTCTTGAGGAGAAAAGATTTCTTTTGGCATTTTGATGGTCGATTTCATCCCTTAAATGTACTTATATTTCATAAAAATTTGCACAGCATGTACAGAGGGACTTATACTTTTGATTGGCATCCTTAAAAAATTTTTTTGGAATTTGACTATTTCGTGAAAAATCAACGATGGTTAGTCCACGGTTTTTTTCTTGACGCGAAATGATCACTTCTGGCACTTTGATGGTCGATTTCATCCCTTAAAAGTGGTTCGTTTGGGGAAAAATTTGCTCTGCATGTACAATAGGACGTATAATTTTGATTGGCATCCCTATTTTTTTTTTTTTGAATTTTTACTTTTTCCTGAAAAATCAACGATGGTTCGTCCACGGTTTTTTTCTTCAGGAGAAAAGATTTCTTTTGGCATTTTGATGGTCGATTTCATCCCTTAAATGTACTTATATTTCAGAAAAATTTGCACAGCATGTACAAAAGGACTTATACTTTTGATTGGTATCCTTAAAAATTTTTTTTGGAATTTGACGATTTCGTGAAAAATCAACGATGGTTAGTCCAAGGTTTTTTTCCTGAGGAGAAAAGATTTCTTTTGGCATTTTGATGGTCGATTTCATCCCTTAAATGTACTTATATTTCATAAAAATTTGCACAGCATGTACGGAGGGACTTATACTTTTGATTGGCATCCTTATAAAATTTTTTTGGAATTTGACGATTTCGTGAAAAATCAACGATGGTTAGTCCACGGTTTTTTTCTTGACGCGAAATGATCACTTCTGGCATTTTGATGGTCGATTTCATCCCTTAAAAGTGGTTCGTTTGGGGAAAAATTTGCTCTGCATGTACAATAGGACGTATAATTTTGATTGGCATCCTTAAAAAATTTTTTTGGAATTTGACTATTTCGTGAAAAATCAACGATGGTTAGTCCCCGGTTTTTTTCTTGACGCGAAATGATCACTTCTGGCACTTTGATGGTCGATTTCATTCCTTAAAAGTGGTTTGTTTGGGAAAAAATTTACTCTGCATGTACAATTGGACGTATAATTTTGATTGGCATCCCTATTTTTTTTTTTTGAATTTTTACTTTTTCCTGAAAAATCAACGATGGTTAGTCCACGGTTTTTTTCTTGAGGAGAAAAGATTTCTTTTGGCATTTTGATGGTCGATTTCATCCCTTAAATGTACTTATATTTCAGAAAAATTTGCACAGCATGTACAGAGGGACTTATACTTTTGAGTGGCATCCTTAAAAAATTTTTTTGGAATTTGACTATTTCGTGAAAAATCAACGATGGTTAGTCCACGGTTTTTTTCTTGACGCGAAATGATCACTTCTGGCACTTTGATGGTCGATTTCATCCCATAAAAGTGGTTTGTTTGGGAAAAAATTTACTCTGCATGTACAATTGGACGTATTATTTTGATTGGCATCCCTATTTTTTTTTTTTGAATTTTTACTTTTTCCTGAAAAATCAACGATGGTTCGTCCACGGTTTTTTTCTTCAGGGGAAAAGATTTCTTTTGGCATTTTGATGGTCGATTTCATCCCTTAAATGTACTTATGGTCAGAAAAATTTGCACAGCATGTACAGAGGGACTTATACTTTTGAGTGGCATCCTTAAAAAATTTTTTTGGAATTTGACTATTTCGTGAAAAATCAACGATGGTTAGTCCACGGTTTTTTTCTTGACGCGAAATGATCACTTCTGGCACTTTGATGGTCGATTTCATCCCATAAAAGTGGTTTGTTTGGGAAAAAATTTACTCTGCATGTACAATTGGACGTATTATTTTGATTGGCATCCCTATTTTTTTTTTTTGAATTTTTACTTTTTCCTGAAAAATCAACGATGGTTCGTCCACGGTTTTTTTCTTCAGGGGAAAAGATTTCTTTTGGCATTTTGATGGTCGATTTCATCCTTTAAATGTACTTATATTTCATAAAAATTTGCACAGCATGTACAAAGGGACTTATACTTTTGATAGGCATCCTTAAAAAATTTTTTTGGAATTTGACGATTACGTGAAAAATCAACGATGGTTAGTCCACGGTTTTTTTCTTGAGGAGAAAAGATTTCTTTTGGCATTTTGATGGTCGATTTCATCCCTTAAATGTACTTATATTTCATAAAAATTTGCACAGCATGTACAGAGGGACTTATACTTTTGATTGGCATCCTTAAAAAATTTTTTTGGAATTTGACTATTTCGTGAAAAATCAACGATGGTTAGTCCACGGTTTTTTTCTTGACGCGAAATGATCACTTCTGGCACTTTGATGGTCGATTTCATCCCTTAAAAGTGGTTCGTTTGGGGAAAAATTTGCTCTGCATGTACAATAGGACGTATAATTTTGATTGGCATCCCTATTTTTTTTTTTTTGAATTTTTACTTTTTCCTGAAAAATCAACGATGGTTCGTCCACGGTTTTTTTCTTCAGGAGAAAAGATTTCTTTTGGCATTTTGATGGTCGATTTCATCCCTTAAATGTACTTATATTTCAGAAAAATTTGCACAGCATGTACAAAAGGACTTATACTTTTGATTGGTATCCTTAAAAATTTTTTTTGGAATTTGACGATTTCGTGAAAAATCAACGATGGTTAGTCCAAGGTTTTTTTCCTGAGGAGAAAAGATTTCTTTTGGCATTTTGATGGTCGATTTCATCCCTTAAATGTACTTATATTTCATAAAAATTTGCACAGCATGTACGGAGGGACTTATACTTTTGATTGGCATCCTTATAAAATTTTTTTGGAATTTGACGATTTCGTGAAAAATCAACGATGGTTAGTCCACGGTTTTTTTCTTGACGCGAAATGATCACTTCTGGCATTTTGATGGTCGATTTCATCCCTTAAAAGTGGTTCGTTTGGGGAAAAATTTGCTCTGCATGTACAATAGGACGTATAATTTTGATTGGCATCCTTAAAAAATTTTTTTGGAATTTGACTATTTCGTGAAAAATCAACGATGGTTAGTCCCCGGTTTTTTTCTTGACGCGAAATGATCACTTCTGGCACTTTGATGGTCGATTTCATTCCTTAAAAGTGGTTTGTTTGGGAAAAAATTTACTCTGCATGTACAATTGGACGTATAATTTTGATTGGCATCCCTATTTTTTTTTTTTGAATTTTTACTTTTTCCTGAAAAATCAACGATGGTTAGTCCACGGTTTTTTTCTTGAGGAGAAAAGATTTCTTTTGGCATTTTGATGGTCGATTTCATCCCTTAAATGTACTTATATTTCAGAAAAATTTGCACAGCATGTACAGAGGGACTTATACTTTTGAGTGGCATCCTTAAAAAATTTTTTTGGAATTTGACTATTTCGTGAAAAATCAACGATGGTTAGTCCACGGTTTTTTTCTTGACGCGAAATGATCACTTCTGGCACTTTGATGGTCGATTTCATCCCATAAAAGTGGTTTGTTTGGGAAAAAATTTACTCTGCATGTACAATTGGACGTATTATTTTGATTGGCATCCCTATTTTTTTTTTTTGAATTTTTACTTTTTCCTGAAAAATCAACGATGGTTCGTCCACGGTTTTTTTCTTCAGGGGAAAAGATTTCTTTTGGCATTTTGATGGTCGATTTCATCCCTTAAATGTACTTATGGTCAGAAAAATTTGCACAGCATGTACAGAGGGACTTATACTTTTGATTGGCATCCTTAAAAAATTTTTTTGGAATTTGACGATTTCGTGAAAAATCAACGATAGTTAGTCCACGGTTTTTTTCTTGACGCGAAATGATCACTTCTGGCACTTTGATGGTCGATTTCATCCCATAAAAGTGGTTTGTTTGGGAAAAAATTTACTCTGCTTGTACAATAGGACGTATAATTTTGATTGGCATCCCTATTTTTTTTTTTTGAAATTTTACTTTTTCCTGAAAAATCAACGACGGTTCGTCCACGGTTTTTTTCTTGAGGAGAAAAGATTTCTTTTGGCATTTTGATGGTCGATTTCATCCCTTAAATGTACTTATATTTCATAAAAATTTGCACAGCATGTATAGAGGGACTTATACTTTTGATTGGCATCCTTAAAAAATTTTTTTGGAATTTGACTATTTCGTGAAAAATCAACGATGGTTAGTCCACGGTTTTTTTCTTGACGCGAAATGATCACTTCTGGCACTTTGATGGTCGATTTCATCCCATAAAAGTGGTTTGTTTGGGAAAAAATTTACTCTGCTTGTACAATAGGACGTATAATTTTGATTGGCATCCCTATTTTTTTTTTTTGAATTTTTACTTTTTCCTGAAAAATCAACGACGGTTCGTCCACGGTTTTTTTCTTGAGGAGAAAAGATTTCTTTTGGCATTTTGATGGTCGATTTCATCCCATAAAAGTGGTTTGTTTGGGAAAAAATTTACTCTGCATGTACAATAGGACGTATAATTTTGATTGGCATCCCTATTTTTTTTTTGTGAATTTTTACTTTTTCCTGAAAAATCAACGATGGTTCGTCCACGGTTTTTTTCTTGAGGAGAAAAGATTTCTTTTGGCATTTTGATGGTCGATTTCATCCCTTAAATGTACTTATATTTCATAAAAATTTGCACAGCATGTACAGAGGGACTTATACTTTTGATTGGCATCCTTAAAAAATTTTTTTGGAATTTGACGATTTCGTGAAAAATCAACGATGGTTAGTCCACGGTTTTTTTCTTGAGGAGAAAAGATTTCTTTTGGCATTTTGATGGTCGATTTCATCCCTTAAATGTACTTATATTTCAGAAAAATTTGCACAGCATGTACAGAGGGACTTATACTTTTGATTGGCATCCTTAAAAAATTTTTTTGGAATTTGACTATTTCGTGAAAAATCAACGATGGTTAGTCCACGGTTTTTTTCTTGACGCGAAATGATCACTTCTGGCACTTTGATGGTCGATTTCATCCCATAAAAGTGGTTTGTTTGGGAAAAAATTTACTCTGCTTGTACAATAGGACGTATAATTTTGATTGGCATCCCTATTTTTTTTTTTTGAATTTTTACTTTTTCCTGAAAAATCAACGATGGTTCGTCCACGGTTTTTTTCTTCAGGGGAAAAGATTTCTTTTGGCATTTTGATGGTCGATTTCATCCCTTAAATGTACTTATATATCAGAAAAATTTGCACAGCATGTACAGAGGGACTTATACTTTTGATTGGCATCCTTAAAAAATTTTTTTGGAATTTGACGATTTCGTGAAAAATCAACGATAGTTAGTCCACGGTTTTTTTCTTGACGCGAAATGATCACTTCTGGCACTTTGATGGTCGATTTCATCCCTTAAAAGTGGTTTGTTTGGGGAAAAATTTGCTCTGCATGTACAATAGGACGTATAATTTTGATTGGTATCCTTAAAAATTTTTTTTGGAATTTGACGATTTCGTGAAAAATCAACGATGGTTAGTCCACGGTTTTTTTCTTGAGGAGAAAAGATTTCTTTTTGCATTTTGATGGTCGATTTCATCCCTTAAATGTACTTATATTTCAGAAAAATTTGCACAGCATGTACAGAAGGACTTATACTTTTGATTGGTATCCTTAAAAAATTTTTTTGGAATTTGACGATTTCGTGAAAAATCAACGATGGTTAGTCCACGGTTTTTTTCTTGAGGAGAAAAGATTTCTTTTGGCATTTTGATGGTCGATTTCATCCCATAAAAGTGGTTTGTTTGGGAAAAAATTTACTCTGCATGTACAATAGGACGTATAATTTTGATTGGCATCCCTATTTTTTTTTTCTGAATTTTTACTTTTTCCTGAAAAATCAACGATGGTTCGTCCACGGTTTTTTTCTTGAGGAGAAAAGATTTCTTTTGGCATTTTGATGGTCGATTTCATCCCTTAAATGTACTTATATTTCATAAAAATTTGCACAGCATGTACAGAGGGACTTATACTTTTGATTGGCATCCTTAAAAAATTTTTTTGGAATTTGACGATTTCGTGAAAAATCAACGATGGTTAGTCCACGGTTTTTTTCTTGACGCGAAATGATCACTTCTGGCACTTTGATGGTCGATTTCATCCCTTAAAAGCGGTTGGTTTGGGAAAAACTTTACTCTGCTTGTACAATAGGACGTATAATTTTGATTGGCATCCCTATTTTTTTTTTTTGAATTTTTACTTTTTCCTGAAAAATCAACGACGGTTCGTCCACGGTTTTTTTCTTGAGGAGAAAAGATTTCTTTTGGCATTTTGATGGTCGATTTCATCCCTTAAATGTACTTATATTTCATAAAAATTTGCACAGCATGTACAGAGGGACTTATACTTTTGATTGGCATCCTTAAAAAATTTTTTTGGAATTTGACTATTTCGTGAAAAATCAACGATGGTTAGTCCACGGTTTTTTTCTTGACGCGAAATGATCACTTCTGGCACTTTGATGGTCGATTTCATCCCTTAAAAGCGGTTGGTTTGGGAAAAAATTTACTCTGCTTGTACAATAGGACGTATAATTTTGATTGGTATCCTTAAAAATTTTTTTTGGAATTTGACGATTTCGTGAAAAATCAACGATGGTTAGTCCACGGTTTTTTTCTTGAGGAGAAAAGATTTCTTTTGGCATTTTGATGGTCGATTTCATCCCTTAAATGTACTTATATTTCAGAAAAATTTGCACAGCATGTACAGAAGGACTTATACTTTTGATTGGTATCCTTAAAAAATTTTTTTGGAATTTGACGATTTCGTGAAAAATCAACGATGGTTAGTCCACGGTTTTTTTCTTGACGCGAAATGATCACTTCTGGCACTTTGATGGTCGATTTCATCCCATAAAAGTGGTTTGTTTGGGAAAAAATTTACTCTGCATGTACAATTGGACGTATAATTTTGATTGGCATCCCTATTTTTTTTTTTTGAATTTTTACTTTTTCCTGAAAAATCAACGACGGTTCGTCCACGGTTTTTTTCTTGAGGAGAAAAGATTTCTTTTGGCATTTTGATGGTCGATTTCATCCCTTAAATGTACTTATATTTCAGAAAAATTTGCACAGCATGTACAGAGGGACTTATACTTTTGATTGGTATCCTTAAAAAATTTTTTTGGAATTTGACGATTTCGTGAAAAATCAACGATGGTTAGTCCACGGTTTTTTTCTTGACGCGAAATGATCACTTCTGGCACTTTGATGGTCGATTTCATCCCTTAAATGTACTTATATTTCAGAAAAATTTGCACAGCATGTACAGAGGGACTTATACTTTTGATTGGCATCCTTAAAAAATTTTTTTGGAATTGGACGATTTCGTGAAAAAACAACGATGGTTAGTCCACGGTTTTTTTCTTGACGCGAAATGATCACTTCTGGCACTTTGATGGTCGATTTCATACCTAAAAAGTGGTTTGTTTGGGAAAAAATTTACTCTGCATGTACAATAGGACGTATAATTTTGATTGGCATCCCTATTTTTTTTTTTTGAATTTTTACTTTTTCCTGAAAAATCAACGATGGTTAGTCCACGGTTTTTTTCTTGACGGGAAATGATCACTTCTGGCACTTTGATGGTCGATTTCATCCCTTAAATGTACTTATATTTCAGAAAAATTAGCACAGCATGTACAGAGGGACTTATACTTTTGATTGGCATCCTTAAAAAATTTTTTTGGAATTGGACGATTTCGTGAAAAATCAACGATGGTTAGTCCACGGTTTTATCTTGACGGGAAATGATCACTTCTGGCACTTTGATGGTCGATTTCATCCCTTAAACGTGGTTTGTTTTCGGAAAAATTTTGCACAGCATGTTCAGAAGGACTAGTACTTTCGATTGGCATCCTTAAATTTTTTTTTCTGTTTGGCCTTTTTCGTGAAAATTCAACGATGGTTAGTCCTCGGTTTTTTTTTTGGACGAGAAATTTTTTTTATTCGAAATCGAAATAGATTGTTATATTATTGTTTAATACATTGTTACGTTCCCGAAACTGCCCTATATCCTCTTTTTGCTCTTTATCATTGTCCTTTTTTGGACGATGTTGCGGGTGTTTTGTTTTTCACTTCACAATTCACAAAAGGGTTTCATTTACTAAATCGTCGATCAAAATTACTATTATCAGGTAACGCCATTACTGGAATTATTCGTTTTTTTTACATAATGTTCTAGTTAGGCAACCATTTATACCGCTACGAAATTGTGTTGCGGCTTAATATATATCCCAAGTTTACAACTTGATATAAATGGGATTTATGAATTGTTTTATTAATTTTAGTCAATTCATTTTTACAGTTTCAACCTCAGTGAAGATTAAAGTTCAAAGAAGTGCCATCCTATTGGAAATCAAATGTTTAGTAAGTGATAGTGTTATTGAAACTTCAACGTTTGAAGAATGGGAATGGGGATCCCTCGGGAATCATCAATCAAATTCCTCAAGGATATAATTTCTTCAATTGGTATCTTCCGAGAAGATTACGAAGAATGGATTTGCTATAACATTTTGTGGTGTAAACCGTGAATCATTAAATCAGTGATGTGAAGTGATAAAGTTGTTAAAGTGATTAATAAATAAAATATCGGAAAATTCAAACCGTTTTGATTGACATAAGATTTTTATAAGATTGTAACAATTAATTCTTTCATATAATTTATATAAACAATTGTTAATTTGGAAAAGACACTGTAATTGTAATTGTATAGTTGTTGTATAAGTGTAATTGTATAAATTTAATTGATATATAATATTAATAAATTTATTTTAATAGATTACATTGTTTCAATTCGATTTTCCGCACCCATCCTCTTGAATTTTATTTTTCAGAGCTTTTTTTTACAGTTAGAATACATTGAAGAATTAAGTTAATACAATGTTTAGGTAGGTAAGGTACGTATAACGTTTTTCGATATATTAATTATCGAATAATACGGTGAAAGAAAATTTCGAAACCTTTTTAATTGCAATGGTTCGAATATGGTCGGGAAATTCAAATTATTTCAATCGAAAAAGTATTTTAATTTTCTACAAATCTCATAAGAATTGTTTATATATGAGTTTTAACGTCATTTACATATATCATCTGATAGCCGAGTCGCTAAGGTCGCCGCCGCCGTCGCAACCAGTGGTCCCAGGTTCGCATCCCGATTGGTCCCGGATTTTTATAATTTCTAATAATTGATTTCTCTTCCTTACAGTTTATAATATATCTAATTAACATTAATAATTAATTCCAGACATTGTATCATCGAAATATTCGATCGAACAGTTCCAACCTTTCGGGGTTGGAAAATGATCGATCAATTACGTAGATTTTTTTTTTTTTTTGATTCACAAATATGTGACGTCTCCTAATAATGTCACTTACCTAATGACGTCATCCACGAAAATATGAGGGGGACGATTTCGAATTTTCGATTTTTATGAAATAGGATTTCTGGAACGGCTTGGTAACGCAACGGGAAGCCTAAAAATCATATCCTTAAATAGAATTTATCATTTTTTTGGAGGAAATTTTTCGGCCAAAATCCGAATAAATCTGAAAACTTGGCCAAAATTGACACTTTGTGGCACTTTTTTCAACTTTAACGTCAATTTGAGCGAAAACTATCGATCGTAGGTTAACGATCGATAGCTTATTCGATAGCGCTTTAATTACTCTATCGATGGTGTAAATTTAGTCCCGGAAAAGCTTCAGGGGAAAAACTTTTTTTTTGAACTCTACAGAAATTTCATTTCGTCGACCCGATGCCCGTCGATTTTATAAAAAATGTTTTTGTCGAATTTTCCAATGAAATTCACACCATAGCTGCATTACGTTACGATAAAAGCATAATTGAAAAAGAAATTCAACTTTTCGATGTCGTTAATGGTTTTTTCGATATTTAAAGTTCATCTATTGTGCGAGCTAATGCTATTTTAATAAAAATTTGTTTTGTTAGAAAAAGGATCAAGGACCTTAAAATGTCACAATTTTATTCTTCAAATTTTCCAAACGTCACATGGAGAACCTATGGTTTAAATTTTTCTGGAAAATTTCAAGAAAATCTCAAGGTCAAATTGGTTCGCCAGATCGATTTTCATGGAATTTTCCGGAAAAATTTTAACCATAGGTTCTCCATGTTACGATCGGAAAAGATGTCAAATCACATTGCATACTTTTAATGTCCTTGATCCTTTTTTCCCCAAAAAACATAAAAGTATTCAAATGAAGTTACGTCACAACGTTTTTATCTTTAATATCGAAAAAAACGATTAAGGGGATCGAAAGGTTAAGATTTTTCGATAAAGGGTTTTCGTTCGTAACATTGTGTAGCTATGGTGCGAATTTCACCGGAAAATTCGAATGAAAAATATTCGATTTTTTTTTTATAAAATCGACGTGCATCGGGTCGACGAAATGAAATTTCTGACAACAGGAAAAAAAAAGTTTTTCCCCTTTAGGTTTTCCGGGACCAAAATTACACCATCGATAGAGTAATTCAAGCGCTATCGAATAAGCTGACTATCGATAACCTACGATCGTTAGTTTTCGCTCAAATTGACGTTAAAGTTGGAAAAAGTGCAAAAAAGTGTCAATTTTGGCCAAGTTTTCAGATTTTTTAGGATTTTGCCCGAAAAATTTTCCCTAAAAAAATGAAAAATTCAAAAAAAGGATATGATTTTTAGGCTTCCCATATCATCCTTATGCCATACACAAAATCCTATTTTACTAAAATCGAAAATTCGATATTCTCCCCCTCAATTTTTCGAGAATGACGTCATTTGATGACGTCACTGAGTGACGTCACATATGCGGGATCAAAAAAAAAAATTTATAACTCATCGATCGATCGATCCATTTCCAACCCCGAAAGGCTGGAACTTCTCGATCGAATATTTCGTCCTGACAATCTCTGGAAACAAGGATTAATGTTATTACATGATATTATATGCTGTAAGGAATAATTATTAATTATAATATTTGAAATAAAACCTGGGTCCTGGTCCATCCGGGAATCGAACTCATGATCTTCCGCTTGAGAGGCGCCGCTCATATCCACTTGGCCACGTGAGTTATATGTATAGTTCGCTAAAACTCATATTTAAACAATTCTTAATCAATCGGGACTTTGAAAATTTTATCGCTCGAAATAATTTTAAGTTCCAAATATCAATCTATCAATGGTTGCTTTGTATTTAAATTGGTAATGATATCTTAATGTTTTAATGTTCTTCTACATTATTTCATTTTCTCAAAGTATTGATTAATCCAAATACTAATTATTTATGATTAATTATTTGAGTTTAAAAGACTTAAAACTTAGTATTATACGACGCCGAAATGCGTTTAGAATTTCATTGGAAGCTTTGGGTTCATGGCATATTACTATAGATGGCAATGAAATATTAAAGTACAATTTATGTTTTTGTCGCCATCTATGACACTATAACTTAACTCTTAAAACTAACTGCGATTTTAACCAACTTAAGTTTACTGCGCCACCTGTGCGTACCAATCCGTACTAATAGAAATTTAAGTGGAAAACAAATTTAAGATTTTACTGCCATCTTTAGTAATATGCCATGAACCCAAAGCTTCCAATGAAATTCTAAACGCATTTCGGCGTCGTATAATACTAAGTTTTAAGTCTTTTAAACTCAAATAATTAATCATAAATAATTAGTATTTGGATTAATCAATACTTTGAGAAAATGAAATAATGTAGAAGAACATTAAAACATTAAGATATCATTACCAATTTAAATACAAAGCAACCATTGATAGATTGATATTTGGAACTTAAAATTATTTCGAGCGATAAAATTTTCAAAGTCCCGATTGATTAAGAATTGTTTAAATATGAGTTTTAGCGAACTATACATATAACTCACGTGGCCAAGTGGATATGAGCGGCGCCTCTCAAGCGGAAGATCATGAGTTCGATTCCCGGATGGACCAGGACCCAGGTTTTATTTCAAATATTATAATTAATAATTATTCCTTACAGCATATAATATCATGTAATAACATTAATCCTTGTTTCCAGAGATTGTCAGGACGAAATATTCGATCGAGATGTTCCAGCCTTTCGGGGTTGGAAATGGATCGATCGATCGATGAGTTATAATTTTTTTTTTTGATCCCGCATATGTGACGTCACTCAGTGACGTCATCAAATGACGACATTCTCGAAAAATTGAGGGGGAGAATATCGAATTTTCGATTTTAGTAAAATAGGATTTTGTGTATGGCATAAGGATGATATGGGAAGCCTTAAAATCATATCCTTTTTTTGAATTTTTCATTTTTTTAGGGAAAATTTTTCGGGCAAAATCCTAAAAAATCTGAAAACTTGGCCAAAATTGACACTTTTTTGCACTTTTTCCCACTTTAACGTCAATTTGAGCGAAAACTAACGATCGTAGGTTATCGATAGTCAGCTTATTCGATAGCGCTTGAATTACTCTATCGATGGTGTAATTTTGGTCCCGGAAAACCTAAAGGGGAAAAACTTTTTTTTTCCTGTTGTCAGAAATTTCATTTCGTCGACCCGATGCACGTCGATTTTATAAAAAAAAATCGAATATTTTTCATTCGAATTTTCCGGTGAAATTCGCACCATAGCTACACAATGTTACGAACGAAAACCCTTTATCGAAAAATCTTAACCTTTCGATCCCCTTAATCGTTTTTTTCGATATTAAAGATTAAAACGTTGTGACGTAACTCCATTTGAATACATTTATGTTTTTTGGGGAAAAAAGGATCAAGGACATTAAAAGTATGCAATGTGATTTGACATCTTTTCCGATCTTAACATGGAGAACCTATGGTTAAAATTTTTCCGGAAAATTCCATGAAAATCGATCTGGCGAACCAATTTGCCCTTGAGATTTTCTTGAAATTTTCCTGAAAAATTTAAACCATAGGTTCTCCATGTGACGTTTGGAAAATTTGAAGAATAAAATTGTGACATTTTAAGGTCCTTGATCCTTTTTCTAACAAAACAAATTTTTATTTAAATAGCATTAGCTCGCACAATAGATGAATTTTAAATATCGAAAAAACCATTAACGACATCGAAAAGTTGAATTTCTTTTTCAATTATGCTTTTATCGTAACGTAATGCAGCTATGGTGTGAATTTCATTGGAAAATTCGACAAAAACATTTTTTATAAAATCGACGGGCATCGGGTCGACGAAATGAAATTTCTGTAGAGTTCAAAAAAAAAGTTTTTCCCCTTAAGCTTTTCCGGGATCATATTAACACCATCGATAGAGTAATTAAAGCGCTATCGAATAAGCTATCGATCGTTAACCTACGATCGTTAGTTTTCGCACAAATTGACGTTAAAGTTGAAAAAAGTGCCACAAAGTGTTAATTTTGGCCAAGTTTTCAGATTTATTCGGATTTTGGCCGAAAAATTTCCTCCAAAAAAATGATAAATTCTATTTAAGGATATGATTTTTAGGCTTCCCGTTGCGTTACCAAGCCGTTCCAGAAATCCTATTTCATAAAAATCGAAAATTCGAAATCGTCCCCCTCATATTTTCGTGGATGACGTCATTAGGTAAGTGACATTATTAGGAGACGTCACATATTTGTGAATCAAAAAAAAAAAAAAATCTACGTAATTGATCGATCATTTTCCAACCCCGAAAGGTTGGAACTGTTCGATCGAATATTTCGATGATACAATGTCTGGAATTAATTATTAATGTTAATTAGATATATTATAAACTGTAAGGAAGAGAAATCAATTATTAGAAATTATAAAAATCCGGGACCAATCGGGATGCGAACCTGGGACCACTGGTTGCGACGGCGGCGGCGACCTTAGCGACTCGGCTATCAGATGATATATGTAAATGACGTTAAAACTCATATATAAACAATTCTTATGAGATTTGTAGAAAAATGAAATATTTTTTCGATTGAAATAATTTGAATTTCCCGACCATATTCGAACCATTGCAATTAAAAAGGTTTCGAAATTTTCTTTCACCGTATTATTCGATAATTAATATATCGAAAAACGTTATACGTACCTTACCTACCTAAACATTGTATTAACTTAATTCTTCAATGTATTCTAACTGTAAAAAAAAGCTCTGAAAAATAAAATTCAAGAGGATGGGTGCGGAAAATCGAATTGAAACAATGTAATCTATTAAAATAAATTTATTAATATTATATATCAATTAAATTTATACAATTACACTTATACAACAACTATACAATTACAATTACAGTGTCTTTTCCAAATTAACAATTGTTTATATAAATTATATGAAAGAATTAATTGTTACAATCTTATAAAAATCTTATGTCAATCAAAACGGTTTGAATTTTCCGATATTTTATTTATTAATCACTTTAACAACTTTATCACTTCACATCACTGATTTAATGATTCACGGTTTACACCACAAAATGTTATAGCAAATCCATTCTTCGTAATCTTCTCGGAAGATACCAATTGAAGAAATTATATCCTTGAGGAATTTGATTGATGATTCCCGAGGGATCCCCATTCCCATTCTTCAAACGTTGAAGTTTCAATAACACTATCACTTACTAAACATTTGATTTCCAATAGGATGGCACTTCTTTGAACTTTAATCTTCACTGAGGTTGAAACTGTAAAAATGAATTGACTAAAATTAATAAAACAATTCATAAATCCCATTTATATCAAGTTGTAAACTTGGGATATATATTAAGCCGCAACACAATTTCGTAGCGGTATAAATGGTTGCCTAACTAGAACATTATGTAAAAAAAACGAATAATTCCAGTAATGGCGTTACCTGATAATAGTAATTTTGATCGACGATTTAGTAAATGAAACCCTTTTGTGAATTGTGAAGTGAAAAACAAAACACCCGCAACATCGTCCAAAAAAGGACAATGATAAAGAGCAAAAAGAGGATATAGGGCAGTTTCGGGAACGTAACAATGTATTAAACAATAATATAACAATCTATTTCGATTTCGAATAAAAAAAATTTCTCGTCCAAAAAAAAAACCGAGGACTAACCATCGTTGAATTTTCACGAAAAAGGCCAAACAGAAAAAAAAATTTAAGGATGCCAATCGAAAGTACTAGTCCTTCTGAACATGCTGTGCAAAATTTTTCCGAAAACAAACCACGTTTAAGGGATGAAATCGACCATCAAAGTGCCAGAAGTGATCATTTCGCGTCAAGAAAAAAACCGTGGACTAACCATCGTTGTTTTTTCACGAAATCGTCCAATTCCAAAAAAATTTTTTAAGGATGCCAATCAAAAGTATAAGTCCCTCTGTACATGCTGTGCAAATTTTTCTGAAATATAAGTACATTTAAGGGATGAAATCGACCATCAAAGTGCCAGAAGTGATCATTTCGCGTCAAGAAAAAAACCGTGGACTAACCATCGTTGATTTTTCACGAAATCGTCAAATTCCAAAAAAATTTTTTAAGGATACCAATCAAAAGTATAAGTCCCTCTGTACATGCTGTGCAAATTTTTCAGAAATATAAGTACATTTAAGGGATGAAATCGACCATCAAAGAGCCAGAAGTGATCATTTCCCGTCAAGAAAAAAACCGTGGACTAACCATCGTTGATTTTTCAGGAAAAAGTAAAAATTCAAAAAAAAAAAATGGGGATGCCAATCGAAAGTATAAGTCCTTCTGTACATGATGAGCAAATTTTTTCCCAAACAAACCACTTTTAAGGAATGAAATCGACCATCAAAATGCCAGAAGTGATCATTTCGCGTCAAGAAAAAAACCGTGGACTAACCATCGTTGATTTTTCACGAAATCGTCCAATTCCAAAAAAATTTTTTAAGGATGCCAATCAAAAGTATAAGTCCCTCTGTACATGCTGTGCAAATTTTTATGAAATATAAGTACATTTAAGGGATGAAATCGACCATCAAAGTGCCAGAAGTGATCATTTCCCGTCAAGAAAAAAACCGTGGACTAACCATCGTTGATTTTTCAGGAAAAAGTAAAAATTCAAAAAAAAAAAATGGGGATGCCAATCGAAAGTATAAGTCCTTCTGTACATGAAGAGCAAATTTTTTCCCAAACAAACCACTTTTAAGGAATGAAATCGACCATCAAAGTGCCAGAAGTGATCATTTCGCGTCAAGAAAAAAACCGTGGACTAACCATCGTTGATTTTTCACGAAATCGTCAAATTCCAAAAAAATTTTTTTAGGATGCCAATCAAAAGTATAAGTCTCTCTGTACATGCTGTGCAAATTTTTCTGAAATATAAGTACATTTAAGGGATGAAATCGACCATCAAAGTGCCAGAAGTGATCATTTCCCGCCAAGAAAAAAACCGTGGACTCACCATCGTTGATTTTTCACGAAATCGTCAAATTCCAAAAAAAAATTTTAAGGATTTCAATCAAAAGTATAAGTCCTTCTGTACATGAAGAGCAAATTTTTCCCCAAACAAACCACTTTTAAGGGATGAAATCGACCATCAAAGTGCCAGAAGTGATCATTTCCCGTCAAGAAAAAAACCGTGGACTAACCATCGTTGTTTTTTCACGAAATCGTCAAATTCCAAAAAAATTTTTTAAATTTGCCAATCAAAATTATACGTCCTATTGTACATGCAGAGTAAATTTTTTCCCAAACAAACCACTTTTTAGGTATGAAATCGACCATCAAAGTGCCAGAAGTGATCATTTCGCGTCAAGAAAAAAACCGTGGACTAACCATCGTTGATTTTTCACGAAATCGTCCAATTCCAAAAAAATTTTTTAAGGATGCCAATCAAAAGTATAAGTCCCTCTGTACATGCTGTGCAAATTTTTCTGAAATGTAAGTACATTTAAGGGATGAAATCGACCATCAAAGTGCCAGAAGTGATCATTTCCCGTCAAGAAAAAAACCGTGGACTAACCATCGTTGATTTTTCAGGAAAAAGTAAAAATTCAAAAAAAAAAAATGGGGATGCCAATCGAAAGTATAAGTCCTTCTGTACATGAAGAGCAAATTTTTTCCCAAACAAACCACTTTTAAGGAATGAAATCGACCATCAAAGTGCCAGAAGTGATCATTTCGCGTCAAGAAAAAAACCGTGGACTAACCATCGTTGATTTTTCACGAAATCGTCAAATTCCAAAAAAATTTTTTAAGGATGCCAATCAAAAGTATAAGTCTCTCTGTACATGCTGTGCAAATTTTTCTGAAATATAAGTACATTTAAGGGATGAAATCTACCATCAAAGTGCCAGAAGTGATCATTTCGCGTCAAGAAAAAAACCGTGGACTAACCATCGTTGATTTTTCACGAAATCGTCAAATTCCAAAAAAATTTTTTAAGGATACCAATCAAAAGTATAAGTCCTTCTGTACATGCTGTGCAAATTTTTCTGAAATATAAGTACATTTAAGGGATGAAATCGACCATCAAAGTGCCAGAAGTGATCATTTCCCGCCAAGAAAAAAACCGTGGACTAACCATCGTTGATTTTTCACGAAATCGTCAAATTCCAAAAAAAAATTTTAAGGATTTCAATCAAAAGTATAAGTCCTTCTGTACATGAAGAGCAAATT
Organism: Sisyra terminalis; assembly: GCA_958496175.1. Classification (NCBI taxonomy): domain Eukaryota; kingdom Metazoa; phylum Arthropoda; class Insecta; order Neuroptera; family Sisyridae; genus Sisyra; species Sisyra terminalis. Next base: position 7,897,918 of record OY292278.1, read on the forward strand.
TTTCCCCAAACAAACCACTTTTAAGGGATGAAATCGACCATCAAAGTGCCAGAAGTGATCATTTCCCGTCAAGAAAAAAACCGTGGACTAACCATCGTTGATTTTTCACGAAATCGTCAAATTCCAAAAAAATTTTTTAAAGATGCCAATCAAAATTATACGTCCTATTGTACATGCAGAGTAAATTTTTTCCCAAACAAACCACTTTTTAGGTATGAAATCGACCATCAAAGTGCCAGAAGTGATCATTTCGCGTCAAGAAAAAAACCGTGGACTAACCATCGTTGATTTTTCACGAAATCCTCAAATTCCAAAAAAAAATTTTAAGGATTTCAATCAAAAGTATAAGTCCTTCTGTACATGAAGAGCAAATTTTTCCCCAAACAAACCACTTTTAAGGGATGAAATCGACCATCAAAGTGCCAGAAGTGATCATTTCCCGCCAAGAAAAAAACCGTGGACTAACCATCGTTGATTTTTCACGAAATCGTCAAATTCCAAAAAAATTTTTTAAAGATGCCAATCAAAATTATACGTCCTATTGTACATGCAGAGTAAATTTTTTCCCAAACAAACCACTTTTTAGGTATGAAATCGACCATCAAAGTGCCAGAAGTGATCATTTCGCGTCAAGAAAAAAACCGTGGACTAACCATCGTTGATTTTTCACGAAATCCTCAAATTCCAAAAAAAAATTTTAAGGATTTCAATCAAAAGTATAAGTCCTTCTGTACATGAAGAGCAAATTTTTCCCCAAACAAACCACTTTTAAGGGATGAAATCGACCATCAAAGTGCCAGAAGTGATCATTTCCCGCCAAGAAAAAAACCGTGGACTAACCATCGTTGATTTTTCACGAAATCCTCAAATTCCAAAAAAAAATTTTAAGGATTTCAATCAAAAGTATAAGTCCTTCTGTACATGAAGAGCAAATTTTTCCCCAAACAAACCACTTTTAAGGGATGAAATCGACCATCAAAGTGCCAGAAGTGATCATTTCCCGCCAAGAAAAAAACCGTGGACTAACCATCGTTGATTTTTCACGAAATCGTCAAATTCCAAAAAAATTTTTAAAGATGCCAATCAAAATTATACGTCCTATTGTACATGCAGAGTAAATTTTTTCCCAAACAAACCACTTTTTAGGTATGAAATCGACCATCAAAGTGCCAGAAGTGATCATTTCGCGTCAAGAAAAAAACCGTGGACTAACCATCGTTGATTTTTCACGAAATCCTCAAATTCCAAAAAAAAATTTTAAGGATTTCAATCAAAAGTATAAGTCCTTCTGTACATAAAGAGCAAATTTTTCCCCAAACAAACCACTTTTAAGGGATGAAATCGACCATCAAAGTGCCAGAAGTGATCATTTCCCGCCGAGAAAAAAACCGTGGACTAACCATCGTTGATTTTTCACGAAATCGTCAAATTCCAAAAAAATTTTTTAAAGATGCCAATCAAAATTATACGTCCTATTGTACATGCAGAGTAAATTTTTCCCCAAACAAACCACTTTTAAGGGATGAAATCGACCATCAAAGTGCCAGAAGTGATCATTTCCCGTCAAGAAAAAAACCGTGGACTAACAATCGTTGATTTTTCACGAAATCGTCAAAATCCAAAAAAATTTTTTAAAGGTGCCAATCAAAAGTATAAGTCCCTCTGTACATGCTGTGCAAATTTTTCTGAAATATAAGTACATTTAAGGGATGAAATCGACCATCAAAGTGCCAGAAGTGATCATTTCCCGTCAAGAAAAAAACCGTGGACTAACCATCGTTGATTTTTCACGAAATCGTCAAATTCCAAAAAAAAATTTTAAGGATTTCAATCAAAAGTATAAGTCCTTCTGTACATGAAGAGCAAATTTTTCCCCAAACAAACCACTTTTAAGGGATGAAATCGACCATCAAAGTGCCAGAAGTGATCATTTCCCGCCAAGAAAAAAACCGTGGACTAACCATCGTTGATTTTTCACGAAATCGTCAAATTCCAAAAAAATTTTTTAAAGATGCCAATCAAAATTATACGTCCTATTGTACATGCAGAGTAAATTTTTTCCCAAACAAACCACTTTTTAGGTATGAAATCGACCATCAAAGTGCCAGAAGTGATCATTTCGCGTCAAGAAAAAAACCGTGGACTAACCATCGTTGATTTTTCACGAAATCGTCAAATTCCAAAAAAATTTTTTAAAGATGCCAATCAAAATTATACGTCCTATTGTACATGCAGAGTAAATTTTTCCCCAAACAAACCACTTTTAAGGGATGAAATCGACCATCAAAGTGCCAGAAGTGATCATTTCCCGTCAAGAAAAAAACCGTGGACTAACAATCGTTGATTTTTCACGAAATCGTCAAAATCCAAAAAAATTTTTTAAAGGTGCCAATCAAAAGTATAAGTCCCTCTGTACATGCTGTGCAAATTTTTCTGAAATATAAGTACATTTAAGGGATGAAATCGACCATCAAAGTGCCAGAAGTGATCATTTCCCGTCAAGAAAAAAACCGTGGACTAACCATCGTTGATTTTTCACGAAATCGTCAAATTCCAAAAAAAAATTTTAAGGATTTCAATCAAAAGTATAAGTCCTTCTGTACATGAAGAGCAAATTTTTCGCCAAACAAACCACTTTTAAGGGATGAAATCGACCATCAAAGTGCCAGAAGTGATCATTTCGCGTCAAGAAAAAAACCGTGGACTAACCATCGTTGATTTTTCACGAAATCGTCAAATTCCAAAAAAATTTTTTAAGGATGCCAATCAAAAGTATAAGTCCTTCTGTACATGCTGTGCAAATTTTTCTGAAATATAAGTACATTTAAGGGATGAAATCGACCATCAAAATGCCAAAAGAAATCTTTTCTCCTCAAGAAAAAAACCGTGGACTAACCATCGTTGATTTTTCACGAAATCGTCAAATTCCAAAAAAATTTTTTAAGGATGCCAATCAAAAGTATAAGTCCTTCTGTACATGCTGTGCAAATTTTTCTGAAATATAAGTACATTTAAGGGATGAAATCGACCATCAAAATGCCAAAAGAAATCTTTTCTCCTCAAGAAAAAAACCGTGGACTAACCATCGTTGATTTTTCACGAAATCGTCAAATTCCAAAAAAATTTTTTAAGGATGCCAATCAAAAGTATAAGTCCTTCTGTACATGCTGTGCAAATTTTTCTGAAATATAAGTACATTTAAGGGATGAAATCGACCATCAAAATGCCAGAAGTGATCATTTCCCGTCAAGAAAAAAACCGTGGACTAACCATCGTTGATTTTTCAGGAAAAAGTAAAAATTCAAAAAAAAAAAATAGGGATGCCAATCAAAATTATACGTCCTATTGTACATGAAGAGCAAATTTTTTCCCAAACAAACCACTTTTAAGGAATGAAATCGACCATCAAAGTGCCAGAAGTGATCATTTCGCGTCAAGAAAAAAACCGTGGACTAACCATCGTTGATTTTTCACGAAATCGTCCAATTCCAAAAAAATTTTTTAAGGATGCCAATCAAAAGTATAAGTCCCTCTGTACATGCTGTGCAAATTTTTATGAAATATAAGTACATTTAAGGGATGAAATCGACCATCAAAGTGCCAGAAGTGATCATTTCCCGTCAAGAAAAAAACCGTGGACTAACCATCGTTGATTTTTCAGGAAAAAGTAAAAATTCAAAAAAAAAAAATGGGGATGCCAATCGAAAGTATAAGTCCTTCTGTACATGATGAGCAAATTTTTTCCCAAACAAACCACTTTTAAGGAATGAAATCGACCATCAAAATGCCAGAAGTGATCATTTCGCGTCAAGAAAAAAACCGTGGACTAACCATCGTTGATTTTTCACGAAATCGTCCAATTCCAAAAAAATTTTTTAAGGATGCCAATCAAAAGTATAAGTCCCTCTGTACATGCTGTGCAAATTTTTATGAAATATAAGTACATTTAAGGGATGAAATCGACCATCAAAGTGCCAGAAGTGATCATTTCCCGCCAAGAAAAAAACCGTGGACTCACCATCGTTGATTTTTCACGAAATCGTCAAATTCCAAAAAAAAATTTTAAGGATTTCAATCAAAAGTATAAGTCCTTCTGTACATGAAGAGCAAATTTTTCCCCAAACAAACCACTTTTAAGGGATGAAATCGACCATCAAAGTGCCAGAAGTGATCATTTCCCGTCAAGAAAAAAACCGTGGACTAACCATCGTTGTTTTTTCACGAAATCGTCAAATTCCAAAAAAATTTTTTAAAGATGCCAATCAAAATTATACGTCCTATTGTACATGCAGAGTAAATTTTTTCCCAAACAAACCACTTTTTAGGTATGAAATCGACCATCAAAGTGCCAGAAGTGATCATTTCGCGTCAAGAAAAAAACCGTGGACTAACCATCGTTGATTTTTCACGAAATCGTCCAATTCCAAAAAAATTTTTTAAGGATGCCAATCAAAAGTATAAGTCCCTCTGTACATGCTGTGCAAATTTTTCTGAAATGTAAGTACATTTAAGGGATGAAATCGACCATCAAAGTGCCAGAAGTGATCATTTCCCGTCAAGAAAAAAACCGTGGACTAACCATCGTTGATTTTTCAGGAAAAAGTAAAAATTCAAAAAAAAAAAATGGGGATGCCAATCGAAAGTTTAAGTCCTTCTGTACATGAAGAGCAAATTTTTTCCCAAACAAACCACTTTTAAGGAATGAAATCGACCATCAAAGTGCCAGAAGTGATCATTTCGCGTCAAGAAAAAAACCGTGGACTAACCATCGTTGATTTTTCACGAAATCGTCAAATTCCAAAAAAATTTTTTAAGGATGCCAATCAAAAGTATAAGTCTCTCTGTACATGCTGTGCAAATTTTTCTGAAATATAAGTACATTTAAGGGATGAAATCTACCATCAAAGTGCCAGAAGTGATCATTTCGCGTCAAGAAAAAAACCGTGGACTAACCATCGTTGATTTTTCACGAAATCGTCAAATTCCAAAAAAATTTTTTAAGGATACCAATCAAAAGTATAAGTCCTTCTGTACATGCTGTGCAAATTTTTCTGAAATATAAGTACATTTAAGGGATGAAATCGACCATCAAAGTGCCAGAAGTGATCATTTCCCGCCAAGAAAAAAACCGTGGACTAACCATCGTTGATTTTTCACGAAATCGTCAAATTCCAAAAAAAAATTTTAAGGATTTCAATCAAAAGTATAAGTCCTTCTGTACATGAAGAGCAAATTTTTCCCCAAACAAACCACTTTTAAGGGATGAAATCGACCATCAAAGTGCCAGAAGTGATCATTTCCCGTCAAGAAAAAAACCGTGGACTAACCATCGTTGATTTTTCACGAAATCGTCAAATTCCAAAAAAATTTTTTAAAGATGCCAATCAAAATTATACGTCCTATTGTACATGCAGAGTAAATTTTTTCCCAAACAAACCACTTTTTAGGTATGAAATCGACCATCAAAGTGCCAGAAGTGATCATTTCGCGTCAAGAAAAAAACCGTGGACTAACCATCGTTGATTTTTCACGAAATCCTCAAATTCCAAAAAAAAATTTTAAGGATTTCAATCAAAAGTATAAGTCCTTCTGTACATGAAGAGCAAATTTTTCCCCAAACAAACCACTTTTAAGGGATGAAATCGACCATCAAAGTGCCAGAAGTGATCATTTCCCGCCAAGAAAAAAACCGTGGACTAACCATCGTTGATTTTTCACGAAATCGTCAAATTCCAAAAAAATTTTTTAAAGATGCCAATCAAAATTATACGTCCTATTGTACATGCAGAGTAAATTTTTTCCCAAACAAACCACTTTTTAGGTATGAAATCGACCATCAAAGTGCCAGAAGTGATCATTTCGCGTCAAGAAAAAACCGTGGACTAACCATCGTTGATTTTTCACGAAATCCTCAAATTCCAAAAAAAAATTTTAAGGATTTCAATCAAAAGTATAAGTCCTTCTGTACATGAAGAGCAAATTTTTCCCCAAACAAACCACTTTTAAGGGATGAAATCGACCATCAAAGTGCCAGAAGTGATCATTTCCCGCCAAGAAAAAAACCGTGGACTAACCATCGTTGATTTTTCACGAAATCGTCAAATTCCAAAAAAATTTTTTAAAGATGCCAATCAAAATTATACGTCCTATTGTACATGCAGAGTAAATTTTTTCCCAAACAAACCACTTTTTAGGTATGAAATCGACCATCAAAGTGCCAGAAGTGATCATTTCGCGTCAAGAAAAAAACCGTGGACTAACCATCGTTGATTTTTCACGAAATCGTCAAATTCCAAAAAAATTTTTTAAAGATGCCAATCAAAATTATACGTCCTATTGTACATGCAGAGTAAATTTTTCCCCAAACAAACCACTTTTAAGGGATGAAATCGACCATCAAAGTGCCAGAAGTGATCATTTCGCGTCAAGAAAAAAACCGTGGACTAACAATCGTTGATTTTTCACGAAATCGTCAAAATCCAAAAAAATTTTTTAAAGGTGCCAATCAAAAGTATAAGTCCCTCTGTACATGCTGTGCAAATTTTTCTGAAATATAAGTACATTTAAGGGATGAAATCGACCATCAAAGTGCCAGAAGTGATCATTTCCCGTCAAGAAAAAAACCGTGGACTAACCATCGTTGATTTTTCACGAAATCGTCAAATTCCAAAAAAAAATTTTAAGGATTTCAATCAAAAGTATAAGTCCTTCTGTACATGAAGAGCAAATTTTTCCCCAAACAAACCACTTTTAAGGGATGAAATCGACCATCAAAGTGCCAGAAGTGATCATTTCCCGCCAAGAAAAAAACCGTGGACTAACCATCGTTGATTTTTCACGAAATCGTCAAATTCCAAAAAAATTTTTTAAAGATGCCAATCAAAATTATACGTCCTATTGTACATGCAGAGTAAATTTTTTCCCAAACAAACCACTTTTTAGGTATGAAATCGACCATCAAAGTGCCAGAAGTGATCATTTCGCGTCAAGAAAAAAACCGTGGACTAACCATCGTTGATTTTTCACGAAATCGTCAAATTCCAAAAAAATTTTTTAAAGATGCCAATCAAAATTATACGTCCTATTGTACATGCAGAGTAAATTTTTCCCCAAACAAACCACTTTTAAGGGATGAAATCGACCATCAAAGTGCCAGAAGTGATCATTTCGCGTCAAGAAAAAAACCGTGGACTAACAATCGTTGATTTTTCACGAAATCGTCAAAATCCAAAAAAATTTTTTAAAGGTGCCAATCAAAAGTATAAGTCCCTCTGTACATGCTGTGCAAATTTTTCTGAAATATAAGTACATTTAAGGGATGAAATCGACCATCAAAGTGCCAGAAGTGATCATTTCCCGTCAAGAAAAAAACCGTGGACTAACCATCGTTGATTTTTCACGAAATCGTCAAATTCCAAAAAAAAATTTTAAGGATTTCAATCAAAAGTATAAGTCCTTCTGTACATGAAGAGCAAATTTTTCCCCAAACAAACCACTTTTAAGGGATGAAATCGACCATCAAAGTGCCAGAAGTGATCATTTCCCGCCAAGAAAAAAACCGTGGACTAACCATCGTTGATTTTTCACGAAATCGTCAAATTCCAAAAAAATTTTTTAAAGATGCCAATCAAAATTATACGTCCTATTGTACATGCAGAGTAAATTTTTTCCCAAACAAACCACTTTTTAGGTATGAAATCGACCATCAAAGTGCCAGAAGTGATCATTTCGCGTCAAGAAAAAAACCGTGGACTAACAATCGTTGATTTTTCACGAAATCGTCAAAATCCAAAAAAATTTTTTAAAGGTGCCAATCAAAAGTATAAGTCCCTCTGTACATGCTGTGCAAATTTTTCTGAAATATAAGTACATTTAAGGGATGAAATCGACCATCAAAGTGCCAGAAGTGATCATTTCCCGTCAAGAAAAAAACCGTGGACTAACCATCGTTGATTTTTCACGAAATCGTCAAATTCCAAAAAAAAATTTTAAGGATTTCAATCAAAAGTATAAGTCCTTCTGTACATGAAGAGCAAATTTTTCCCCAAACAAACCACTTTTAAGGGATGAAATCGACCATCAAAGTGCCAGAAGTGATCATTTCCCGCCAAGAAAAAAACCGTGGACTAACCATCGTTGATTTTTCACGAAATCGTCAAATTCCAAAAAAATTTTTTAAAGATGCCAATCAAAATTATACGTCCTATTGTACATGCAGAGTAAATTTTTTCCCAAACAAACCACTTTTTAGGTATGAAATCGACCATCAAAGTGCCAGAAGTGATCATTTCGCGTCAAGAAAAAAACCGTGGACTAACCATCGTTGATTTTTCACGAAATCGTCAAATTCCAAAAAAATTTTTTAAGGATGCCAATCAAAAGTATAAGTCCTTCTGTACATGAAGAGCAAATTTTTCGCCAAACAAACCACTTTTAAGGGATGAAATCGACCATCAAAGTGCCAGAAGTGATCATTTCGCGTCAAGAAAAAAACCGTGGACTAACCATCGTTGATTTTTCACGAAATCGTCAAATTCCAAAAAAATTTTTTAAGGATGCCAATCAAAAGTATAAGTCCTTCTGTACATGCTGTGCAAATTTTTCTGAAATATAAGTACATTTAAGGGATGAAATCGACCATCAAAATGCCAAAAGAAATCTTTTCTCCTCAAGAAAAAAACCGTGGACTAACCATCGTTGATTTTTCACGAAATCGTCAAATTCCAAAAAAAATTTTTAAGGATGCCAATCAAAAGTATAAGTCCTTCTGTACATGCTGTGCAAATTTTTCTGAAATATAAGTACATTTAAGGGATGAAATCGACCATCAAAATGCCAAAAGAAATCTTTTCTCCTCAAGAAAAAAACCGTGGACTAACCATCGTTGATTTTTCACGAAATCGTCAAATTCCAAAAAAATTTTTTAAGGATGCCAATCAAAAGTATAAGTCCTTCTGTACATGCTGTGCAAATTTTTCTGAAATATAAGTACATTTAAGGGATGAAATCGACCATCAAAATGCCAGAAGTGATCATTTCCCGTCAAGAAAAAAACCGTGGACTAACCATCGTTGATTTTTCAGGAAAAAGTAAAAATTCAAAAAAAAAAAATAGGGATGCCAATCAAAATTATACGTCCTATTGTACATGAAGAGCAAATTTTTTCCCAAACAAACCACTTTTAAGGAATGAAATCGACCATCAAAGTGCCAGAAGTGATCATTTCGCGTCAAGAAAAAAACCGTGGACTAACCATCGTTGATTTTTCACGAAATCGTCCAATTCCAAAAAAATTTTTTAAGGATGCCAATCAAAAGTATAAGTCCCTCTGTACATGCTGTGCAAATTTTTATGAAATATAAGTACATTTAAGGGATGAAATCGACCATCAAAGTGCCAGAAGTGATCATTTCCCGCCAAGAAAAAAACCGTGGACTCACCATCGTTGATTTTTCACGAAATCGTCAAATTCCAAAAAAAAATTTTAAGGATTTCAATCAAAAGTATAAGTCCTTCTGTACATGAAGAGCAAATTTTTCCCCAAACAAACCACTTTTAAGGGATGAAATCGACCATCAAAGTGCCAGAAGTGATCATTTCCCGTCAAGAAAAAAACCGTGGACTAACCATCGTTGTTTTTTCACGAAATCGTCAAATTCCAAAAAAATTTTTTAAAGATGCCAATCAAAATTATACGTCCTATTGTACATGCAGAGTAAATTTTTTCCCAAACAAACCACTTTTTAGGTATGAAATCGACCATCAAAGTGCCAGAAGTGATCATTTCGCGTCAAGAAAAAAACCGTGGACTAACCATCGTTGATTTTTCACGAAATCGTCCAATTCCAAAAAAATTTTTTAAGGATGCCAATCAAAAGTATAAGTCCCTCTGTACATGCTGTGCAAATTTTTCTGAAATGTAAGTACATTTAAGGGATGAAATCGACCATCAAAGTGCCAGAAGTGATCATTTCCCGTCAAGAAAAAAACCGTGGACTAACCATCGTTGATTTTTCAGGAAAAAGTAAAAATTCAAAAAAAAAAAATGGGGATGCCAATCGAAAGTTTAAGTCCTTCTGTACATGAAGAGCAAATTTTTTCCCAAACAAACCACTTTTAAGGAATGAAATCGACCATCAAAGTGCCAGAAGTGATCATTTCGCGTCAAGAAAAAAACCGTGGACTAACCATCGTTGATTTTTCACGAAATCGTCAAATTCCAAAAAAATTTTTTAAGGATGCCAATCAAAAGTATAAGTCTCTCTGTACATGCTGTGCAAATTTTTCTGAAATATAAGTACATTTAAGGGATGAAATCTACCATCAAAGTGCCAGAAGTGATCATTTCGCGTCAAGAAAAAAACCGTGGACTAACCATCGTTGATTTTTCACGAAATCGTCAAATTCCAAAAAAATTTTTTAAGGATGCCAATCAAAAGTATAAGTCTCTCTGTACATGCTGTGCAAATTTTTCTGAAATATAAGTACATTTAAGGGATGAAATCGACCATCAAAGTGCCAGAAGTGATCATTTCCCGCCAAGAAAAAAACCGTGGACTAACCATCGTTGATTTTTCACGAAATCGTCAAATTCCAAAAAAAAATTTTAAGGATTTCAATCAAAAGTATAAGTCCTTCTGTACATGAAGAGCAAATTTTTCCCCAAACAAACCACTTTTAAGGGATGAAATCGACCATCAAAGTGCCAGAAGTGATCATTTCCCGTCAAGAAAAAAACCGTGGACTAACCATCGTTGATTTTTCACGAAATCGTCAAATTCCAAAAAAATTTTTTAAAGATGCCAATCAAAATTATACGTCCTATTGTACATGCAGAGTAAATTTTTTCCCAAACAAACCACTTTTTAGGTATGAAATCGACCATCAAAGTGCCAGAAGTGATCATTTCGCGTCAAGAAAAAAACCGTGGACTAACCATCGTTGATTTTTCACGAAATCCTCAAATTCCAAAAAAAAATTTTAAGGATTTCAATCAAAAGTATAAGTCCTTCTGTACATGAAGAGCAAATTTTTCCCCAAACAAACCACTTTTAAGGGATGAAATCGACCATCAAAGTGCCAGAAGTGATCATTTCCCGCCAAGAAAAAAACCGTGGACTAACCATCGTTGATTTTTCACGAAATCGTCAAATTCCAAAAAAATTTTTTAAAGATGCCAATCAAAATTATACGTCCTATTGTACATGCAAAGTAAATTTTTTCCCAAACAAACCACTTTTTAGGTATGAAATCGACCATCAAAGTGCCAGAAGTGATCATTTCGCGTCAAGAAAAAACCGTGGACTAACCATCGTTGATTTTTCACGAAATCCTCAAATTCCAAAAAAAAATTTTAAGGATTTCAATCAAAAGTATAAGTCCTTCTGTACATGAAGAGCAAATTTTTCCCCAAACAAACCACTTTTAAGGGATGAAATCGACCATCAAAGTGCCAGAAGTGATCATTTCCCGCCAAGAAAAAAACCGTGGACTAACCATCGTTGATTTTTCACGAAATCGTCAAATTCCAAAAAAATTTTTTAAAGATGCCAATCAAAATTATACGTCCTATTGTACATGCAGAGTAAATTTTTTCCCAAACAAACCACTTTTTAGGTATGAAATCGACCATCAAAGTGCCAGAAGTGATCATTTCGCGTCAAGAAAAAAACCGTGGACTAACCATCGTTGATTTTTCACGAAATCGTCAAATTCCAAAAAAATTTTTTAAAGATGCCAATCAAAATTATACGTCCTATTGTACATGCAGAGTAAATTTTTCCCCAAACAAACCACTTTTAAGGGATGAAATCGACCATCAAAGTGCCAGAAGTGATCATTTCGCGTCAAGAAAAAAACCGTGGACTAACAATCGTTGATTTTTCACGAAATCGTCAAAATCCAAAAAAATTTTTTAAAGGTGCCAATCAAAAGTATAAGTCCCTCTGTACATGCTGTGCAAATTTTTCTGAAATATAAGTACATTTAAGGGATGAAATCGACCATCAAAGTGCCAGAAGTGATCATTTCCCGTCAAGAAAAAAACCGTGGACTAACCATCGTTGATTTTTCACGAAATCGTCAAATTCCAAAAAAAAATTTTAAGGATTTCAATCAAAAGTATAAGTCCTTCTGTACATGAAGAGCAAATTTTTCGCCAAACAAACCACTTTTAAGGGATGAAATCGACCATCAAAGTGCCAGAAGTGATCATTTCGCGTCAAGAAAAAAACCGTGGACTAACCATCGTTGTTTTTTCACGAAATCGTCCAATTCCAAAAAAATTTTTTAAGGATGCCAATCAAAAGTATAAGTCCCTCTGTACATGCTGTGCAAATTTTTCTGAAATATAAGTACATTTAAGGGATGAAATCGACCATCAAAGTGCCAGAAGTGATCATTTCGCGTCAAGAAAAAAACCGTGGACTAACCATCGTTGATTTTTCACGAAATCGTCAAATTCCAAAAAAATTTTTTAAGGATGCCAATCAAAAGTATAAGTCCTTCTGTACATGCTGTGCAAATTTTTCTGAAATATAAGTACATTTAAGGGATGAAATCGACCATCAAAATGCCAAAAGAAATCTTTTCTCCTCAAGAAAAAAACCGTGGACTAACCATCGTTGATTTTTCACGAAATCGTCAAATTCCAAAAAAATTTTTTAAGGATGCCAATCAAAAGTATAAGTCCTTCTGTACATGCTGTGCAAATTTTTCTGAAATATAAGTACATTTAAGGGATGAAATCGACCATCAAAATGCCAGAAGTGATCATTTCCCGTCAAGAAAAAAACCGTGGACTAACCATCGTTGATTTTTCAGGAAAAAGTAAAAATTCAAAAAAAAAAAATAGGGATGCCAATCAAAATTATACGTCCTATTGTACATGAAGAGCAAATTTTTCTGAAATATAAGTACATTTAAGGGATGAAATCGACCATCAAAGTGCCAGAAGTGATCATTTCCCGTCAAGAAAAAAACCGTGGACTAACCATCGTTGCTTTTTTTCTCGAAAAAGTCAAAATTCAAAAAAACATACATGTACATGCTGTGCAAATTTTTCTGAAAACAAACCAAATTTAAGGGATGAAATCGACCTCCAAAGTACCAGAAGAAATTTTAAAAAAAAAAAAAAAAACGTGGATCCATCGTTGTTTTTTCACGAAAAAGTCAATTTTCAAAAAATTTTTTTAAGGATGCCAATCGATAGGATATGTCCTTTTGTACATGCTGTGCAATTTTTCCGAAAATAAACCAAGTTTAAGGGATGAAATCGACTATCAAAGTGCCAGAAGAAATTATTTCATTAAAAAAAAAACCGTGGACTAACCATCGTTGATTTTTCACGAAATAGTCAATTTCCTGATAAGGATATATTGTATCAATAGATTATCAAACAATGCTCTAACGTGAGATGTTTTGTGAAAAAATTATTGTCCTGTGTGCAGGACACCCGCAACATTGTTTTAAAATTTCACAAAGGACTATTTTCGAGTTCATAAAAAGGATATAAGAGATGGTTTCTTTCGCTAAAATTGAGCAGAATATTTAAGACTGAATCATGTTTAATCAAATTGCATGAAAAAAAAGTCGAATTTAATGGCTACATCCTTGGGAAATTAAAACGGAAAGTTAAGGATGTGGAAACACATGCACCAAATTGGCCCTTAAAATTGGTCATTTTTGAGGGGTGCGATTTCCTGATAAGGATATATTGCATCAACGGATTATCAAACAATGCTCTAACGTGAGAAAAAATGTGAAATTTTTTTTGTTCTGTGTGCAAAAGGACACCCGCAACATCGTTTCAAAGTTTCAAACAGGACTATTTTCGAATTCATAAAATGGATATAAGGGATGGTTTTATTCGCTAAATTTGAGCTGTATAATCAAGACTAAATCATCCTTATTAATATTGCATAAAAACAATTAGCATTTATTGAATAGGTCTTTGGAAAAATAAAACAGGGGGTTAGGAGATAAAAATGCATGGTAAATCTTAGAATTTAAAAAAAAAATCGATTCGTTTTTTTAGAGGTGAAATTGCTTTGAATTTCCTTATAAATATTTCTTTTTATGACTGAAATCAAATAATTGCAATTAAGTAAAGATAATTGTAAAGAAATTTTGTTCGCGACACCAAAAGTACAACTCCTATGGCATCCTCAATACGACAAAATGATCACTTTTAAGGGCAAAAAAATAATATAAGGGGATGCATTTATTAATGCAAACTAAACAATAATCGTGCATTATGGTGTGGTCAATAATTTTCCGACAAAAAAATACTACGTTTAAAAACTAACCCTTGAATAACAATGACAAACTTAAGACCTTTTCGAACTAAAAAATCGATACATTTTGAGAGATGAAATAGCATACAGTTTCCATAAAAGGGATACTTTTTATGACTCGAATCTAACAATTGCACTTATGTGAATATAACTGCATGGATTTTTTTTCGTGACACCAATAGTTCATCCCCTATTGAATTCCCAATATGACCAAATGCTGATTTTTAAGGACAACAAAAAAAAAAAATATAAGGGGACGAAAGTTAATCGATTATCACTCATTGTGATTTGATCAATAATTTTCTGACAAAAGAGTTATACTACAAATTAACTCCCTAAAAAAAGAGGCAAACCTCAAAATTTGACCAAAAAAAATGGATAAATTTTGAGGGATAAAATTGTATACAATTTCTTTATGAGGGTTTCTTTTTACGACATATTTATGGAAGATTTTTTTTTGTAAACCAAAATTCCGATAATACATTAAGCTTTAATTTGATCAAATATACAAATCATCGAGAAAAACTTTTGATTAGTTAGTCTGCATTTATACTGAAACCTTGTGTTTATCTTGCTTAGAAAAAACTTTTATAAAAAGTTTTTGGTTCATGTGTACTTTAGTACACCCACAATCTGACAACGTTACAATTTCGACTATTTTTTTAATTTAATTCGCGATTAAATTGATCCATAATGAAAATTTAGCCACAAGAGAGAATTATATTAGAAATGAATAAAAAAAAATATCGCGAATTAAATTAAAAACAAAGTCGAAAATGCAACGTTGTCAGATTGTGGGTGTGCTAAAGTACACTTGAGCCAAGCTTTTTTCCTCTAAAGGATACCTTTTCTTTTATTTTGAATAAAAATTTTAAAAATATTTGTACCGATTTTTTTTTTACTAAACAAGGTCTTTCATGGCGTACACAAATGTACAGTGGGTTGCATATGTACAAACAATGTATAACTTATTACTTGTTTTAAATCTTTAATTCATTTTGAAAAAGTTTTTTGGCATTAATACAACGTTTTTTTCAATTGTAAGTGTGCAAGGGTAAAATTTTCAATTTACACTGCATAAAAATAACTGAAAACTAACCCTAAAATCAGCCAATAATAAGCCAGTTTGGTTGATGAAAAATTATTGACTATTCATTATACTAAAAATATTATAGCCTTATCTTATTGCGATAAAAGATTTTAATAAATTGCCCAACCATCTTAAAACCCTTAGTTTTAGGCGAAAAAAGCTGAGGAAAATATTAATAAGCACAATGGGTACCTTTAGTGACTAAACACTGACATTATTTAGTTTTAAATTAAAATTGTATTTATTTATTCTATTGGTAATTCGGTTTTAACTTTGTTACTTTTAATTTTGTTAAACTGCTTTAAATACATGCAATGGTACATTGCACTACATTACAATTGTAATATTCCAGTTCTACGTACAAATGCTTTGCATCTCTGTAGAATTTCTACTGGAAGTAAATAATTAAAAATTTCTTCATTGAAATCACGAAATGCTCCAAAATCTTCATCTGTAAATAAAATATTCTGACAAAAGAATTATACTACCAATAAATTAACTCCCTAAAAAAGGAGACAAACTTCAAACCGTAATATTTGACCAAAAAAATAGATAATTTTGAGGGATGAAATTGCTTAAAATTTCTTTATGAGGATTTCTTTTTACGACTCAAAACATATTTATGGAAGATTTTTGTTTGTAAACCAAATTTCCGATAACACATTAAGCCTTAATTTAATCAAAAATACAAATCAACTATAAAAACTTTTGATTAGTTAGTCTGCATTTATACTGGTACCTTGTGTTTATCTTGCTTAGAAAAAACTTTTTTCTTCTAAAAGATACCTTTTCTTTTATTTTGAATAAAAATTTTAAAAATATTTGTACCGGATTTTTTTTTTCTAAACAAGATCTTTCATGGCATACACGAATGTACAGTGGGTTGCATATGTACAAAAAATGTATAACTTATTACTTGTTTTAAATCTTTAATTCATTTTGAAAAAGTTTTTTGGCATTAATACAACGTTTTTTTCAATTGTAAGTGAGCAAGGGTAAACTTTTCAATTTACACTGCATAGAAATAACTTAAAACTAACCTTAAAATCAGCCAATAATGCCAGTTTCATGCTCCAAAATCTTCATCTGTAAATAATTTCAATAAAAATTCAAACCAGAATAAAAACTTAAACTTGTTGTACAGTTATGACCTTACAGAAATATAAATTTGACATTGTTCTTAAAAAAAAGAAATAATTATAGTGGATAATTCAGAATGACATCTTGTCGTGCCAACTCTAACAACATAGGATCGTCGAAGAATTTATTAATGGAAACATCTTCACTAAGACCTTTTCGCCGCCGTGTTTTGACCATAAACTCCCGCGCTAAATGTGTCGCTGGTTGCGGTTCAAGAGGCCGAATCACTATACTCTTATCCAACGGATCTCCAGGTACAATCTGCCAGTGATGAAAAACAGATACACAAAACGCTTGTCCTTGTGTATGAGTCCTAAGATCAGTCTCAAACCCGAACGAATCAATTGCTGGAATAAAAGCTTTTATCGTATAAAGTGGCGAACCAGGAACAGGTGCATCTTGAGTGACATGACCACGACGTTTAGCCAAAACTGTATAAACAGCCGAGACACAATCAGCCGGAGCCTGGACCTCAACGAATAAATATGGCTCCATCAATCTTGGGGTCGCCATTAAAAATGCTGAATACGCAACTCGTCGAGCCGTGGGAATGATTTGACCTAAAAAAAATGTTATAAGAAATTGAAGAAATCAATTTTTTTTCTCTGAATACCTCCTCCTCGATGTAATGGTTCCTGAGCTATACTGGCATCTAAAATTTTAAACTTCACATTCCTAATCGGCTCTTCACAAAGCGGACCTTCCCTCGTTCCCCACTGGAATCCTTGAATAATTGAATCCTTAACCGAATTAAGCAATCCTTTATCAACTTCTGACGGTAAAGTGTCGTCCACCAAAATGTTAGGTCCGGTATTATCGGGACCGAAAGCCCATATAGAACGGGCCGCCAATAAATCCCAGTCGTATTTCGTTTGGAAAAATTCTCCCAACCGTTTCTTGTTCCAATTAATTTGAACAGTTTCGTTTTCAATATCCTCGGCTAAACCTTTTTCGAGCGGCTCCGCGATCATGGTTACTTTATTTTTCTTGTTGGGAGTCTCAGCGAAACATTTCAGCGATGAGGTTTCCACGACTGTTTCACAAAATGCCACCACAGGATCGGCGACTTTGATGTCAATTTCCGAATACATGCAACGTAAATCGTGCATTACACAGTCCAAATATAGTTCACCAGTACCAAGGATTATGTGCTCGCCGGATTCTTCGACTCGGGTCGCCAACAGAGGGTAACACTTGTTGACTTTTCGAAGACCATCTAACATCTTTGGTAATTCACTAGGATTTACTGGTTCAACTAAAATTAGGAATTAGTATACGTTTATCAAGTGCTAAATTTATAACGACATACCAGCAATTTTGATTACGGATTGTGTGTTAAACTTCAAAGGTCGAAAAATGTAAAGTTCTTCATGGATCGCAATATCCGTGATTGTTGCCGTTTTTACAATCGGTTGATCGATACCTTCGATCAAAACCCAATTTCCAGCAGGAACACGATTTAATTCAATTTTATATCTGAAAATTATTAATTAATACAACAGAACTAGCCAACAACGTGTTATCTAAAGCAGCGTTTTTCAACCGATAGGTCGCAACAAAAAATATTGGGCCGCAAGTGTATACATTAGGGTGGGTCAAAAAAATCGATTATTATTTTTTTTACAAGTGACACGGAAAAATGGGTTGCTAGACACCTTAAAAAAATTCTCACCAAGTATGAGCTCTTAATTTTAATAGGAAGATCCTCCGCATCGCAGATTTGTATCTTTTTCTCAGTCCAATAGAAAAAAATTCATACCTCATCATTTATCGATTGTACAGAAAAATGTTCTGAAATAATTTTTTAGGAAATTTAATGCTCTACAAAAAAGGTATTCTATATTTTTTCCGTAAGCCTCACCATTTGAAAGATATATAGGTTTTAATTTTGATTATTTTAAGACAAATTTCATTTTTGTTTATGAATTTTATAACTCGACAATAAATTACTCTTATGCAATGCGCAATAGAAATTTTTCTTGGAAATTAACTGCTCTACAAAAATGGTTTCTTATGTTTTGGCGATTAAATTAACCCTTCAAAAAATATTCATCATCAAACTTTTATGTGTACGGGTTTTAAAAGTTTTTGATGAGATATTCGAATAATTTCTTGAAAAATAAACAAAAGTAATTCGTAAACTTGAAAAATATTTTGAAGTTTCTCAGTTGATAAAAACTAAAATTCGTGTAAATTTTCTCAAAAATTATAAATTAAATTGAAATTTTTCGAATATCTCATCAAAAACTTTTAAAATCCGTACACATGAAACTTTGATGATGAATATCTTTTGAACGGTTAATTTAATCGCCAAAACATAAGAAACCATTTTTATAGAGCAGTTAATTTCCAACAAAAATTTGTATTGCGCATTGTATAAGAGTCATTTATTGTCGAGTTATAAAATTCTTAAACAAAAATGAAATTTGTTTTAAAATAATCAAAATTAAATCCTAAATATCTTTCAAATGGTGAGGCTTACGGAAAAAATATAAAATACCTTTTTTGTAGAGCATTAAATTTCCAAAAAATTTCTTAGTTAGAATTAGAATTTTTAGTTTAATGCAAATAACTTAGGACCTGTGAAAAATATCAAAAACTTTTATAGAGATAAGTTATAGAAAATTGAACGATCTACAAAAAAGGTCTCGAACAAGTTTTTGATATATTTATTCCTTCAAAAATTATTCGAGGTCCATGTTGAAAAAAAGAGAAACTTTAATATTTTTTCAATTTTTTGGCGCAATCATCGATTTTATGAGAAAATTTTACAGGACATTTTTTGTAGAGCACTTTTTTTCCTATAACTTATCTCGATAAAAGTTTTTGATATTTTTCACAGGTTCTAAGTTATTTAATTAAAATAAAAAAAATAATTTTTATGTTAAAAATATAATTAACGGAATTTTCAGTTTAATGCAAATAACTTAGGACCTGTGAAAAATATCAAAAATTTTTATAGAGATAAGTTATAGAAAAAAAAGTGCTCTACAAAAAATGTCCTATAAAATTTTCTCATAAAATTGATGGTTGCGTCAAAAAATTGAAAAAATATTAAAATGTCTCTGTAGTTCAACTTTGACCTCGAATAACTTTTGAAGGAATAAATATATCAAAAACTTGTTCGAGACCTTTTTTGTAGATCGTTCAATTTTCTACAAGAATATACCTTGGTCATTCCGAAATATTGTCACCAACGTGAGCTATAAAATTACAAAGTGCAAGAGAATATTGTTCCCATGTTATTTAAATGGAAAATCGAAATTTTCGATGCGGCACCTCTTAATATTAATATTAAGAGCTTAAACTTTCACAGGATTTTTTTTTGTCGTTTCCAACAATATTTTCGATATAATTAAGAAAAAAAAATCATAATTTTTTTGAAATCAGTCTACAACACAATAGTGATTCAAAAAAATAAAACATTTCTTGCAAACAGGCTGAAAAGTTTTGTTTTGACGTAAAAAGACACCAGTTAAAATTTCAACTCTTAATATTAATATTAAGGTTGTCCTCATCGCATTTTTTTATTTCCCATAAGAATGACATGGGAAAAGTTATTTTTACTTCTTCTGATTTTTATACCGTTGAAACGATTATTTAAATAATAAATCTCTTCTATGATCTTTATAGAGAATTAAACGCTCTACAAAAAAGGACTGATAACATTTTTTGATTAGTCCATGTGTTCAAAAGTTATTCAAGATCAAAGTTCAATTCTTTAATATTTGTTCAAAAAGAAATAATCATAAAAATTTAATAAAAAAAATCATTTGTTGAAATCTCTCACAAATCAAACTCATATTTGATAAAAAGTTTGACCCCTATTTTAACACTGAAACCAACAGTTTTGGTATAATATACAAATCTTTAATCATGATCAAATTTTTAAAGAATTGAATTTTGATCTTGAATAACTTTTGAACACATGGACTAATAAAAAAATGTTATCAGTCCTTTTTTGTAGAGCGTTGAATTTTCTATAAAGATCATAGAAGAGATTTATTATTTACATAGTCGTTTGAACGGTATAAAAATCAGAAGAAGTAAAAATAACTTTTCCCATGTTATTCTTATGGGAAATAAAAAAATGCGATGAGGACAACCTTAATATTAATATTAAGAGCTGAAATTTTAACTGGTGTCTTTTTACGTCAAAACAAAACTTTTCAGCCTGTTTGCAAAAAAAAAAAATATTTTTGAACACCCTAATATACATTTGTATGTTTTTTATTATTCAATATTGTAGTCATTAGTCATGTAAAAAAATGTTCAATATATAAAATGATAATAGTGAATTTTATTATTTTTTCAAGGGCCGAGCTTGAAAAAAAGAAAAAAAAATTTTTGGTTCGCCTGACATTTTCGGTAGAATAACGCTGATCTAAAGCATATGTTAATAGAACTTTTAAAATACAGAACCCTAAAAATGTCTCATAAACTTAGCTTGAAAGTTTCGCAAATATTACAAACCTTGCTTCGAATATCCACAATCGACCCACCGTCAAAATTCGACTGTCTTCTTCATCTTGCAACGTGTAATTTTCCCCCAAAATTCGCACTTCTTGATTGGCATGAATTGTTCCACTCAAAACACGCGCTAGAACTTGGAAGAATGTGCATTCCTCGGTCGGATACATTTTCGAACTGTGCACCATAAGTCGACCTTCTGGATCACATCTGGCCATATCGTCAAAAAGCTTACTTTCACTAGGTCCGGTGTAGATGTGTTCAACTTTCTTTCGTGCATTTTCAATCGGCGATCTTATATGCTGAACACACATATCCACAAAACCGCTACAATCTCCCAAAAATTTCTCACAAACTAGACGCAACAATGGACGAATATTAATCTTCATTTCTTCCTTGGAAAGATGAATACCCAATTCGTATAACACTGATGGTAAAGTGGAATCCACATCGCCAACTACTTGAGAAAATATTTTATACAGTGGTTCCAATATAAACTCGATAAAGCTGCGCTGAGCAGAATTGTGTGGCGGTTTCTTAGTGAATTTACGCCTGAAATTCGAAAAAGTTACAAAAGTATTTAAACTGATTATTGATTCAACCGTACGTTTTGGAATTAAAATATATATCGCCCCAAAGTCTTCGAGAAAATTCTTCAACATTAACTCCTCCATAAGTTTGTTCATAAATGCTGGCGAAAGATTTCAATGTAAAACAAAATCCATATTGAGCACTGGCAAAACAAACATTTCCAATAGTTGGAGAAACAATTTGAGGATTTTCTTCGTCTGAATACATACTAAAAAATAAATCAAATGAACATAAAGATTTTTCACTTCGATAATTACTTTTCGTACCTTAATAATCCGTTTATTTCTTCAATAATATGTCTTAATTTATAGTACGCATCTTGCGGTGGTAGTTTTAGTTCCAGAATCAATCGATCGATTTTATTAATACAAATAGTGATTCCCATTTTTTCATGGACTGCATGCTTTAATAAGCGTTCCGTATTCAACATAACACCTTCAGCGGCATCAATGAACAAACAAACTCCGTCTGATAAACGCATCGCGGCTGTAACTTCGTCCGAAAAATTTACATGGCCTTAAAAAAAATGACGGTTCAAATTCGAACTCAATAAAAGACCCCAAATTTTACCAGGAGTATCAAAAATGTTCATCAAGTACGACTTGTATTTGATGTCCGGCAAGACCAGAGTCACTGGAACGGCTTTGATTCCGACCCCACGTTCCTGTTCCGTAAATAAAGTGTCAGTGTAGCGTAAATTTTTTTCTTCCAAATTTTTAAAAGTTGGATGTGTTTGCCGAATAAGACAATCGACGAACGTCGTTTTGCCATGGTGAAGATGTCCAACGAGGGCCACGTTACGAATCAGGGCAGCATTGTCCATCATGTCTGCTAAAAATCTGAAAAAGGAAAATCAGTTATAAGATTTTTGAACAATTAACATCATGAATTCTTAAAATTATTAATTTATCAAATAAAAACCACATTTTCGGTCGGTTTTTAATTTATTTCTTAAAAACAGTGTAGTGAATTCAAATAAACTTATGCAAAATTAGTTCCCTGAAGTTTAAACTTCATACTTTGAAAGTTAAAAATGCCTGATAGCATTTTTTTCCTAATAATAATAAATTTAGACTGTTCGATTATTAAATCTCCGTGTAAAATCATAGTATTTTTTAATTGCAATAACCATTTAACGACTTAGTGAATCCCTTAAAAATTTTCACAGGTGCTTTAGCATTGAATAAGGAACATTCTCCTAAATTTTTAGTTACCAGGTAAAATTTGACATACCTCTATAACATCTTTAAAAAAAAATATTTTATACTCAATAAAGTAGCCTTAAGTTTCGCGTTGGTTTCATTTCTCTAGCCAAATTAGTTTTTGAGAAATATTACTTGAAAAAATAGTCAAACGGGCGGACAATTTTGCCCATATCTCAAAAGTTAACGGGGAATTAGGTCACGAAAATATTAACATAAGTATAGATATTTTAGCATAAGCTGCAATATAGGTTCCCATTCGGGAACCCCAATTCGCCTACTGATTCAACCCTACGGTGCACTATCTATTACTGAAAATCAATGGCTGTAATATAGAAGGACAAGAGAGTAGAAGAACTCAGTAATTATTTTTTTTTCACCAAAAAAATTAAGACCAAGTTTACTTGTAAGGGACTGTATAACTATGTTTAGGTATTAACGATTGTTAAAGATTGAACCAACAGTGAATGCCAAAAGAATATCTCAAAAACTAGGACAGGCTGTACTGATCAATTTAACAATAACACAAATTTTCAAAGTTTCGTTGAATATTTTTCCATTTATTGACGAACAAAAGTTCGTCAATAAATGAAAGTAATGGCAATCCTGGGACCCCTGGAGCAATCAATTTTAACCATATCAAATGGCTTAATCAGTGGCGTAGCTACCTAGGTGCCCCGGGGTCCTCGACTCCTAACCAGAAATCTCGATCAAACTGAACTTTTGGAAATTCAGTTGGAAGTTCACCAATTATGTAAGGAAATAATGAGCAAATATGGAGTGCTAGAATGTGACCTAACGGAACTATTTACAGCAATGTTATTATTCTTTACAATTCCTGTCACTTCTGCAGCACCTGAAAGGTCATATAGCAAATTAAAAATAATAAAAAAATATTTAAGAAATAATATGGGTCAAACTTGACTTCGATAATTATCGCTAATAGCAATTGAAAACCAAATCGCATCAAGTCTGGATTTAAACGAAGTCATTGATACTTTTGCGAAAACTAAAGCTGGGAAAAAATTGTAAAAATAATTGTTATTTAGTCAGTCGGTAGGCCCGACCTTTATATAATAAACCCTTGAATTTTCTCTATTTCGTTTTATTAGCCAAACCTACACCAAGTATTAATTGTAATTTATGTTGTTACTGTTTAATATTTTTATTACCTGCCCTGCAGTGCACAAAAAAGAGCTTAAGTAGCTTAGCATTTTTAAAGTATTTGTATATTTCATATTTTAATTTGATAAAATCTAATCAGTTTACATAGCAGTGGGGCCCCATTTTTTAATTTGATCTAGGGCCCTTGGTTACCTAGCTACGCCACTAAGCTTAATATGCAACTATTATAACATCAAAGCATTGGAATTGCCTATACTAACGGTACTAAAACTGAAATTAAAACAAACCATTAATTGTATGAAACACAAACTTTACACTATTTAATTTAAATAAATTAACTTTTATCTTATTTTGATTTGGTATCATAAACAATACAAACTAAATTATTAAATCTCTAAGCAAATATTTGGGGTAAAAGTGATTTATTAATTCACCTCAAGATTAATACGTCCATTAGGGTGATTTTTTTTGACTCTTTTTGGTTCCATTGTGAAATTTTGTTGGAAATACCAAAATAAAATTTCTCTTAAAGTTTGAGCCCTTAATATTAATTTTAAGTCCTCGACCAAGACGTGTAAAGATTTCCTATTGAAAATAAACGGAAACTCTGATTTTTTTATTTTTAAATTTCTATATCTCAGCGGCATTTCATGAAATCGTTTTTACCGAAGATGGTTTTTTCTCAGAATTAAACGCTCTACAAAAGTGTCCATTGCGACAAAGTCGTAACTCACACCGGTGAGGTAGTACGGGCCACTGAACCTGATTTTTCCATAAAATTCAAGGCTTAATATCTCGTTTAATATCGCGATTTGGTCTACAGAAACTTTTTTGTAGGAAATCAAATTCTCTACAAGTTTTTTATTTATAATTTTTCCGTAGCTTTTGTTATTTACGAGATAAATGCAAAAAAAAACGCGAATTTTATGGAAAAATCAGGTTCAGTGGCCCGTACTACCTCACCGGTGTGAGTTACGACTTTGTCGCAATGGCCACTTTTGTAGAGCGTTTAATTCTGAGTCATAATCATCTTCGGTAAAAGCGATCCCATGAAATGTTGCTGAGATATAGAAATTTAAAAATAAAAAAATCAGTTTCCGTGTATTTTTAATGTGATATCTTTACACGTCTTGGTCGAGGACTTAAAATTAATATTAAGGGCTCAAACTTTGAGAGAATTTTTTTTGGTATTTCCAACAAAATTTCACGATGAGACCAAAAAAAGTAAAAAAATATCACCCTAACGTCCATACTTGATTATTATTATTATAATTAGAAAAAAAATGATTTTATCAGTTTTTATTGTTATCTACTGTAGTACCGTTATATTGTCGAGTTTGTTTTTAATTTAATACCCGAATAAATCGGCCTCTAATGAAAATTTAGGTGTAAATAATAAAATTATAGCATATAGGAATTGAATTAATAAAAAATCGCGAATAGAATAAAAAACAAAGTAGCAAATACAATGTTATTAGATTTGACTGTTTTAAAAGTTTCATAACGCCGTTAAAGATGTATAACTTCAAAAAGTATTTTTTCAATTTTAAATGATCGATAAGAATCCGTCTTCTAATCATGGCGCGGAAAGAACCATAGTATCTTCAACTTTTGGACTAGGAAACAAATTTTATTTCGCCTCGACTACGTGGACTTACTCCATGCTGTAGGTGGTTTCCGGGAGTTCCTGTTCCTTCAGCTGGAACTTCTTTTTCTTTACAGGTTCAATCAATGGCTTATCCAGAGGTTGGGCATCTTCTTCTTGCACAATAGTCTCAACGTCCGGACCATAAATTTCCAGTGCTGATGGATAGTAGCGCTTATCCTCGTGCAGTACTACAGCCATTTGGGTCTGTTCACTCTCTTGATCGTCCATAGCATCTTCCTATACAATAAAAAATGTTATTTTATTTCTTTAATAAATATTCTTAATCTGTAATTTTTACATCGTATTCTTGGGCATTTTCGCCTTGGTCGTAATTTTCTTCATCCGGCTCATTATCATCGTCGTCGCTGTCCAATTCCGGACCGATATAGTTACCAAACTCGTCATATAAATCAGCGTCCATCTAATCAAAAAAAAATTAAATAAATTTTCCACTTTTTTTTAAATGTAAAATTTAGCGATACTTACATTGATTCCTTTAAAACAATAATCCCATGAGTTGTTTATACACAAAGTTGGGTTAAGTTTGGAAACGAATTCGTACTACGAATGGCGCTTGACGTGAAAGACAAAGATAACGAAATTATATGAAGAAATGAAAAGAGAGAGATAGATTATTATAAGATGTACCTGATTTTAAATGCTTATAATTTGCAGGTAATCAAGTTTTAATTTAATCAATTCTTGCTATGTTTGAAAAAATCAATGTTGACTATTAATTAAATTTTAGTCAATTTAAAAAAAGAGGCATGCTTGAGAATTTGAAGTTGTCGAAAGTTTTAAGTTGGCAATGGTTGCCTAACGATAATTCATTTATTTTAAACATCGTATTGTCTTTTTTTCTCTTTACATAAGTGAATTACTATTCGCTCGCTTTTCAACAAGAGAATCAATACGCGTGCGTACAATTTGAAAATTATCGTCGGCGTTATTTTATTTTCCGTTTGTATTTGTTTGTAGTTTTGGTATACGCGTTGTTTTATCCGTTTCGCGAACTTTAAATATGTATTTCTCTATATTTTAACGAAATAACTTTAATATATTTGTAATATTATTATTTTTTTGACGTTTACAAGTGCTGTTTTCTACTAATTGTAAGTGTAACAGTGTGTGCGGTGAATTAAATGTACTTTTCCGTATGTTTTTGGCGGGATAAAGTTATTACGTAATTTGTTGATAAAAGTGTGAAAATTTTGACTGATGTTTTCCTTAACGGTGATTAAACCGAATGGGAATGAGGGTGCAATCATCCCCTTGGCCAAGAAAAGTGTTGTGCTGGGAAATTTCGACACTTGCGATATTCGCATTAAGCGTCCAAATGTCGCCGATCGACAATGTGAAATTTTGATCACTCGCGAAAAAGAGGTTCGTATTGACTTGTTTTTAAGCAGAAAGGGTTTAATTTGTCAATTTTTTCTAGGCATTCATTAAGAATCTGAACCCAGCTTTGCCGATCACTGTCGATGACAAGCTTGTATCTAGCCAGGACTACACACGGTTGCTTCGCAACCAAGTAATCGATATCGATGGACGTAAATTCATCGTTAAAACCGCAAATAAAGTACGGCCGTCCGGGATTATTTCGAAAGTTCACAGGAAATCCATGTGTAACAAGTTCAATCAATCCGATAATGTCACATCAACATTTCAATGGGAAGTTGAAAACAATGAAAACATCCCGAAAAGTGCTGGTCACTCCCGAAAGCGTGCTTCGAAATCCTGCTCGGACACATCTGAATCCAACTTGATCGAGTTTTCTCCAAGTTCCAGCCGAAGAACTCGAAGTTTTCATCAATCTCGATTGTCCCAAACTCCGTTGCAAACTTCCAAGACATTTGTGTTGGACAGCAACTATTCAATGATTTCGGACGACGGAAGCCAGTCTGTCGACCATCTACACAAATCAACTTCAGCTTTCGAATCTGCTCTGGACGAATCCAAGGACGAGGAAGACGGTTGTATTACTCCGACCAACAACATTTCAGTTTCGGTCGAATCAGTAAAACGTTTACATTCGGCCGCGCGAAAATCAGTTTTAAAAGTCCACGACAAGTCAATGAACACTTCCAAAGCCACCACTGAATACGCCACCCCAAATATCTCCGTATGCAATCTTGTCACTCCAGAAAATTCAAAAAATGCAACCCTTAAATCCACACGAGCCTCCAACTGTATCAATTTAAGCCAAACCCAAGATATTCTCAACACTCCAAAAAGTGTTAAAACTCCTAGAACTACTCCACGTTCCATTTTAACTCGATCTCGACTATCATCCCATTTTTCCAATGTAAACGAATCAACTGTTGATCGCACTCTACCGGCTGATTTAATTGAACCACATCAAAACACCTCAAACATCACTCTGGATCGCTTCATCTCTTCCGAATCTCTGGTCGGAAATTCATCTAAATCTCAAATTAACCGCTGGATTGAAAATTCTGCCAACAACCGCAGTCTAGCCAAACCCGAGTCGTTTATCGGAGATCAAGACACCCCACACAGCACTCCTAAATCTGCACCGAAAAGAAAATCAACTCGAAAATCATCCTCGAGACTATCACAAAGTTTAACCACTCCGAAAATATCAAATGAAAACTATTTAGACGTTCAAGAGAAATGTAACACTCCCTTAACTCCTTCGTTTAATTCATCCATAACGAAAGTGTCCAGCACTCCGCTGGTGGTTCAAAAGAAACACCCCACCCCGATTCGCCTAACGAAATTAATTGAATTAGAATGTTCTCCACAAGAAAAAAGTGGTCCTGATTCAAAACTGAATTCAACACCGATTAATTCCAGTGGAAATTTAGATAAGGTGTTCAAAACGCCGCAAACCTTGCCCCGCATCAATTCGAATCGGAAGCGCAAAATGAGAAGTTCGCTGAAGAAGTCACTCGTGCCGGAAATTATCAATTTGTGCGATTCGACTCGAATGAGTAAATCGATTTTTTCGCCGTTGAGTGAAAAAAAATCGCGGAATTCATCGCTGGTTTACGACACTCCGGTGCATAAAACTTCCGAAACGATTACGATCATTGATTTGGTCACTCCGCGTGAATCGGTTGCCAATTCCAATGAAAAATCTTTGATTCTTTTTGATAATATCAACGAGTCGGAAGTGGAAGAAAATTTATTGAGTATCCCAAATAAATCACGGAAATCGCACTCTTTCCGAGAAGTTATCGATTTGGAAAATGCAAGTGGAATTGATAACAGTTTTGCATCATCGACTGCAAGTAAAAAGCGAAAGAGTCTCAGAAAATCTGTGGTTGATACCGAGAATATCGTCCTCGAAGAATCTCTCACCGAAAATATACCGAAAAACGTGACATTCGATTCAGAAAATGTAAGTGGAGTAACAAGTTTTTTGGAGGCCACTCCAAACAAAACGTACACGAAAAATGATTCAAAGTTAATTGTTGCCTCAGAAGAAAAAAAATCGACCAGAAGTAGAACCAAACCTTTGGAGAAGTCTCCCACAAATAACCTGACCGATGTGAGTGGAGTCAAAAATTTATTTGCCACCCCGCAAAATCAACCGTCTAAAAGGAAATCGATGAGAAATTCAACATTAATAGAAACGGGATTGGACAACTTATTTACAACTCCCACAACAGAAAAATCGGTGCAAAAAGGTCCTGAAGAAACTTTACCGCAAGATGCAACTCCAAAATCCAATAAAAAAATCCAAACACCAATTTCTTCTACCCAAAAACGAGGTCAAACACCGAAAAATGATCTTCCTGAAGACGAAAAATCTTTGCGAGTCACTAGAAGATCAATGGTTTTGTCTTCTGAGAAGAACGTGTCTGTTTCCTCTGGAAGAAATTCAGGAAAAACGCCGAAGAATGACCTGGAAAATTTGAGCAGCGTTAAGAATCTTTTTGCCACTCCTATGATGGAAAATCACAACCAATCGTCGAACGAAGAAAGTTCTTCCAAAAATAAAAGAAAAAGTGGACGAAACTCTACAATAGTAGAACCTGGTTTGGATCAATTATTTGCAACTCCTGTTCAAGAAAAAGTTGAAAACTTGACTTTACCGTCTTCTGATAAATTGCCAACTCCACAAAGCGCTAAACCAGGTGAAGCATCGTTTTCCTCCAGCAAATTGCGAGGTCGAACTCCAAAGAATGATTTACAAGATGTGAGTGCCTTGGATGTTTTGTTCGTGACTCCCCAGCACGAAAAATCTTTACGGACAACCAGAAAATCAATGGTTTTGTCTTCTGAGAAAAACGTGACCATTTCCTCTGGAGGAAGTTCTAAAAATTTACGAAAAACTCCGAAAAATGACTTGGAAAATTTGAGCAGCATTAAAACTATCTTTGCCACTCCTTCCATGGCGACTCCCAACCAATTTTCTAACGAAGACACTTCTTTCAAAAGTAACAAAAAACGAGGACGAAACTCTACATTGGTAGAATCTGGTTTGGATAACTTATTTGCAACTCCTGCTCAAGAAAAATCAGCAGATGTTCAACCAGAAACTTTGTCCAAGGAAATCACGCCGAAAACCACCGAAAAAGTTGGTAAATCCACTCGAACTTCATCGGCAAAACTGCCAACTCCAAAATCTGCTAAACAAACCAGCGAAGCGCTGATTTCCTCCAGCAAATCGCGAGGTCGAACTCCAAAGAATGATTTGCAAGATGTAACAGCTGATGAAACTTCTGAAAAATCAAGAAAAACTTCTAATTCTTTCACCACGTCATTGATTGATGGCCAGAAGAGTGTTAACTATTCAGCCATCCAAGATTTTTCATTTGACCGGTTGTTTGCAACTCCGCAAATCGATCAACATTCAAGAACAACTAGGAGATCTATAGTTATGCGGTCTCAAGAAGATTTGTCAACCAAGAGCAAATCTCGAAAAGAAAAAACCCCAAAGAATGATCTTCGTGATGTGAGTGCTTTGGATATCTTATTCGCGACCCCTCACAATGAAAAATCGTTTCGAACAACCAGGAAATCAATGGTTTTGTCTTCTGAAAAAGATGTCGTTTCTTCTGCAGGAAGTTCAAGAAAAACTCCCAACAATGATTTGAGTCACGTAAGCAGTGTGAAAACACTTTTTACCACTCCTTTAATGGAAAACCTTAACCAATCTTCTAACGAAGAAACTTCATCTAAGAGTAATAGAAAAAGAGGACGAAATTCTACTTTAGTGGAACCTGGTTTGGATAACTTATTTGCAACTCCTGCAGAAGAAAAATTGGCGGAAATGAAGTCAGAAAATTTAATTTCTGAAATCACTGGAAAAATTGGTAGTTCCAAACGAATTTCAGAGAAACGAGGTAGTTTCAAAAATACTCCAAATAGTAGCGTTCTTAAGGACTTATCGATCGTTTCTTCTGGAGGAAACATTAAATATTCTAGAAAAACTTCGATAAATGATGTGGAAAATGTGAGTTCCATGAAAAATTCTTTCGCCGCTTCATTGATGGAAGGCCAAAAGAGTTATAACCATTCAGCTATCGAAGATTTTTCATTTGATCGTTTGTTTGCTACTCCACAAATCGATCATTTTTCCAGATCAACCAGAAAATCACTTGTTATGCGATCCCAAGAAGATTTATCAACCAGCAGGAGACCTCGAAAAGAAAAAACACCGAAGAATGATCTACGTGATGTGAGCGGATTGGACATCTTTTTTGCTACCCCATTTGCCGAAAACAAACAAAAATCTACCCAGAAAAATGTTGATGAAGATAAATCGCCGAATATAACCACTGCACAGGATAGTTTGGCTAATTTATCAGGACTCGATACTTTAATTGCTTCTGCCAAGAAAATTACCTCCGAATCAAAGAAAATTAAAACCAAAAAAGTGCAGAAATCTCCTAGAAATGATCTTCTCGATATTAGTGGGGTGAAGAATTTGTTTGATTCACCTAAAACCACGGTGGTAGTGGTTGAAAAATCGACCAAAAAATCTTTGAGGTCAAAAGAAAAACTGTCTGAAGTTGGGGGGGAAAAGGAAAGTTCAAGTGTTATTGAAGAAAGCGATGTAGATGTTCCAAGAAGAACGAGAAGAGGTCAAAAAAATTTGGCTGAATCTTCCGAAATTAAGGAAACAAAAGAAAGGGCATCCCGAAGAGGAGTCTCAAAGACATCTAAAGTACAGCAAAAGCCAGAAAAATCTACTGAGGAAACTGTAGAACCATCAGCTTCAAAGATTTCAGTTAATTCACTTCCAGCAGAAGTCGATGAGCCAGAACTTTTGGAATCAAAAGAGGACCAAATAAGTGAATGGAAAAAACAAGATTCCATAAAGACGTATAGTTCTCCTAAAAAGTCGTTATCTCCAAAGAAACACGGAACCAAAAAACCGGTTGAAGAAATTTCGGAAAATGTAGAAGAAGAACCGAAACAGAGGAAAACACGACGAGGAAATGTTCAGAAAAAAGACGTGGTAGAGGAGGAGGAGGTGAAGGAAGAGGTAAAAGTAGAAAAGCGAGTAACTCGCGGAAGAGCCACGCAAAAAACTGTCGAAGCGAAACCTGAAGTTGCCAAAAAACCGAACAAACGTAAAGTGAGCGATGTGCCAAAAGAAGTTGAACCCGAAATAGAAGAGCCTGAAGTTAAGGTTAAAAGGACCTCGAAAGAAATGCCCGAGAGAAAAACTACAAGAGGTAAAAAAGTTCAAGAAACTGTTGAGGTTTCTAAAGAAGTTGAGGAGCCTGTGGAAGTTAAAGAAACCAAGCGGACGACACGAAGAAAAGCCACGGAACCGAAAGAAGAACCAGCCAAGCCCACGCGTTCCACACGAAGTTCCAAACTCAGCGTAGAATCCCACGTCGAAGAAGTGGAAAAACCAACCAAACGTGGTGCCCAGAAAAAAGCACAACCCACCAAAGACGAGGCCAAGGAAGACACTCCTCAACCACCACCAAAACGACAAACACGCCAGAAAAAAACGCAAACCGAGGAGAACATCACGAAAAAACCATCGAAACGAGTGCAAATTTTAGAGCCGCATGATCTAATCCTGGAGGCTCCGACCACCATAAAAAAGAAACGAATGCTTTTCACGCCGAAAAAAGAGGGCATCGACACCAACGAAGAACGCCACAACATAAGCATAGAAATGTTTTCACCGCAAGTAGATCCTTGGTCACAACTCCACAAACCGATGGAAAAACCCAAAGTGACTAGAGCCCGCAAACGATTGATTCCGGAACCTGAAAAAATCGAAGAAATTGTCACAAAAACCACCACAAAAGTAACAAGAAAAGGCAAAACGGTCACTAATGTTGTCACAAAACAGGTCGACACAAAAACAGAAAGTTTATTTTCACCGAGAAAAACGAGATCGAGAACCAATAAATAATTTTTTCAATAATTTTATTTAATTTTTTTTTTATTAAAATCAAGAATAATTGACGTATTAGGTTCATTATTGTTGGTGTATATTATATTATTTTTCAATATTATACATGTTTTAATATAAATATACTAATATAAGTAATTAAATATGATATCAGATATTTTGTAACGAATATTTCAATAGATGTGTTTGATGTACAATGTGGAAAATGCTTTCATTGTTATTGAAATATTTTTAATCACTTTAGAAAAGTGCAAATTAAAATACTTATCTTTAGTTACTTTTATTTTTCATTTGGTCAATGACAATATTGCTTTACTTTATATTAACTGTAAAAGATAAAAAAAAATATATAAGTAAATTTATTGATTTTTTTTAATTTCTTAAAACCTGTTTTATAACTTTTGCAGGTGTCTCAAAATATTAACAAATATTTTGAAAAATTCAAAATTATTGGATAGGATTCATTTATTTCTTGGGAACAAGAAATAAATATTCTTTTCGGAAGAGTTTAATCGGATCCAGTGAAGGATTAAAGCTAAATCAGGTCCTAGGTAACATTGTAGTTTATTAATCAATTTGGCATAATTTGGATACGTTTTAGTAATACAGAGGTGTGAAAATTATTAGACTCAAAAGAAATTTTTTATTTTTTTTCTAGCAATCCAGACTTTAAAACTTCCATCAGTTATGGTTTGGAGCTGAATGCCAGTAAAGGGCAAGGTTTATAAAATACACAGGTGGCCTCATAGTGGCTACGTGACGTATCCAGAAGAACTTCGTTCATATCTTCAGACTTATTCAATTTCAAAATTCTTCGTATGACGTCATTTTTTTTTTCTAATGGAGCAACCCGGGTAATTTACAAACCTTGAGCAAAGGGTACCAGTAGGATATACATTGTGGAAGGTACCATGAGGCAAGATCAATATATGCAAGTCTTGGAAAAGAGGCTATTGCCTCAAACTAAAGAGTGGTTTCCGGAAGAAAATTTTATCTTTATGCAGGATGGAGCTCCTTGTCATAAAGCCCAAAAAAGTTATTGATTTCCTCAAAAATTCTAACGTTAATGTGGCTTCTTGGCCAGGAAATAGTCCTGATGCTAATTTCATAGAAAATTTTTGGGCCATTGTGAAGAAAAATCTAAAAAAAATAAACTATTACAACACGGGTGGATCTGATTACCGAACTTATTAAGATTTGGCATCATTATAAAATATAAATGAAAAAAATAGTATAGAGTATGCCAGGGTGAGAAAAATAAATTATAAACAATAAGGGGTACCATACAAAAGATTATATGAGTGAAATTATTGTAGTTTTTAAATTTTTTTTTCTTGAGTTGTCTTGGGTCGAATAATTTTCACACCTCTGTAATTATAAATATTACGTTTTTCTGTTAAATCGAATTTAAAAACCTAATTTTCAGGTACATACATAAAATATATTTGTACTTCAAATCGATATTTATCGATATACTGATTCGATTAAACCTTTTTTGTTCGTCAATAAATGAAAGCAATGGCAATCCTGTGGCCCCTAGAGCAATCAATTTTAACCATATCAAATGTATTAGCTTAATATGCAACTACTATAACATCAAAGCATTGAAATTGCCTATCCTAACAGTGCTAAAAATAAAATTAAGACAAATCAATAATTTATTGTTGGAAACACAAACTTTTCACACTTTTTAATTTAAATAAATAAACTTGTTTCTTATTTTGATATTTGGAATCACAAAAAATACAAATTATTGGTGTCATCTCTTAGGAATTCCTTAAACTTTTAGCAAATGGTTGGGGTAAAAGTGATTCATTAATTCAACTCAAAATTTTTTTATACGTCCATACCTGGTTATATTTATATTCGTTAGAAAAAAAATTACTTTATTAGTTTCTATTGTTATCTACTGATCAATCAATTGATTTATTCAGGATGATCAAATAAAAAATTGAATTTATTTGCCAACTTATCTTTAAAAAAAAGAAGTAAAAATTTAAAAGTTCATTTTGTTCTGGTTGCTTTAGTGTCAAAGATGCATTCCGGTCTATTAAATCTAATGTTGAAAAAACCATGAAATTTGAAAATAATTAAAACAGAGCATAGATCAATTTTGTCATAGTATCACTGAAGAGTTCTGAAAATCTATCAGGAAACAATTTTATGTCATTCACTAAATGTGTAGAGTTTAAGAAAATGCTTGATATTTGGGGAACCACAAGCGTTGACGCAAAAACTTGATGACCTATCTAATAAAATGTAATAAAATTAAAAATTTGGAAGAAAAGTGGGTTCCATACAAAACATCCCACGAAAATTGTAACTGTTGAAGACAACAAAACAAGGAGAAACGGTCTGGAATGTTTTATACATAGTGTACCATAAGTTGCAGTCCAATAGTCTAACGATTATTTCCAGCCCTATTTTGATTAGGTAAAATTAGATCAATTATTAAAAAATAAATTTACCACCATAGGTCAGAATTGAGTCCGAATAAAATTGAG
Source organism: Sisyra terminalis (assembly GCA_958496175.1). Classification (NCBI taxonomy): domain Eukaryota; kingdom Metazoa; phylum Arthropoda; class Insecta; order Neuroptera; family Sisyridae; genus Sisyra; species Sisyra terminalis. The sequence continues at coordinate 7,933,333 of OY292278.1, forward strand.
TCCGATTCAAAAAAAATTTTTTTTTTTCTTAATTTTATCGAAAATATTGGTGGGAATAACAAAAAAAAAATCCTGTGAAAGTTAAAGCTCTTAATATTAATATTAAGAGGTGCCGCATCGCAAATTTCGATTTTCCATTTAAATAACATGGGAACAATATTCTCTTGCACTTTGGAATTTTATAGCTCACGTTGGTGGCAATATTTCCGAATGACCAAGGTATATTCTTGTAGAAAATTGGACGATCTACAAAAAAGGTCTCGAACAAGTTTTTGATATATTTATTCCTTCAAAAGTTATTCAAGGTCAAAGTTGAACTAAAAATAAATATTAATGTTTTTTCTATTTTTTGACGCAACCATCAATTTTATGAGAAAATTTTATAGGACATTTTTTGTAGAGCACTTTTATTTCTATAACTTATCTTTATAAAAGTTTTTGATATTTTTCATAGGTCCTAAGTTATTTAATTAAAATAAAAAAAAACATGTTAAAAATATAATAATTCAGAGAAATTTCAGTTTAATGCAAATAATTTAGGACCTGTGAAAAATATCAAAAACTTTTATAGAGATAAGTTATAGAAAAGAAAGTGCTTTTCAAAAAATGTCTTATAAAATTGTCTCATAAAATTAATGGTTGCGTCAAAAAATTGAAAAAATAATAAAATTTCTTTTTAGTTCAACTTTGACCTCGAATAACTTTTGAAGGAATAAATCAAAAACTTGTAACAGATCTTTTTTGTAGATCGTTCAATTTTCTACAAGAATATATCTTGGTCATTCCGAAATATTGCCACCAACGTGAGCTATAAAATTCCAAAGTGCAAGAGAATATTGTTCCCGTGTTATTTAAATGGAAAATCGAAATTTGAGATGCGGCACCTCTTAATATTAATAATAAGAGCTTAAACTTTCACAGGATTTTCTTTTTGTCATTCCCAATAATATTTTCGATATAATTAAGAAAAAAAATTCATCATTTTTTTTGAATCAGTCTTATAGTCATTTATAGTTTCAATATCATGAAGATATTTTCAATAGATACTAAGAAAAAAAATACATTAAGGGTTGTTATTCCTATTATTCCGGTACTGAAGGGGTTAGGGGTGTGAGTTTAATTGTATGGGCTATTTTAGATGAAAAACAATAAAAACAAGGTAAAATTTCGTCATTAAACGCGAGTGCAGTTTTCAAATGCTTAATCGGCTAGATCCTTTGGATTTAACATTTTTGTTTTGGGATGTACCGTTAAAAAAATCCATTTTTCCGTAGTTTTAATCCAAGACGGTAGATCGTCCCCTTTCCCAAGGAGAAAGCTTGGATTTTTCATTGGGGTTCCTACCCCAATAACATATTTCAAAATCTAAACTTCACCACCTTTTGTAGGGCAAAACCATTGACTTGACTAAATGTTTTCGTAAAAGGTTTGTAAATTGAATTAGTTTACGGAATTATTGAACCAATTTTTCCAAAGCTGACCGGTGTAAAATCCTTTCAATTTTTAACAAAGTTTTGCGTTTATGCAACCAAAGTTACATTAACGTTAATGGAGAAAGTTTAATTATTTTTCTTTTTCGTTTCGTTGACTTACGGAAAATAGCAAAAGAAATATAGCCTGTAAAAAGAAATCTATATGAATCATGTTTTTCGAACAACTACTCTTATCTCTGATAAATGCAATGATTTTTTACGTTAAGCATTATACATAGTTACAAATTACATTTAAATCAAAAATATCAGAATGCCAACAGAAATATTGTCGATTTAGAAGAACAGACATTATGTAGATTCATTTCTTGAACAAAAAAACAACCACAACAGACAATTCCAGATACTTCAACGAAAAGTATTACGACTTATCCCAAAAAGGATTCCTTTAGTGTCTTTAGCCCTTAACAGCTTTCGGTTTGGCTAATTGTTTCGTTCTCGGCGAACACCACGCTTTCAACGCTTCCGGTTTCACACTAAACGCATTTTCCTTGACATCTCCATCGTTGGCCTGGGCCCGGGCCCTTGGTTCACCCAATTTCTTGATTCGGGCCGTTGCCGTGTATTTTAAAGCATCCTCACTAACACCCGGCTCGTTTTGTTCGGGATCCTTGATCGGTTTTGGTTCCGATAATTTCTTTACTCGATCAGAGATTTTGTATTTCATTGCAGCTTTTGAGACCTGAGGGTTGTTTTTTAAGTGGTTGTTATTGAGTTGGTAGTTAGTAATAGGATTGAACTTACCCCTTCTTGTGGAGGAGGTCGTTTGGAGAGTTTTTCCACGGGGGCGTTCGGTTGTGCAAGGGTTTTCAATCGGCCCTGGAATGCACTGAGTGGTTTGGTTTTGAATTTTTTCGTTGGCGGTGGCGGTCGGGCCGGTATTGGTTCACTGTTTTTGTTGCACCATTCGGTAAGTTCGGCCCGAACTTGGGCTTTTGGTTTGGGCTTCGGTGGCACCCAGTTTTGACGGTACATTGCACTTCGTGTTTTCGGAAGTGGAGGTCTGGAAATGTGAGAATAGTGGGGAATGTGAAATGGGATTAGTTAGGGCTTCCGGCTTACGGAGGTGCTGGTTTTTTGGGCCAGTACATATCGCGATACATGCACGTTTTGCTAAGTTCCATGCTTTTTTGAAATTTGGGCATCATGTCGCCACGATCGCGGTATTCTTCCATCGTTTCCTTCAGTTTCCAGTTGACGTTGCGGGAGAGTTGCTCGTTTCGATTGGAACATTTGGCGTTGAGGGCCGCGCGCGAAACGGGTGCCAGGTCCGGTTTCACGTGGGCCGGATCGAATTTTTTCGATTTTTTTGCCGGTGCCGGTGTGGCCAGGTATAGAATTCGAGTGGTTGCCTTGCCCTTGAGCGCGGCTCGCGATACTTTGAAGCACAACTCTTCCTGGTTGGGATCGAATTTGGCGGTAACCCGACGTCGACTCGGCTGGGCCAGGGCCAGCGTTCGAATCGACAAAACCCATTTTTTGGGCTTTTTCTCTTTGCTGTCTTTCTTGCCTTTGGGGCCCGGTTTACCCATTTTCTCGACAAAAAATCACACTAATTTCTGTTTTCGGAACCGAATATCACTACTGGTTTGCAGGCAAAAATTGTATTCGTTAAATTTTTCGGAGTTTTATATTCAAGTTTATGCTTTTTTTGTAGTAGAAAAGTTTTTTTTCTTTTGATTTAAATGCGAAGCATCATTCTACTTGAAAATTTTGATTTTTGAATTTGAAATTTGGTGTTTTTTTTTGGACGAAAATTTTGAAGCTTTTAACCAAAAAGATTTTTTTTTTGTTATGTAAATATATACAAAAATTTACATAGTTATCAACTAAAAAAAAAAAATGAAATGATTGGTTTCCAGGGGATGAGAATAAAACCTGTTTAAAACACAAAGTAGCCTAAGGATGCAAAAGTAAAGTCAGTCCTGGAAAAAAGTTTTAAACCTTGTACCAACATCTTTAAATCAAGCCTCTGATCTTCAACTTGTCGAAACTTTATTAAATTAGCATAAAAAAATTACAGAAATAACATTGCTTTATATTTTCGGATCAGTCGAACGTAGTTTTACAACATTTTCAGTCAACTCCCAATATTTGCGGGCTTTCGGCATATTGCTGGCTCCAGCGCTCAAATAATGCTCCTTGCAATCCATGAAATACTTTCCACTAGTATTGGCCACTTCATCGGCAACGGCCAAATAAATACTGGTCTGGGCACCTTGTTCTGGACTCTTAAAAAATCCCTTCAATAAAATCGGCAAGAACCAACTAAACGGGGCAGGAACATTCCGCCAAATTCCGGAATCGATCATGCCTGGATGGAGACAATTGGCGGTGATTCCGGTTCCCTCCAAACGGCGTGCCAACTCTTTGGTGAAGCAAATATTTGCGTATTTCGATACATAGTACAAATACACAGCGAAAGATTTTTTCGGATTAACATTTTCGAGATTAAGATAGGCCAACCGATAGAGTTCGGAAGCTACCACAACAATACGAGACGGAGCACTAGATTTTAGTAAATCTACCAAGAAAAAAATGAGATGAAAACTTTATAGATCAATAATTTAAAATAAATACTACCAATCAATAAGTGGGTAAGAAGAAAAGGTCCAAAATGATTTGTCGCCATTGTCTTTTCAAAACCATCTTCCGTAATCTGAACTCGAGTTTCTGCCGTTCCGGCATTGTGAATCAACACATCCAATCTCCGTTCGTTTCTTAAGAATTCTGCGGCAAATTCTCGAATCGATTTTTGTGAACTTAAATCCAATTTCATGACAACGATATTTTTGTTGCCAGTGGAACCCACAATATCGTCTGAAATTGTCACGAATCTATTAAGATAATCAATGGTTTTTTGAGGAAATTTATGAAGTTATACCCATAGCCATTCGGCCGGTGGAGATGTTTCGGCAAGCCATGACGACTCGGGCTCCACGTTTTGCCAAATCTCGAGCCGTTTCTTTGCCAATCCCGCTGTTGGCGCCGGTTATCAAAACGGTTTTTCCGTCCATTCGTTTTTTGCTGGAAAATCTTCCACAGGTCAGATAGGCATAGAGACGCAGTAGCGACAATCCAGTGATCAACGCTACAAATCCAATCAAGGCCAAAATTTGGACAATTGGACTTGAAATCAAGTTCTTCAGACACGACCACATCCTTGAAAAACAAACCGAAAAACAATTAGTGAAAAATAATCAAGAGGTGAAAGTTTTGTGAAAGTTCAAACAAATAAAACGATTCACATCAATTAACTCTACGTAAAACCAATCACCATTACTTATATTTATGACGGAATAAAAAACTGGTAAAATTTCCACTAATTTATCGGGAAAAATTTGCAGTTTTCAAGGTCTCATCCGTGAGTGGCATTCAATGCGAATTGCATTCCGCGGTTGTAAATATTTGAATTTCTCATCTACTTACGTGAAAATTTCAACACTTAGCCACGAAAATATGAGGTACCAATTGTTGACGATGACCGCTCACAATTGACTAAAAATCCGTGAAGAAGAACCGTTCATGTTGATCTCACCAACAAATCACGACACGTTTTTTTTCTTGACTCGTGTTTTGTTTAATCAGTCCCGAAGTTTCTCCGGCAAGTCTTGAACACAACTTGACCGAAGATTGTCTTCAAGAGATGGAAAGTTGGTAATCACCTTGAAGTCAAACGTGCTGAGGAAGAGTGGAAGGAAGAGGCAAATGAAGATGTTGAATTTTTTTACATAACTTCTATTTATTTAACTGGTTTGTTTAGCAAATATAATCGATTACAAATGCCATCAAATGAGAAATAAAACTTATTTTGTAAATTAGAAATTAGTTAATTAAAGTTATTTAATGAGTAAACACTAAATTTTAATGAGGGAAATTGCCATTGTATTTTGATCATTTCAGATAGGCACCTGAAATGCATCGGTGTATTGCGGTTTGCCTATATAGTTAAATCAAATGAATTTGAGACTTATACCCAAAGTGTTTAGGCAATCTTAGTTTAAAAAATTGTTTTTACAAAATTTTTTTCTCTAATCAAAGAAAAAGATTAAAGTTTGGATTAGAAGTTAGGTTTCATTGATTTCCTAATCAGTGTTTTGAATTTAATACGCTTTAATTATATTTCCTCAAAAAATTTCCAATTCAAAATATAACTCTTTAGTGGCTTTCGGATTCAAAGTCGGATGATTTGCTAGATTATATCTAGGCGTAGCTAGGTAACCAAGGGCTCTGGGGCAAATTAAAAAATCGGGCCCCAGTACAATGTAAACTGATTAGGTTTTATCAAATAAAAATATGAAATATACAAATACTTTAAAAATGCTAAGCTACTTAAGCTTTTTTTTGTGCACTGCAGGGCAGGTGAAAAAAATATTAAACAGTAACAACATAAATTATAATTAATACTTGGTGTAGGTTTGGCTAATAAAATGAAATTGAGAAGATTCAAGGGTTTATTATATAAAGGTTGGGTCTACCAACTGACTAAATAACAATTATATTTACAATTTTTTCCTAGCTTTAGTTTTCGCAAAAGTATCAATGACTTGGTTTAAATCCAGGCTTGATGAATTTCTGGATATTTCTGGTAAGGATTCGAGGGCCCCGGGGCACTGCCCCACCCAGCCCCTAGGTAGTTACGCCACTGATTATATCACCTACGTTTCGCAATCTTTCCGGATCGCATCTTTAGGACGTAATTGCCCCGAAACTAACTTCAGGGTGCTCATCAAGTCGTCTTATATATTATTCTTAGTGGTCAGAAAAAAAAATGTTAAAGGTAAGTAGGTCAATCATTTAGTTGAAGAGTTATTCTACTAAAATAACCGAGGGAATCATCTTCCAGGTTGGATGAAGTCCTGGACCACGATCCCTGTAGATGTTATTAGGATTCTTGTGGAATCGATTTGAAAAGGTTGAAATTTTCTTCTTCTCGTGGCTGCTTGAAGAAAAAGCACCTAGAAAGAATAGAGATCCACAAGAATTCCAATAACATCAACAGGGATCGTGGTCTCAAATTTTATCCGACCTGGAATGCAATTCTTCCGGGTTGTAGTTGAAAAACTCTTCAACAAAAAAGAGAAGGATTATTCCCTTCTTTCAGGGGTTAACCTTTAACATTTCCATTATTCTGACCACCATGAATAATATATTACACAGCTTAATCTGGAAATCTTAGTTTTGAAGCAATTACGTCCAGAAGAAGCCATCCGGAGAGGTTGCAAAACGTTGGCCACATAGTCCAGCAAATCACAAGGTTTTGGATCCGAAAGCTTTGATGAAAACCGACCGTGAATGCCTTAAATCTAAGATCCCTTATTGATTAGAAAAAAATGAGAAGCCCAACGGTAAAAGCACTTCTTATACATAATTCTTAGTGGCCAGAAAAATAAAAATGTTAAAGGTAAGCAGGTCAATCATTAAGAGAAGGAGGAAATCCTACTTTTTTTAGTTGAAGAGTTATTCTATTAAAATAACCGGAAAAACCACCTTCCAGGTTTTGTTGAAGTCCTAGACCACGATCCCTGTTGATGTTATTAGGATTCTTGTGGATCCGATTTGAAAAGATCGAAATTTTTTCTTCTCCTCGTGGCTTTTTCAAGAAAAAGCACCTAGAAGGAATAGAGAACCACAAGAATCTCAATAACATCAGCAGGGATCGTGGTCTCGAATTTTATCCGACCTGGAATGCAATTCTTCCGGGTTTTTAGTTGAAAAGCTCTTCAACGAAAATGAGAAGGATTATTCCCTTTCGTTTAGTGGCTGACCTGCTGACCTTTAACATTTCCATTATTCTGACCACCAAGAATAGTATATAACACGGCTTAAGAGCATTTTGAAATTAGTTTCGGAACAATTACACCCTGAAGATGCGACCCAGAAAGGTTGCGAAACGTTGCCCATAGTCCATTAAATAACACGGCTTAGGATCCAAAAGCCGGTACCTTTTCTCTAAAGAGTGGTATTTTGATTATGACCGACCGGGAATGTCTTAAATCTAAGATTTCCTATTGATTAGAAAAAAAATGAGAAGCCCAAAAGCCCAACGTTAAAAGCACTTCAAAAACTTACAGTTTATTCTTAATCACACCAACCAAAACACCCCTCACGTTACTTTTACGCCAACGCATTATATTTTCACAGCAAAAAACCACCCCGGCAAACATAAACCCAATGATCAACGTATAAAACGGCATCTGCAAGTCGTACAACTTGAACGGTTTCGCCTCGTATTTCGACGAGGAATCGTCAAAATATTCAAACTCATATCCCAACCACGTGTCCGTTTGCCATTTATCCAAAATTCCGGCTTCGAAAAACTGAATTATCACCCGATCGAATTCCAGCAAGTACGGAGACTTTTTCGGCAGGATGTACGACAGAAAAAATGTTGCAATAGTTTCGTTGATCAAATGAATAAGTTGATTTCCTTCGGCATCTATTAGTTGGTAACTAAATAATTCGGCCTCGTAAGTACGGTAAATGGAGGCCACATTGCGCTGATATGCTGTAGTGTTAAGGGCCGACGACGGCAGAACGGTAAATCGCTTTTGAAGTCGGGCCAAAATTGAATTGTTGTCGTACGAATCGAACACCTCGAAAAGATCTGGAGACATAGTTCCAATCGGTAAATTCGACTTTTCTAGATCTTGTAAGGTATTGATGTCATCGTAGAATAGATCTAGAGTAAAAGATGTTGCCAGCATCCCTTGAAAAGTTCCTGCGATGATGATATTCCCCAATAAAAATGCTGTGGAAATTAATCGAGCAGAACTTTTCTTCGGTAATTTAACAGAAGCCGATAAGTTGATAAGGACAACAAACATGATTGAATCGATCCAGGATACGTCCAAATAGTTGATCAACTTCCAAATTACACTTCCGGATATAATCAGAAATATGAACGTGATCCACGTGAATGTATCAAAGCAATAAAAAACTTTAATCCACTGCGGAATTCTCTTACTTTTTGGAACCACAATACAAAGTGGTTCGTAACTCACAGGAAAAGTAAAAGCGATTTGATTCGTATGATACGACTTAATAAATCGAGAATTAAACGCGATGTCACATGTTCCATTGACAATATCTCCTAAACTTCCCGTGAAAGATCCCGAATCGGATAAATATCCGAATTGTGTGTCATCCGATTCGGGGATCAAAATCGGATGAAAGTTGAGCTTTTCGGCCAAACCATTCAAAACATTTCCATCCAAACCACCATATGGTACACGTGTGCTTCGATGATACTGGTTTCGTTGTAAAATATTCGGTAAACTTGCCAATTTTACTGCTGTTATGGCTCGATCGAACATTGAAACTTTGATCGAATAGTTGTGGAAGTTTTCGAAGATATTCGTTTCAAACGCTTGGGAACCGGGAAAAATTTGATCCAAAAATGGATTGTAGGAGTGGATTTGATTGGTACCATGGATCACCGCGTGGCTCACGAAGAATTTGTGCCACAGTGTTTTGAAAAGATCTTGTACCACTTCCGGATTGATCTCTTGGAAAACGACAAAAATATGGGGTTTCCGACTGTCGAAATTGGCACGACTGCTGAGGAAATGGTTAAAATTTTCAATGTTTTCCAGAAAGAACACATAGAGTTGACTTGGTTTGTCGTCATTTGTGTCGTGTAGATCCATTTTGTTGATGGTAACAATCTTTTCTTGCATTTCTGTTTTTAGTAGATGTGAAAGAAAATCGTCGATCAAGTACTTGGAATCATAAACGTTGATTACATTAAGAGAAACTGTAGTTTTTTCTTTGAAAAAACTACCCCAAAATTGGGGGTTGATCGCGACCAAGTCGCCTGAAGAAAATTTGTAAGCACTTGTACATAAAGATTCGTTGAAAAACCCCAAGAAAAAGCACAATTTGATGATGAATTTCAAAGAAATTTTCGAAGCTTCCTTCATTATTTCCACCCTTCTTGTTAAAAATATGGTGGTTGATACTAAACCAAGCATATTCTAATACTATTTTCGAAATTAAAGGAAAGAAAAACATGTTTTTCTTTTCCTGCCTACCAAAATATGTTGTCCTGTCAATTTTGTCACTTAAAATTCTAAAGGGTTGAAAAAATGAGGGTACATTTGTTGTGATAGACTTGAAAAAATGTTGGTTTAATACTTTTTTATTATTTTTATCGAAACTTATTTGATTTACATAGTAAATAATACGAGGGGGTAGGTTTTAATAGTGGTGAAGTAAAGCGGGTGCCACATGAAGGGGTGCATGTGCTACAGGGTGGGCTGCATGTCCAGTACGTGTTACAACTGCATTAAATCCATTATGATCGTCTGCTGTATAGTCCACGTGGCGTAAAGTTCCATCAGGTTCCACCAAAGAGTATTCCCCCTTAACAACATCTCCATCTCGGGATTCGCTTTGTTCTTTGATATCTCCCGTATGTGGATCTTTTACTCCATATTTGAATGAATATTTCGGGTGCGCATGCGGCTCGGCCACGGCTATATGTGCAACATGAGCCACATGTGGCACATGTGCCACATGCGCCACATGCCCCAAAGTTGCAACCGGTGCATAAGAACTATAAGCCACTACTGGACTAGCATCGCTAAGCCCCAATCCCAACAATCCCATCAACAATACAGCAAACTAAAACAAATGGTATTCAAAATTTTGCATCGTTGGAAAAAATAAATTCTTACCTTCATTGTGTCTAAAAATTCGGGAGACTTGTATCAGTCTTATCACAATACTAATTGAACACTACATTAGTGCTAGATCGGATCTTTGCTATTTATATATGGATCTAAACGATCCAGATTTGCAATTGCAACGTGCAAGACCTGTTGTTGATGTAACAGATCAATTACGCGGCCAATAAAGAGTGAATGGGTCAGTTTTGTCGACAAAGAACGGCAACAAAATTGTCGACAAACTGGAATCGTTTGTACTATGGCATATGTGCATTGGTTCACTCCAGATGCATTTCGTAATTTATGCGTTTCCTTATCGATAATAAAAAATATGAACTACCCAACACACATGCGAATGATCTAGAAAAACAATCCGCAACGGTGAATAGTTTGTGCTTATATGGGAAAATTGGAAAATTGTGAAAAGTCTATAAAGACCAATTTTCTGCTAATTGTCAATTAGTCGAAGACTGCTTTTGGATGTTTCACATATGAACTGAAAGAAATGAAAGTGAAACAATAATATTGAGTGGAAACCACGTGGTGGTTGAGGAAAATTCGAGGAAAAACTGAGATGTGCAAGATTTAATTTATTCTTATTGGATATTTAACCCATTGGTTTTCCATTAATCCAATTGGAAAATTGGATTGTTAAACTGTGTTAAATATATGCAATTGTAAATTGCATTACATTACAATTGTAATATTCCAGTTGGTTTGCATCTCTGTAGAATGCCTACTGGAAGTAAAATAAATAATAAATAAAAAAAAAATAATTAACACAGATGGTTTATAAACTCTTTTTTTGTTCTTTTAGGTCATGGTAGATAAAGATACACGGAAATTAATTATTTTGAAATTGGAAAAGAAGAAAAAACTTCCGATTGGGAAAAATGAATTGGAGATATTATGTTTGTCTAATCAAATAAGAGAAATTTTAAGATCAGGTATTTTATTTTTATCTGGTGGGATTGAAAATCAAAGATCAACTTGTTGAGATTCAGAAATATTAGAAAATTGAGCTTACTTTTGTGGTCACCCCAACATGTTGGTAGTCCAAATTCATCATTATTTTAATTTTATTGTTTTTAGTTTTCCAGTGCCGGCCATTTTAGTTTTACTAGGCGCAGACATTTTCGCACTTTTTAGGGTTTGCGGAAACTTGATTATCTCAGGCCCTATTTGTCCTATCATAATAAAACTAAAAGCAATGTGTTCATGAAAATATAAGCTATAAGATTGTAACAAGACGTTTTCACCTAAATGTAATTTTAAGGGGTGAAATTTCAGCCTAAATTTTTAGCTCTCATTTGTAAAAACTCCAATTTGCACGGAAAGATTGTGAAGGAAGGGAAAGAGTTTACACGTTAAAACTTTTTTTACAAACACTTAGGTACTAGTTGTATTCAAAAACAAAATTTGAAGTCTGAGACTTTAAGCCTTTTTAAAATAAAAAATAACAAAATTTGGAAATTTTCAAAATTTGCAATTTTCTGAGCTCAATATCTCTGGTGGAGGACCAGATAAAAATCTGAAATATCATCCCATTATAGTACTGGATGATAGCAGTATGCATCTAAAATTTGGAGTTTGAGATTTGACTAGGACCAGAGGTATTGCAAGCACAAAATGTCAAAATAATGCATACTTCAGATAGACAGCACACACAATTTTTTTTTTTTTAAATGGTCGAGCAATAATTTAATTTATTTTTGGACCACTTTATTTGGACTGACCCTTAATTAGATCTTAGCTTAGTTTTTTTGAAACTTCATTGAAAATTGGCTTAAAAACTCTTGACAAATGCCAATATTTTCAATAATATGAAGCCATTTAGGAGGGAAATTAAAGCGTGGTTCTCAAAAAAAACTTGTTCCCTAAATATTCACTTGTTCAACTAATCTTTTTGACAAGACTACACACAAGATAAAGACCACGAAACTATAAAGAAAGTTACCCAAACTTATATTTTGTGGTAAAAAAATGTTGCCATAGTGTACTACTGGAAACTTTTGAAGATACAAATTTTTAACAAAATTTGCTCGTCTTAGCAAAATAAATCAACAAAAAATTTTGTCAATTTTTTTTGGAAAAAAACATTTTAATATACACAAAGGTAAATTATACATTATATCCTATTGTTCAAAGAAAAATTGTATGTGAAGTTCTTTAACTTGGTTAAAAAATCTCTTAGCTCTTTGTCGAACACCAAGATTAGTTGATGACTATGAGTACGTACATATATTATTAGCTTTCAGAAAGAAGTATATGTTTGAAATTTAAGATATGAACAACAATTACCCCAGAGTATATGTTGTTTTGTGTAAAATGCCCTTTTCGCCAAGTATATGTCACATATTAAATGGTTAAATACATTATATTCACCTACTGAAGTATGCATTATTTTGACATTTTGTGCTTGCAATACCTCTGGTCCTAGTCAAATCTCAAACTCCAAATTTTAGATGCATACTGCTATCATCCAGTACTATAATGGGATGATATTTCAGATTTTTATCTGGTCCCCGACCAGAGATATTGAGCTCAGAAAATTGCAAACTTTGAAAATTTCCTAATTTTGTTATTTTTTATTTTAAAAAGGCTTAAACTCTCAGAATTCAAATTTTGTTTTTGAATACAACTAGTACCTAATTGTTTGTAAAAAAAAGTTTTAACGTGTAGAATCTTTCCCTTCCCTCACAATCTTTCCATGAAAATTGGAGTTTTTACAAATGAGAGCTAAAAATTTAGGCTGAAATTTCACCCCTTAGAATTAAATTTAGGTGAAAACGTCTTGCTACAACCTTATAGCTTATATTTTCATGAACCCACTGCTTTTAGTTTCATTTTGATAGGACAAATAGGGCCTGAGATAATCAAGTTTCCACAAATCCTTTAAAGTGCGAAAATGTCTGCGTCTAGTAAAACTAATATGGCCACCACTGGAAAACTAAAAACAATAAAATTAAAATAATGATGAATTTGAACTACCGACATGTTGGGGTGATAGCACACAAAAAATATTTTTTTTAAAATGGTCGATTATGCTTGGACCACTTTATTTGGACTGACCCTTAAGTCTTGACTTTTGATCTACGTTTGTTCATCCATTAATTGTTGTAATTTTCGAGAAAAAAACAACAATATAAAAAAAGACTTGCCAAAAATTACATGAAAATAAGCACACCATAATATTCCATTGCTTAAAAATGGAATAATAAAACGATTAAGACACTTTTGTGAAATTGGAGGCGGTGATTTCTATTCGCATAAATTACTTTTACAATAATTAATTTTTGGTACTCCAATTATGAAGTTTGTAATCGGAAGGGGCTAACTTTAAGGAGCTGGAAAATTGATAGTTTAAAATCGCAAGAGAAGAAAAACAAAGAATATGTTAATATGCAGAAATAAATGAATGATTTTGATGGAAGAACAGTGATTAAAGATGATGGAATTTCTTTTAAAAGAAATGGAAGAAATAGGCCTCAAAATCCCAATAAGAATTGTCAACTTTGTCTTTAGATTTTTTGGCAAATCACAATGTTGGTTTTGAACAGGGTTGGAAAACCGGAATTGGAGTTGAAACTAAAATTTATACTGGTTCCAGATTCTTTCAATCTTACGCTAAACAAATTAGAGTGGATAATACCATCAAATTGCATTGAAATTGGTGTTTGATGTTACCACATAATGTTCAAGAAAAGTAGTTTATAAGGTAAAGCAATTTGTTTTAAAAGTTGGGCTACATATTGGCTTAAAATACACAATGGCTCCAGAACTAGATTTGGAGTTTAATCTTAAGTAATTCAGGTTCCCTGATTTGATTTGGAAAAAGATGCTTGCATCAAAGAAATTCAAAAGTTTTAAGACAAGCAATTGAATTTTGAAAGTAAGTAACAGTTCCAGAAAACATTTTGGATTTGTCATCTCCGGGAAATTTTTTGCCCATTTAAAATGGTTCTAGTTTTTATAAATCTTATGCTAAAAAAATAGAGTGGATATTTGTAAATTGTTTTTCTTGAACCTCATATATTTTGTCAAAGCTTGATACCATCAAACTGGATTGAAATTGGTGTTTGATGTTAATAAATAATGTTCAAGAAAAGTCATCCATAAGGTAAAGCAATTTGTCTTAAAAGTTGGGCTACATATTGGCTAAAAATGCACAATGGCTCAGAACTAGATTTGGAGTTTAATCTTAAGTAATTCAGGTTCCCTGATCTGATTCGGAAGAAGATGTTTGCATCAAAGAAATTCAAAAGTTTTAAGATAAGCAATAGAATCTTAAAAGTAACAGCTCTGGGAAACAACGTGAATTTGCCATTTCCGGGAAATTTTTTGCCACTTCTTCAGATTAGGACAGTTCCAGTCTTCATTACAGTGAACCCCCGATAATCCGGCCCGATAATCCGATAAATTCGCTAATCCGATTCTGCTCTGCAAACTGTCGGATTACCGGAAGTCCACTGTATAAGATTTTTAAGAAATATGAAGATGAAACCTTTTCTGAGATGAAAACACGTGGCTATTATTTCACAATTTGAAATCAAATAGAAAACAACCTGGATTTGCCATCTCCGGAAAATTTTTTGCCACTTCCTCGAATTAGGACAGCTCCAGTCTTCATTACAGTGGACTCCCGATAATCCGGCCTTCAGCTTATCTAACACTTCCTGTAATCCGACATGGTCTATTGTTTATTATGTATTGAATATTTTTGTGACAATCTTCACTACACAGAGAGAAAAAAATATCTTATCCTTGGATCTGTAATTTGTCGGATTACAAGGTACTCTTTCGTAAAACTTCGGACTATAGGGGGTCTTAGGCAGTACTCTACAATCCGATAAATTCGCTAATCCAATTCCGCCCTGCAAACTGTTTGTCGGATTACCGGGGGTCCACTGTATATGAAGATGAAACCTTTTCTGGGATGAAAACACGTGGCTAATATTTCACAATTTGAAATCAAATGATATACGCTACTAAAGCAGTGCAAAAGAGAAAATCGATAAAATATTTAAAGAAATTAATTAACTAAATCATGCTCAATGAGATAATTTTTATTAGTAGTGATTCTTTAAGAAATTAAGCGCTTAAATTCACTGGTATCTTGACATTATTGGCAAAGCCAAACCATTGGGAGATCAAAAGAATTCCATTTATGATGTCCAAAATTTTGCAGGGAACCCTGCTGAACTTCGTCATAAACTTGACCATTTTTCCCCATTCTTTGCTGAGCTTTGAAAGCTTCTTTATTTTAAGTTGCTGTTTTAGTATCTTGCCAGTGAAAAGTTTCTATTTAACAGTAATTTTTCCAACAAAAAATCACCGAGAAAAACAAGCCAAAAAAAAAAACACTTGTTTTGCAAAAGTGTGTGTATATATGCGACTTTTTTTTTTGAAAATTGCTACCCTATCTGTCATTTAACCGAAATAATTCATGGGTACAAATTCAAAATTAACAGTCATTCCAATGTTGGACTAAAATATTTTTCGTCATTTTTATTATTTATATATTTATACTTGTTTATTTTTGATTTATACACCAATCTTCAACTGATAATTTCTGGGTCGTTGAGTTTTTGACTGTGAATGAAAAAATGAATGAAGTTTGGGGTAATTTGTTGTGCGTTTTTTGCAATGCAAACCCTTCGAAACCGCCGTTTTACAGTTGCAAGTCCGGCCATTTGGTATGTGGTGCTTGCTATGCCGTTTTGTTGCACAAAGATACATTGAATGCTGGTAATTCTTCCACGTTAAGCTTGGGATTTCATTTGAAAATTAATAATTGAACTAATTTTCACGTAGAAAATTCGTTGGTTTGCAAGGTATGTCGAGCCGAGGTGGGTGATACGCGAAACTTATTGGCCGAAAAACTCTTCAGGGATGAATTTCATTCGTCGTTTTATAACGGTCCAGATATGAGTACAACTTCGTCGATTTTTTCGATGAATCCAAATCGAAATGATGGACAATCTTCTTTGTTAAGGCTACGTTCGAGTTCAAAGAGGTAATCGAAATAAGTAATGTATCATTTATACCAAGTTACAACACTATTTTCTCCTCACTGATTAATTTTATTTAGACCCAAATAAGTAAGAACCCAATTATGAATATTAAAATGAAGTTTTAGCTAGTTGACTTGTTTATTTTGAAAGAGGCGTAAGTCCATTTGAAGGGCGGTCTATATGGTAATTCTTCTTCTTATAATTAGAACAAAGTATGTTAATTATTTAACTGCTAAGTTTTCAGAAATTACTGATTTTAACAAAAACGCCAATTATTCCCTCCTCCTCCTTAGTATCTTATGTTCCTATGGCTAAAAATGATAACACTATAGGGATTGTTCTTGAAATGGACTTAGCTCACTTTCAAAATAAACGGTTTATATGTTGCCAATATATTCGCCGTTTATTTTAAAAGTGAGTTAAGTCCATTTCAAGAACAATCCCAATAGTGTAATCATTTTTAACCATAGGAACATAAGATACTAAGAAATCAGTAATTTAACTTGGCAGTTAAATAATTAACATACTTTGATCTAGTTTCAAGAAGAAGAATCACCATATAGACCGTCCTTCAAATGGACTTATGTCACTTTCAAAATAAACGAGTCATATTTGCTACAAAGTCTAAAATGTATTTAAATTTTACTTGATCTGGTTAAGTTGGTTAGTTTTAAAGTGAATAGATGTCGTTACTTTAGTAGGATTTTTTTCTTATAAACCAATTTATGAATAAAAATTTTACTTACTGAAATAGTATCTAAATTTATGGTAATTATTTGGGGAGGGTATTGGAATTTTATGGTAGAATATCACCTCTGAAATTTCTAAAGTTCCATCAAAATATTTTCCCT
The DNA here is from genome assembly GCA_958496175.1 of Sisyra terminalis. Lineage (NCBI taxonomy): Eukaryota > Metazoa > Arthropoda > Insecta > Neuroptera > Sisyridae > Sisyra > Sisyra terminalis. The sequence continues at coordinate 7,950,357 of OY292278.1, forward strand.
TTACTTACATAGTAGTCATGATATTCTTCCGGCTTTTTAATTTTTTAACCATTTTGAACCATAGGAACATAAGATACTAAGGAGGAGGAGGGAATAATTGTTTTTTTTGTTAACAACTAAAATGAAATCAGTAATTTCTGAAAACTTAGTAGTTAAATAATTAACATACTTTGTTCTAGTTACAAGAAGAAGAATAACTTAACTCACTTTCAAAATAAACGGCGTAGTTAATTCTTAAACAATTTTATAATCGTAGCCCACTTATAAATTTTAATGTTATGGAAGTTTATTTTATATCTTTTTCTATTAGTATTATTTGATGATATTTTATCTTTGCTTTATTTGAAACCAATAATTCAATTATTAGAAATATTAGAAAAATACATCGATTTTTGTGCCATCTGGTGATAAAAAAATTTATTATTTTTCTATAAATGCCAGTATAACCTATAACACAATTGCTACTTTAGAAAAGATAAAACTTTTGAAATATCAATGAATTTTGGGTGAAAAATATTACTATAAAATGGTAAGAAATATCTAGTACTATAAGAGAACAAAGAAAATTGTACCATTGTTGACTTTTTTGTCTAATTTTAGGTTTTTTTCGTAAGTACACGTGACCATTTGTTTTCTCTCTCTCTATCGCACATTATTTATGACTTGTCTCTGTTGATCAGTGTCGGATTTACAAATTTGGGGAACCTACTCTAAAGCTGATTTGGGGGCCTTAGAAATTAATGAATTTTTAAAAAAATATTTATCCAAGTGGAAATTTAAATGGCTCACCCTACTTTAGCACACCCACAATCTGACAACGTTGCATTTTTGACTATGTTTTTAATTTAATTCGTGATATTTTTGTTAATTCAATTCTAATATGATATAATTCTCTTTTTTGTGGCTAAATTTTCATAATGAACCGATTTAATCGCAAATTAAATTAAAAACAAAGTCGAAAATGCAACGTTGCCAGATTGTGGGTGTACTAAAGTACACTTGGTCCGTTTAAATTATAATTTTCGATTCGGTTTACAAAAAAAAAATAGGTCCTAGACTCTAGGAAAGTGCATGGCTCCAAAAATTGGTAAGATCTTCAACTACAATTAAATCAATTTATGCATAAATTTGGTATTGCTTTTGGATCATATGTTCTTCCCATAACGGATAAGTTCAGGAAGTTTCACTCCAAAAGAGTGTTTATGTTATGGTACATGTAGTAATCTTGCAAATTATGCAAACTATTTTTAAATGAAACAATTTAAAAAAGGGTTTGTTGATATATCTAGGAATTAATTTACATCAGTGGTTGTGCAAATTTTCTGCAACCAGACATTCCATCTTGCATATAGGTACATGGGTATGGGTAAAAAGATACATATTTATGCTAATTTTCCTTTACTTTTAGGCCTATTCGTTGTCCCGAGTGCAAATGCAATCGAATGGTTGCTGTGACGTCGATAAATTCCCACTTCAAATACGAACATCCACGCGTTATTCGCAATGCAATAAAAATTGGCGAAACCGAGCAGTTTATCTTGTGGCCAGAATGTCTTGAGGAGCCCTATTATCTAATTGCTCTATTAAATGTGATTGAAAACTTAAAGAGCCACGAAAATGACAATGGCGTCAATCATGGTTTGGCCGAACCAAATACGATGTCGGTTGCCCTATTATGTTCGAAGATTAAATTTCCAACGGTTGCACAATGTATAAGTACGAACCTGACCAAGCCTGAGTTGGTTTCTTCGGGAGATTGTCCTTCGACGAGCCATAAAGTGATCACCATTGATAAGACAAGGCCGAGTTATGTTGATAGTTTGAATGAGTTCATGATATTTTGGGCCAGTGGAATTATGGTGAGAAAATTAAATTACCGATAATTTAAAGAATAGCTCCCGTAGGTATAAGTACTACAATAAATGTGGGCTTTTGAAATGAAGTTAGCCTACATTCAATATAAACGACTAACTATAAAGGGTCTAGCAAGATCCACATGACGAGTTGGCCCCCAAATAGGAACCTATGTCGAAACTTATATTAAAATATCGGCTTGATATACAAACACATTTTATATACTTTTCGCGACCAAATTCCTCTTTGACCTGGAGATATGGCCAAAAATGTCCCCCAGCATGACTATTTTTCAAAGTTATATATCTCAAAAACTAATTAAGCTAGAGAAGTGAAACCAACGCGAGGCTTTAGATTATTTTACAGAGTATATCATATATTTTTTTTGAAATTTTTAGAAAAAAAAATATACAAAAAAAATTAAAAAAACAAATGAAATATTTTTTTTATGTGTTCTATGAAAATGACAATCACGAAAAGAATATATTTTATGCTTCTACATGAGCACTATAACTCATAAAAATTGCGTGAAAAAATAGTTGGTGCAACACCTAAAAAAAAAAATGAAATGTGATTTACGTCTAATAGTATACCTTGGTTTTATTTTTTTTCGAAGTGTTTCACCAACTTTTTTTTCACAAAACTTCAATAAAAAATAGGCCACATATAGAAGCAAAACATATATTATTTTCATAATTGTAAGTCTAAGGAAACATAAAAAAAAATTAATAGTTTTTTTGGTTTTTCTATATTTACTCTTAAGATGATTACTTTCAAGATCAAAATAATTGATCCCAAAAGAAAAAAAAACAAGTAGTGTTAATTTTTTATTAAAATAAGAATAAAAAAAAATTATCGTCACTGCTATAATTTATTATAACTGGAATATTATGAACTTAAAATAATTTAGTTAGTGTCTCGTAGGACACAGAATTGTAGATAATTATTGTTCATATGAAAAATAACAAATAAAAGCTGTTGCATGAGAACAATATCCCACTGTAAAGTTTTTATTGGAGAATCACAGGAATAACGTAAAATACTGTTGCAATCTTCAACATTCGAAATATATTCATTGTATATACGACCGTCTTTGCTATTTATACATATGTCTTGATTTTATTTCTACCCTATTGATATTAGGTGCTTATTTTACACATTAATTTAAAATATTATTTGATAGTTCATTTATTCGCCCACTTTAGGTAGAACCTGTAAAAATTTTGGTATGAGCCAGTAAATAATATCCTAAGCTAAACGAAGAAAACCAAGTAATTCAGATGCCGTCAATATGTACCCAGAATTAATTGGAGACACATAGTATTCCAGTTGTAATAAATTATAACAGTGACGATAATTTTTTTTTATTCTTATTTTAATAAAAATTGAGCACTAGTTGTTTTTTTTTTCTTTTGGGAACAATTATTTTGATCTTGAAAGTAATTATCTTAAGAGTAAATATAGAACAACCAAAAAAACTAGTAAAAAAATTTTTTTTATGTTTCCCTAGACTTACTATTATGAAAATAATTTATCTTTTGCTCCTATATGTGGCCTATTTTTTATTGAAGTTTTGTAAAAAAAAAGTTGGTGAAACACTTCGAAAAAAAATAAAATCGAGGTTCACTATTAGACGTAAATCACATTTCTTTTTTTTTCAAGGTGTTGCACCAACTATTTTTTCATGCAATTTTTATGAGTTATAGTGCTCATGTAGAAGCATAAAATATATTTTTTTTCGTGTTTGTCATTTTCAGAGAACACATAGTAAAAAATATTTCATTTCTTTTTTGGATTTTTTTTGTATAATTTTTTTTTCTAAAAATTTCAAAAAAATATATGATATACTCTGTAAAATAATCTAAAGCCTCGCGTTGGTTTCACTTCTCTAGCTTAATTAGTTTTTGAGATATATAACTTTGAAAAATAGCCATGCGGGGGGACATTTTTGTCCATATCTCAAGATCAACGAGGAATTTGGTCGCGAAAAGTATATAAAATGTGTTTGTATATCACGCCGATATTTTAACATAAGTTTCGACATAGGTTCCTATTTGAGGGCCAACTCGCCATGTGGATCCTGCTAGACCCTTTTAGTTGATAAAAAAGACAATTATTGGCTTAAGGATCGGGATAATTGTAATGATTTTTATTTTTGTTTTAGATCGAAAATATGAATTTATCGGTTTCGATTGAAATAACAAATATGAACAATAGGTTGCTGTATACCTACAGAGGTCCATTACATTCGTTAAGAGATGATCAGGAGCCTTGCAAAGTATTTTGTCGTGGAAATTGTTTGCTAATTCAAATGGCCGTTTTAGGTCGACTTTTAAATGTCGAAGAAGAATTTATAATGAATTTCACTTTGCATAAGAATTGAAAATAATAATTTCCTTGGAAAATAAGTGTTGTAAATACTGAAGGAAAATAAACTTATGTTATTTGTGTGTGTTTTCTTTTGCGAATTGATATAATTAGTGTATTTATTAAGTGGGAAACCCACACGATTCTTGGTTTTGATTAGACAATTAATATGGAGAGAACAAAAAAAAAATACTTAATGAGTCTATTGACCGAAGGAACGCAGGCGTTTTTTGTAAAATTTTGGAAAAAGAAATTGGTGAAGAAGAAATGGGTGTGTCCCGGTGATTTTATAAAGAGAAGCTTTTGATAAAAAGCTTTGAATATATGTTGAAAATTACTTGAATTTATAATTGTTTTTATTATTTTCCGGGGTCTTTTATATATAATTTTAATATAGTTCTTCTACATTGATTTCTAGAAAGACTAGAAATTTAGTTAAATTTGGGAAAAAATGTATCAAGTATATTTTCATATCTAAACGAAAATTGAAGCTTTTTGTTTAAATGCAATTTAAATAGTTTAAGTCTTTTGAATTTTAGTGGTCTTGGAACAAATTTTACTCATAGATTTGTCACATAAATAGTTGGGCAATTAAACAAAAGTTTAAGAATTTCTAGCGAAAAACCATTTTTTTTGTTGAAATAATTTATTAATAAATAAAATAAAAATTTAAAAAAAAATCTTGAGATTTTAATAAGGAATGTAGTAGTAGTTATATTGGCCCAAATTCAGATCATTTTCACTGGAATTATCGTCAAAATCTCTCCTTTGGATTAATGGTCTCGTCCTTCGGTTTTCTTCGCGAGTGCTGCCAACAATAAAAAAATCAATTAAAAACTCATCAACTTATCAGCAAATCGGTGAACGCCTCTAACCGGTAACCCCAAATGTCAGCGATATAATGGATGACTTGGACATTTCCGTTTGGTTGCAAATATCCATAACTTCCGGTAACAGTTCCGTTAAGGTGGCGCTCTTCGGATCGAAATTGCACATTGCCAGTGGTGGGATCCTCGATGTCGTAGCCCCAAGCATACGTACCCGGACCATCAGGTTCCCGGATGTTATACTGACCCCACTCGGCCAAGCTTAGGCGAGCTTGAGCTTTCAAATTGGGCGCGAAATTTGAATTGAGATCGAATTGATAGTTGTGGCTGGTCGGTTTGGGTGGTGTTAGATATGGAAATAGTTCAACGATGTGGCCTAGACACGGCTCGAGCTGGAGTTTGGCCTGTAAATTATTTGATGGGTAGGATTTAGCGATGTTTGTGGCAATTAATTGAGGTGTTATGCCCAAATATGAGGAGTTTTTTTCGCTGAAGAAGTCGAAATCGCTTGTAATTTTATGTGAGAAACAAGTTTTTTTCGATGGACGTACCAACCTCTATCATGCAGCCTACATGGATTTTTGGTTAGACAACATGGGATCACTCCTACGTGATAAAATTGATTTATTTAATTAATAGATTTTTCGGTTTTGAACCATAAAAATATCACGGAATTTATTTATCGTTTTCTTTGTAGTTGCCAATGTTAATATTTGCGGTAAATATTTGGTGGAATTCCGAATAAAAATCCGGCCAAATGAGATTAAGATTTGGGTGACTTTTTTATTATATTTCTTATAAATAAATTCATCTTAACTCTTTGAATTTTCATGGATTGATACAACTGTATGACTATTTTATTTTCCAAAATTTTTTATTCAATTCGACCTTTCAACTCTACTCTACCCAATATATTTTCAAAAATAACTATCTAATAAATATCAAAACAATTTTTTAAAGTTATTTAATAACTCTTTAAAGTTTTAAGCCTATTTTAACACGAATGTATAATATGTAAACTGTATGAAAAGTACACATTTTTTTGAACTTCTCTACATATTTTCTATGACAGGGGTCGGAAATTTTACGATTTAAGGAGTCAAATTTTGAAATATTTTATTTTATTTTTTTTTGAAAAATGTGAGCCTCATGATTATTATTACTCAAATTATATTAGAAAGAAAATCAAACGTAAGTAATACTTACGTAAAATATATATTAAAATTAAAATATATATAAATATTTGATTTACAGTTTAAATCAGTGATCGGCAAAAATTTCACAGAAAAATCAATTCAAGGCTTAATATCTCGTTTAATATTGATCTTAGCGATTTGGTCTAAAGGACTTTTTTTGTAGGAAATCAAATTCTCTACAAGTTTTTTATTTATAATTTTTCCGTAGCTCCTGTTATTTACGAGATAAATGCAAAAAAAAACGCGAATTTTATGGAAAAATCAGGTTCAGTGGCCCGTACTACCTAACCGGTGTGAGTTACGACTTTGTCGCAATGGGCACTTTTGTAGAGCGTTTAATTCTGAGAAAAAACCATCTTCGGTAAAAGCGATCCCATGAAATGCCGCTGAGATATAGAAATTTAAAAATAAAAAATCAGAGTTTCCGTGTATTTTCAATTGGAAATCTTTACACGTCTTGGTCGAGGACCTAAAATTAATATTAAGGGCTCAAACTTTCAGAGAATTTTTATTTGGTATTTCCAACAAAATTTCACGATGGGATCAAAAAAAAAAAGTAAAAAAAAATCACCCTAGTAAGTATATATTTCTAACGGTTCCATGATAGTTGCCCATTAAAAAAATCCTCACAAAAAGTTATGCATTATCAATATTACTCACATGAAAGTTAACCACATTAAAAAATTTGTGTAAGGAAGAAGGAATGATAGATTTTCTCTACGGTTACAAATTTAGACTTAATTTCTGTAGAACTTTTATTAATTTTTACTGAACTTTGATTTGTTATAACAAACATGGCTTTGAAAAAAAAATTAGGTCTTTTTGGGCTTAAACAAACCCTAAAGATACATTGTTGCAAGCGACTTCTAATCTTGATTTGAGCTTTTTAAGATTAAGAAAATTAATGTGTTTACTTACAAGCAATATAAAAATAAAGCTCAAAAACATTTTCATGGTGAGCTTTCAAAGAAATCACAGATAAAAGATAAAACCAAGCACCGTTTTCGGGTCACAACACCGAATTATTACGTTCAACAACAAAAATTACGTAACAATTAGAAAACTAGAAATTGGCAAACGAATCGATTTTTTCGCATTGGCCAATGTGCGTCTATTTTATTTATATAGAGAAAATGCGGGCACTTCACCACATCATATTACAAACGAAAAACGCCAAAGAGTCTCCTACTCTCTGGCCAGGGAGGGCCATCAGGCCACGAAGAAGTTGATGAAGGATGACCCGCGAGCATCGTCCACGCAAATTTTCGTAAAATTTATTTGATGCTTTGCGATAACGACAATTAATTATTTTATTTTTTTTTTCGTTGGCGTCTTTTTTCCTTTTGTTTTCGCGCGCTTGTCCGTGGCCAAATTTGTCGATATCATTTCCTTCAATTACACCTCGAGAAGAAAATAAATCATCTTTTGTGTACGTCTGTCATGGTTTCAACGAATTGTTGAAGATCATTATTCAACGCCGGGAATTAAGTCTAATCGAATTTTCCGCCCAATTCGCATTTGGAGTTCGATGTGGACTATTTTTAGAATGAATTTATATCGGCGATTTTATACATCATTTAATTTTTATTTTTGGATTGAAGTTCCATTAAATCAATCCTACCATTTTTTTTCTTCTGATCTTATTATCAATATTTGTTTGGTTGATCCAAAAAGACAGGCAAAGATATCGCAAATTTTACACGTTTTTGAAACCTACAGTTATTAAATTATTATTTAGGCAGATTGATAAAATTTGGATAATTCAGAATAAGCAAATAGGTATGAGGAAAACAAATTAAGTTTAAATTCCACCAATTTATAAGAAATTTTAACGAATTTTTCCTGAATTAATTTGGGATAGAATGCCGGAAAATTTTAAAGAAGCTGGAGCTAAAAAGTCGTCATAATTTATAGTAGATCTAGTTTTTAATGGAAATCAAGTTGAAGGAAAAGTGCACTGAAAATATGCAGTTTGTATTAATGCAAATGAAAAGTTTTAGTAGTTCCATCCATTTACTAAAGTTAATGGTTGCTTTAATAGAAAACAAAAATATGGGAAAGACTACGATTCTTCTGGCACCACAATGTTTTGAAATGTTCTGAAAATGAAGAATAAAATTTTTCGATATCTACCTTAGTTTAATAATCACCCTAACATTGTTAGCCATAACACTGGTGATGATCGCCAATCTTGGTGAAATATTTTCTGGAAAAGTGTCTGTATCAATTTTTAAATAAAAAAAATTTTCTGCACCCTTGGTTTTCTTGGAATCAAATTAGAATTTGTGGGAAGTTTGGATATTTTGGGGATACTACTATTATTCCGGCGCCACGATGTTTTGACGGATTCTAATAGATCTCGACGAAAAAAAACGAAAATTACGAATACAATTTTTCGATATCTAGCATAGTTTACGAAATATCGACCTCCAAAAATGGAAAAATTAATTGATTTTTTATACTTTCTTAGACGGATTTCTCAAGATTTTCATGAAAAAAAAGGGAAAATGTTAACAACCGTAGCTTCACCATTATTTTTGGTGGTAAAAAACCTATAAACAAGGATTCCAGGGGAAAAGTCCCGGTGAGGGTTGGGAAGCGTCGCCGATATCCGGGAATATTGCATTTTCAAATTTGTTTTTAATTTAATTCGCGAGTCAGTCAAGCCAAAATTTTATAAACAACTCATTTTTTTCTTTTTTTTTTTGGGGGGCTGCGCCCCTGGACCCTTTGCTTATATTTTTTTGCACAACCAATTGATGGAGCTACGGTTACAAACATTTACTTTCTTTTTTCATGAAAATTTTGAGATATCCGTCTAAAAAATCAATTAATTTTTCCATTTTAAGGGGTCGATATTTTGTAAACTAAGCACGATATCGAAAAATTGTATTCTTTATTTTCGTTTTTTTTCGTCGAAATCTATAAGAATCCATCAAAACATCGTGGCGCCAGAAGAATCGTAGTATCCCCAAAATATCCAAACTTCCCACAAATTCTAATTTGATTCCAAGAAAACCAAGGGTGCAGATAATGCTTTTTACTTATAAATTGATCCAGACATTTTGCCATAATATATTTCTCCAAGATTGGCGACCATCATCAGTGTTATCGCTAACAATATGTAAGGATGATTATTAGACTGGGCCAAAAAAATTGACTATTTTTTTTTCTTGAAAAGTATATCGAAAATATTGTTCAAAGTGACAAAAAAAAATATCGGTAAGGTTTGAGCCCTTAATATTAATATTAAGAGGTCTATCATCTTTGCTTTCGACTTTTTATTTGGGCTTTCATTTTTGCGTCAATGCTGTCAAACTATCAAGATAAAAAATTCATCTGCACATATATTTATAGAAAATTAAATTCCCTACAAAAACCGTCTCTTTAAAAAATTTTTCCAGACACGCCGTTTTCGAATAATCAAGCTTTAAACATTGATATAATTTTTAGATTTATCTTCTTTATTTTGGAATTTTGTAAATAAGGAACAAATAAATATATAGAAATAAACAATATAGATTCTTGAAGGGAATTTAATGCTCTACAAAAAAGGTCTCTTAACATTTTTACATAACATCACTTTTTCAAAAGTTATTCACAATTAAAGTTGAAGGAAAAATTAAATGATTGTATTTTTCGTTGTTGAACCAATTTTGAAAGGGTGATTTTATGTAAAAACGTTAAGAGACCTTTGTTGTAGAGCATTAAATTCCCCTCAAGAATCTATATTGTTCATTTCTATATATTTATTAGTTCGTTAGTTACAAAATTTCAAAATAAAGAAGATAAATCTAAAAATTATATCAATGTTTAAAGCTTGATTATTCGGAAACGGCGTATCTGGCAAACATTTTCAAAGAAACGTTTTTGTAGAGAATTTAATTTTCTATATACATATAAGCAGATGAATTTTTTTACCTTGATAGTTTGATAGTATTGACGCAAAAATTAAAGTACAAATAAAAAATCGAAATTAAAGATGATAGACCTCTTAATATTAATATTAAGGGCTCAAACCTTCCCGATATTTTTTTTTATCACCTTGAACAATATTTTCGATATACTTTTCAAAAAAACAAATAGTCGATTTTTTTGGCCCAGACTAATATATACGCTTGTTTTAATAAAAAACAAAAATATGCAAACTTCACCCAAATTCTAATTTGAATCCAAGAAAACCAAGGGTACAGATAATGCTTTGTACTTATAAATTGGTACAGAAGTTTTTCAAGAAAATATTTGCAAGAAACTCAAACATTTTCTTCTTCTTGTGCCTTTTCAATGCTCAAGATTGGCGACCATCATCAGTGTTATGGCTAACAATGTTATGATGTTCCCATGAGTTCCATTAAAGCAATAGTTTTCTATTGCCTTCAACATCCTTATTCCATTGACTTTTTTCTTCTTTGGGGCCGATTTCTCAACCTTAGGACAAAAGAATGCTTTACACAAGGCATTGGTCCTTCTGGCTTTTGTGGTTAATAAAAGAAAAGACTTTAAAGGATTATGTCTTAAAGGATTTTAAAAAAAAGGTATCCAGGCGTTACTGACCTCACAATTAGTCTAATCTATTGAAATATTTGTAATGTCCAAAAATTGTTTCTTCATATTTGGTTAACGATGCAAAAAATTGAATTAATTTTCAATTTAATTTTTCGTTTACGAATATCTCACACGAAATTACTTAATCCAGTAAAGTGTATTTGGATGGTTAATCGTCGATGGGTTTTCAAGATGTTAGAAGTCAAGTTGCGGCCAAATTGACCCATAAAAGGTAAGAAACCTGTTATTAATTATAGCCATTACGTATAAATCATTTGTCAGACCCAAGTTACAAACTTTTTTTTCTGTCGTTCGATAATGACGGCCTTAACATCTCGAGAAATTTTGACGTTGAGGAACATTTTTTTTTCTTTCGTTTCTTGTATTATAGATGACAGCAGTGGGCGACTATAACATGAAGACTCGCACGATCCTAATTTTTACGATTGTAACGAAAAAGTCGTAAAAGCAATGTAATAAAATTCATTTTAGACTACTAGAATCGAATTTTATGGGAAATGCTACGGTGGGCCGCCCTACGCGCACCTCAAGACCTGTGGGTTGCATCGGATTTTTATTTTTTTCAAAATGCATTTTTTCTTTCGAATCAATCGACCGAAAATGATATGCCAACGACTTCATTTAGTGCACGGAGACATATCACAGCGCAGTTTCGCCCACACAATATTAGAATTAACGTAAATTACGATCGATAATTTTCGTAGACCCAAACGCCCGCAAACTTAGAAGAAATCGAGGCAATGAATTTATGATTTTATGTACAATTCTCAGTGACTCACAAAATCACAACAAACCAAAGATCCCGGTGGGTTTTTAAACATTTCTATATCGGATCTAAGATCCAACATTTCAATAGATTTAATCTGATTTGATGACAGCAAGCCGTGAGGGCCTTGATCGACCCACATCGATCCGATCCCAAACATAATACATCAAATAATTAGTCCAATCTTGCCGAATCATTCAACACCTCTCTTCCATCTTCAAATTCTTCTCCACCTTGAAAAAAAAGCATTATTTTTTTTTTAATTTCAATGCACTTGATTATGCAGCTCAAGGTTTGGACCCCTTATATTTATTACCCACTCTAATTAATTATGTATTCAAAGCAGTCGGTCATAAAATTTACATTGTAAATGGGGGAAAATACAGGAAAGTATTTGGAACATCTCTTGATATTAAACCAAATGAAGTTCTCATTGTTGAACCTAAACTCTCTTGGTCAATACGATGGTCGTAAACAATTTATCTTAAATTCATATCTGTATGCTAATTAATCATATAGTTAATTGATATTTTACGGTTGTTCGTTGGTTTATGACTTGAAAATTACTGAATGCATTTATTCACTTTTTATGACTCTGGAAAAATGTTTTATGCATATATGAAGTAAAATCATTAAACGGAAACAAAAGAAAGTTGAATAATAAAATTCTTTTAAAGTTCCAAAATTACTTAATTAGGTGCATTAGCACTTCTTTTGTATAAAAGTTTTTGTTTAAAACCACTAAATCAATAAGTCTTTTAATCATTGTTGTCATTACTAAGTCGATGAACCAATTTTGAAGAAATTTGATAAAGAAATTACTTAAATTTTGCCAACAATAACGAACTATTTCAAAAAAGCTTCCATGTTTTGGATCAGCGCAATCTATTGGTGAAAATACGAGGTATCATTACAAATAACCTAATTACACTTTAAATCTAATGATTTTAAAAAAAATAATAATTTCTTTGCTTTAAAATGCTTGTATTCTATTCAAGGTCGATATTTTTACTCTTAGATAAATACACCATATCCTTAAGATAACTATTAAATATATAAAAATTAATCTGTTAGATAAATCCTACAAATTTCACTGTTCTAAGCTGAAGAAAACGCATTTTGTTCTATCCTCCGATTAAAATTTAATCTGAAAGATAAATGTCGCTATGTAAATTTAAAAATACCGGCTGTAAGTAATATTGCGTTATTCAGCAATTTCGACATTCATTACTTAAGTTTATTGATTTAAAGAAATCCGCGGTCCAAGTCCATCAAACATTTTGAGAAACTCATGGGAATGCTTTTCCTGCATATGCTAACTGCCAATTTTGGTTTCAATGATTTAAAAGAAGTGATTAAGATGTCAATGGTGAAGATCAACTTGGAAGATCCGCAAGATTGAAAGACTTTTTGGATGAATAGTAAGTTGAAACTATCAAAGAACTTTTAGACAGCTTAACAGTTAATGGTTCAATTATTTTCAGACTTTAAATGCAATGTGGAAGATCCAAAAGGAGGAAAAATTGTAATCAGAAGAATTGATTGAAAATGAAATTTTGAACCATTTTAATTTGCTTGTCAAGCAAAGAAAATGAACTTTCTGTGGTGTATAGTGACTGACGATGGAAAATGGATGTATCATGATCATTTTAAGGGTAAAAAGGCATAAGTTAGTCCAAAAAATTCATCCATAGTAACCGCGAAGCGGAATATTCATAAGCTTAAACTTTAGGTATGCATACGATGGAATCAGCAATTGTGGGCCGCTAAAATTGAATGAAACTGTAACTACAGATATTCCCTGACATCTATTGAATAAATTGAATGACATATTGTTGCAAAAATGACCTGCAATAGTGAATAACAGATGTCAAGTCAACTTCTTAAAAACATTTGGCCACATGTTACAAGAGTTGTGAAGGATGCATTGTTGCATCTTGAATGGGAAGTTTTACTATATTCAGCTTATTTACCAGACATAGCGTCTTCTGATTACCACTTGTTCAGATTCCCGCAGCCTGAATTGGCTGGCCCACAGCTCCAAAATGCTGAAGAACTACAAAAATGAATTGGGAATTGGATCGCTGGGTATTGGGTTGCCAAAACATGAAAGAAGTTGTAGAAAAAGATTAAAAATTTTATGATTAATTGATACTGAATCAATTTTTTTCAATAAATGCTATTTGAGTTCAAAAATGAAAGGTATACATGTATTTACTTAGGTATATTTTTTATGGAAGATCAAACCAAGATTTCAGCGACTTTTGTTTTCTAAAAGGTGTGAAAATAGGGGATGACTGATTGATTTTATATTAATTTTGAGATTATTATGTAAGAAATGTATGAGATTATTCCTTTATTATGTAAAATACTATCATTAAGAGGGTTCCCAAGAAATAATTTGAGACTTTTTTTATATTGTTGCAGGAATTTGTCATCAACAATGCTCACTAAAAATGGGTCCTTGATTTTTTTTTTGTTGGTAAAAGAGTTTTGTACCTTCAAAACCAGTGGTTCTCAACCTTGTTGGAGGTACTGACCCTCACGAGTTTCATAAGCGTATTCAACGAACCCTTCTTAATTGGAAAAATAATATATATTTTTTTCATATTCAAAACATTGGTATATATTTATACATAAGTTTTGTACCTTCAAAACCAGTGGTTCTCAACCTTGTTGGAGGTACTGACCCTCACGAGTTTCATAAGCGTTTCACGAGTTTCATATCATCTTTAATTTCGATTTTTTATTTGTGCTTTCATTTTTGCATCAATGCTGTCAAATTATTAAGGTAAAAAAAATCATCTGCACATACATTTATAGAAAATTAAATTCCCAACAAAAAACGACTGTTTAAAAATTTTTGCCAGACCCGCTGTTTCCGAATAATCAAGCTTTAAACATTGATATAATTTTTAGATTGATCTTCTTTATTTTGGAATTTTGTAACTAAAGAAAAAATAAATATATAGAAATGAACAATATAGATTCTTGAAAGAAATTTAATGCTCCACAAAAAATATCTCTTAACGTTTTTACATAAAATCACTATTTCAAAAGTTATTCACAATTAAAGTTGAAGAAAAAATTAAATTATTGTTCTTTTCGTTGTTGAACCAATTTTGAAAAAGTGATTTTATGTAAAAACGTTACGAGACCTTTTTTGTAGAGCATTAAATTCCCTTCAAGAATCTATATTGTTCATTTCTATATATTTAATTGATCGATAATTACAAAATTCCAAAATAAAGAAGATAAATCTAAAAATTATATCAATGTTTAAAGTTTGATTATTCGGAAACGGTGTGTCTGGCAAACATTTTTAAAGAAACGTTTTTTGTAGGGAATTTAATTTTCTATAAATATATGTGCAGATGATTTTTTTTACCTTGATAGTTTGACGGCATTGATGTAAAAATGAAAGTACAAATAAAAAATCGAAATTAAAGATGATAAGATGATTAAGGGCTTAATCCTTTCCGATATTTTTTTTTGTCACTTTGAACAATATTTTCGATATAATTTTCAAAAAAAAAATTGTCGTTTTTTTTGGCCCAGTCTAATATATATCTTTTACAATTACAGATAAATTTTCCGAAAATAAATTTTTGAAATCATATACTTTATTGATTTTAGCCCAGCAAGAATGCAGAACTATCAAATAAACATTTGCATCATTGTTAAAAGCAGCCTTAAGATAATAAGTGAGGATTATAATAGCCGGAAAACTTGGAATATTAAAATTTCGAACTTTTTCCCGGAATGGGTCTATACTTTTAAACTCTCGGCTAAGTCTTCCGGTTGAGATTCCTAAGGTTCTAATCCTTATATTCCCTGTTTTTTTGGGATTTCTTAGTTTTCCTATAAGAAAAAGTAAGCAGTTTCCTGCTGAAATTTAGATATTGCATATTGCATTGGAAACATGGTGTTTTATTTTTTAAGTTTTTTTCGAGTTTTCTTTCGTAACATAAACAAAAAAATGGAAGAAAATTGGAAGAAAGGACTTAAATATTTCGCTTGAATATCTCTAATTTATATTATCGTAGGTAGTTATTTCTTATCAGTGAAATCAATGTTTGTTTTTCCCATCCATATATTTATATTTAACATTCACAAAACTTAACATTAGGTTCATTCACCTAAAACATAAAATGAACAATTTTATAATTAGAAGTAAATGGTCAGTAAATGGGCCTACACAATGCATTTTTCCGTTTCCAAATCGGATTATCTACATCGAAACCATGGTTCCAGTTTAATTCCGGAACTTGTCCGTATCCAGCTAGATTTAGTGGGCGCTGGAATTGCGAAAAACTTGAAAATGCATGGGCGGGAAAAAAGAGCACATTTGAAAATTGTCGTAACAAGTGTTGTACCGTTTTGGCTGCAATATCGCTTGGCGAATCTATAAATTTAATTGTCGACGGACTATAATGGCGAGAGATAAGCGTGTTTGGACCCAATTGTTGCTTTCAATTTCATGCAAAAATGCACTGCATATATACGCGAGAAGCATGTCGCATTAAAAACGCAATGTTTTTAATTGAAAGATTTTTTAGAGAAAAAAAAATTTCACAGTCATATGGTCAGGTAGCACACATGTGCAGGCAATTGAAATGTAAAAATTATGAATTGAAGCAAATGTGATGGGATTACCAACGATTTCGCCTTTCGATCAGTGGCGGCGAAAACTACTGTATACTTTCCAATTAGACCGTAATTGATTGTTTGTTTTATCTTGAATTTGTTTTTATTGAGCGATGAAAACATTTTTCCACGAGTCGCCACTGATTTAGATCTTCGGCTGGTTATCAGATGCAGAATGGAGTGGTATGAAGCCAAGTTACTTTGATGGCCATTGGTAATTGGCATTGGAAAGATGATCTGGGGAGAGTTGATGAAGAAAGTTCAATTTTTTACTCTCTAATCGTTCGCGTAAAATGAGTTCGTGTTGTTATCCCCTTTCGTGGCTATTTTTTTTGCTGCATTTGCGTTTTTTTTTTCACTCCAACCCCCAAGCACTGGTCTTCAGACCACCGCCACACGGCCGTAATGGGGCGAGCCTGCTATAAAAGAATGGATTTTAATTGCCAAGTTCATAATTCGTTTGGTGATCCACAATCGGTGAAGTTTCAATAGTATTGTAAATTATTTACGTTAAACATTGATCTCAATATGGCTCGCAATGTAAGTTTACCAATCAAACAATTAAGTTTTCCCAATTTTGTGTTTCCCAAAAGTGTTTCCATAGTGTTTAATAGAACTTTATAGTTTTCTGCCAAATATTTTACGTCTTTAAATTATCCTGAACATCATTTAAATAAAATCATTCTTCATGGCAAATATTTCCAGTGTCTCCTGTTCTTCTAAATTATAACTGATACTTTTTTTTTAAATAAGAAGACAATTCAGGTCGTTTAAGATCGGTTTTTTTATTTAATATTGTTACTATTCAATTAGCTACGTTTCGTAACGTATTGTAACTTCATCAGGCTTCTATAAAAAAATTAAAATAATTACAAAATATGTCAATCATTTTGAAGCTGAGTTCTAAATTTTTATCATTAAAATCTCAACAATTTTATAGCAAAATCTAACTTAAGTAATTAATATTTTACACTCAAAGAAAATTCAAGAAAAACCCGAGAAAAGAAATGCCAACTTTTCAAACTTCTACATAAAATATATGGCAGTAAATTGAATAAAAGTCAATTGTTCGTTAGAACACTGAACTATGTGATATATGTAAACGTTCCAGACATTTTATTCCCGCTCGTTTCCAGAATCTAACGCTTGAATTTCCATTGTTTGCTCCGCCGGCGGATCGACGTTCTATTTTACACTTCCGTCACTCCTTTACATATCAAATCTATTCAATTGACAGATACCATACCTCCGACTCCGCAACTTTCCACTGAATTTAAATCAATATTGATTTGAAACTTGACTCAAACTATTTCGCCAATATCTCGTCTCTTCTAATTGTCCTAATGGATATAAAAGTGTTATCCAGCCAATATGGTCGATGTTCTTTTCTAATTTTTTTTTTTTTGCTTTTATTTTTTTGCAGCTTTTCGTCGCGCTTTCTGTGGTCGGCTGGACATTGTCGGGAATGCTTTCGGTGAGTGCTCATCCGGGATTTGTGGCCAACTACGATGCGGGAGAGGCGGGCGGACATTCGCACTACGGGCATGAGGAACGGAAAATTGGGCAAATTGCACGGGAAGGACATGCCGAGCCGGAAGAATATCATGACTACTATGTAAGTAAAGGGATAATTTTTTGATGGAACTTAAAAAATTACAGAGGTGATATTCTATCATAAAATTCCAATACCCTCTCCAAATAAATACCATAAACTTAGATACTATTTACCTACGTAAATTTTTTTTTCATATATTGATTTATAAGAAAAAAATCCTACAAAAGTAACGACATCTATTCACTTTAAAATTAACCAACTTAACCAGATCAAGTAAAATTTAAATACATTTTAGACTTTGTAACATATATGACTCGTTTATTTTGAAAGTGGCATAAGTCCATTTCAAGTAACTAAAGTAACTTCTTCTTGTAACTAGAACAAAGTATGTTAATTATTGAACTGCTAAGTTTTCATAAATTACTGATTTTAACAAAAACGCCAATTATTTCCTCCTGCTTAGTATCTTATGTTCCTATGGTTAAAAATGATAACACTAGAAGGGTTGTTCTTGAAATGGACTTAACTCACTTTCAAAATAAATGGTTCATATGTTGCCAGGTTTTGGCAGGGGAATTACATCCCATTGTTAATATATATGCAATTTGCATCTATTTACATTTAAAAAAAGTGGAAAAAATTTATAAATAGTTTTTAAAGGTACATCTGAATATAATTGTAGATTACAACCTTATTTTTTATTCTCAAAATAAAAGATTTATATGTTGCCAATATATTCGCCGTTTATTTTGAAAGTGAGTTAAGTCTATTTTAATCATTTTTAACCATAGGAACATAAGATACTAAGGAGGAGGGAATAATTGGCGTTTTTGTTAAAATCAGTAATTTCTGAAAATTTAGCAGTTAAATAATTAACATATTTTGTTCTAGTTACAAGAAGAAGTTACTTGAAATGGACTTACGCCACTTTCAAAATAAACAAGTCGTATAATTTAAGCCTCCTAATTATAGATCCTTTGAATTTATTATTTTTTTTTATATATTTGAAGCGAATTTTGCACTTTTCTTTGTCATAAATCAATACCATTCAATTTACAATTGTTAAAAATTGAATCACATTTTGAGGGCTTTAAGCGATTCTGAACCTTCTACTGCCTTTGTAAATGGTGCGTTTACTTTCAGCTATATACTTACGTGCACCCTTAATGGTGCACGTGCCGCACAGTTTGAGAACCACGTTTCTATAGTATAACAGAAGAAAGAAACAATAACTTTGATTTTTCTATTGTTACAACAAATTTTAGGAGAACCACGATAAGGAATCATCTGTGAAAAACGTCCATCATAAAAGGGATGGTAAGGTAGTTTTTTAAAAATGTGACATGATCGTAAATCGAGAGGGGGGGGGGGATTCTTTTACAATAATCAATTGGGAAAAAATTATTGGTTGAGATTTTTTTCTAAATTTTTGAAAGTTGTATAAGATAAATAGTTTTTTTTTTTGAGGGAGAAATTGAGTTGTTTGGATATCCATCGTAAGGGGGGGGGAAAGTTTGATAGTATTCAGCAAGAAGAGAAGAAGGGTCCAAAAATTTGAAAAAAAAATCGAACATCTTTTACGGATAGTTCCCAATAGTGCCCAAATATTGGTTCCCAAAGTGTTAATTTGACTTATAAAAATATCGAAAAATCGAGAATCTGGAGACCTCTTAAATCGTGGAGTCCAACACTGTAACATAATTTGTATGTGCCTTAATCCAGCACTGGGCTTAAGAAAAAAATCGAAAAAAAAAAACGTTCCATATAAATGATGATTTTGTCAACTACATAGACCGCACACGGATTGATTTTATTTTGTTTTCATGAAAAATCGTAGTCCTAAACTACAATTATGTAGGGCCGTACATGAAAAAACCATTAAGTAATAGTTCCACCAATTTTTCTGAATGTAAAAATATGCAAATCGCATATATTGCAATATTAGAATGTAATTCCCCTGTCCTAAGTTTTACGTTATAAATATGTCGTAGCTCAGATTAAAGTAAGATTTATTTGCTGTTTAAGTAATCTAGTACCTTAAGGTAAACATTTGGAAGAATTTTTTGAATAAGTTACTGTATTTTTATGAGGTTTAATGCACTAAGCAGTTATTAAAAGAATTGCATTAATTTTTTTGTAATTTTGGCTTTTATTTTATTTATTTCAATTTGAACTTTAATGAATTTTTACTTCTTCAAATTATAAATTATTTCATTAAAATATGGTTTAGGTCATGATATCGTAGAAAAAATATTTCGAAAAAAATTATATTCAAATTTTGTCAATTACATAGACCGCACACAGGTTGATTTTCCACTATTTTCGTAAAAAAAAAATAGTTTGTAATCTACAATTATATTCAACGGTGTCTTAAAAAACTACTTAAGTAAGTTTTTCCAATTTTTTTAAATGTAAATATTTGTATTTTGTTTAGATAATAACAATGGAATGTAATTCCCCTGCCAAAAGTTTCCCGTTAAAAAAGGGTCGTAGTTTAAATGATAATGGGATTTAGTAGCTCCTAAGTCAATCTAGTAGTTACGGTTAAATATTTTAATGTTTTTTTTTTGAACAAATTTTGTTGCTTTACCTAATTTAAGTGTGTTAATTAGTTATTAAAACTTCTTTTTATTTCAAAGACCACACACGGATTGATTTTCCACTATTTTCATGAAAAATTATAATTGTTATCTACAACTATGTTTCGCCGAGCCTTCGAAAACTATTAAGTGGATTTTCTTCAATTTTAGTAAAAATATATGCGTTATAATTAACATTGGAATGTAATTCCCCTGTTCAAAGTTTCCCGATGAAAAAGTGGATAATTTGATTCATTAGCAGTTTAGTCAATTTAGTGGCCCTAGTTGAATATTTCGATAAATTTTTTAAACAAATTTTTGTTGTTTTACGAGATTTAAATGCGCTAAGTCATTATTAAAAGATTTGAATCAACTTCTACGTATTTCTGGCTTTTATTTTACTGAATTTAATTTATCAAGCGATTTTTTAATCTCAAATTATTATCAAACAATGCCTTAGTTAGGGCCCTAGCCATTATATCAAAGAAAAAACAACTTTTCGAAAAAAAATGTTTCTATTAGCTGATGCAATTATTTTCTCAATTACAAAGACCACAACCGGGTTGATTTTCCATTATTTTCCTGAAAAAAGTGGCTGTATACTACAATTATTCTATAGCTGTGCCTTAGCTACTGTAAACTATTTGGTAAATTTTCCTCAAACTTTTACAAGTAAACATATTACATATAGGTATATTACTTGGGAATGTAATTCCCCTATCTAAAGTTTCCCATTGAAAATATTTCGTAGCTCAAATGATAGTAGGACTTGGTAGCTATAAAGTCAATTGATGATTTTTTGAACAAATTTTGTTGTTTTACGTGATCTAAATGCAGAAAATTATTTGGTAAATTTTCCACAAATTTTTACAAGTAAACATATTACATATATATTAACACTTGAGAATGTAATTCCCCTGTCTAAAGTTTCCCGTTGAAAATAGTTCCTAGCTCAAATGATAGTGGAATTTGGTAGCTATAAAGTCAATCAAGAAGCCATAATTGAGTAGTTTGATGATTTTTTTGAACAAATTTTGCTGTTTTACGTGATTTAAATGCGTTAAGTCACTATTACAAGAATTGCATTATTGTCTGTGTATT
The DNA here is from genome assembly GCA_958496175.1 of Sisyra terminalis. Taxonomy (NCBI): domain Eukaryota; kingdom Metazoa; phylum Arthropoda; class Insecta; order Neuroptera; family Sisyridae; genus Sisyra; species Sisyra terminalis. The sequence goes on from OY292278.1 coordinate 7,971,815, forward strand.
TTTGGCTTTTATTTCATTTACTTGAATTTAACAATTTATTTTTTATCTCAAACTAATAAAAAAATGTTTTATTTACGTTTCAACTTGCCAGATTTCCGCAAATTCTGGCAAGTTTTTCTTCAAAATCTCCGTAAAAAAATCAAATATAATAAAAATACAAAGAAGTTTTAATAACTACTTAACACATTTAAATTAGGTAAAACAACCAAAATTTGTTCAAAAAAATCACCAAACTATTTAACCGTAACTACTAGATTGACTTACTAGCTACTTAATCCCATTAGCATTTGAGCTACGACCCTTTTTCAACGGGAAACTTTTGGCAGGGGAATTACATTCCATTGTTATTATATAAGCAAAATACAAATATTTACGTATAAAAAATTGGAGAAGAACTTATTAAATAGTTTTTTAAGGCACAGTTGAATATAATTGGAGATTACAAACTTATTTTTTTCATGAAAATAGTGGAAATAGTGGAAAATGTGAATATTTTTTTATTATATGGGAATTTATTAAATACGAAGCAATTATAGTTTCTTCAAACGATTGTATAACTTTTGCTAAAAATCAATTTACTGAGAATCTCTCTGAAATTACTTTTTTTCCCAAAGAAAATAATTCCATGATTGTTGCAATCAACTCGGGAACTTTGTCCTGGTCGGTGGTTGTATTTGTTGATATTCCTGTCATTGCACAACAAATTAATTTCTGTGACATCAAAGCGACTAATTCTGTTGTTGATTAGTGCTGTCATGTTCACCACCCTCGTGTACCCGTTGCACATGCAACCGACGATTCCGGCTACCCCACACAATAGGACCCTTCAAATATGTGACATGTCAAAAATTAATCCTCCTGCAACAATAGAAAGATATTATCATTGTGTCTACTACTTTCTTAGAAAGTTTGCAGAGCAACCCCAACAGCTTGGCCGCGAGGGGTTATTTCAAAGAATTGTACAAAGCTTTTACATGAACTCCTGTAATTTTACAGTGATTTTTTTTCTTCCAGGCCTATCCCAAATATAATTTCAAATACGGCGTCAACGACTATCATACGGGGGATGTGAAATCAGCGCATGAAGAACGCGATGGAGATGTGGTCAAAGGACAATATTCACTTGTAAGTAGCCCAAAAATTCAAGGATGATTTTGTCGGGATGGTATCGTATCATCCGGCATATCTTTGTTCTATTGTATACGGGAAATTCCATTGATTGTAAAAATGTTTTTAATTAAAATTTCCACACCGTTTTAAGGTGGAGGCTGACGGTTCAATTCGAACCGTTGATTACACGGCCGATAAGCACAGTGGATTCAATGCTATTGTCACAAAAACGGCTGCAACTCATCCCCATAAGCACCACGCTTCTGGAGAAAACCAGGAACAGCACTCCCTCAACGGATACTAGCTAGCCGCAGTGACTAGCCGATAAGTCTATTTATTAGAAATACCATATATATATTTTTTATATAATCCACCAAAAAATTGTTATGTTGTTATCATTTTCTTTGTGTACATAAATTTTTTTTTGTTTGTTTGTTTAATAAAATAAAGAGGTTTTAACTTTCGATGAAACTTTTAATTTTCCTTGGTAAAGTGAAATTTCCAGATTGATAATTCAATTAAATTCGTTTGAAACGAAATCGAACAGATGGCGATTGAATGTCTTTTACTTTCTTTTAGAAAACTTGTATAATTCTTCGTGAACTTGTTGGAGTTGGGTTTGCAAGAGGTTGCGAGAGTTGTTTTTTCTATTTCTCATCGAAATTCATTTTCCATTGAGTTTAGATAATAAGTAGAAAACTAGTTGATTCCCGCGACTTCGTCTGCGTAACGTACGTGTAGATTATATTGTCATTTTAGATTTACTATTTGTAGTGGTATATGAAAATTATTATTTTTCTTATTTCTTTTACGAAAAACATAATTGTACCTGAAAAAACTATTTTGTCGTCTTTAAAAAGACACATTTAATAAGCGGTTGCTTTGACTAAAATACTTGTATGTAATGATCAATTAATTTCCAAAAAATATTTATAAATACATATTTATAAATATTTTTTGGAAATTAACACGGGGAAAGATTCCACCAAGATATTTTTACCATAGAAAAACGATACCAGGGAATATGGAGTCCAACTATGCTGGCAGATTATTGCTGGGGATTATAGAGGGACTTTCCTGCCTCAAAATATAGGAGAAAATCATAAGAGAGTACTTATATTAATATTATAACATTGATAAAAATTTAATTTTTGTTAAAATAATTTGTAATTTAAGAAAAGTATAAAATATCATATTGCAATAAAACTATTCGTTTCTAAAAGTTTAGACTATTAATTCTACTCTACTTGACCTTATTCCTAAGCCAAAATATAAATATATAATATTCCTAAGCCTTATTTCAGCCAAAATTTTTCTTGTTACACACAGAAAAAAAATCTGGTTTTCTAGATCATCGAGTTGTTCTTCAAATATATCATCTTTTATCACTTGCCTGATTTGAGGATCTACAAACACACCTTCTTTAATCTTAGCGTCACTGATTTAAGGGAATTTTTCTTTTAGGTATTGAAATCCAGCGCCATTTTTATCCATTGCTTTCACGAAGTTTTTCATCAGGCCAAGTTTAATATGGAGAGGTGGTAAAAATATATCTTTAGATATATATAGCTCACGTTGGTGACAATATTTCGGAATGACCAAGGTATATTCTTGTAAAAAATTGAACGATCTACAAAAAAGATTTCATACAAGTTTTTGATTTATTTATTCTTTCAAAAGTTATTCGAGGTCAAAGTTGAACTAAAGAGAAATTTTAATATTTTTTCAATTTTTTGACGCAACCATCAACTTTATGAGAAAATGTTATAGGACATTTTTTGTAGAGCACTTTTTTTTCTATGATTTATCTCCATAAAAGTTTTTGATATTTTTCACAGATCCTAAGTCCACAATCGAAATTTTGAATTTAATAAGTGTAATTAATATATAAATAATTAATTAATAATAAGTTTCTGTTTTTGTTATATCATTTTAATAACAGCATTTTAAATAACATCATTTCACTTAATAAGTATGAAAGTTTATGTAGTAGATACTTATACCAAATACCAAAGAGGCGGTTTTTAATTTTTGTTTGTTTTTCAACAATCAAACTTTTTAAAATCTAATTTTTGTGAACCAATGATTGTGACCTGGAGCAATTATATATTCCGCTGAAAAGCATTAAGGGAGCAATTTTTTATCATATATTTCATTATCTATTAAAATATAAAATCGTCCAAACTAACTTTTCTTCGTTATTTAGAACAATTTGAAAACCAATTATTGTTATTGAAAATAAATAAAATATTCGAATTTACTTTCACGCTTTCCACTTATTTCCAACAATTTTGTATGTACATTGTCCAAATGTGCGAAATCGAATTGCTTTTTAGTCATGATAATCAAAATAAAGATCATAATTTTTTCCGTTTTACATTGTATTTCCCAATATAAATGCATATTTGTGTCGATGAAATTTGGAAAGTGTTTTTCTTATACGATGCAGATATATAATAAGAAAGGGTTTTTTGATAATTCCTCCTCTAAAAGAGTGAAAAATGGTGGCAAAGTTTGTGCGGCAAAACGTCTAATAAACAATCGAAATTTCTTTTTCGAAAACCTAAAACTACCACAGAACATCAAAATGGCATCACTTGACATTGTCAACTTATATACAAATGTCCCTGTTGAAGAAACAATCAAAATTGTGGAATATAATCTAATAACATCCAAAATATATAATTATATGATAATCAACGACATAATGAACTTATTAACCACCATATAACAACATAACTAATTCACTTTCTATCAAAAATTTTATCACCAAAAGGAAGGCTTGGCCATGGGTTCCCCTTTATCAGGACTACTAGCCGACATTTAAAATAATTAAACATATAGCTACTACTAACGGACACAAAGGCTCAATTGTAGACAAAATAATATCGAAATTTACTAAAAAATCCATTCTTTCAACTCCACCTAAAGAAAACAAAAATATTTAAATCAAACTTCAATAATATATTTGGTTTTACAATCGCCAACTTCCAAGAATCATGTCATTGGTTAAAATCTATAAAGTTTTAGTAACAAAGTTTCTGATTGGTCTAATATAGGATTGAGCTTTCCGCGGTGCGCTATGATTGGCCCATGCATTCTGCGCCATTCACATAACTACAGTGCCTTGATTTGGACAAAGTAAGCTTAGTATTTCTCGTTTAAAGTGACTTTTGAGTACAGAACATTTGGAACGGTATTTCTTTCGATTTATAATTCATATATTCCAAAGAAAATGATTGTTATTTAAATAATTTTTCTACATAACTCTTAATTATAATCCGGAATTAATATTCTTCAATTTAACATATACTTTTGTGTATAAAGATCGTGGATTTTGTAAGAGTTATTTTTCGTCGCAAAATAAAGACCTACGGTTTTAATAAAAACCGTAAACTGAGAACTACAAAATAAATTTCTTATCATGTTTTGGTAACTTATATTCTTATTTTAATTTTGATCATTATCGCAATCAACGTTCATTGGTCTTATTGTTTTTAAAGCGGAATTTTGACTTTTGATTTGAAGTCTTCGAATGAAGTTCAATAACTCTTTTTCACTGTTCGCATTTATGATTGTATCGTCTAAGAATCGAAGGTTGAAAAATCGCTTTTCAGCAATTTTAATTTTACTATTTTATTCCTCCAATGTAAGTTCTAGTATAATCTCTCCTACAACAACTTCAAATTTTTCAAAACACCTTTATGACGAAAATCAACAATGCTTAAATTTCAAAACTTTTAAGCCACTACATATTTGCAAGAAAGGATCACATATGAACCTCCTAGAAGAATATGAAATACACAAAACACATAAACTAGATCCAAACAACATACTAAGCAACAAATTATTTAAAACAAACAACCTATATGAAATTTGTTTTCAATTGACAAAATAATTATTACCTGATGATAACAATCAAAAATTGTCGTAAAATTCATCGTAAAGACGAAATTGAGTCAAAGGACATATATTATTATTCATTAATTTATAAAATACAATATTTATATATTAGACTGATTCAAAAAAATGATGAATTATTTTTTTCTTAATTATGTCGAAAATATTATTGGGAATGACAAAAAAAAATTCTGTGAAAGTTTAAGCACTTAATATTAATATTAAAAGGTGCCACATTTCAAATTTCGATTTTCCATTTAAATAACATGGGAACAATATTGTCTTGCAATTTGGAATTTTATAGCTCACGTTGGTGACAATATTTCAGAATGACTAAGGTATATTCTCATAGAAAATTAAACGATCTACAAAAAAGGTGCCGAACAAGTTTTTGATATATTTATTCCTACAAAAGTTATTCGAGGTCAAAGTTGAACTAAAGAGAAATTTTAATATTTTTTTCAATTTTTTGACGCAACCACCAATTTTATGAGAAAATTTTATGGGAAATTTTTTGTAGAGTCCTTTTTTTTCTATAACTTATCTCAATAAAAGTTTTTTACAGGCTCTAAGTAATAAGAAAAATAATTTTTATATTAAAAATATAATAATTCAGGGAATATTATTAATTTTAAACAATAAAATTACGAATATTTTCTGTTAAATGCAAATAACTTTGGACCTGTGAAAAGAATCAAAAACTTTTATAGAGATAAGTTATAGGAAAAAAAGTGCTCTACAAAAAATATCTTGTAAAATTTTCTCATAAAATTGACGGTTGCGTCAAAAAATTGAAAAAATATTAAAATTTCACTTTAGTTCAACTGTGACCTCGAATATTTTTTGAAGGAACAAATATATCAAAAACTTGTAACATACCTTTTTTGTAGATCGTTCAATTTTCTACAAGAATATACCTTCGTCATTCCGAAATACTGTCACCAACGTGAGCTATAAAATTCCAAAGTGCAAGAGAATATTGTTCTTATGTTATTTAAACGGAAAATCGAAATTTACGATGCGACACCTCTTAATATTTATATCAAGAGCTTAAACTTTCACAAGATTTTCTTTTTGTCATTCCCAACAATATTTCCGATATAATTAAGAAAAAAAAATCATCATTTTTTTTGAATCAGTCTAATTTATATAAACGTTTTTATTTTACAGAGGCAATTTAAATTGAATGTACTGTGCTTTTTATCAGTTCAACTAAAAATATTTTTAAAAATTATTTTCTATTTTTTAATTACCTTTTCAATAATATATAACTCGCCTGTCTAAAGTAAAATTTTTTTGTTTCATCTCTAGGGAATACCTTCCCTTATTATTTTTAAGGAATGATAAGTAGCCTATAGTCTGTGGGAAATTGTGTTGTATCTTAATACCAAATTTCAATAAATTCGGTTGTTCCGTTCTTTAGTTAAATCGGGACACACAGACAGACAAAAATTTTTAAAATGTTAAATTTTGAATAAGGGCCTCTGGAAACAAATTTTTACCCTAAAATTAAGTTCAAAATCGAAATGTTCCGACAGACGTAAGAATTTAATATATTAGTAAAGACAGGATAATTTTTACTAGAGAAAACGTGTATTAAAGGCTGAAGAAAAGAATAAGTGGACACTGGATACAATATCCTCCTTGTGTCCTGGAATGATGTACGAATTCCTGCGTGGAAAATCGGCGTGTGATCGAACTTTTCGTAGTATTTTTTTGTCCGTTTTTCATTGAAAAGATAAATGAGAAGAAGATTGATGAGGAAAAAACAGATGTGTTACATATGTTAATTTCCAAAGTCTAATGTGCCGAGCAGTAAAAATACACACTCGCTATTTATTTTAAGATGTTCTCCCATTTATCATCCACGAATTTCGTACGTCCATATCCCGAAAAATCGAGTAGAACACACGCATTCAACGGAGCACTGAACTTCAACTTCATAAACGTAAATGAAAAGAAAAATTTATTAAGTACTTCACATTTGGATTATAATAAAGATGTTGACGGATTGAGTTCTCAATCTCCTTCACGATAATTAACACGTGCCGACGCGTTCGAGGAACTCGACTTTTTCATGGGATTTAGGGATCAAATCCCGCAATATTGGCCGGGTGGAAAGATATGTGCGGTGGTCGGGACTGAACGTTGGATTTACAACGACCACACATTCGTCGACGAGTTCTAACTAATTTTTGAGACGGGGAGCGATTTTTTGGGATTCTTCAACGAAATCGTTAAGATGTAAATATTGTCCCTCGTTTAAGTGCGACCATAAATTATTCTCTTAATATGTCGGATATGCCTACAAAAATAAATTGATAATAAACAAAGCTATTAAACATCTCTAAATGCGTACAACAAGCTTAATTAGCTACTTAAAATTGATTGTTTTTGACAGAGAAGTGTACCAACGTGTGCGTTTTTAAAAGTGCCAATGTGGGGTTTGGGATACATTGTTGAAAATTCCGGATGATAGGAATTCGAAAAATTGTTGCTTCGAACGGTTTTTGAAGGCAAGAAAACACTTGGAAGTTGTAAAAGAATATGAAGAATTTGAAATGTTTGCAGTCCAAAATGTTAAGGGTTCCCTTTTCGTTTTGTCGGATTATGCAACGAAAAATCAATATTATAAGAATTTGTAAACCAAAACAGTGATTAAAAAAGAAATTCTAATATTTTTTAGTAATAGTTTTCCTTAATATCAATGCAAAAGTAGGTAATTATAATTAATAATGTTCTTGGGAACTTGTATTTAAATAATAAGACGTTATTTTTCAAATTATCTCAACGTTTCGTTGGTATTTATTTCCAACTTCTTCAGGAGAATTTTTGATGTTAACATCCTCGTTGTAAATATTGGCTTCTTAACAAGATTTTTAACAAGATAACCGAGTGAGTACGCTAGCGACATGATAGTATAACTAGCAAATCATGATAGTCATACTATCAAAAATTCTCCTGAAGAAGTTGGAAATAAATACCAACGAAACGTTGAGATAATTTGAAAAATAACGTCTTATTATTTAAATCCAAGATCCCAAGAACATTATTAATTATTTACCACACCATAGATGAGAGTAACCAGGAGTAGGTAGTTATTTTGCTTTAGCAAATCTTGAACTACTAAAAATTTTAACATCGAAACAATTCATATAAGAATCAAAAGATGGTGCTACTTTTTTTGGAAAATTTTCCAAGTGATTTCACTCTTTTATTCAACCCCAAGATTTCTAGGTTGGGATAGTCCTCGCTTTGTTTATTTCTTTTGATAAATTTAAGAAATCAATTCATCTTCATTTTGAGATCCCCTAACTTTGTTTTAAAAGCTCTTCTTCGTATTTGGCCTTTATAAAACTTGTTAATTAAAAAATATTGTTTTGAGAAAAACGTAACTTTGAATCAAATTTTGAAGAGTATATCATCTTTCATCAACTTTCCTAAGTTACCTTAATTTTAAAGGTTTCCCTAATCGTAGGACATCCCGCAGAAATTTGTAAAATTGTCAAATGATCATTCTAAGCTCGATCATCGATCTAACTTTACCTATAAGATCTTCTCTTTTTATTAACAGTTAACAATATTCTTCTTTTTATTAACAGTTAACAATATCAATTAATAATTTGATCAGAAACTTTTCCGGAAAATTAAAGATTAAATACCATTTTAGAAGTACAAGAACTAGGAATATCTTTTCTCCCAATTTGGGATAGATTTGCAGTTCATTTAAATTTGAAACTTTTTGCCAATTAGTTGATGACAAATCTTATAAAATTGTCAATCAACACTCAATTTTCACCTGATAAAGCCACCAACTAGTGGAGAAAATATTGCACCTTTTAAAATTCCAAAATCTACCCTAAATCATGTAAAATATCTTCCTTTTTTCAACCTTTTAGTCTAGGAATTTGAATCCAAAATCGTTAACCTATTAATAACAAATTATAATAATAGGTGCAGACTTTCTGAAGCTTTTCAGGAGAAAATTTTCTTTGAATCGATCAAAATAATATTCCTAAAAAACTAAAGACATAAATTATTCTTGAAGTACAAAAATTAGGGATCCTCTTCACCCAAATTGGGACAGGTTTATAGATCATAAAAGTTTCTAACTTTTTGCCAACTATTTGATGACTTCTTGAGGCAAAAATAGATCAATTATTAGTCAATCAACACTCAATTTTCACCTGATAAATCTACCAACTAATGAAGAAAACATTTGACTTTTTAAAATTCCAAAATCTACCCTAAACGTTACAATTTTTTTTATTCTTTCTTCATCCTTTTAATCTAGGAATTAATACACAAGTTAGTAATTTTTTGAAGAATGTTGAAGAATTTTTTCCGTTCTTTCAATCCAAAATCGTAAGCCAATCGATAAAATAACAGGTGGATCTTTTCTGGACCTTTTCGGAAGAAATTTTCATTAAATCAATCGAACTGTATTCCAGAAATACTAAAGCTAAAACAGCATTCTAAAAGTACATGAACTAGGGATCCTCTTCTTCCAAATTGGGACAGGTTTGTAGATCATTAAAGTTTCTACCTTTGCCAACAATAGTTGATGACTTCTTGAGACAAAAATGGATCAATTAAATTGTCAATCAACCCTCAATTCTTACGTGATAAAGTCAGTAACTAGTAGATGAAATGTTCCTCCTTTTAAAATTCTAAAATCAACCCTAAATCATTGCTAAAATTTTAGTCTTGGAGTTAATGCACAAACTAGTAATTCTTTGAAGAATGTTGAAGAATTTCTTCAGTACTTCTAATCCAAAATCGTAAGTCAATCGATAAAGTAAAAGGTGTACCGTTTCTGGAGCTTTTCGGAAAAACAATTTTTAAAATCGATTAGAAAATATTCCAGAAAAGCTAAAGCCAAATACCATTCTAAAGGTGCATGAACTAGGGATCCTCTTCGCACAAATTGGGACAAATTTGTAGATTATTAAAGTTTCTAGCTATTTGCCTGCTAGTTGATGACTTCTTGAAATAAACATGGATCAATTAAATTACCAACCACCTACCAATTTTTACGTGCTAAAGTCAGCGACTAATTAAAAAATTATTCTACTTTTTGAAATTCCAAAATCCACCCAAAGCCTTGCAAAAATGTCTTCTTTTCTTCAATCTTTTTTCAACCTAGGAATTAATCCACAAACTAGTAATTTTTTGAAGAATGTTGAAAAAATTCTTCATTACTTTCAATGCTAAATCGTAAGTCATTCGATAAAATAACAGGTTCACCTTTTCTGGAGCTTTTCGTAAGGGATTTTCATTAAGCTGATAAGAAAATATTCCAGAAAAACTAAAGCCAAACTACCATTCTAAAAATACTTGAACTAGGATTCCTCTTCTCCCAAATTGGGACAGGTTTATAGATCATTAAAGTTTCTAACTTTTTGCCAACTAGTTGATGACTTCTTGAAATAAAAATGAATCAATTAAATTGTCAATGAACATTTTTTACGGGATAAAGTCACTAACTAGATGAGGAAACATTGGACCTTTTAAAATTCCAAAATTTACCCTAAACTTTGCAAATTTTTTTATTCTTCATCCTTTTAATCTAGGAATTAATGCTCAAATTAGTAATTTTTTGATAAATATTGAAGAATTTCTTCAGTACTTTCAATGCAAAATCGTTAGTCAATCGATAAAATAACAGGTGCACTTTTTCTGGAGCTTTTCGGAAGAAAATTTCTTCAAATTGATTAGAAAATATTCCGGAAAAACTAAAGCCAAAATACCATTCTAAAGGTACTTGAACTAGGATTCCTCTTCTCTCAAATTGGGACAGGTTTATAGAACCTTAAACTTTCTAACTTTTTGCCAACTAGTTGATGACTTCTGAAGACAAATCTGGATCAATTATATTGTTAATCAAAACTCAATTTTTACCTGATGAAGCCAACAACTAATTGAGGAAACATTACACCTTATAAAATTCCAAAATTAACCCAAAACTTTGCAAAAATGTCTTTCTTTCTTTAACCTTTTTATCAGGGGATTAATGCAAAAACTAGCGATTTTTTTAAGAATTTCTTCAGTTTTTCCAATACAAAATATTTAGCCAATCGATAAAGCAATAGTTGCATCTTTTCTAGAGCTTTTCGTGAGAATTTTCAATAATTTTTCGACCACTTTAGCATTGGTTTTTTTGCTGAAGACAAATCTTCTATTTCAGCTTTTGATTGAAATTTTCACCGTGCGAATAGTGGAAATAGATTTGGTAATTCTTCTGTTTGAAATTTAATGTTTAAGTAAAAGATAATTTTTCGAAAGCTTCTCGAAAGTTCCTGAAGCTTATCGCATATTCTATCACTTCTAAATGTTCAAAATTCACAACATTATTACGCTTATTTACGATGATGTCTACATCTTTTCCACCAATTTAAATAATTAATTAAAATTTTATTGACGATTTCCTTGATTGCTGGGTCAATTTTAAAGTTTTAATTTTTGATTTTTATTTTCTGTAGGAGTCTTTCATTTGAATTGCACCCAAAAGTCTCAAACCAATAAAGAATTAAATTCTTTCAAAAGTTTCAGGATTTAAAAATGAAAATTTTCCAATCAATTCCAACGAGTCCATTACTTGGCACTTCTTTATCTTAATAACTTTCAATCAACTTAAATACAAACTTGAAATTTATCTAAGAAATTAGCCAAAACATTAATCTAAAAAATCAGAAAATTTAATTTATCTTTCCACTTCAAACTTTATCTTTCACATCCTTCTTATTTTGATTGGAAAACTTCGTTTTGAAAACAGAAAATATTTAATCTTTTACTTCAATTTTTAAAAGATATAATAACAATGAATTTTCAGTATAAACTGGTTCGAAAATTTTCAATTTTTACGAAACATTTTGAGAATTTTTCTTATGATTTTGATATAAACAAGAATACAATATATAAAAAGAAAATAAAAAAGATAACTTTTAGCAGTTATGTATCCCAAAATGGAACAATAATTCATTTCTTCTCCCCCATCGTTTGGACGTAATTCGAGAAAAGTTCCAGATGTGCTGATTGAAGGGAAAAAAACTTGTCAAATGATTCCCGAAATTTCACACCTTACAAAAATATCGTGCACACCAGAAAGCCCATTAAAACACCAAAATAAAGATATCCATTATGAAAATAACATATTTATGGATGCCACGAAATTTATGTTTCAAAAAAAATAATCCAATAGTAAAACGAGGGAATGTTGTTTCTATGATATGTCTATATATAGAACAAATCATCATAAATCAATTTTTAAACCATTGAAACTGAAGTCCTCCAAAAAATAAGTAAGCTTAAGATTTAAAAAAATCATTTGATTTTAGACCGAAAAAATATTAAAATGTAAATTAATCTCGATTAAAAAATAGATGGTTTCAAAGATAAAATTGATGGAGAAGAAGAAACTATATACAGAAGTTGATGGAATTTAAAACACTCACTTCTTAATCAAATAGATATACCAAAAAAAAATATGAATTTATGGAAGTTTAAAACCTCTTCTTCAATAATACCGAAAGTAAAATACATAGAATAAATATGAAGCAGCTATAAACTATTGCAGTTTATTGCCAATGCATTTTCCCCCTCAATTATTTTCCTATCTAAGGAAAAATAAGAAAAAATTCTTTTACAAAAAAATCCAAGAAAATTTTGGTATTAAGTTAACGTTAAACTTGTAATTGTGCATAATTGCAGGTTGAAAAAATTTGCAAATCAATTGAAGGATTTGAACTACTTAATATTACAAAAGAACCCATAAAAATAGAATATTGCGGCATAAATATCTAATTAACCATCAATAACTTGAATTTTCCATTTTCCTTGTTCCTATTCGAATATTCTTTCATTGGATGCTCTAAAATGAAAAATTGTCAGTTCAATGGTTGACAAAATAATGTAGAATAATCGATGAAATGGGAATTCCACGAGGAATGTAATTCCCTCTTTGGGTATTTCTGGAATCCCATTGGATATTTAGACCAGGGTCGATAATTTTTGAGACCAAAAAAAATTATAGTAGGATGAAATCCATTTGAAAAGGTAGAGAATATAACAAAAATGAAAGGAAAAATAAATTACGGGCGATCTGAGGTCGAGAAGGGGAAGCGGGTGAGTTTTTAAGGGTAAAAAACGGTTAATCTCGATTTCCGGTAAAACTGCAAGTCTTATGAAAAAAAGTTAAATAGCAAAGTTGTAGGTAATTAAAAGATCTACAACTTTTGTATCGACACTTTTTTCACATAACCTCAAAATTTATGTGAAAAATTCGGATATTTGAAAATTGATATTTATTAAGAGCTTTTAAGCCAATTTTCAAAGAAGTTTCAAAATAACTAAGCTTAGATCTACCTAAGCTACAAAAATATAGTATTTCGCCAAGCTTTTGGAGCTTTTTTAATCTCAATTTGTTTTCCTCTTTATATAGTAATATCTCATAAAACTATTTGAAACATTTTTCTACTAATAGAATCAATGAAATGCCTTATTTCAAACAAGAAAGCCAATGGTTTTTCTCAAATTTCAACGGTTGAGGGTTTATTTTCCAGGTAAAAATTCAAATATTTTTATAACAAATATTATTTAAATGTAAAAATTGTTTGAGAAGTACGCTTTAATTTTCTTCTTAAATGGCTTAATATTATCGAAAATATTGGCATTTATCTAAACCTTTTAAGCCAATTTTTAAAAAAGTTTCAAAAGAACTAAGTTAAGATCAAACTAAGTTACAGAAATATAGTTCTTCTTCAAGCTTTTGGAGCTTTTTTAGTCTCAATTTGGTTTCCTCTTTATACAGTCATACCTCATAAAATTATTTAATACATTTTTCTACTAAAAACTACAATGAAAAGCCTTTCAAATAAGAAAGCCAATAATTTTTTCTCAAATTTCAACGATTTGAAGGTTCATTTTCCGGGTAAAAATTCAAATATTTTTTTAGCAAATAAACATGATCCAGGTTAGTTTGAGAACTAATTTCCCGCTTAAATGGCGTCATATTATTGAAAATATTGGCATTTATTTAGAGCTTTTAAGCCAATTTTCAATGAAGTTTCAAAAAAAACTAGGCTAATATCTAACAAAGCTACAGAAATATGGTTTTTCGTCAAGCTTTTGGAGCTTTTTAATTCAATTTGTTTTCATCTTTATATAGTAGTTATACTATTATTTCACTTATCCTATTAAATCACATTGTTAGATGTATATAGTTGTACAGGAAGCAGTTATAAATTAAGAAAAAAAAAATAAATATTAATATCTCATAAAATTATTTAATACATTTTCCTACTAAAAGATTCAATGAAAAACCTTTCAAATAAGAAAGCCAACAGTTTTTCTCAAATTTCAACGGTTTGAAGGATCATTTTCCGGGTAAAAGCTCAAATATTTTTGTAAAAAATAAACATAAAATGAACAAGTTTTTTTTTGAGAACTACCCTTTAATTTTCCTCCTAAATAGCTTCATATTATTGAAAATATTGACATTTATCTAGAGCTTTTAAGTCAATTTTCAATGAAGTTTCAAAAACACTTAGCTAAGATCTAACAAAGCTACAGAAATATAATTTTTCGTCAAACTTTTGGAACTTTTTAAATATCAATTTGTTCTCCTGTTTATATATTTATATCTTATCAATTTATTTGACACAATTTCCCACTAAAAGCTTCAATTATATGGCCACAATAATTTCAATACTTCATAACAAACTAATTTAGATTTTAAATCAAAAAAATATCTTCATGAAACCAATCATTTTCATTAAATCAATCCCATAAAACTTACGATAAATTTCAAAAGCTTTCAGATTATTTTTAAACACCAAAAGCTCAACGAGCTTTTATTATTATTATAACGAAGCAATGAAATTCAAGAGACAAATATTAAAAGAACTTTAAACAATCCATTTTACATCCAATCGCTCAAAAATAGCGACTCAATAAAAATGTGTTATTAGTCCCACATTTGTGTTTATTTATAGAGCTTTTTTATGGGCAAGCGACCATATAAATTTCAAACCAGTGAACTTTACAACCCAATTGTAAACCACCCTACTGAACTATTAATTAAAATTTTAAAAATTCAAGCAAGTTTGGATGAAAAATGTCACATGAAATATGATCGTAATTATGATTTTGATTAGTTGGTGGAATACGATATGGACAGAAGTTTGCGGAAATTTTTCACGTGAAGTTTTTTGGGACGGTGAAATGTGATGTTTTTATTGGGGCGGCAATAAAATAGTTTTTGGGAAAACTTGTAGTACTTGTAGATCTGGACGGGGATGATGGTGGGACTTGTAGTTTCTGGTGTGACCTCAGAAATTTATTTTAGTTTTCATGCGTCGTTGGGATATAAATTTCATTTCACACCATCCTCGTTGACTTTATGAGTTTGCTACTTAATTTAGACAGTTGGACAGATAAGCATGGCAATAATTTAGTTGTAAAAAACGTAGTTTGGGATGATTAATGGGCGAAAATATTTCTCGGGTTCGTTTGTGTATAAATAAACATATTTTTTTTTGTTTTTTTTGGGGCTATTGTTGGAGTTTTTTGGTCGATTTTTAAGAGGTTTACGATTGGGGTTGGTTAGGACAGCTTTCGTCTGGTTAGGGGTGTCCTTTGCGTGGCGGCTTAGGGGAAGTTGGCCTGGCGAGCGGTGCCGAGATTCACCGAAATGCCGCGCAGACGATTCGGAATTTGTGCGCCATATTATTATTGTCTACCTGCCCCTGTTTCGAAGCCAGTCTTGTGCTTACAATGACCAAGTGGGCTTTGTGATTTCGATCGTTCGTTTCCCTTTTTTTTCGTTCATATTCTCGGGAGAAAAGCTTCGGGCTAAAACCAATTTTCCAAATGAAATTTCAATCCATTTTGCCGGCCACTTTTGCACATATCGCTCAGGATATTGACACCCGAATCGCTTGTCCAGGCTAACAAGGACCAGGATAACGGATAGCGCATCACACCAAAACCGGTTCGGCTCGACCGTAATTCCCAAATTCCTTGACCAAATTTCAAGGATTCCACCCTCAAGTCCCATTCATTTCTATTTAAAGTTTCTCAAATTTGTGTTTCGATCGTATTATTTTTTTCGTATTATTCGATTCGAACTTGTTGTGAAGTGAAGTGTTTTGTGTCCGTATACACCGAAAATCAATAAAGGTTCTGGAATTTATGTATACGGTGTAGGTACTAATATAAACCGCACCAATCGCATCATATCCACTTTACAACCCTCCAAAACCTAAAAAAAAATCCAAATTAAACATTCCAAAAAAAAAAAAAATAATACCCACCACCCACCCCCTAAATATCCATCTCATATAATTATGAAATCAATTCATCATAAAACAAATCAACATCTCATCCAACCAACGACGAAGGTAATTGATAAATTTTCCACGTCCAAAGATCAAAACTATTATCTTAACAAACGACATTGTAAAACCGGAATTTACACAAAAATTAATCGCTATTCAAATTTAAACAAAAGAATAATTATACATTCATTTGTTTTCCCCAGAAAGATAAACAAATGCTAATCACGTAATTTCATTTCGAATTCATTCAAGATATCAAAAGTTAAGACATCAATTTCAATTTCTTTCAATGGATTTTTGGTCGTTTAAAAATAAGCAACCCTCGAAGTTCAAACGTTTGATTCTTATCTGTTTCTTGTACAGGAAGTTTGACAACCCTTACCACATTAAAAAAAAAACGCCGAGGGGAATTTTTCACTCCGAAAAAAATCGTTATTTTCCTTTTTTTTTCTTTCTAGATTTGAGCTTTTTGGGAGATTCAAATGCGTGGTTTTCGGTTGGACTGAGGAGATAGTGGTCCCACGATGAGGTCCAGTGGGACTCGGTTTTGGTTTTTTTGGCTGGAAGTGTTTTTGATAGGCTGTTGCGAGGCGTTTAAGCAACCCGGTATGTAATTCAGTAGTTGTTAAAATTTCTTTGGTGGATGATCAGTGGTTTTTTTTAAGGGGGTTGTTTATTTCCGGAACGATGGGAAGGTACGTGGTTTCAGTCGGGGGTGCGACAACCGATTATTATCGATGGTCCAAGATTGAGCAGCAAAGGTCGTTGTTTAGGAGCCGAAGGCGACAAATTTTTAGTAGTGGATGAGTAAGAACTTTTAAAAGCGAAAATAGGGAAACTTTTCCTGATTTTCTTTTTCCATTTTTTTTCTAGTAAAGAGGTTTGTTTTCGGTGTGTCGTCATTCATGAAAAACATGCCAATGTGCTTCAGTATAAAGAAAGTAAGATGGTTTTTTTGGTGGAGTAAAGATTGAAGTTAAGAGTTGTTGGGTTTTTTTTTTAGCATATTGTCATGGACGGGATTCACTTCCGGTGTTGTGTAGTCTTATAACGGGTGATGCTTTGCTGTATTCGATGTTTCGGGAAGATGCACTTCCGGTTCCGTGTCCTTTTCGAGGACCTTTTACGTTTACGTATAATCGGGGACATGGTGAATGTCGAAGTCCCGTTTCAAGTGTGGATGTTTGTACAGAAGATAGTCGATTATTGTTAAGTTATCAGGCATGTCCTGATGTATATGGCACGGAAAGTACAGGTAAGATTTTTTTTAATAAAACTTGTATGAAAGTTTAAGATTCTTGTTTGGGTTTATAAAATCGTGGAATTGTTTGGAACTCTTTTGCAAATTCCATAATCTCTTTAGTGTTTCTCCAAATTTTCGGTGATTTTAGTAAGTGGGAAACGTTGATAATACTTTGTGACATTCTGCATAAGATCATTGGTAATATCTGCAATAATGTACAAAAAATCCCTTTTCAAATTACGGCCAAAATAAATCAATAGATTTTTGTATAAAGTTATAAAGTTGTAACTTTCGAATTATAAGTTTCCGAATTATAAGAATTATAGTTTTTGTTGAGTATTTTTTCATAAATAACCCAGATCTTTGGGCTGAGAGTTTTGGGTTGTTGCTGGTCATAAACTTAAAACTGAACCCTTATCTAAAATTTAGATATCTTAAGATTTTTTTTTATAAAAAATTGTATGAAAGTTTAAGATTTTTGTTTGGTTTAAAAAATCGTGGTATTATTTGGAACTCTTTTGCAATTCCGTAACTTCTTTAAAGTTTCTCCAAATTTTCGGTGATTCTAGTAAGTGGGAAACGTTGATAATACTTTGTGGCATTCTGCATAAGATCATTGGTAATATCCGCGATAATGTACAAAAAATCCCTTTTCAAATTACGGCCAAAATAAATCAATAGATTTTTCTATAAAGTTGTAACTTTCGAATTATAAGTTTCCGAATTATAAGAATTATAGTTTTCGTTGAGTATTTTTTCATAAATAATCCAGACCTTTGGGCTGAGAGTTTTTGGGTTGTTGCTGGTCAAAAAATTAAAAGGTCAACCCTAAAAATTTAACCCTTAATTGTTAAAATTCGATTAAAACGTCTGGCTTTGTAGGGTTGAAATAATCGTATATTGCCAGAAGTTTTGATCAAATCTAACCCTTTGAATAACAATCCTCAAAGTTATTTAATTGCGGCTTGAAATTTCTTTAGAACAATGGAGTGAGATTTAATCCAAACTTCTGGTCTCGAAATTTACAATTTACAAGGAAGCCAAAAGTTTTTCACAAATTTCAATAGTTTATGGTTCATTTTCCACAGGTCAAAATTCAAATATTTTTATAACAAATGTACAAAAAATGAACAAGCTTTGTTTGAGAACTACAGTTTAATTTCCCTCTTAAATGACTTCATATTATTGAAAAAATTGGCATTTAACTAGAGCTTTTAAGCCAATTTTCAATGAAGTTTGAAAAAAAAACTAAGCTACTGAAATATAGTTTTTCATCTAGCTTTTGGAGCTTTTTTAATCTCAATTTGTTTTCCTGTTTATATAGTAATATCTCATAAAATTATTTGACACATTTTCCTACTAAAAGCTTCAATTATATAGCCACAATAATTTCAATATTTCATAACAAACTAATTTAGATTTTAAATCAAAAAATTATCTTCATGAAATCAATCATTTTCATCAAATAAATACCATAAATTTCAAAAGCTTTAAGTTTATTTTCAATGAAGTTTCAGAAGAACTAAGTTAAGATCTAACTAAGCTACAGAAATATAGTTTTTTGTCAAGCTTTTGGAGCTTTTTTAATCTCAATTTGTTTTCCTCTTTGTACAGTAATACCTCATAAAATTATTTGATACATTTTCCAACTAAAAACCTACCAACTTGAAAAACCTTTCAAATAAGGCAGCCAAAAGTTTTTCTCAAATTTCAACGGTTGAAGATTCATTTTCCGGGTAAAAATTCAAGTATTTTTATAACAAATATATAAAAAATGAACAAGTTTTTTTTGAGAACTACGCTTTAATTTCCCTTCTAAATGGCTTCATATTATTAAAAGTATTGGCATTTATCAAGAGCTTTTAAGCCAATTTTCAATGAAGTTTCAAAAAAACTAAGCTCTGATCTAATTAAGGGTCAGTCCAAATAAAGTGGCCCAAAAAATAAATGAAATGGTTGCTCGACCATTTTAAAAAAAAAAAAAAATTTTGTCTGAAGTCATCTCTATCTGAAGTATGCATTATTTTGACATTTTGTGCTTGTAATACCTCTGCTCCTAGTCAAATCTCAAACTCCAAATTTTAGGTGCATAATACTATTATACAGTTCTATAATGGGGTGATATTTCAGATTTTTATCTGGCCCCCCACCAGAGATATTGAGCTCAGAAATTTGCAAATTTTGAAAATTTCCAAATTTTCTTATTTTTTATTTTACAAAAGCTTAAAGTCTCAGACTTCAAATTTTGTTTTTGAATACAACTAATACCTAATTGTTTGTAAAAAAAGTTATAACGTGTAGACTCTTTCCCTTTCTTCAAAATTTTTCCGTGAAAATTGGAGTTTTTACAAATGAGAGCTAAAAATTTAGGCTGAAATTTCACCCCTTAGAATTACATTTAGGTAAAAACATCTTATTACAACCTTATAGCTTATATTTTTATGAACTCACTGCTTTTAGTTTCATTTTGATAGGACAAATAGGGCCTGAGATAATCAAGTTTTCGCAAACCCTTAAAAGTGCAAAAATGTCTGCGTCTAATAAAACTAATATGGCCACCACTGGAAAACTAAAAACAATAAAATTAAAATAATGATGAATTTGAACTACCAACATGTTGGGGTGATAGCAAAAAAAAATCAGACCGACTGAATTGGACTGACCTTTAAGTTACAGAACTATAGTTTTTCATCAAGCTTTTGAAGCTTTTTTAATCTCAATTTTTTTTCCTCTTGATAAAAATTATTTGATACATTTCCCAACTAAAAGCTTAAATGAATTCAATAGATCATGGTTCATTTTCCGGGCAGAAGATCAAGTATTTTTATAACAAATATTCCTAAAATGGATTAGTTTTGAGTTCTATAGTTTATTTTGTCTATTTTCCATATTTTCCACCCCTTGAACATCAAGTTAACTATCTATTTTGTTTGGCACTTTTTCTAGGAATATTCTGAGAATATATACCTTATCTTTATTTGACCAAAAACCGAATGAATTTTATTTGAAAAACACAACCCTCCGGCGGATTCAGGAGTTTAGTTTAGGATAATCTGGATCCCACCGGGGGTAAGTTTTGGGGTAGGTAAACAAGGAAAAAAGCTACTTAACGTGTAGTGAATCTCCAAAAATATACATGTATATATATATATATATATATATATATATATTTATATATATATATATATATATATATATATATATATATATATATATATATATATATATATATATATATATATATATATATATATATATATATATATATATATATATACATGTATATTTTTGGAGATTCACTACACGTTAAGTAGCTTTTTTCCTAATGAAGTATTGATAGTTAGTGGCTATTGTATTGACCGTTGAAAATAATGTTTTTTGGGGGTGCAGGTATGTTATTGATGCAAAAAATTGATAAAAATGTTAACAGTATATCTAAATTTAAGATATATAAATTTAATGGAGACCCGCGGAGTTATGATGCATTTCTGAAATGCCCCGCAATATTATAAGGATTGGTCACCCCCGGATTTAAAATGTGCTGATTTTTCGATATCTTAAAAAAGAACAAAGATATTTAATTTAATCAACCTTTTCCTGAATACTACTTTTATTATTAATAATTAAAAGTAAACTCTAAATAAGTACCCTTTTTTTTTGAAGAAATATTAGTTGAACTTGATTACAAAGTTTCTATCCAATGAGTAAAGCTGTCTTTAAATTGGAACCAAATGTAAAACCAGAATAAAATATTGGTACCACTATTTAGAGTAAACTTGTTGGTGACCTTTTGTATATTTTTTTTTTTTGGGCGAAACATTAAGAAGTACCTGAAAACAAAATATTATGGAAATCGATAAACCTGTTCTTAAATCGGACTTTAAAATTCAGGTAGAAAAATATTACATTCAAATTTATCAACTTTGGTCCCATAATGATCAATAATGTGAGCAAAACAAGTTAAATTCCAAGTTGGTGTTAAAATTGCAAAGAATTTGCTACCTGTTCTCAACGGGTGGTATGAGAAAACAGTAAAAGCTTGAAGGCCAAAATTTGAGAAAAAGGTGTTAATGTATTTATAATTGACAACAAATAATAAATACCTGAAACTGGTTCCAAATTCCTTAAACGACATACTTAAAGCTGCGCTATTCTCTCGTTCACATTTTGGACTTTAAGCTTCTACTATGTTATTTCATATCAACAGTTTAAAGTGTGATATTTTGCATTCCAAACTAGCTAACGATTAACGTTTGGAATCCATACTGACAAAAGCCATAACAAATATGAAAAGTACTTAAATATTCATATTATTCCTTACTAGCTGATGCCCGCAACTTCGTCTGCGTGACGTCTATGATGGTATAATATAATAATACGCCAATTTTGAAAATATTTTTACTCTAAATTCGACTATTTTTTTTTTCTGTAAAGTATATCGAAAATATTGTTCAAGGTGACAAAAAAAAAATCGGGAAGGTTTGAGCCCTTAATATTAATATTAACAGGTCTATCATCTTTAATTTCGATTTTTTATTTGTGCTTTCATTTTTGCGTCAATGCTGTCAAACTATCAAGATAAAAAAATATATCTGCACATATATTTATAGAAAATTAAATTCCCTACAAAAAAGGTGTCTTTGAAAATTTTTGCCAGACACACCGTTTACGAATAATCAAGCTTTAAACATTGATATAATTTTTAGATTTTTCTTCTTTATTTTGGAAGTTTGTAACTAAGGAAAAAATAAATATATAGAAATGAACAATATAGATTCTTAAAGGGAATTTAATGCTCTACAAAAAAGCTCTATAAATATTTTTACATAAAATCACTTTTTCAAAAGTTATTCACAATTAAAGTTTAAGGAAAAATTAAATTATTGTTTTTTTCGTTATTGAACCAATTTTGAAAAAGTGATTTTATGTAAAAACGTTAAGAGACTTTTTTGTAGAACATTAAATTCTCTTCAAGAATCTATTGTGTTCATTTCTATATATTTATTTGTTCGTTAGTTAAAAAATTCCAAAATAAAGAAGATAAATCTAAAAATTATATTAATGTTGAAAGCTTGATTATTCGGAAACATCGTGTCTGGCGAAAATTTTATAGGAATGTTTTTTGTAGGGAATTTAATTTTCTATAAATATATCTACAGATGAATATTTTTACCATAATAGTTTGACAGCATTGACGCAAAAATGAAAGCACAAATACAAAATCGAAATTAAAGATGATAGACCTCTTAATATTAAGGGCTCAAACCTTCCCGATTTTTTTTTTTTTGTCATCTTGAACAATATTTTCGATATATTTTACAAAAAAAATAGTATTATATAAGTATTTATATAATTATTCTCTTCTTGAGCAACCATTTGGGTTTTATTAGCTACAATTTTGAAAAAAAATGAATCAGAAATATGTGGAAATTGAACTCAAGTCCTTTATATAAGAAGTGAAGATATTATGTTATCACGGCAACATTAAAATTTGAAAATTTAATAATGAAAATGAATAAAAATTGTATTTTTAAACAATGACAATTGTTACACTTGAAAACAATTACCGATGCTAATTGTTCTTAGCTTATTATAGTTAAACTTTTAATTGTTGCTTTAAATTGAAAAGTGTAAGGAAACTTTTTGAAAATCTTTCCAATCTTTGTAGTTATTATTTTTCATCTCTCAGCTTCACGAAGAAAAGGCCTTTTCTTATTACTTTTATATAAAGATATTAAAGCCTACAGTGATTGGAAGTATTGTATCTTAATATAATACTAAATTTTATAAAAATCTGTTTTTCTGTTTTTAAGTTAAAAGAAAACAAACTGACACAAAATTTTTTGAAAAGTAGGCAAATTTGGAATAACGACATCAAAAACTTACTTTGTATGTACCGACAAAGATTAGAATTATATACATTAACACATTGACCTTTTAATTTAATTTCAATGTTTTTTCTCCTGTAGGAATAGGAAATTCAAATCGGCAAAATATTTAAAAATCCAACAAAGAAATTCAAATCGAAGCAGATATCTATTCAATTTCATTTAACGAGAATATTTCGTATTTAACGACACTGATTATTAAATTTGAAATTTCTTTTGTTGATGGTTTATATGTGTTGCCACATATAAGCTTTGCCACCCCATTTGACCCTGCTAGGGGTGGAATTTACAAAAATTCGGACTTATTGGATGCTTACGTCATATAAGGACCTTCCAAATTTCATGACTAGGATCAGCAATTTTGGCTGTAATTTGATTCTCATTCATTACATCAGGCTGAACGATTTTTTATTTATTTATGGATAGAAAATCTTTGTTTTTAATTAAGCTTCGCCAAATATATCTTTTCATAGATTTGAGGAGATATCTTTTAAGTAAAATTTATTTGGACTTTTGATCCGGATTTTTTTCAATTAACGGCCTTACAAAAAATTCCTTGAAATTCTTTAAAGTTTCCCAAATCTAATTAGCATAATTTTCGTATTAATAACTTAAATTTTGGTTGGAAATAGAAAAAAAATAATGATTGGGTGTTGTTGCGGTTTGCGAAATAAATGAGATGTGATGAAAATCGTGCATAGGTTGTAATTTTTTTGGCTAATGGATGTCGAGAGACTAATTCGTTGCATGCTGAACCGGTTTTTCTGTTTTACAGTCGAAGAATTGCAATGTTTGGCCACGTGGAAAGAAGGCTCGTCCCGCTACCTGGTCGGCAAGGTGCATCACAATCACGCGACGTCCAACGAGGATCGTTTCCGGTGCTTCGTCTACGAGAAAACCTCCAACCAACTAATTGGTGCGAACAATGGCGGCGACGCCAATTTACCATCGGGACCGTTGTCGCCGGCGTCGGGGAATGTGGACTACCGGGTGGCCCAAAGTGGCGACGCCACGTGCAACGGATTGTTTAGCGCCACCGAAGGCAGTCGAACGATGACCCTGCGGCGAGGTGAGTCGCCCATTTCTTTTACACGACGTGCGAAAATTTTGCATTGTACTCGAATTTTTAGCATTTTCGCCGAACAAGTGTCGCTTTCCCAACTGGTTGGCGTCGTTCCAACACTGGCATTCGTTGGATGGCTCGGCGACATATAGTTTTCACCATCGCAATTCCACGCTGCGGATATCGAACACGTCGGGCTTGGAGATGAAAGTCGTATGTGCCCAAATAAAACAACAAACGCGAGATGACACGGCTGTTATTATCTTGGCCCATTTCACAATGAGTTGGTAAGTCCCACATTTCCTCAACATGCGTTTCGAATTTCGCCTGGAATGCCACCACCAAATGTCCAAATGTCCAATCAACATCCAAAAATATCAAATATCTCATCACATTTGAAGAAAATAGCACTGACGTTAATGTTAAACTTCTTTTTTTCAGTCAAAGTGGATATATGTGTATGATGTTTCATCGGAGAGATAATCATGTGATTGAAGTTCAGTCCGGGTTGCACGTAAAAAGGCAAGAAGACGCATGCCTGGCGGCACATTTTAACCGAACTACCCTTCCTTATACAACCCTAGTTAGTAAGTATTGTCTTCTTTTTTGGTTTGGAAATATGATATTAATTCCACGTGATATTTAAGCGTCAACCGTGGAGTCCAGGCCATGTCCGTATGCAGGAAAATTTGCTGTAACAGCTTTGGTTCGGTCGAATCTCCGTCATGGGCGCTCTGTAGATGAATCGAACTCTTTAGTGCCTAATAGTCCTTGCAATCATGAACAGTTTACAGCCTTGGCTGTAGGTTGCAGTACGGCAGATACGATCGAATTCCATTCCGAGTGTCCTGTTACGGATTTTATTTCCGGTAAGACCAGCAATAAGTTCTTAGTTATACTTATGCAAGCTTATTATTAAGTTAAATACAACTTTACCTTGGCATATTAGGTATTATTTTGAAGCTCAGATCATGCAGATTTGCCAGAAGTAAATAATCATTGAAATAATACCAAGATAATGGCTCAAATTATAAGTTATAAAAGTTATAACAATATTTAAGAATTTAGTTGGCAAATAGATACTAAATAGGTACTAGTAGGAAAAGGTGGATAAAAGGAATTCAGAGCTAAAGAAGATATGGTACCGATAATGAACAGTAGACTGATTCAAAAAAAAAAATATGATTTTTTTTTTTTAATTATATCGAAAATATTGTTGGAAATGACAAAAAAGATCTGTGAAAGTTTAAGCTCTTAATATTAATATTAAGAAGTGCCCCATCGCAAATTTCGAATTTCCATTTAAATAACATGGGAACAATATTCTCTTGCACTTTGGAATTTTATAGCTCACGTTGGTGACAATATTTTGGAATGACTAAGGTATATTCTTGTAGAAAATTGAACGATCTACAAAAAAGGTCTCTAACCAAGTTTTTGATATATTTATTCCTTCAAAAGTTATTCGAGGTCAAAGTTGAACTAAAGAGAAATTTAAATATTTTTTTCATTTTTTTTGACGCAACTATCAATTTTATGAGAAAATTTTATAGGATATTTTTTGTAGAGCACTTTTTTTTCTATATCTTATCTCTATAAAAGTTTTTGATATTTTTCACAGGTACTAAGTTATTTAATTAAAATTAAAAAAATAATTTTTATGTAAAAAATATAATAATTCAGGGAATTTTCAGTTTAATGCAAATAACTTAGGACCTGTGAAAAATATCAAAAACTTTTTTAGAGATAAGTTATAGAAAAAAAAGTGCTCTACATAAAATGTCATAAAATTTTCTCATAAAATTGATGGTTGCATCAAAAAATTGAAAAAATATTAAAATTTCTCTTTTGTTCAACTTTGACCTCGAATAACTTTTGAAGGAATAAATATATCAAAAACTTGTACGACCACCTTTTTTGTAGATCGTTTAATTTTCTACAAGAATATACCTTGGTCTTTCCGAAATATTGTCACCAACGTGAGCTATAAAATTCCAAAGTGCAAGAGAATATTGTTCCCATGTTATTAAATGGAAAATCGAAATTTGCGATGCGGCACATCTTAATATTAATATTAAGAGCTTAAACTTTCACAGGATTTTTTTTTGTCCTTCCCAACAAAATTTTCGATATAATTAAGAACAAAAAATCATAATTTTTTTGAATCAGTCTAACGGACAGTTAAACTTTAATCGAATCAGTCGATTTGTTTGTTTATGTCAGCCAATATCAAAATATTTAAGGAATACAAAAATAAAAAGGCAGAATTCTTAATTTGAATACCACTTCCGAGGACTCAGCACCAAAGTACTTCGGTAATAGATTGGAACATCTGAAGTGTTATATATTTTATTCCATATGTATTATCTTATTTTATGTAAGGTTCAAATCCAGTATAAATAACAACAATAATAATATCAGGGTCACGAGTAATTGGAATATATTTAAATTAATTTAAACAATCATTGATTTTGCGACGTTTCGTCTTTATTATTAAAACTGTTTCAAGCTCTGAAAGTATTACAATATTAACAACATTATAACAATATTATTATAAATTATTAATAGTTGAGGTCAGTTTATAATAATATTACTTATAATGTTGTTAATATTGTAATACTTTCAGAGCTTGAAACAGTTGTAATAATAAAGACGAAACGTCGCAAAATCAATGATTGTTTAAATTAATTTAACTATATTCCAATTACCCGTGACCCTGATATTATTATTGTTGTATTATCTTATGTAAAGAAAAAGAGAATTTAAGACCAGAAACATTTATCCCCGTTAATCCAGCAAAATTCATTGTGAAGTTGATGCCTTAAGTGCATATGCACCATTCAGACTCTATAGGATAGGCAAAATGTATAACTTCCATGTATTGCAAAACAAGGTGATTCTGAACTTAATAGAGGAAGAAGAGTTATGAATTTTTATCTATTATTAGTTTTTCGTGATTTATTACTTATTCCTACAATATTTTGTCATAAAAGAAACGAAATTATTTATAAACGATTGGCGAAAACTCAATTGAAAAATTTAACTTAAAAATTGTATTTATAAGGTAAATAGGGTGGAAAAATGTTCGCTTAAAGATTTCAAAAAAGAATGATGAGTTTTAATTGGAATATATAATTAAATAGGATCTAGCGATGCAATTATATTGGTGCTAAATATTTTTTTTTATTATAGCATATTCGTGTCACGCTCGTTGGGAAGACAATGGGACTAACTATCTAGTAACAACCCCTTTAAGCCGATCCAGCCACGGAGCCAAGCGATACTGTTTCGTCTACAAAGAAACATCCCACGAAAATTCAGTTCAATTTTCCAGTTCCAGTGATAATTGCGATCGAAGCATTCGACCAGGAATCGACGGGTTCCTTGTTTTCAACGTCACCACCAATGGTAAACTCTTATTCTCTCAAGAAATTCCAAATTTGCAATAATTTTTCTTTTCCCTCCAGGAAAATGTGTGGAAGTGAACGGAGCCGCAACGATTCAATTGTGGTGGACATTACTGTTAACAATTGTAGCCCAACAAATTTTTTTCCAAGTAGAAAGATGATTTGCGTAAATTGGCATAGATTTCATCCCCCAAAAAAGGAACTAGCAATTTATTTAGAAATGGACTAGACATACATTTAATTGAAACGTGTTTCATAGATTTATCTCACTGATAAAGTTGCATCTAATCTCTAATGCAATCGTTTTGAGATTAGGTTTCAACAAAAATTAGATAAGTTAATATATTAAAACAAAAAAAAAGGAAACATATACTTACAACTGTGATGACAGAGATAAATTTTAAAAAAGATATCTACTAATTAAGGGACAATGAAATGAGGAAATGGTGAAACTGTAAATGCCTCAAAACAACAATTTTAAGGCGCTAATTTTGATGTTTTTTTACTAAGAAAAAAATGTGTAGTTTTGGTTTTTGTTATGGTTTGATTTTACGCCTTAAAAGTCTAAAAATATAATACATTTAAATTATATATATATCGTAGATACTATTAGCTGAAGAGCCTTTGAAAATTTTTATGAAAAAATTCCCGAGATTCATCTCCGTTACGTATAAGTGGACTACATAAAGATTATGTAAGACTTCAATTGTGTATAACGGGTGTTGGAATATTCTGGGTTCTTTAGGTGTATGATTGGTAATGAGAAGTAAGTCTTTAGGCAATTAAATTCCAGAAAAAAAAACGATTTTTAATGGACTTTGATTTATTGTTCAATGATTGATTGAAATTTAAATACATTAACTAGAAATTGGTGATCAAAAGCCACCAAATCACACCTGAAGAATCCACAAATTCCTTTAAAACTATGATTTCTTTTTTAAAACTTGCATTTTTCTTGAAAATATTCATTGGCTCTTAGACTATATGGTGATATTTTACGTAAACTTGAGCAATACTAACTAAATATTTAAGTAAAAAAAAGATGACATAAGTTGATTTTGATTCTAATTTTTCAAAAAAGAGAAAAAAAATAATAATAAAGAAAAAAAATAGTGTAAACGTTACGTCATATTTATGACAAATTAATATTTAAAAATATTTGTAATCTAAATGTAAATTTTAAGTACGAGTGTGATAACAAAAAAGAAATATTTATATTACTAAGGATAATATTTAGACGTAGATTCATTTCTATACAAAAGATGAAAACGAAAACAAATTTTCTCTGTGTAAAAATTGGCCAAATATTTTACAACTTTCATGGTATAAAAAAAGCGTTATAATATTTAAAATAATGTCAATAGTTGAAGAATCCTTCCTCCTGCTATTTCCGATTACTATTTTATCCAGTCATTCCCAGAAACAAAACATTGAAATCTGAAACTATTTGGCCTCAAATTTGAAATAGGAAAATTTGTGTTTGTACGAAAAGCAATCTTTTCCATTTCCCGCTGAACACGCGGGGAGGGATTATACTGTTCAAATTTCCATTTTGCACAAATGTTTATTAGTTATTGTTTGTTCCCGTTGATTTGACGCCATATATAAAAATAAAAAAAATATTTGCTCATTAGAAAATAGAGTAATATGAAATAAAATTATTATAGTTATTGAATAAATTAATTGTTTACTTGAACAAATCAAAAACGGCTGTATTTACTATTTTTTTAAACCTTGGTTGGAAAAAAATTGGGAATGGGAAGTGAAAATATGGTCTTTGCTTTCGAAAATATTTATGTAATATTGAGTTGGGGTTCAGAAAAAGATGTTATAAAACTTGAAGAAATATTTTAAATCTGTTTTGCTATTTTGGGTCAATTAAACTGCCATTATACAGAAAAGGATTGTGGTGAGGGATCACTTTGTTGTTTAGATCCAATGTTACGTAGTACGTTGGAGATAACGCAAAGAATTTTGCCACATTACAAATTTATGTTTTTTCAATCATTGGCTCAAATATTGGGCAGTTGAAAATGCTGCTTTTTGTATTTTAATTCTCAAAACTGCAAAATTTTTAATACTTAATGTCTTATTTTCAAATTATATTAACATTAGGCCAGAATATAAACTTTTTAGAGCTTTTTACTCCCAAAATTCCAACCAATTTTTTCTCAACTTACAAATGAAACGACAAGCAATAGCAAATTTAGGTTTTCCAAAAAAAAAAAAAGTATAAATATTTTTTAAAAAACACGATTTAAACGTGAGCGAAATGCAATCATGTCTAATAATTAAAAAAAAAACTATAGATAAAAAATTGTAGAAATTTTTGATCAAACCCCGATCAAGTTTGATTTTCTTTTAAAAAATTATCAAATTAAATTCACGACCCACAATGGTTGAAATTAACATAAAATATCTAAATATCTCTTATATTATCCTGTAAAAAATACTTTAGGACAATTTAAAAAAAAATAATGTAAAATTCTTAGACGTAATTTAAAAAAAAAAAACATTTAAACTTTTTTCCCCCATTTGTATAAAGCACACGTTGGAGCGAATGAAAACGGATCGAGAAATTTTACATACAGAGAAAAAAATATTTATTTTAAAAAAATATATATTGATAGTGTAATAAAATAGATAACGAAATCATTGACTTGTATATTTCAGTTAACGAGGAAAATAAACAGAGAAAAAAATTATGTGTAATAGAAAACAGTCAGTCAATGAGTGCCTTGTTGGAACATTTGAGAGAGAAAATGCAGAATAAATAGAAAAACTCACAAATTTGATCAAAGTACTACCAAAAACGTAGAATTGATGATATTCTCATGATAATTACAATTTATTTGTTTTCAGTTGTTATTAATTGTAATTGCATATATGAAAGAAAAACGTAAATCGTAAAATTGCATTCGATTTCAAGCAGTAATTGTATTTTTATTCACTGTACAAATATTTATGAGATATTGAATAAATATTTCAGTTGCAATAATATTTAAAATATTTACACAAAAAAAACGTTTCTTTTCCAATCCTCTTAAAACAGCAACCACAATATTTTCAGTAGACATTTGAGGTCCAAACAATGTGGGCCACAACCCGGATCGACCATAAAAATTAAAACTACTTTACAATTTTCAGTAACATCAAATCTGGAAGGCCAAAAAATTACTATTACTATTACCCTTTCTATAACTTGCACCAAATTTAAAGACCAAAATTCAGAGTATTTGGGACTTTTAAGTGTAGTATATTTAGTGGCCCAACTTACATATATATTTAATGCCACTCTGCAGCTACAGTACTGGCCACGATCACTTAAAACAGCCGAAATAATCATGGTGCCCAAACCAGGCAAAAATCCCAATAAAGTTTCCTCATACAGGCCTATTAGCCTCTTATTCGCGATTCCCAAACTATTAGAAAGGCTAATCCTATCTCTAACACATGAAATATCCGAAAAAGTCCCTAGTCACCAATTTGGTTTTAAATGCCGGCATTCCACTATCCAACAATGCCACAGACTGGGCGAGCAAGTAAATAGGACCTTTGAACAAAAAAAATACTGCCACTCAGGATTTATAGACATAAGCCTGGCGTTCGACAGGGTTTGGCACGACGGCCTGCTTTTCAAAATAAAGAAGTGTATGCCACACCTCTGGAAACTGGAAGATCGTATCTTCAGGATCGATTCTTTAATACAAGAGTAGACCATGACTGCTCTGACTCCTTTCCGATTAAATCGGGAGTACCTCAAGGTAGTGTTTTAGGGTCCCTACTATACTTATTATATACCTCGGATCTGCCTACCACAGATAACACCTTGACGGGGACATTCGCGGATGATACAGTGATTATGGCTACGCACGAGGACGCCGTAATTGCCTCTCAGTATCTCCAGCACCATTTACACCTACTGGGAACTTGGACTGAAACATGGAAAATCACTATCAATAAGTCCAAATCAGTCCAAGTGACCTTCACTCTCAGGAAAGGAACGGGTCCCCCGGTCAATCTGGACTCAACTGAGATCCCATCGTCCAACACCACCAAATACCTTGGTGTTCATCTGGACAGGAGACTAATCTGGAAATCTCACATCATCCAAAAACGAAAATATATCAAAAGAGGTTCAAACAGTTATACTGGCTGTTGGGTAGGGGCTCTAAATTTCCCCTTGAGGATAAACTACTTATTTACAAAGCAGTAATAGTGCCAATCTGGTCGTACGGTATTGAGTTGTGGGGCTCTGCCAGCAAGTCAAGCATTAAATTTATCGAGGCCACCCAATCAAAGATCCTGAAACAATTTGGCAGATGGTCCATGGTATGTCACAAATGAGACTCTCCGAAGAGATTTACACATCTCATCAGTCACCGACTCCATGACCGTACGTACCCCCAATCATTTTAGAAAGTTGAGTCAACACTCAAATCCCCTGATTCCGGCACTTTTGGAGCACCAAAATGAAAAAAGACTAAAAATAAAAGTGCCTAGTGATCAAATAGAGGCAAAGGGAGATTCCTCCACTGGGAGTGATCTCCATCACGTCAGCTCCGGTCATCAAATCGGATTATAGAACCTAGATCCTAATGGCCGATTTATATATATAAAAAAAATTAAACTTACATATATGGATCAAAGTAAATTACGAAGAAGTAATCCAAAACAAAAAATGGAAAATGGAAAAAGAACTGGAGACAATAAAGAGAATCACAAAAATGGAAATGAAGAAACCGAACGGAGAGAAATTTGTTCAAGAAAAGATTAACAAAGGATTCCTACAATGAAAAGCCGGAAAAATTGGAGAACTTAGAAAAAAATGCAACTTTGAATTCCTATAACAACTTTCATCCCTTACTACTCCGTTTAAAACCTTTGGAAATAAATTTCCGAATCTACCATAACATATTTAACCTTTACTGACAAAAATCTTTACTAATGAATAATTCTGTATATCGTATGACTCAATTTCTTTATTTATTTCTTGATTCCTTTTTTTGATTTTCATTGACACAATAAACTGCAATAAACATTATCTAATGATAACAGTCATAGACTGTTGAAACGGGTCGTGATCAAGAAATAAATAAAGAAATTGAGTCATACAATATACAGAATTGTCTATTAATTTATTAATTATGACTCGGAAATAATAAAATATTTAACAATCCATACTGCTAACGTCCAATTGTCAAAATTAAGAATGTGGATAACGGAAATTTGGACATAAGACGCATCAAAAGACTATTTAAAGTGGCGACGTTTCGTATATTTATTTATACTTCTTCAAGCAACTCCATAATACCTTCTGATTGTCAACATTAAAATAACGAGCAATTCCTGGTTGCTCTCATCCATGGTGTGGTAAATAGTTAATTATATTCTTGGGAACTTGGATTGAAATAATAAGACATTAAATTTTCAAATTATCTCAACGTTTCGTTGGTATTTATTTCCAACTTCTTCAGGAGAACTAAAACATAATAACAATGCATGTTGTTTAAAGTCAAATTACACAAATTTATTATATTAAATTATATAAATTACACTGAACAGGGAAAATTAATTTGTGTAATTTGGTTTTAAACAACATGCATTGTTATTATGTTTTAGTTCTCCGGAAGAAATTGGAAATAAATACCAATAAAACGTTGAGATAATTTGAAAAATAACGTCTTATTATTTAAATCCAAGTTCCGAAGAACATTATTAATTATTTATGACGAGTAATGTTGACAAACAGTAGGCATTATGAAGTTGCTTGAAGAAGTATAAATAAATATACGAAACGTCGCCACTTTAAATATTCTATTGATGCGTTTTATGTCCAAATTCCCGTTAATTACAGTGTTAAAAATCTTTACTTTTACTCATATTATGAGTATAAATTTCCAACTCTAGTTATCCCCCTGAGGAAATTAAAGTATCATACCCTAAGAAAAAAAAAATTATTAAAATTGATCTTTGACTTAAAGAATTATAAAGAAAGTTTCAGCAATCAACGAATAGTTAAACTTAAATATAACTACAATAGGCAAAGTAAAAGTTTTCTTCGACCGAAACTTTAGTAGTAAATATATGGCGGATTTCCCAGACTTTGATGAAAATGATGTAATATTAATGAAAAATTTTATTGAATCATTCCATATGGAATCGTCCGAAAAGGAATTTTATTCGACTATATTTGCCCAGACTTTGTAAAGATTATTTCCTGGATTTTTCTCAATTTTCCTGAATTTTTCCAGACTTGGAAATATCAAAAAAAAATTTCTATTGTAAACGTGAAATACTTGAACATTTTGATTACTGAAAAATGATTAAATTTTGTCGCTCAAAGGAAAGGCTACAAGGCCAAATACTTGACGTGAACACAATGACTTGAAATATTAATCACGTAAATAAAAGGATATAAAAATCAATTGCATTGTATTGGCTAATGCAATTAAAATGATCAAGTCTTGGATTTTCAATGATTTCCAGTGATTAAATTTGATTTTGAGGTCACTAATGTAGACTTTTTGGGAAAGAAAGTTTAAAATATCCTTACGGAAAAATTATTATCAGTACTCCAACGTAATTCAATTGGTGCAAAGAAATTTTAAAATTTATTATAAATAAACATGAATATTATTATGGTTGCAATGTTAAGTTTAATGTTATAAAAATTCAATTGTATAATTGAAAAAATCAATATTAAAGATTTCTCCAATACGAAAGTGGTTGAACTTTTCTACTAGAAGATATATCTGAAAATAATTTTCTATTTCATCAATTAAGAATTGTTTATAGGAGAAAAAAAATGCAAAATATTTTGGCTACCATCTAAAAGATAGTGTGGTACAATCACGAATTTTATTTAATTCAAAATATAAACAGAAATGCTGTAATAATAAACAGCAGCCGCATAGATAATAATAGCAATAATCTTTGATGATTATTAAAATAAGATTGCTTCATAATTGCAAGAAATAGTCATAAAAGGTAACTAAAGATTAAAATTTTGAACAAATAATTTAAAATAATGAAAAAAAAAAAACGTTTTAAACATAAATAAATGGAAGAATAACTTCACTTTTAAGAAAGTAATAACCATTTTTTTCGGTTTACAAAGCATTTATGTTTTTTTTTTTTATAATTTAGCCTTGAATTATACTGTTGACGATTATAAAATATTATTTGAAGTCAAATTTAATTTCACAAATTTTATTGTCCGAATAACAGATAAAACGAAATTCCTTGATAAGCATTGATACAATTAGATATTTTCACAATCACAAGAATTGTAAAATAATATTCGTTTTCAATAAACCAATATTCGGTTTGGAATAACAAAAAAAAAAAGAAGTTAATTTGTCAAACAATTTTTCAAAAATAATTACGATTTTTTCAACTCAATATCCATTAGGTGGTAGATGAAAGTATTGGCGTATTTAATTTCTTAGGAATCATATTACCAATTTCTAATCATACATATTAGATATATCGAGAATTCGAGCACATTTTCAATGAGGGTATTGAACGAAATGAAGCCCCAAAACTTAAATCGCATTTAAATTTTCCGATATTCAGTAAAAAAAAAAAAATAATAATCCAAAGTAGTTTACAGAAATTTCCGCATTTTCAATATTTAACACTTGCTACAATTAGGGATTGCAATACCGGAATAGCGAATACTGGTTTTTTGAACCATTTGTACAACTTGGTAATACCGATATTCATAAATTTGTATACCGTTTTTCCGGTATTTCCAATAGATGTTCAGGAATAGCCATCATAGCAAAATAGTGTACGTTTTTCTTTTTATGCTGCCCTAACAAGTGAAATTTTTTAGGCTTTCAATCTATAACTATAAGGGTGTCCGTTATTTCCCAAATTGATTTTTTTACAGCGATCCCCCCCTGAATTTTTAGTTTAAGATACAAAAAAAATATCCAATACAATTAAGCTATTAATTTCTTGATTAAACCGTACCGGAATCATGTTACTTTTACCATTTAAATACCATGAGATTATTTGACTTTTTACCATTTAATTTTTTTTCTCAGAAACAAATGAATGAAAAGATTTAAAATTAAATTATTCTGACGTAAAATTTAACGCTCTACAAAAAAGGTTTCGTATGAATTTTCGATTAAATTACTCCATTAAAAGTTATTCATCATTTTCAACATTTTGCTCATTTTTACTATTTTTAACTATAAAATCATTGGAAGAGAAGATAAAAATTATTATCATCAGAGCGCAAGTGATTATTTGTGTTAATTTTATGGCTTGAACTGAAAATGAAACAAAAAAAAAAACATTTTTTGACGATTAAAACAGGTGACAAGATCTGCATTCGCTATAGTCTTGAACAGAAGTTCACATAAAAATATTCGTGACGTATGGCCCAGATACGTATTTTGATTGCCAAGCAATCTTCCTCAGTGGTCATCAAGTAGTTTGGATCACTCCGTAACTGCTTTGCGATGATTCGTGTGAATCATGTGAAAAGAGTGATCCAAACTACTTGATGACCACCGAGGAAGTTTGCTTGGCAATCGAAATACGTATCTGGGCCATACGTCACGAATATTTTTGTTTGAACTTCTGTTCAATTTTATGTTTATGATATGATTTTTATATATTATTATATTAAATTATACTACATAAATTGGACCGCAATATATTCTATATATTGTATACGCAGTTATCCTGGATAAATTGAATTTCCCGACTATAGCCAACTATAGCGAATGCAGATCTTAAGTCACCTGTTTTAATTGTCAAAAAATGTTTTTTTTTTGCTTGATTTTCAGTTCAAGCCATAAAATTAACACAAATAATCACTTGCGCTCTAATGATAAAAAAATTATCTTCCCTTCCAATGATTTTACAGTTAAAAATAGTAAAAATGAGCAAAATGTTTGCCCCAGGGCCCTTGGTTACCTAGCTAGGCCACTGAATCTATCATGGTTATTTTAGAAAGAAAACTGCAAGGATCTAAGAAAAAAACATTAGAATCGTCAAAAGAATCTTCCAGGTTTTAAGGATCTTGCCGGATATATGCAGGCCTAAAAATTAGATTTATCGTTACATAGCAAGGGGAACTAATAAGTTTGATAATTGTTAGGTAGTTATCTTTGAAATTGTGGGGAAATGGTATTAACAATTAAATGAATAATTCTAAAGTTACAAATTTTTAAATTGCATAAAAGTAGGTGGATACCAAGTAGATTGAATTGATTGTATTGGCATTTAACTAATGTTAAAATTGAATTATTTATTGTTGTAAATCATTGATTTTATCGCAAAAATTCAATTACAAAATCGATTTATATTGTAAGGTACAAAGACTAAGAACATCAAAGAATTGCATTCGACTCGCCAAACAATTATATTATCGAAAATTTAAAATTGTGCGAACTTGAAATTCCGCACAAATTTCGCGTGCGATAACATTGACCTTTTGCTCGTTCCTCCGAGACCTTCATCGCATTGATCTAGATCTCACGACGCCCCCCATTCCTACACGAAGAAACCTATTTATTATTTTTTTTTCGTTCGGCAAAACCTTGTTATTACCGAAAACCTGCATTTAAGCATTTATCGGTGCACCATTCGGTTGCATTATTTGCACGAATATGTGCAGAAAAACGCTGAAAAAAGACGGATCTTGACGTGCATATGTGGTCGTGGGTGGGGATGACATATAAGATTTACGTTAACAGAATAAACCACCATATACCAATGATTCGTGTACTTGTCTTATCATTGCTCATTATTGATGTGACAGTTGGAATTAGCGGCAAGTGGGTTCCGTTTAAAACATTCACAAGTGTAACAATTACGTGATTGTCGAAAAAAGTATTACTTTCAAGCAGATTTTTTAATTCACCAAAAAAGTGACATAAGCGTATGCGAGGGGCAACGTCAATCATTCGACCAATCAGCGTACTGCACAATTCAAAAGCTTCAAAAGGTAACAATTGCAATGAAATCTTTAACTTTCCTTTTTTCAAATCTAATTACAAATATCAACATTAACTGTTTACCATAGAGAAAATCAAAATTCAAACATCAAAATAATTGGTCAGTAGGTTGAAAAATTTATATTGAGGCCCTTTTTATGTATTTTTCCAATATGCAAATGGCAACTCAATAGTTCAGTTTAAATTGGATACCTTGAACTAAAAACCGCAGCGTTTTTTTTTTTTTTTTAGTTCGAGCGGGGATTTTAAGAAAAATATTGAATAATATTAATACACATATTTATCTGGTGACAGTCTTTAATACCACAAAAAGTTTGTTATGGGATGTCTAAAGATAATTAATGAGGCTTTAAAAAACATTACCGAGCGCAATTTTA
Source organism: Sisyra terminalis (assembly GCA_958496175.1). Lineage (NCBI taxonomy): Eukaryota > Metazoa > Arthropoda > Insecta > Neuroptera > Sisyridae > Sisyra > Sisyra terminalis. The sequence goes on from OY292278.1 coordinate 8,010,119, forward strand.
TTGCTGATAAGATAGGAATTTTATTGAAGCAATTGTGATTTACTGTAATTGTTTTAGCACTGATTTTTTTTTAGTTTGAAGTAATTTTAATGAAAATATTACGATAAATGATTTAAAAACTATCTATTCTAATATAATCAATCGGCAAGTGATTTTGTGCATCGCTAAATTAATTTTTTAGATTGAATTTGGCCTAAACTATCAGAAAAATTTAGAGGTTTATTATTATTGTTGTTAAAAAATTTAAATTGTAAATTATTATTTTTCTTTAATGTCTATTTTCAAAGTTAAATCAAAGATAAATTCAACCGTTAGAATTGGCCTAAAACTGCATTGGCTGTATCAGTGATGGAAGCCAAGTTTTCTTAAAAAAAAGGACAATTTAACAAAAAAATTATTGATTATTAAAGTATTGATATTTTCAATTTTATCAAGATTGAATTTAAATAGTAAAATTTCATAGTTTGAAGCCTGGGAGTCTGAAGGCTTTAGCCTATTCAGCCTAGTCTATAAATCCGGTTCTACTTTATTATCTTGGTCATTTAATTATCCTTAATTTGCAATAACTTTAAGAGCAAAAGTTTAAGATACAAATTATCTAATTTTTAGAATAATAAACTATATATTAATTAGTAAAACCAAGCCATTCTTTTATATTTAATTAGCTGGAATATTTTGGACAATAAAATGATAGGCAACCCTTTTTACATATCTACATGCCTTTTGCATATCTTTAAGCGAAATGATTGGAAAGTAAAACCGAAATGATTGGAAATACATCTATTTAAATTAAATTTTTGTAAATTAAATTAATTGGTAAATAAATATCAACTTCAACGTCAAAACTGATGCATTTCCTGTAAAAAATGGCGTCCCGTATTTACCTCCAAAGGGGAAGAATTTTCAAAAAATGCTCGTGTAAAAGAATTTTATTGATAAATAGAATCTTCATTGAAAATTAAATCCCTTGATCAATTTGTGAATGCTTATTATAATGAATTTCTGTGCAAATTTTGATAATTAATCACTGTAAGAATTCAACTAAGCAAATAATCACCAACGTCTTTGCTAGGATATGGGGAGGCAACCCCAACAGATTAAATTTATTTATTGATTATTTATTATAATATTTTTATTAATAAATAAAGGAAGTAATCCAATTCAATCTTTGGCTGTGGTTTTTAATTGTTTTCTGTCTGCGGTTTAATTTCTCTTAATAATTAAATTTTTCCTCCTGCTTTGTATATCCCCGGTGAAATTTTAAAGCTATCCCGATACTTTCTTTCTTATTTTCTTAGAATCCAAGCTTTATATGGTTTATATGTAATATATTGAAAGATATATAAAATTGATAAAAAAAATCCCTACATCCCCTTCCCTTTCTTTGAAGAGGTTCATTCCCTTTGAAAAAATAAATCAAAAAATTTTAAACAATTATTTCCATTTTTAAAACTCTCCCCATGAATTTTTTTAAAAGAAGACCTAATAGCCAGGAAAGTATTACATTTGTCCTACATAAACCGGTGTTATATTATAGAGGCTTAGATTCTCAATAATTACTTATAATACATTAATGGCAACTAATATGATTCGTAAAATTTGAAAACCTTTGGCCCACATTTAAAATCTTTGTTTTTATCATATAATTATACTCAGATTACAAGGATTAAGATAATACCAGATTGATAACTACCAATTTCTCATTATATGATTCTTACTATGACTTTCAAAACATATTGTTACACTTTTCAAACTATTAGGGACGTTAGGCATTATAAATCAATTTTATGCTAATTGGTACAACTCAAATTATAAATATAAATAAATAATTATTTAGTAGCAAAAATTAATTTTGAAGTAGAAAAATTCGTTTCTTAATGTTTATCCGGTCAGACCTTTTATTACCGGAGTAAGGCAATAAGCTTTATCAACTCAAATCCATAGATTCCCACTTATATATTTTATTTTTTAAGGAAATATATAACATATCAAAATGCCAATAAAATAAATTTTTGACTTGTTAAAGACCTCGAAATAATAAACTAGCATTAAAAGAAGTAATTTCCTTTAAATTTTTATTTCATTTAACGAAATAATTTGAAAAGATTTGCCATAAACAATAATTTAAAACTTATTGCCTGTTATCTTTATGGCACCTTGATATACTACCTAAAATTATTACCTTCCCTCCAATGTACCATACTAATTTTTAAATTTATTCCTTACAAAACTAGTTCCTATCTTTCTTCAGTAGTAAAATTATGAAATTATGACACATAAAAAATGGCCTAGTTCGTTTCTAATGCGCAATGAAATCACAAATGACCGCATTTGATCGCGGAAAATTTTCAGTAGTAATCAATTTTTATCAAATAATCGCCATATCCACAGATTCTTAATAATTCAATTCGTTATTTTTTTCCCACGATACGTGGCAAAGGGGCCGGAATGATGGAAATGTCGATTAAACTAATATTAGAGAGTTGAAATTTCATTTTTGCAATTTGATAACAAAAATAATTATACAATTAGAAGGCTTATCTTCTTAGTGTAGAGTCCCTGATAAAATGCTTTCAGTATTAAATATATTCAGTCGGTTTTACTAGCTTATTTTTTTATTTATTTTTCAGACCAATTATGTTAAAAGCACAGAACTTATTGGAATTATCAATTGTCGTACTTTGCGGTTTGTATTTGTTGTCGGTTTTTTCGTCATTGTTGATTGATTTTCTTTTTGAATTTTAGCAATTGTATGTATTGGCGCCGATCCAGCAAAGTTATCGTTTCAAAACCAAGATGTTCGAATTGTTCTGGGAACAAGTGGAACTTATCCGATTAGTATTGAGTTTGTGAATTGAATTAGTTGTATGGTGAACTAATTGATTGATTTTGGGGATTTTTCAGGGGAACAATAACGGACAGTGTTAATATTACGTTTGATGTTCCGCAAAATGATATTGTTTCAGTGTCTCCTTCTATGATTACGCTAACATCGACTGATACAAAACAGTCAATTACTGTTACCACCCACAGTTCTGCAGGACATACGGACATAATTGGCAACACCAGTAGCACTTCTGTTGAGTAAGAGTTTAAGGAGATAATTGCAAAAAATTTTGGCTAAAATTTCTATTTTTCAGTGTCAGCAATTTACTTTTACGAGTAACGGTCGAAAAAGAATCATGGCTAGTGACCACTTCGTCTGTGATTGGATGGATTTACTTTGTGTCCTGGTCGGCGTCATTTTATCCTCAAGTGTGGGTGAATTATCGGCGACAAAGTGTAGTCGGATTGAATTTTGATTTTTTGTCGCTGAATATTGTCGGCTTTGTTCTCTATTCAGTATTCAATTTGGGTCTCTATTGCATTCCAGAAGTAAAGGTAAATTGCATTTAAATAAACGATGATCAATATTGTTCATTACGAAGGTATTCCATATTAAAATATCCATTAAGTTATAACACATCAAATAGAAAATTGGCTCACCCACAATCTGACAACGTTGCATTTTCGACTTTGTTTTTAATTTAATTCGCGATATTTTTGCTGATTTAATTCTAATATGATATAATTCTCTCTGTTGTGACTGAATTTTCATTATGGATCGATTTAATCGCGAATTAAATTAACAACCAAATCAAAAATGCAACGTTGCCAGATTGTGGGTGTGCTAAAGTACACTTGAGCCAAAAAATTTATCTTTTCTATCAAGAAATTCCTGTTATCGATAAAATTCTATGATCATTATCTTCATAACTGATTTATTTATTATTATTTTTTTAGCGAGAATATGCGGATAGATTTCCCTTCAGTGTTAATCCTGTAAAAATCAACGATATTGTGTTTGCCGTCCATGCAACTTTTATCACAGCCGTAACGATAGCGCAATGTTTTTTTTACGAAAGAAATAATCAAAAAGTATCCAAAATCGCATATGGCATCCATGCAGTGTTTATTGTCACGATTATAGTTTGTATTATACTATCGGCAACCAGTGTTATAGAATGGCTGGACTTTTTGTATATTTGTTCATACATTAAATTGTCGATAACGTTAATTAAATACACACCGCAGGTAATTAATTCTTATAATTACAGGTAAATGATAAAAGATTATCTTTTCAAGATTTATTAAAACTCTGATAAACTATTTGAAGTTAAATTAGTTCGAGGTGCACAATCTAAATTTAAATTATTAATAACGTTCTTGGGAACTTGGACTCAAATAATAAGACGTTAAATTTTCAAAACTTCTCAACGTTTCGTTGGTATTTATTTCCAACTTCTTCAGGAGAACTAAAACATAATAACAATGCATGTTGTTCAACGCCAAATTACACAAATAAATTAATTTTCGCTGTTCAGTACATAAAAAATACATAATAAAGTATAAAAGAATAAACTTTTATACTAAACAGCGAAAACTAATTTATTTACAATCAAAATAAGATTTCTTGGCTGACTTTGAACAGTTATACTGTGTATACAATAATTTAGGGTGATTTTTTTTGACTTTTTTTGGTCCCATCGTGAAATTTTGTTAGAAATACCAAAAAAAAAATTCCCTAAAAGTTTGAGCCCTTAATATTAATTTTAAGTCCTCGACCAAGACGTGTAAAGATTTCGCATTGAAAATACACGGAAACTCTGATTTTTTATTTTTAAGTTTCTATATCTCAACGGCATTTCATGAGATCGCTTTTACCGAAGATGGTTTTTTCTCAGAATTAAACGCTCTACAAAAGTGCCCATTGCGACAAAGTCGTAACTCACACCGGTGAGGTAGTACGGGCCACTAAACCTGATTTTTCCATAAAATTCTCGTTTTTTTTTGCATTTATCTCGTAAATAACAAGAGCTACGGAAAAATTATAAATAAAAAACTTGTAGAGAATTTGATTTCCTACAAAAAAGGACCTGTAGACCAAATCGCTAAGATCAATATTAAACGAGATATTAAGCCTTGAATTGATTTTTCTGTGAAATTTTTACCGATCATTGATGTAAACTTATTAAAATCTTTTTTTTAGAAAAATCAATTCAAGGCTTAATATCTCGTTTAATATTGATCTTAGCGATTTGGTCTATAGGACCTTTTTGTAGGAAATCAAATTCTCTAGAAGTTTTTCATTTATAATTTTTCCGTAGCTCTTGTTATTTACGAGATAAATGCAAAAAAAACGAGTATTTTATGGATAAATCAGGTTCAGTGGCCCGTACTACCTCACCGGTGTGAGTTACGACTTTATCGCAATGGGCACTTTTGTAGAGCGTTTAATTCTGAGAAAAAACCATTTTCGGTAAAAGCGATCCCATGAAATGCCGCTGAGATATACAAACTTAAAAATAAAAAATCAGAGTATCCGTGTATTTTCAATGGGAAATCTTTACACGTCTTGGTCGAGGACTTAAAATTAATATTAAGGGCTCAAACTTTCAGTTTGAACAGAAGTTCAAACAAAAATATTCGTGACGTATTGCCCAGATACGTATTTCGATTGCCAAGCAATCTTCCTCAGTGGTCATCAAGTAGTTTGGATCACTCCGTAACTGCTTTGTGATGATTCACAGAAAAAAAATCTTATTTTGATTATAAAATAAGATTTTATCTATTTCTCTCTTTCCACTGATTTTTCTCATGTTATGTCTTTCACTAGAAAAATTCCTTTTTTTGTTTGAACTTCTGTTCAAATTTATGTTTATGGTATGATTTTTATATATCATTATATCACTACATAAATTGGACCGCAATATATCCTATATATTGTATACACAGTAATTTCTTTGTGTAATTTGACTTTGAACAACATGCATTAGTATTATGTTTTAGTTCTCCTGAAGAAGTTGGAAATAAATACCAACGAAACGTTGAGATGATTTGAAAATTGATCGTCTTATTATTTGAGTCCAAGTTCCCAAGAACATTATTAATTATTTACCACACCATGGATGAGAGCAATTAAGACTAAATATATTTACGAATCTACGATGGAATTTAGCACAAAATATTTGGCTGAAAGTTTTTTTTTTCACTGAAAATTATTTAATTTTTTACTAAATGTTTGCAAAATAGTTTTACGGTGAAAATTTTTACCTATTAAAATCAGTTAATGAATTTTTTGTACAAAAATACGTAAGAAGATTTTCCTATCAAAAATATTGAACTTTAGTAGAAAATTTCAATTAAATTTTGGATATTAAACTCAACGGATTCATTTCAAATTTTCCACTGTGGAAAAGCAAGGTGCATTAATTTGATATTGTATCTTTCACGATTAAAAAAAACATGTAATCTTTTGGTCTTTTGGTCAAATGAAATATTTCAAAGGTGAAGGTGATAAATGTAATTATTTCTATGAATATTTTAAGGCTTATATGAACTACAGACGAAAAAGTACAGATGGATGGAGTATTGGAAATGTATTGCTAGATTTTGTCGGTGGTACCCTTAGTATGCTCCAGATGATTTTAGACGCCTACAACTACGGTAAATCGATCGAAATAAATCCAAATTCCCCGTACTAAATCCCATTTTTCAGATGATTGGGTCTCGATCTTTGGTGATCCGACCAAATTTGGTCTGGGCTTATTTTCAGTCTTGTTCGATATTATATTCATGATCCAACACTATTGGCTATACCGGTACGTATTTGCACTCGATTGAAAAGTTGAAGTTTTTGCATGCATTTTCTTTATTTATTTCTTTTATTTTGATTTTTCCACATTTGTAGCGGAGCCGATAAGATATTCGAATTGCAAGCATAAAGCAATTCTGCGTATTTTTTTTTTGTAATAACAAATCGTGATTGTTGCATGGCATTTAATTATTAATATGTACTTATATTGTTGAACTATTGTATTTATAGCAGTATTAAAAAAATAAATTATTTTTTAATTGTTCTACATTAATGTTAACTACAGTTGTGTCTTTCGTTGCTCTTCGCCCTTTTTATCTTGAAGCTTTTTCTTTTTGTTTGTGTTTTGTACAAAAATTTTTTGGAGGGAATTCATATTAATTGTTGTGTTTTGTTGCAGGGAACCTTATGAAATTTTAGAGGGAATCGATAGTGAAACCACTATCAATACTTGAAAAAATATCTAAACTTTTTCGACTGTGATAAGTAACAAGTATCCACTTGACAATGTTTTACCTCGAATTTACAAAGACTTGTTTTAGTATGTAATGATTTAATCTAATATAAGTATAAATTAAGAAATAAAATACCCGAAATTCCATTATCCTAGAAACATGTTCTTGCACAAATAAAACAAGTACATGTTTTTCCTACAACTACCCAATTACACCCCATATTACTTATTGCCATATAAGATTATTAATTAAAAGAAAAAAGAAGAAAAAATGGTTTAAATGTTAAATGAAAAGAATAGAGAATAAGATTTTTTTTCGTTAGTGTAATATTCCGTGTACCTACACTTAGAAAAGTTTTCTTGATTTTTGAAGAACAGGTCTACGATTTAAAAAGTTTGATTTACTTAAGGTTACCAACTCTCCAGTTTTAGTCCGGAGACTCCAGAACCTCCAGAAAAATAATGTTTTCTCCAGTTTACAAAAAAAATCTCCGGATTTTTTTAGGGTTACTAACTCCTCCATTTTAAACCGGAAACTCCAGAAAAATGTAATTTTTCTTGACTCCAGTTTACAAAAACGATTTTCCACATTTTTCAGTGCTAATAAAAAGCAAAATTTTCCACGGTTATCAAGCGATAACAATTGATTTTATAGTCAAAAAAATATATATTTATTATATTTCGAATATAGAATGAAGCAGTAAAGCTTGAAAATTTTAAGACTGTTTTTTATTGAATAAAACTCTCCGGATTTAGTTATACGTTCTCCGAATTTTCTTTAACTTAAAATTGGTAACCCTAGATTTACTTATACTTATGAAAGGAAGAGATTTGAAAAATGTTTCTGCATAAAAAGAATTTCTTTCAGAATATTTCCATAATAAACATTTACAAGTACTTGGTCAATATTATGCAGGACTTATAGGGAAAAATATATATTTGGGTAACTTTCTATTTTGGATATCATTCATTCGGAAGTTTAAAGTTTTGTGAACAGAAAATTAATGTAATTGCACCTAAGCAATTCTTTCCATAAGTTTTTCGTACATCAGAATAACTATAACAGCCCATATAATATCCTTGTTTTACCACTAATCCTCGAGGAAACTTGTAATGCCAAGTTTCTATTATAATCGTTAGACATTTAACGACAACGTACATTTTTGGACAATTATTGTAAGTCAAAGCTGGATAGAGAATGTATAAGAAAGTTTTCAACTCCAGTCTGTAAAAAAAAACAGAAATGTTACTAAAAACATGCAACTTACCTTAAGGAAATCCGGAAATCCTCAAGGAATTGCTACTGGACTTCTTCGTTCCATTTCAAGGAAATCCAACACTTTTAAAGTAGTTTTACTATCACTTATACAATTTAATAAACATAAAAATTGCACATATATAGTTCCAATAACATATTGGGAAGTTTTACCCGTTGTACCTATTTGTGGTTTACGCGTTATGCAAAATTATTTAGATTAAGAAAGAATGCAAATGCACAAAATGTGAATTACAATTTCCCAAATAAATAATAGAACTGTACAGTTTGTGTAAAACGAATAGAACTGCACACGAAAAAAGGACTATTAATCTTAATTTCTAACCGCACGCCATTGCACTTGCAACCCTACAATGGTTATAACAAGTGTTCCCATAAATGATGTTTTTTATGGGTTTTTTTGCTCAAAACTGTTGTTGATTGTTTGATTTTCCAATAAAAAACACTAATATTAAAGTTAATCAAACTAATGAACCGCTTTTTAAAGTTTAAAACAAATAATTTCATTGTTACTTTTAAGCCAAAACTTTAGTGACGCTACCGGTGATGACGCCACTTATTGAGCTTAAATTAAGCTTTGAAAATTTCCTCTTTTTTCACAATTTTTCAATTAAATTAATGAAAACTTTTATTTAAATCAATCAATCACAGTTTTAGCAATCACGTTTACCAATTTTTATCACGAAAAACCGACAAATTAGAGTAATTAGTTCACTTTAATTACGACAAAGCTTATGTTAACAATGGTCAACAAACAACTGGCTAAACAACAAATGAGAAACAAGAATGGAATGAAAAAGACAAAGAGATGTATAATTTTTAAAAAAGCTACCGCTAAACTTGAATTTCTTGATAAGTCGGAATAAAAACACAAATTTCGTAGGTTTTTCAATGATAAATCATAAAAAATAATTGAAAATTGTTAGTTGAGTGGTAAAACAGTGACCTGAAATTGTTGCTTTTGAAAAAATAAGGATTCTAATTCATAAAGTTTAGTGCCTAGAAGTATTTTTACGTAACATTTACAAGATTTATATCTTAAACGAACTAAACCACCTACAAAATTTCAGTCCTGTTTGAATTTTAAGAAATCAGGGGCATTGTCTTTTGGCCTACTCAATATTAGCCATATTAGCATTGTAAATTTTTATATTCATTTAACAAATTCTTAATAATTCTTCATAGTTAAATGTTAAAGAAAGTTTTCACGTTTATCTCGCAAATGGTTCATCGACTTAAAATTAATTGTTTCCTACAAATAAGTGTTTGATTTTTTACTCTTTACGAAATATTCGCTAGGTTGTAGTCCCAAGATTTTACTGTATCGAAAGATTTGAAGTAACGATAGAAGATTAACAAAATAGGGTAAATCAAACGTTTTTTTTATTGTTATTTACCGTCGCTTTATAACTACTAAGGTCTTTAGCGAATCTAGCAATAATTAAAATCCGTAAATCGAGAAATATCGATAGTTTGCAAAATACGAAATTCAAATCCAAGACCTCCAGTTTTGGAGCGGCACCTTGACCACTCGGCTACCAGTAGGCTAAAGAAAACATTTGTTAGTGCCTAAATAGAATAGTATAATATAATTGTCCTAAAAGTTTTTATGTACATATATTTTGCTCCAGTTGTCTCAATAGATTCATAATTCGTGGAAATATCCTTTCTCCGTTACACACACAACCATAGTCATTATTCTACTAAATAAGGAAACATTTTGAAAAGAGAATTGGCTGGATATAAACAGTGGCATGGCTACCTAGGGGCTAGGCGGGCTACCCGGGGCCCTCGGATCCTTACCAGAAATCTCGATCGAACTAAACTTTTGGAAATTCAGTTAGAAGTTCACCAATTATGTAAGGAAATAATGAGCAAATATGGAGTGCTAGAATGCGACCTAACGGAAATATTAACAGCAATATTATTATTATTTACAATTCCTGTCACTTCTGCAACAGCTGAAAGGCCATTTAGCAAATTAAAAATAATAAAAAACTATTTAAGAAATAATATGGGCCAAACTCGACTCCGATATTTATTGCTAATAGAAATTGAAAACCAAACCGCATCAAGCCTGGATTTAAACGAAGACATTGATACTTTTGCGAAAACTAAAGCTAGGAAAAAATTGTAATTATAATTATTATTTAGTCAGTTGGTAGGTCCAACCTTTATATAATAAGACCTAGAATCTTCTCAATTTCGTTTTATTAGCCAAACCTACACCAAGTATTAATTGTAATTTATGTTGTTACTGTTTAATATTTTTATTACTTGCCCTGCAGTGCACAAAAAAGAGCTTAAGTAGCTTAGCATTTTTAAAGTATTTGTATATTTCATATTTTTATTTGATAAAACCTAATCAGTTTACATAGCAGTGGGGCCTCATTTTTTAATTTGCCCTAGGGCCCTTGGTTACCTAGCTACACCACTGGATATAAATGACGCTAGAATGAAGAATTCATATAAAATAAGTGTCCTAAAAGTTGCTCCAATCGTCTCAATAGATTCATAATTCGTGGAAATCTCCTTTCTCCGTTACACGTACAACCATATTCATTATTCTATAAAATAAAGAAATATTTTAAAGAGAATTGGGAGGATATAAATGACGCTAGAATGAAGAATTTAACCACGAGGGAAGTTAAATCTGGCATCAGTTATATCCTAGAAAAAATAAAATTGTTATAGAAAAGGTTTAAAACTTTAGTTTTTTTTCACCCAACAAATTAATTTTAAGAATAAATTCAAAAAAGTCTTGAATTATTTTAACATAATATTTTTTTTATATACAAAACTTTTAACAAATAGTTTATTGATATATAAATTTCTCAATTAAGTGAAATTTAAATCATAAAATTATATGAAGAATAATGGAAATAAATACATGGAATCGACTAATCAACATTAATGGTCGAAGCAGCCGACGTGAAGGAAAGATCTATGGAAAAGAGAGAGAAAAATTAGCAAATTTAATAAAAGTTATTGTATATAATTTACTCTGTACATTGATTTATAGTATTGGTCTTAAAAGTAGGCAAAATTTCACCGACGCTGTTAAAAATCTCCTCGATCATAAGTTCACATTTCCACGACCGATTGTACACGAAATTATCGATTTTTTCTACGAATGATTTGCCGAAGCGATAGTAGCCCTGGGCGGTTAGTTTCACACGGGGTTTATCTTTGGGAAAGTTTTTGGGAAGATCAATTTTCAAGGTGGCCAAAAACTCGTCGAGCTCGAGGAGTAGTGTGGCCTCGTGGAACGACAGCACATCATATTCGCAAACGTGTTGCGGATATAGGGCGACCACGGTGCAAATGAAGGACTCGCGTTTTTCGAAATTCGCAATGGTTTGTTTGATTTGCCGATTTACGAACTCTTTGATACCGGCCACGTTTTCGCTGAGACGATCTTTACAGGCGAGTTCCATCACTTTGCCTTTGGTGATGCCTCCGATAAATTCTTCGACACGAGCCGACAAGTGAAGCGCATATTCGATTCGATTGGTTTGGTGAAACACGATGGAAATGTACGAGTCCAGATCGGATCCGGGAGTCTTTTGAAAGTCGCTATAACTATAGAGAAAAATTTGAAACTTTAAGGTGTTATTTGGGCGGTAAATTATCTATTTGTCGTTCTTTTTTTTACCAAACATGATCGGGAATGTCAACATCCAAAAAGACAACCATATCGATTTCATTACCTCGGATTAAGACCTCAATTTCATCAGCCGAGGCAATGGAACTATCCAAAATTTGAATATACTCAACTTTGGCTTGGCTGTTTGAATGATTTTCCAACATATTTATCTATAAGCAAAATTTAAACCATCGATTCAACGTCTATCTCCTATAAATTTCTATGATAGAACAGAACATGTCTTGTCCGGTCCAGTCAAGATTCATAAATTACACAAGTCGCCCCATTAGAAAAAAAAATATGACGTCATACGAAGAAATTTGAATCAGTTTGAAGATATGTACGAATTTCTTCTGGATACGTCACGTAGCGCATGAGGCCATCTGTGGATTTTATAAACCTTGCGGTCCAGCTACCAAACATATACCTGATGATTTTTATACAAACAATACAATTCGGTGATAACTTTAACCAGTGCATCACAATCGTTAATGTCCCAATTGCGTAAACTAGAAAAAAATTCATCAATCGATCCTAGATCAAAATCGTTAAGAAAAGAGTCATCGTCGAATAGAAAATCCGGGGCCAACGCCAAATCGGCAGAATTCAAAATCACCGTCCACTCAATTGTATTGTTGGCCAACGGCAAAATTAATGAGAAACGATCGACCTTACAGCTCTCATCAACAACAATGCGACTTGACTTTAAATTGCGGATCGTCAATTTTTTATTCATCCCTTAAAAATCAGAGGAAAAAGAGGAATTAAGCTCATAAGCTCAGCACCGGTTGTCAATTGTTTTGTATACTTACGAGTGATTTTTTCGCTGCTCAACAGTAAATTTTCAATCAAAGGCTGCAAAACGGATGGAAAGCTTTTTACTATTTCATTGTCTAACAAAGACATTTTTTTTCCCACTTGAAAATACAGATCTAAGGATTTTAAATTTTTTGAGGTTATGTTCGATTTGAATATGTTTTTTAAACGTCAATAAAATTTGAGTCCCATTTGTTTTTTTTTTTATGATAAGAAAAAATAATGAGAAAATAATTTAATTTCAAAACTTTTAGATTGAATCAATTGATTTCTACACTAAATAAGAACCAAGGGAACGAAGGAAATCCAGCAAAACCATTGCATTAATGAATCAAGTCGACCGCATCAAAATGAGCTTTTGTATCGTTCTCTTTGTTCCTCTTATTGATGCTATATATACACCGACCATATGCGTCATATACCTTAATTTTATTTAATAATTATTACTGTTATTATTATAATTAATACTTTCTTTAATTAATGTATAACTTAAAACCTCAAGGACTTCAAATATAATTCTTTAAAATTATTTTTTTAAATTAATTTTTCTTTTAATTATTTATATTTAATTCTATCGTTTTACTTGGGAGCTTTGGGTGCAACATCTCTTGTCGTAAAAAAAGCTCAACGGTTTATCCATTTCAAATCGCCCAATATAAATTATAACTCAACACTTTTTAATTTCCTGATTATTTAATTACGAGTATCTTGGGCAAAGTTTAATGAGAAAGATGGTCTACGGAAAATTTAATTGCAAAGCTATTTTTAAAGATATCAGAATTATTCAAAAAGCATTGTATTTAGCTTAAAATAAACTTTATGTATCTATTATTCTAATTTTCCTATCACCAAAGAAAAGGAGTTAAAAATTTGAATAATAAAGCAGGGAATTTCAGAAAAATGCTATTCTTCTTTATGTTCTTGTAGTACAAATTTAGGAAATGAGGGCTTGAAATTCTTGTAATTCGCATTGGTAGAATAATATTTAAATCATTACATTCCTAATCAAATATTTCAGCTTTAAAATAACAATGAGCAGTTATAACAATAGATAACAGTTGTAATTCTTATCATATAACTATATTTAAAGTAATAAAGCAGTGAATTTCAGGAAAAATGCTATCTTTTTTCAGGCTATCGTAGCGCAAAGTTAGTGTACGAAGGTTTGAAATTCTTGTTCACATTGGTGGAATGATTTTTAAATTATTATATTCAATAACAAATCAAATATTTCTGCTTTAAACAACAATGAGCAGTAGTGACATTAGATCACAATTCTAATTTTTAACTTATCGATATATTTATGCTATAAGAAACGAGAAGTAACACAAGCTTTCGTCCAAAGATCTTATGTATAGAAAAGATCCATACTCCTCACGACATATTCTAATACTGTCCAGAGAATAATATTGGAATTAGTAAACCTTTATCTGTTTCTTCAGCTGAAATTCAGCAAATGGAGAATATAAACTTAATGGAAGATTTGAATGTTGTTTACCTGTGAATGAAATAAGATACAATCGCAGTTAGATCCCTATAATCAAATTTTATGCTTTGATACTTTCAAAAGTTCAAACTTGAATGATCATCAAGCTGTACTAACACCAAACTTACCTGTTGTTATTACCACGCATTGTTATTTTAAAGCAGAAATATTTGATACGTTGATGAATGCCAATGATTTAAAGATAATTCTAACAATGTAAATTAAAACGAATTTCAAGCCATCATTTCCTAACTTTGTACTACAAGAACGTAAAGAAGAATAGCATTTTTTCTGAAATTCCCTGCTTTATTATTCCAAATATAGTTAAGTCTCAGCTATAGTATTTTTGTGAGATATTTCTATTTGTATAAAGAACATTGTGTGAAATTGTTACTAATTTTCATTCTGTCCCTTTTTAGATATAGCCTTAAGAAAATTAACGTTTTATGGTTTTCAGCCATTTTTGTAAAGTTCTACAAAGAAAAGGATGGTATTCTCAGGACTAAAACTACTACTGCAGATTGTTCTGATGGTATTCAACACAAAAAGCAAAATATCATTAGTAAGTCTCTTTTCCTTCATAAAATTTTATTGTCTTTAAAAGGTAACAATTGTAAATTTTTTTGGCAATTTTTGCAACAAAAGTTTGGCTCATTTTCTTTCATGGTAGGAAAATTATAAGTATGTATACATAAAGTTTATTTTAAGCTAAACGCAATGATTTTTGAATTATTCTGATATCTTTAATAATAGCTTGGCAATTAAATTTTCCGCAGACCACCTTTTTCATCAAAAATTTACTCAACTGTCATTTTAAAAATGGTTGGCAAACTACTAAAGCTTATTATTTTATTTTTTCATAAAGCTTTTAGTGATTCTCCACCTATAAGAAACTTGTAATCAAAGAACTATGAAAATAAAATGTGTTGGACAAGATTGGCAGAATGATTTTAAAGTTAATTGATCCTCAATTCCAATTTCCTTTAACCAATCAAATTGATTCAGATAACTGACAAAATTTTGGCTCCTTTTCTTTGATAATAGGAAAATTAGAATAAGAGATACTTAAAGTTTATTTTAAACTAAATGAAATGGTTTTTGAATTATTCTGATATCTTTAATAATAGCTTGGCAATTAAATTTTCCGCAGGCCACCTTTGTCATTAAAATTTACCCAACTGTCATTTTAAAAATGGTTGGCAAACTACTAAAGCTTATTATTTCCTTTTTTCATAAAGCTTTTAGTGATTCTCCACCTATAAGGAACTCGTAATCAAAGAATTATGAAAATAAAGTGTTAGGCAACATTGGCAGGACAATTTTAAAGTGACCCTCAAAACAAATTGATTCAGATAACTGATACTTTTTTATCTTAGACTATATAAAATATAATTTATAATTGATTTCCATTGAAAATGAAAGAATTTAAAGTTTAAAGAATTTAATGATTATTGTAATTTTTGTTACCACAATATTGAAACAATTACTTAATAATAGTCATTGAAGTTATTCATGATTTCATGCAAAATTTAATTTTTAAATGGTAAATTTGGCTATTTATTGCAATTTCAACAATATGATCTCCTTGAATTGTTGAGGAAGTCGTATATTACAATTGAATATCTTTGTTTTAAGAAAATGTTTTACGAAATTTCTTTTAGACGTCCAAAAGACTTCGGATGCATTACTTCAAGATCAAATCAATACCACCAATACTTCTTGAAGAATTCAGAGCGGAAAGATCAAAAGTAAGCGCTTTCAGCATAAATGCCGAGGTAACAATTTCTCATACCAACATTGGCAGGACGACTTTAAAGTTAATTGACCCTCAATTTAAATTTCCTTTAATCAATCAAATTGATTGAGATAACTGATACTTTTTTATCTCAGACTATATAAAATATCATTTATAATCGATTTCCATTGAAAATATAGGAATTAAAGTATTAATTCTTATGGGTGCATATGCATTATTGAAATCTTTGTTGTCACAATATTGAACAACTACTTAATAATTTTATGTGCTTAGATCCCAAAAAGAGTTAAAATAATCGATCCAGTTATCAATGATTTCATGCAAAATATAATTTTTGTACGAATAAGTGGTAAATTTGGCTATTTATCGCAATTTCAACAATAAGATCTTCTTGAATTGTTGAGGAAGTCGTCTATTGCAATCGGATATCTTTGTTTTACGAAAATGATTTCTTTTAGATGTCCAGAAGACGTCAAATTGATAACTTCAAGATCAAATCAGTACCATCAATTCTTCTTGAAGAATTCCAAGTGGAAAGATCAAAAATAAGCGAGTTTTAACAATTTCTCATACCCAAGCTCAACCTAGATGACTGGCCTTTTAATTTATAAGAATATATTCTTAAGTATTTTCACCCTGCAGATATAAAACAATTATTTAGGTGTAAAAATTCCAAAATAATGGGCTTTTTCTTTGATTTTTTTAAAATTATCAATAGAAAGCACATTAATCGGTGCTACGCTTAAAATTAGCAGTGTAATGGGGTAAAAAGTTGGTGCGCCACTGTTCTCATGGCATCATAAACTGCCATTGATTTTTTCAGAATTCTTCCTGAAAAATCATTTTTTTTGCTTTTACCAAAAAATATTTCTATTTATTGACTACTAGAATAATATAATTTTAGTTCTAGACTAAGTTTGTATCTATTTTTACGTAAGTATCGTAAAATTAATAGCTTTTCGACATATACACGAAGTGCTTCCGTCAAAGTAAATCACTAATTCTGTTGCAGCCCCTGTGTTTTATATACAAAAAATACAAATACTTGCCTGAAAATGAACGACTTTACATTGATAAACAACAGTGATTTATTTAATCAAAACAAAAAATACGAAGACATCAAGATCGATATGATGGAATTTATCAAATTGGGAAAACGGGACGACGAGAAGGTGGAGAGCACGCAGATGACGGATTTGTCGTACAAAATCGACGATATATCGAAATCGGAGAAAAAGTATCATACACTAGGTCCCACGTTGAACGTGGAGAAGGCAATTACGATAAATAAACCGACGCAGAAATGTCTGGGCAGTGGTCGCCAATTGTTCAATTGTAACGTATGCCAAAAGGTCTTCGCCCAAAGTGCTAAACTCGCCGAACATATGAGATCGCATACGGGCGAACGTCCGTTTAAGTGCGACGTTTGCGGTAAAAGTTTCGCCCAAACCGCTCATTTGGTCACCCATAAACGGACCCACACTGGCGAGCGGCCGTTTAAGTGTAACGTTTGTGCGAAAACTTTTTCGCAGAGTGGAAATTTGTCGCAACATGTACGAATTCATACGGGCGAGCGCCCGTACAAGTGTAATCTATGTCACAAATGTTTTTCGCAAACGGCCCACCTCACCACGCATAAGAAAACGCATCACGAGAATCGATTTTTCAAGTGTGAGATTTGCCATAAAACTTTTTCGCTACACGAAACAATACAGCCCGAACAGCCGTTTCGGTGTAATACGTGCACGATGAACCAGTCGGGGATTTTAATTTTGCCAAATTCGAACAACACTTCCGGCCATGCCGAGGAACGGACGTTCGAGTGCACGATTTGTTGCAAGGCCTATTCGCGAAAGAGTAATCTAACGAATCACATGCGGTCGCATGACACAACACGATCGTTAAAGTGCTCTTTTTGCAGCGAAACATTCAAACACACCGAGGAGCTAACCGCTCATAAATTGACCCACAACGACGAATATTCGTTCAAATGCGACCACTGCAACAAAACCTTCTCCGAATACAGCAATCTCAAAGCCCATACCCATGCGAACCAATGCGAGGCACGCGCATTCAAATGCGACAGCTGCGAAAAAAGTTTCACCGAAAAATCATCCCTCAATCGCCACAAGGGCATTCACAATGTCAAGCGAATGTTCCAATGTAACTTTTGTAGCAAAAGCTTCTCGTGGAATTACAGTCTCAAGAAACATCTGCGAACGCATAAAAACGATCGAGCCGTGTACGTTTGTGAGATTTGTATGAAAAAATTCGATCAAATCGAACAACTAAATGCACATAAACAAACACATTTTACTGAAACGCACGAGTGCAACGAATGCTATAAAACGTTTTCATTACGTGAACATTTAGTAATGCATAAAAAAACCCATGGAATCCCTGATTATGTTTTTTGATAGTTGAAACTATCCCATCTAGTTTTAACTGTATTTGTAAGATAAGATAGTATAACGAATATTATTTACTAAATAAAATATATATATGAATATTGTCCAAAATTATATATAAAGCGAAAGAATTATGTTGACGATTTAAATAAAGCATTTCTTACAATTTTAAACGTTTTTTCTTTTATCAATCTAAGATCAAAATTTTCAACATAGAAGTCATAGCAATACAAATACAAAGCGAAGGGGACCAATAAATTTAGTGGAAATATTTTCTTTTTTGTGATCCGCATACGTAGCCGTAGTGATTCCGTCGACTGTTGGGAGATCAGCCGTGTATAGAACATGCAGCAAGGGTCCAAGGATTTTTAACATTGATAAGTATTTTATTTACTTCCGAATCACAATCAATTAATGGATAATAATATATATAAGTCTTTGAGATTCAATTAAATTTCTTTATTACGACGCGTTTCGACAGTTTTAAACTGTCATCATCAGGTAATAATACAGAATAATCTAATTATTATTAGATAATAATCTAATAATTATTCTGTATTATTACCTGATGATGACAGTTTAAAACTGTCGAAACGCGTCGCAATAAAGAAATTTAATTGAATCTCAAAGACTTATATATATTATTATCCATTGGTCCAAGGATGCTTCCTTGGGGCACCCCAGCTCTCACTCGACCAAGCACGCTGACTGCGCCCCTTTGTTTCACTTGGAACGTCCTTTCACTCAGATACGATTTGATCACTCTGCAGTAGTCAACCGGTAAGTACTTGCCTAATTTTTGCAGCAGCCCCTCGTGCCATACCTTATCAAAGGCTTGAGCAATATCCAGGAAGACTGCTGAGCAGTACTGTTTATTTTCAAGCGCAGTTCGTACAGTATTTACTACTCGGTGTATTTGCTCGACTGTCTGAATCCAAACTGGTGATCGGATATTTGACCACTTTTGTTTAGCACATCCAATATTCTTCTTAGGAATCCCTTCTCAAACACTGTGCTCATTATTGGAAGAAGGCTGATAGGGCGATAAGCGTTGACCTTGTCCTTGGGTTTGCCCGATTTTGGAATTAGGATCACCTGTACCATCTTCCATTGAGCGGGAAAGTACTTGATTCTGCAAATGGCATTGCATATAGATTGTAAGATACACTATGCCCTTTCTTGGTAGTTCTTTCAGGATTCCTCCAGTAATCAAATCGTATCCGGGCGCTTTAATATTTAAAAAAATTTTTTTTTTTTTATTTTTAATTTCAGTTTTTTTTTTTTTAAGGAATTGAGCACTGCGTGCTCCTCGCCTTAAATATTACAACTCAATACAAATAAATGAAAAGAAAAGTAACAACATAAAAGAAAAAGATATAAAGAATTAAACAAAATACAATACATAGAAGAAAAGAGAGAACTCCATTCTATTGGCGTTTTGACCAATGTCAAAATAAAAACCATTTTTATCATAAACTTTACTTAACTATTATAAAATTAGACTATCGAAAAGACTGAAAAGTTAATAACACAGCTATGAAACATGGCCAGGTTATATATTTATGTACTTATAAATGAACTAGGGTCCATTCGTTTTAGTCTTTTGTATGGAGGGGCTTGCAGAACTTCGCAGCTATTTGCGAATAGCTCGGATGCTCGTCAATTCTTTGCGAATATTTTTGACCCTGCTTTTTTGAAAAGCTTAGTACCGGGTCAATCCCCAGGTCGTGCTGGATGATCTCGTTTCTGACGTAGCGCCCGACCCCCAAGATGGATCTGAGAATTTCAGTCTGTCGTCTCTGGATCAACTCAACGTTTGTTAGTTTTGCAGAAGCCCACAAATGTGCCCCATACGCCCATGTTGGTCTGAGAATCGCTTTGTAAATCATGACCTTTGAAGTCAGACTCAAAGACTATCTCTTTCCGGTCAACCATCCAAGTCTCCGATGTAGGATTTTCACCTGTGAAGCTTTTTTTGGTGATGTGAGTTTTCCAAGTCAATTGTCTGTCTAGGTGGAAGTTGAGGTATTTAACTTCCTGGCTATTTGCGATTGGATAATTGTTGATGGTAATTGGTCCACCAGAGCTTTTTCAGAGTAAAAAATTACTAAAATATGATTTAGATATCATTTTTGCGATTGGTCAAAATATTATAGTGATGGGTGATTTCAGTTGCAAGCATTTCAAATGAACCCACATACTATTCACTAGACTGATTCAAAAAAAAATGATGATTTTTTTAATGAAAAAATGATGATTTAAGGCCTCAAAAATTCCATATTGTTACAAATTAGTCCTAAAAGAAATATTCTTCATTATTCTTAGCTTTTTTCTGGTTAAAAAGAACAAAGTAATACTAGCTGATTGTTGGTTTATATGGGCAAGTTTCGAACATGAAGAATAAACCTATAAATTTTTTTCATTAGGTACAAAATGGTGGTTATTAGTTAGAATGTTCAATCATCATTGCAATTACCTACTTCGGGTGAAAACTTAAAGCATCAGACGTTTTTTCAAATTGATATGAAAAACTACAAAAATAAAGAAATGATTATCTAAACATTTAATCAAACTCTCAACAAAATTTAACTTACCATTTACATATTTTGTACACTTAAAGTTTCTCGAAGATGTTTTTGAGTTTACAATTGAAAACATCAATCAATGTATTGAAAAAGTCCTTAGAAACTATACAATCTATCTGCCATTTCTCTTAGTTTTTTAACTTCTTTCAGTTATTGAAAATTGGAGTCATTTTCGAATTGTTTCGGAGCTTCTAATATAAAAGTTTGCCCAAACTGCCACATCTTTTATTTATCTCTTATAAACTGATGTTCGCTAATAGTTTGAAGGTATAACATTAGAAGAAACCGTATGAATCTCCGGACATAAGCAAAAGACAAAAATCAAAAACGGCAGTCTTTGTCAAGATGTATTGTACTCCTTTCCACACCACCCATGGGGTAAAGTACTAGGCGCGTTTTTTTTAACGTGGTGTCCCCAGTAGGCCTAATCCACACCCCTAAAGACAAAAACATTTCTCACTATGCAAATTATACATTTCGAATCAAACAACATTCAAGCAAAATGTAAAGATCCCAAAGGACACAACATTCCGAACAGCAAACGTTTGCCCATGCAAAACATGAATGCGTTCTTTGAGTTTGCCATCAATGAGAAATCCAAACAAATTACGTAGAACAATGCTTAATTTGACTTGCATAATTCACATAGGTCCCTAAGAAAAAAAACCTAACACTTGTCTGTTGCAACATAAAAACAAAAAAATAGAATTTCCTTATGCAAATCATACATTTCTAGTCAAACAATATTCAGGCAAATTGCCAAGTTCCCAAAGGACACAACATTACCAAAAGCAAACGTTTGCAAATGCAAAACATGAATGCAATTTCTGGAGTTTTGTCATCAGTGGGAAAGCAAGGCAATTAACGTAGAGTCCTGCTTGCCTTTGACCTGCATAATTTACACAATTTCCTAAGACTATTGACCAGTTTAATCCTGTGTATTGGAAAAAACAATTCTAAAAATTGGACCCAGAAAAGAAAAA
Source organism: Sisyra terminalis (assembly GCA_958496175.1). NCBI lineage: Eukaryota > Metazoa > Arthropoda > Insecta > Neuroptera > Sisyridae > Sisyra > Sisyra terminalis. The sequence continues at coordinate 8,032,163 of OY292278.1, forward strand.
AATTAATGACTGATATCATTATGCCAATCATACATTTCTAGCCAAACATAATTAAAGCAAATTGCCAAGATCCCAAAGGACATAACATTTCCCAAAGCAAACGTTTGCCAATGCAAAACATGAATGCTATTCCTGGAGTTTTGTCATCAGTGGGATATCAAAGCAAATTACGTAGAATGCTGCTTGCCATCGAACTGCAAAATTGTCACTTTTTCCTTCAACAAATGTCTAGTATATTCTCGAGTCCTGAAAAAAAAATTCCTAATACTGGACCAATGAATAGAAAAAATATAAAGACTAGTTACATTGTGTCAATCATACATTTCTAGCCAAACAATATTCAGGCAAATTACCAAGATCCCAAAGGACAAAACATTTCCAATAACAAACGTTTGCAAATGCAAAACATGAATGCAATTCCTGGAGTTTTGTCATCAATGGGATATCAAGGGAATTTATGTAGAATGTTGCTTGCCCTCGACCTGCATAATATTCACAATGTCCTAACACTAATGTTCAGTATTATCCCGAGTCCTGAAAAAAAATCCTAACACTGGACCAATGAACAGAAAAAAAATTAAAGACTAGTTCCATTATGTCAATCATACATTTCAAGCCAAACATTATTCAGGCAAATTGCCAAGTTCCCAAAGGACACAACATTACCAAATGCAAACGTTTGCCAATGCAAAACATGAATGCAATTTCTGGAGTTTTGTCATCAGTGAGATATCAAAGCAATTTACATAGAATGCTGCTTGCCATCGAACTGTATAATTTTCACAATGTCCCTAAACTAATGTCCAGTATACTTCCGAGTCCTGAAAATATAAAATTCCTAACACTGGACCAATGAAAAAAAAAGACTAAATATATTATGTCAATCATACATTTCTAGTCAAACATTATTCATGCAAATTGCCAAAATCCCAAAGGACAATCCATTCCGAACAGCAAACGTTTGCATCACAAATCATGAATGCTATTCTTGGAGTTTTGTCATCAGTGGGATATCAGAGCAATTTACGTAGAATCCTGCTCGCCATCAAACTGCATAATTTTCATAACTTCCTTAAACTAATGTCCAGTACAATCCAGAGTCCTAAAAAAAAGGCCTACCACTGGACCAATGAAAAGAAAAAAAAATTAAAGTCTAATATCATTATGTCAATCATACATTTCAAGTCAAACATTATTCAGGCAAATTACCAAGATCCCAAAGGACAAAACATTTCCAAATGCAAACGTTTGCAAATACAAATCAAGAATGCAATTTCTGGAATTTTGTCATCAGTGGGTTAGCAAAGTAATTTACGTAGAACACTGCTTGCCATGGACTTGCATAATTTTACAATTCCCTAAAACTAATGTCCAGTATAATCCTGAGTCCTGAAAAAAAACCCTATCTCTGGACCGATAAATAAAAAATAACTAAATAAAAACTAATGACATTATGTCAATTATGCATTTCTAGCCAAACATTATTCAGGCAAATTGCCAAGATCCCAAAGGACATTACATTTCCCAATGCAAACGTTTGCAATTGCAAAACATGAATGCAATTTCTGGAGTTTTGTCATCATTGGAATATCAAGGCAATTTACGTAGAATGCTGCTTGTCTTTGACCTGCATAATTTTCACAATTTCCTAACACTAATGTTCAGTATAATCCCGAGACCTGAAAAAAAAATCCTAACACTGGACCAATGAACAGAAAAAAAATTAATGACTAGTTCCATTATGTTAATCATACATTTCAAGCCAAACATTATTCAGGCAAATTACCAAGATCCCAAAGGACACAACATTACCAATAGCAAACGTTTGCAAAAGCAAAACATGAATGCAATTCTGGAGTTTTGTCATCAGTAGGATATCAAGGGAATTTACGTAGAATGCTGCTTGTCTTTGACCTGCATAATTTTCACAATTTCCTAAAACTAATATCCAGTATAATCCCGAGTCCTGAAAAAAAAATCCTACCACTGGACCGATAAAAAGAAGAAAAAAACCAAGGACTTATATCATTATGTCAATTATACTTTTCTAGCCAAACATTATTCAGGTAAATAGCCATGTTCCCAAAGGACAAAACATTTCCAGAAGCAAACGTTTGCATCACAAATCTTGAATGCTATTCCTGGAGTTTTGTCATCAGTGGGATATCAAAGCTATTTACTTAGAATACTGCTTGGCATCGAATTGCATAATTTTCACAATGTCCTAAAACTAATGACCAGTATATTCCCGAGTCCTGAAAATATAAAATTCCTAACACTGGACCGATGAAAAAAAAAAAAGACCAATTTCATTATGTCAATCATACATTTCTAGCCAAACATTATTCAGGCAAATTACCAAGATCCCAAAGGACAAAACATTTCCAAAAGCAAACGTTTGCAAATGCAAAACATGAATGCAATTCCTGGAGTTTTGTCATCAATGGAATTTCAAGGCAATTTACGTAGAGTCCTACTTGGCTTTGACTTGCATAATATGCATAATGTCCTAAAACTAAAGTCCTGCTTATACCCAATCCTGAAAAAAATTCCGAACACAGGACCGATGAATTGAAAAAAAAATAAAATTAATATCATTATGTTAATCATACATTTCAAGTCAAACATTATTCAGGCAAATTACCAAGATCCCAAAGGACAAAACATTACGAAAAGCAAACGTTTGCAAGTGCAAAACATGAATGCAATTTCTGGAGTTTTGTCATCAGTGGAATATCAAGGCAATTTACGTAGAATGCTGCTTGCCATCGACCTGCATAATATTCACAATGTCCTAAAACTAAAGTCCAGTATAATCCCGAGTCCTGAAAAAAAAATCCTAACACTGGACCGTTGAAAAGAAAAAAAAAATCAAAGACTTATATCATTATGTCAATTATGCTACTCTAGCCAAACATTATTCAGGCAAATAGCCATGAGCCCAAAGGACATAACATTACCAAATGCAAACGTTTGCCAATGCAAAACATGAATGCAATTGCTGGGGTTTTGTCAACAGTGGGATATCAAAGCTATTTACTAAGAATGCTGCTTGCCATCGAACTGCATAATTTTCACAATGTCCCTAAACTAATGTCCAATATAATCCCGAGTCCTGAAAATATAATGTTCCTAACACTGGACCGAAAAATAAAAAATAAATAAATAAAAACTAATTCCTACTAAAACTATGTCAATTATACATTTCTAGCCAAACATTATTCAGGAAAATTACCATAATCCCAAAGGACAGAACATTTCCAAAAGCAAACGTTTGCCAATGCAAAACATGAATGCAATTCTGGAGTTTTGTCATCAGTGGGATATCAAGGGAATTTACGTAGAATGCTGCTTGTCTTTGACCTGCATAATTTTCACAATTTCCTAAAACTAATATCCAGTATAATCCCGAGTCCTGAAAAAAAAATCCTACCACTGGACCGATAAAAAGAAGAAAAAAACCAAGGACTTATATCATTATGTCAATTATACTTTTCTAGCCAAACATTATTCAGGTAAATAGCCATGTTCCCAAAGGACAAAACATTTCCAAAAGCAAACGTTTGCATCACAAATCTTGAATGCTATTCCTGGAGTTTTGTCATCAGTGGGATATCAAAGCTATTTACTTAGAATACTGCTTGGCATCGAATTGCATAATTTTCACAATGTCCTAAAACTAATGACCAGTATATTCCCGAGTCCTGAAAATATAAAATTCCTAACACTGGTCCGATGAAAAAAAAGAAAAGACCAATTTCATTATGTCAATCATACATTTCTAGCCAAACATTATTCAGGTAAATAGCCATGTTCCCAAAGGACAAAACATTTCCAAAAGCAAACGTTTGCATCACAAATCTTGAATGCTATTCCTGGAGTTTTGTCATCAGTGGGATATCAAAGCAATTTACGTAGAACGCTGCTTGCCATCGAACTGCATAATTTTCACAATTTCCTAAAACTAATGTCCAGAATATTTCCAAGTCCTACAAAAAATAAATTCCTATCACTGAACTTATGAAAAGAAAAATATAAAAAGACTAATTTCCCTACGAAAATCAAACATTTCAAGCCAAACATAATTTAGGTAAAGTACCCAGATCCCAAAGGACACAACATTCCGAACAGCAAACGTTTGCATCACAAATCTGGAATGCGTTCTTTGAGTTTGTCATCAGTGGTAACTAAGCAATTTGCCTAAATCAATGTTTGATCAATGTTTGATAAATGACTAAATACCAAGCCCGGCGTCCGACTATTAAAGCCAGCGTCCCACTAGAATATTTAGTCACAACTAACAAATAACTAATTTCCCTATATCTATATCTATTACAAAAATGAAGGCTAATTCCCTTATGTCAACCATACATTTCTAGCCAAACATTAGTCAGGCAAACTGCCCAGATCCCAAAGGACACAACAATCCGAACAGCAAACGTTTGCACTCGCAAATCATGAATGCGTTCTTTGAGTTTGTCATCAATGGAAAATCTTAAGCATTTGCGTAGATCAATGTTTGATTTCGAATTGCATAATCCACACAAGTCCCTATAATCCCTAGTTAATTCTAAACTAATTGGAAATCCGTGGATCCTTGGAATCTGAAAGAAATTCCTGAAAGAAAAGTTCGTTAATCCTTACGTGACTAAATACTCAGCCGGCCGCCGACTAAAAATGCGTCCGTGCCGCAAGAGCGTACGACAATTAAAACGTCCAGGCCATTACAGCGTCCGATAATAAAAGCGCAGAGGCTACAAGAAGCGTCCGACAATTAAAGCCATTAACCGACATAAATATTTAGCCACATCTAACTTATAACTAATTTGACTTATAACTAATTTGACTTATAACTAATTGAAACAAACATATGAGCAAGCCGGCGCGCGGCGTCCAACTGTACCCTTATGTTTCTGAAAACTTAAAACTACCGAAACCCAAAAAAAAAACACACACAAAACAAACAAAAACAAACAAAGCAAACAAAAACAAACAAAAAACAAACCAACAAATAACAAACAAAAACACACAAAAAGCAATCAAAATACAAACAAAAAACAAACAAACAAATAACAAACAAAAACAAACAAAAAACAATCAAAATACAAACAAAAAACAAACAAAATACAAAAACTAACAAAAAAAACATATGAGCAAGCCGGCGCGCAGCGTCCAACTATACTCTTATGTTTTAGCTAAAATCTAAAATCTAACAAACAAAAAAAAAACACAAAAAAGCAATTTAAACATTTATGGGCCATTTTCACACCTGACCCTACAAATGTGTCAAGAAGTAAAAAAAAAAAAAAAACACACACACAAACAAACTAATATGCCATACTACTAAGTAAAAAAAATCCAAACGCTAGTAGACGCACTATGCGCTACGTAAGAAAAAAAGCGAAAAAACATTTATGGGCCATTTTCACACCTGACCCTACAAATGTACTAAGTGAATTGCAGAAAAAAAAAAATTAAAAAAAATAAAACTCATTCATCGTAAAGATAATCCAAATCGTAATCCAAAAGATGTGCCGAAGATGTACTCAAACGTACTCCAAAAGATATTCCAAAAGATAGCCACTTAACACTGCACTTTCAATAGAGTGGTTATACAACCAACTCAACACACACGCACTAAAAGATGAACATGTACTCAAACCTACAATTTAAAACTTTGCTAATTTTTTTGTGTTTATTTTAAACTACCCCAAATAAATTTATAGAAGTAGATAAGGGAAGAAATTATTTTTTTTTGTTTAAATATTTTCTTTAGGCAACTCGTCAATAGCATTAAGAAAAAAAATCAAATAACAATGAATTTCTCTATAAATCTAAATATCAATCAACAAACAATATCAATATCAATCTATGAATTTATAAAAGTAGATAATAAGGGAAGAAATTAAATTCTTTTTTGTTTAAATATTTTCTTTAGACAACTAGCCAATAGCATTAAGAAAAAAGTCAAATAACAATGAATTTGTTATATGAAAACATGAATGTATTGTTTTGACAGCTCTTTGACAGCGATTTGAATAACAATGTAGAGTGGCCACTATTGGCCGAAAAAATAACTAACTTTTTCAAATTTGAAAGCCGCGAAAATAAACGATTGTTTCGATTTTCGTGATTCTTCGTGAAAAGCTTTGGCGCCAAGTCTAACCGAAAAGCTAACTGTAATTTTCTCCCAAATTTATGAATACAAATGATTTTCCCTTTTTTTCAACAGGTTTCAAAGCGTTTACAAGTAAAAAAAATGTTTGAAAAAACTTTGATGCTCCAATAAAGTTAACTACCCCGCACGCTCACGCCCCCAATTCTCACTAGGATGAAGTCCAGAAAAACCTATCCTATTCCCCGAAATATTGAAATGCTTTAAGAATATCCCATTTAATTTTCATTTCCGAAAAATTTACTATTCTGAAAGTTTTTCAATCGAAAATTGCAAGTGGCTAAGATGGTTTTTTTGGCGGGTGCTAAGGACGCTAAAGACGCCAACTTTTGAGTCGAGAAATCAGAAAAGTTTTCTCACCGAAATCGAAAATTTTTATCTCAATCGATAACTGATCGATTAAACTTTCACTTTACACTAATTAATTGCAAGAAAGCAAAAGAAAAACTTTAGTTTTTCCACATTTTCTCGGGAGCGGTTTGATGCTTGAACGCGAACGCGGTAAAACTAAAGCGCGCTTTGTTAATGACCATCGTCCTACCGAATGGACCAATCAGATTGCAGCGTGTCAGCGTCTTGAAACTAGAAATTTTACCGCAATTTTCAAAAAATGGCAACAATACTTTTTAACTTGAAATTCCATTAATTTATTTTTTAAAAACCTTTTCGGATTCGTAACTTATTTTGATTATTTTAAAAAAAAATAATTTATGTTTCAACCTAAGTTTAGAATTTTATGAATCATTTAATTCCAACAAAGTTACTCTTAGAACAAACAATATAATATATTGTTAATATTGATTGCGAAGAAAATTCCTACATTTAAAATCTTCTGAATCGCATATTCATTTTTCCAATTGTTTTTCTTAAATATAATCTTTCCCTCCTTCCTGTAACGTACATAATTACTCATTATTGCCTTTTAATAATTACAATCATCCTAATTGCATTATCGAATTTGAAAACTGTCAAAGTATGATATCTCGGCTGGATGCCAGATTAAAACAATCCAATCCAATTAGATTACTATAAATATTATTAAAGAAACCAGTTTTTGGCATTATAAAACTAAAGATTTATTTATGAATGTAATTAAAAGAAATTCACAATTAAAACATTTGAGTTCTTCAAATACAAGTTTGATGGTTTCTTTATATTTTTATAAATCTTTGTCACCTTTTACAACTTTTTTTAAATCACAGTCTAAAATAAAAATAAAAACATTTTTGTAAACAAAGACTTATAAACGTTCTTTCAATTGGTCGTAGCCGATATAATTCACTGAATAATTAATGTTATGAGGCCTCAAACATTCCATATAGTTACGTATTAGTCCTTAAGAGAAATATTCTTCTATTCTTCATTATTCTTAGTTTATTTCTGGTTAAAAAAAAAACAAAATAGTACTAGCTGATATTTGGTTTATATCGGCAGGTTTCGAACCTGAAGAGCATACCTATAACAAATTTTACATCCATTAGGTACTAAATGGTGGTTATCAGTTAGAAGGTTCAATCAGAAATGCATTTACCAACTTCAGGTGAAAACTTACAGCATCAGACGTTTGTTTAAATTGATATGAAAAACTGCAAAAAAAAAGAAATAATTATCTAAACATTCAATTAAACTCTCAACAAAATTTAACTTACCACATAAATCTTTTGTACGCTTAAAGTTTCTCGAGACAATTATGTTTTTACGGTTCGAAGAAGTTGTTTTTGAGTTGACAATTGAAAACACATCAATCAAAATATTGAAACTTATCATAAAACTGGAAAAATCGAATGCAAATTAGAAAAGTTCAATCTACCTTCCATTTCTCTTAGTTCTTTCAGTTATTGAAAATTGGAGCCGTTTTCAAATTGTTCCAGACTTTGTAATTTAAAAGTTTGCTCACATTGTCACTTCTTTTATGTATCTCTTATTAACTGATGTTCGCTAATAATTTGATGGCTTAACATTAGAAGAAACCATATAAATCTCCGGACAAAATTTGGTGGTTTTGGTAAAATACTTCAAAGTTATTTCCGATTTAGTGATGCTGGAGTCTTTTGGATTATCTACATACAATTTTGATAGTTTCAGTACAGTTTTTCAGTCCCTGGAATATGTTAACACGAATATGTTTTGCATTATGTTGTGAACTGGAAAAAGAGAAAACTTTTTAAGTAAATACTTTACGAAACTTCCAACAAACTAGCAAAAGTAACATAATCTTATATTCCACATTGAGCCCAATTGGATGTTTAAGAATTGATCGAAAAATGCATAGCATTGTCCTTCCCATCCTTCCTTTATTGATGGTTGTTCATAATGTCTAGGTTTATTAATCCTACATCCTTTTGGATTTTTCAGGTGAAAAATTGATGCACTTGGTGATTGCAACTCACTTTGCAACGCAATTTGTAAGAACCATTCCAATTGTAGTCTAAAACTGAAAAAAAACGACAACAAATTAAGTTTATGTAAATTCAATAAATCTCAACAAACTAAAGATAAATACAACATACCATTTATTTCTTTCAAAGTTTAATTCTCTCATAGTAGTTGCGTTTTGGTGACTTAGAAGTTCTTTGAAAACAGAAATTGTCAAACTCATTGCTAATCTTCAAATTTGTTTAGTTACCTCTTTACCTCGATTTTTATAAATGCCAGTTACTACAATCGTACAATAACTTTTTAATGTTCCATTATCATTTAAAAGAAATAGATTTCAATGATTTATTTTACTCACTTTTAAAAGAACACTAAAATATATAAATTCGTCTGATTACCGACCCATCGTTTGTAATATTGAAAATGTTACTAACATTGAATAGGAGGGAAAGGTTTGTTTTGATATTTCGTTTTCCCTCATACTTTCAGGTAGTGAGATTGAGTTTTTTTTTATAGTATTTTACTAGTTACTCGAACCCTTGTTGCTTTTTTAGCGATAAACATCTGCTTAAGTGTTGCCGGTGTTGCAGTCCTTACATCCGTAAATATATTTACAATATATTTGTGGTTTAAACTTCAATTTACTTATTTCTATTAATTCTATAATTATTTTAATAAAGTTTATGAAATTAGATCATAAAATTCTTATAGTTAGATTATTTTAGTTAGATCTTATAGTTTGATCGATTATTTCTCAAATCAATCATCTCTCCCCTTTTCTCCACTGTATCTCTTAATCTATATGCATATAAATATATTGATAATACATATATAGTCTTAATAATTAAAAAGAAAGAATGCAGAAATAATTTTTTAAATAAATTATATCAAATCAGAAAAAAAAACTTTTTCTTTAAAACAAATGAGACCAAAACTCATCACCCAGATGTTGAAATGTTCGCCGTGTTTTGCTTGTGATAGTAGATGTTTGAATTCTTTAGCAAAGAAGGAAATGTCCAGCTTAAATTTACAATTGAGTTTTAATTTTATGATTTATTCGAATCCTCGAAATTTCATCTGTTTGAAGATAATGTTTTCAGGGGTGATTACACCCCTAAAATGCGTTGAAACCATTTAAAATCGCAGTGCTGATCATTCTATAACTTAAGATTTATGAAGTCAATTAGATTTCTAAAATAAACCAAGTAGAATTTTTTTGCAACTAAAAACATGTAAATTACCTATTTTCCCCCTACGCCCCGCTCAAATTGCTATAATGAACTCAAAAATTAATATGTTTATATCTCAGTCCCAAGACGAAAATCAATTTATAAGTTATATGTTTCTGCGTATACTCAACATTCTATAGGGGTGAAAAGTCACTAAGCCCGCTCCTTTCTAAATTTGCCAACTATTTACCGTTTTTTAGTTGAAAAAATCGAAAATTTAGGAAGTTGTAACCAAAAAAAATTTTTAGTGAAAATCGTGAAAAAATTCATTTTTTTTTTTGTTAATGGACTGTTCGGGAATTTATATCCTCCCCACCCCGATCTACTGATAATCCTGGTGTAAGTTCTTGGCTAGGTTTGTAAGCTTTTTATTCTACAAATTTTGAATTATTGTTCATATTATTTGTCAATTGATTAGTCCTTCATTTCATTTGTGATTTATACTTCACTGTTGCATTTGTGTATTTGAGTTGCCTATACAGCAGCATGCAAAATTCGGTAACTTTTCTGGGTTGATACTTGATAAAAAGAATTTACTATTTTATTCTATCTACACTTATATCTTCATATAAAAACTATATATTAATATAACTATATAACTAATAATAGTACTAAATGAATTTGAATCCAAATAAATAATTATTAACTTTGAATTTTGGTGGAATACCATTAGCATTTGGTCGTAATTTTCAACAATTTTTACAAAGCAAAACATAACGAATCATTTAAATTAGGCAATAAATTTGTTTTAATCAAATAATATTCTAAGATCATTGAAAAACAACGCGTTGCATATGCAATTAAGATTAATAATTTATACATTTCGAACAGTCTTCAGCTTTGTTTCTCTGAGAACTATTTGGAAATCAAACAACACCATTTAAAGTGGGAAATGAAAAAAAAATAAACTATTACATGTAAATGATTTATATGCTCATTTAAGTTAATTTTCAATATTTTTTTTTTGTAAATAAACGTCGTAATTTAATTGCGGAACCGTGGAGAAATATTAAACATTTTTGACTACTTCTAGTTTTGCTACTTTTTCAACTTCTTCTTTATGATTTGGTTTACCATTTAGCTGTTTCGAAATTATATTAAGCTTTAAGGATAGAAAAAATCCAATCATATATTCCGACGTTATCATTAAGATGTCTGAAAGTAATTCGAGATTTTTCCAATCATTTTCGGTTGTTGGTATATTATAATGAACTCATTATTATCAGGTTTTCATAGAGTAATTCGATTTTGATGATTCTTTTGCATTGAATTGATAATAAAACTTCAAGAAATTGAACCAACGATAAGAGACCTTAAAGAAGATAAATAAATTTTATTTAGAAATAATAACAAAGCTTCTGAATTTGTCTAAGTCACTAACTTTGAGTCGATATCAAATGCCAAAGCTCTAAAATATTAAGTGGTTTAAACTTTTAAATAAACAGGGAACAGCCTTATTTGATTTGGGAATCATTAATGTTTAGCATTGCTTTACGATTTAGTGGAAATGTATATATGCAGAAGAGAGTTGAACCAATGGGTATGAGAAAAATAAAGCTTTTCTATGACAAAATATTTTTACTGTGGAAAGATGTATATATACAGATTTTCTTAAGAATACAATTTTGGAAAGCTAGCAATTTAAAAGCGACGGTTGATTAAAGAGATTCCAAATCGAGGTTGTCATAATTTGCATTTTGAATATCTAAATGAGCAGGAAACGATGTTTTGAGGGACTTAAGCACTTGATGAAATATTGTCATCCAACCAATGTTACATTAATGTTGAGCAAAACATATACCAATGCAGGAAAACTAAATATTTAGCAGAGTATTCTCCACGATTATGCTGGTATAGAACAATTTGGTTCGGTATCTAAATTTAAAGGTGAATTTCATTCTGTTTCTAAGGGATTTTCAATATTTGATAAGTATTTTTTTCGATTTTCTTGCACTAAATATGTGAATTGTCACTAAAAAATTTTCATTTTTTTATGTTATTATATCTACAAAATTCAGCTTGGGTCTTCATCAGACCCATCCCTAGTTTTGGAAAATATTAAACGACAAAATACTTTATAAGATTAAACAGTATTAAAATAATAAATAGTAAAAATATGATTATTCGAAGAACCTGAACCAAAACTGATTAAAAAATTAGCCAAAAACATAAACTTAACGAAAATAATTAATTTTTTCCATAGCAAAAAACTAGTTTGCAATAACTTAGCGATGATTTGGTTTCCTTTCGTGGTGGATTCGTATTACAAAAAGAGCTCTAAAAATAAACCAAATTCTAATAAGAAAATAGATTTATTCTGCAAGGACTAAGTCACGGAATCATTTTGAACGAAATTTTGTCAAGGTTCACTAGAAATCTTGCATTAGTGGGAGGCAAATATAAGAAAGAGTCCAGTTTATCCTTCATCGCAAATTCAATGACCATTCAAATTTTCCTGTTTTAACTAAGGTTGGTTAGAACATAACTTTGATCGTTGTAATTTAATTAATTAAATTATTAATTTTTTACATTAATTTAATGTTATTTAATCGTTGTAAATCGATCTGATTAATTGAATATGCGAAGACTTTGGGAGACTTTTGAAACTTTCTAATGAAACTTTTTAAAAACAAAACACGTTGTTTAAGGCGGCTACAGCAGCGCCAGGGTCAGCAAACTAAAAAAATATTAAAAACTCAATTGCAATTCTCTAACTATTGTATTTTTATTAAAATGAAAACTAATTTGGGTTATTGGGTTAAATATAAAAAAAAAAAAGTAAAAATATTTATAAGGATAAAAAATCCAATTTAATTTTATTTATGATGCACTTCTATAACAGCTTAAAATATATTAAAAAAACACATTTTACAGTAATTATAAATGATTTTAAGAAAAATTCAAAAGTAATAAAAAAAATACTATGGAAGAATATTAAAACTATTATAAAATAACAACTCAATCGATGAACATAAGCTTAATTCCTCTAAAACTAATATTACAATAATTCAAATACTTTTAAAGTAATTGTAAAAACTAGGTTTTTCTGGAAAAAATTAAAACAAATACAACTGTTAAGAGATACAATAAAACAAATAATTTAAAGAAGTTACATAAAACTAACATCCGTTTTGTTAGAACCACAAATCAATTTTTTGAAGGATTCGTTCTTTCCATTTTCGATGATTGCAGAATCATTTCGATTGCATTCTTGTAAACAATTCTAAAATAAATAAAAAACACAGTAAATATCGTTTTAAAATATATTCTGTTAAAAATAATTCACCGTCATAAACGTAAGGTGTACTTCAGCATAAAAAATTCTTCCAATTCAGCATATTGAAATTAACAGTTTTCGTGTCTTCATCTATTTTCCTGAGTGCTTGTTGTAGGTATTGCTGTCCCAATATTTTCAAAATCCAATAAGGTTATTACATTTCCAAAGAATCGAAATTTTCCAACGAGGCCTCTGCAGGTGTTCGGAATGATTCCGGAAAAGTTAGTTCAGAGATGGGACATCACAATTTTTTTCAAATTGGTGTGAACTGAAAATCAGCAAGAGACAATCCTCAAAACCAGCAGTCTTTGTCAAGAAGTATTGTACTCTTTTCCACACCACCCATGGGGTAAAGTACTAGGCGCGTTTTTTTTAACGTGGTATCCCCATGTAGGCCTAATCCACACCCCTAAAGACAAAAACATTTCCCACTATGCAAATTATACATTTCGAATCAAAAAACATTCAAGCAAAATGTTAAGATCCTAAAGGACACAACATTCCGAACAGCAAACGTTTGCCCATGCAAAACATGAATGCGTTCTTTGAGTTTGCCATCAATGGGAAATCTAAACAAATTACGTAGAACAGTTCGAGATTCGACTTGCACAATTCCCATAGATCCCTAAGAATAAAACCCTAACACTTTTCTGTTGCAACTTAAAAACAAAAAAATAGAATTTCCTTATGCAAATCATACATTTCTAGTCAAACATTATTCAGGTCAAGTGCCAAGATCCCAAAGGACAAAACATTACCAATAGCAAACGTTTGCAAATGCAAAACATGAAAGCAATTTCTGGAGTTTTGTCATCAGTGGGAAAGCAAGGCAATTAACGTAGAGTTCTGCTTGCCTTTGACCTGCATAATTTACATAATTTCCAAAGACTATTGTCCAGTTTAATCCCGAGTCCTGGAAAAAAAAATTCTAAAAATTGGACCCAGAAAAAAAAAATTAATGACCGATATCATTATGCCAATCATACATTTCTAGCCAAACATTATTCAAGCAAATTACCATAATCCCAATGGACATAACATTACCAAAAGCAAACGTTTGCCAATGCAAAACATGAATACAATTTCTGGAGTTTTGTCATCAGTGGGATATCAAGGCAAATTACGTAGAATGCTGCTTGCCATCGACTTGCATAATTTTCACAATGTCCCTAAACTAATGTCCAGCATAATCCCGAGTCCTGGAAATATAAAATTCCTAACACTGGACCGATGAAAAAAAAAGAAAAGACCAATTTCATTATGTCAATTATACTTTTCTAGCCAAACATTATTCAGGCAAATAGCCATGATCCCAAAGGACATAACATTACCAAAAGCAAACGTTTGCAAAAGCAAATCATGAATGCATTTTCTGGAGTTTTGTCAACAGTGGGATATTAAAGGAATTTACGAAGAATACTGTTTACCATCGAATTGCATAATTTTCACAATTCCTTAAACTAATGTCCAGTTTAATTCCAAGTCCTGAAAATAAATAAATTCCCAACACTGGACCGATGAAAAGAAAAAAAATTAAGCCTAATATTATAATGACAATCATACATTTCTAGCCAAACATAATTCAGGCAAATTACCAAGATCCCAAAGGACAAAACATATCCAGAAGCAAACGTTTGCAAATGCAAATCAAGAATGCAATTTCTTGAGTTTTGTCATCAGTGGGATATCAAGACAATTTACGTAGAGTCTTGCTTGCCTGAGACCTGCATAATTTTCACAACTTTCTAAAACTAATATCCAGTTTAATCCTAAATCCTGAAAAAATAAATTCCTAACACTGGACTGGTGGAAAGAAAAATAAAGACTAATAACATTATGCCAATCATACATTTCTTGTCAAACATTATTCAGGCAAATTACCAAGATCCCAAAGGACAAAACATTACCAATAGCAAACGTTTGCAAAAGCAAAACATGAATGCAATTCTGGAGTTTTGTCATCAGTAGGATATCAAGGGAATTTACGTAGAATGCTGCTTGTCTTTGCCCTGCATAATTTTCACAATTTCCTAAAACTAATATCCAGTATAATCCCGAGTCCTGAAAAAAAAATCCTACCACTGGACAGATTAAAAGAAGAAAAAAACCAAGGACTTATATCATTATGTCAATTATACTTTTCTAGCCAAACATTATTTAGGTAAATAGCCATGTTCCCAAAGGACAAAACATTTCCAAAAGCAAACGTTTGCATCACAAATCTTGAATGCTATTCCTGGAGTTTTGTCATCAGTGGGATATCAAAGCTATTTACTTAGAATACTGCTTGGCATCGAATTGCATAATTTTCACAATGTCCTAAAACTAATGACCAGTATATTCCCGAGTCCTGAAAATATAAAATTCCTAACACTGGTCCGATGAAAAAAAAGAAAAGACCAATTTCATTATGTCAATCATACATTTCAAGTCAAACATTATTCAGGCAAATTGCCATGTTCCCAAAGGACATAACATTTCCAAATGCAAACGTTTGCAAAAGCAAAACATGAATGCAATTCCTGGAGTTTTGTCATCAATGGAATTTCAAGGCAATTTACGTAGAGTCCTACTTGGCTTTGACTTGCATAATATGCATAATGTCCTAAAACTAAAGTCCTGCTTATACCCAATCCTGAAAAAAATTCCGAACACTGGACCGATGAAATGAAAAAAAAATAAAATTAATATCATTATGTTAATCATACATTTCAAGTCAAACATTATTCAGGCAAATTACCAAGATCCCAAAGGACAAAACATTTCCAAATGCAAACGTTTGCAAATACAAATCATGAATGCAATTCTTGGAGTTTTGTCATCAATGGGATATCAAAGCAATTTACGTAGAATCCTGCTTGCCATCGAACTGCATAATTTTCACAACTTCCTAAAACTAATGCCAGTTTAATCCTAAGACCTGAAAAAAATTCCTAACACTGGACTGATGAAGTGAAAAATAAATAAAGTCTAATTCCATTATGTCAATCATACATTTCTAGCCAAACATTATTCAGGCAAATTACCAAGATCCCAAAGGACAAAACATTACGAAAAGCAAACGTTTGCAAGTGCAAAACATGAATGCAATTTCTGGAGTTTTGTCATCAGTGGAATATCAAGGCAATTTACGTAGAATGCTGCTTGCCATCGACCTGCATAATATTCACAATGTCCTAAAACTAAAGTCCAGTATAATCCCGAGTCCTGAAAAAAAAATCCTATCACTGGACCGTTGAAAAGAAAAAAAAAATCAAAGACTTATATCATTATGTCAATTATACTACTCTAGCCAAACATTATTCCGGCAAATAGCCATGATCCCAAAGGACATAACATTACCAAATGCAAACGTTTGCCAATGCAAAACATGAATGCAATTTCTGGAGTTTTGTCAACAGTGGGATATCAAAGCTATTTACTAAGAATGCTGCTTGCCATCGAACTGCATAATTTTCACAATGTCCCTAAACTAATGTCCAATATAATCCCGAGTCCTGAAAATATAATGTTCCTAACACTGGACCGAAAAATAAAAAATAAATAAATAAAAACTAATTCCTACTAAAACTATGTCAATTATACATTTCTAGCCAAACATTATTCAGGAAAATTACCATAATCCCAAAGGACAGAACATTTCCAAAAGCAAACGTTTGCCAATGCAAAACATGAATGCAATTCTGGAGTTTTGTCATCAGTGGGATATCAAGGGAATTTACGTAGAATGCTGCTTGTCTTTGACCTGCATAATTTTCACAATTTCCTAAAACTAATATCCAGTATAATCCCGAGTCCTGAAAAAAAAATCCTACCACTGGACCGATAAAAAGAAGAAAAAAACCAAGGACTTATATCATTATGTCAATTATACTTTTCTAGCCAAACATTATTCAGGTAAATAGCCATGTTCCCAAAGGACAAAACATTTCCAAAAGCAAACGTTTGCATCACAAATCTTGAATGCTATTCCTGGAGTTTTGTCATCAGTGGGATATCAAAGCTATTTACTTAGAATACTGCTTGGCATCGAATTGCATAATTTTCACAATGTCCTAAAACTAATGACCAGTATATTCCCGAGTCCTGAAAATATAAAATTCCTAACACTGGTCCGATGAAAAAAAAGAAAAGACCAATTTCATTATGTCAATCATACATTTCTAGCCAAACATTATTCAGGAAAATTACCATAATCCCAAAGGACATAACATTTCCAAATGCAAACGTTTGCAAATGCAAAACATGAATGCAATTTCTGGAGTTTTGTCATCAATGGGATTTCAAGGCAATTTACGTAGAGTCCTACTTGGCTTTGACTTGCATAAGATGCATAATGTCCTAAAACTAAAGTCCAGCTTATACCCAATTCTGAAAAAAATTCCGAACACTGGACCGATGAAATGAAAAAAAAATAAAATTAATATCATTATGTTAATCATACATTTCTTGTCAAACATTATTCTGGCAAATTGCCATGTTCCCAAAGGACATAACATTTCCAAATGCAAACGTTTGCAAATGCAAAACATGAATGCAATTTCTGGAGTTTTGTCATCAGTGGGATATTAAAGCAATTTACGTAGAACGCTGCTTGCCATCGAACTGCATAATTTTCACAATTTCCTAAAACTAATGTCCAGAATATTTCCAAGTCCTACAAAAAATAAATTCCTATCACTGAACTTGTGAAAAGAAAAATATAAAAAGACTAATTTCCCTACGAAAATCAAACATTTCAAGCCAAACATAATTTAGGTAAAGTACCCAGATCCCAAAGGACACAACATTCCGAACAGCAAACGTTTGCATCACAAATCTGGAATGCGTTCTTTGAGTTTGTCATCAGTGGTAACTAAGCAATTTGCCTAAATCAATGTTTGATCAATGTTTGATAAATGACTAAATACCAAGCCCGGCGTCCGACTATTAAAGCCAGCGTCCCACTAGAATATTTAGTCACAACTAACAAATAACTAATTTCCCTATATCTATATCTATTACAAAAATGAAGGCTAATTCCCTTATGTCAACCATACATTTCTAGCCAAACATTAGTCAGGCAAACTGCCCAGATCCCAAAGGACACAACAATCCGAACAGCAAACGTTTGCACTCGCAAATCATGAATGCGTTCTTTGAGTTTGTCATCAATGGAAAATCTTAAGCATTTGCGTAGATCAATGTTTGATTTCGAATTGCATAATCCACACAAGTCCCTATAATCCCTAGTTAATTCTAAACTAATTGGAAATCCGTGGATCCTTGGAATCTGAAAGAAATTCCTGAAAGAAAAGTTCGTTAATCCTTACGTGACTAAATACTCAGCCGGCCGCCGACTAAAAATGCGTCCGTGCCGCAAGAGCGTACGACAATTAAAACGTCCAGGCCATTACAGCGTCCGATAATAAAAGCGCAGAGGCTACAAGAAGCGTCCGACAATTAAAGCCATTAACCGACATAAATATTTAGCCACATCTAACTTATAACTAATTTGACTTATAACTAATTTGACTTATAACTAATTGAAACAAACATATGAGCAAGCCGGCGCGCGGCGTCCAACTGTACCCTTATGTTTCTGAAAACTTAAAACTACCGAAACCCAAAAAAAAAACACACACAAAACAAACAAAAACAAACAAAGCAAACAAAAACAAACAAAAAACAAACCAACAAATAACAAACAAAAACACACAAAAAGCAATCAAAATACAAACAAAAAACAAACAAACAAATAACAAACAAAAACAAACAAAAAACAATCAAAATACAAACAAAAAACAAACAAAATACAAAAACTAACAAAAAAAACATATGAGCAAGCCGGCGCGCAGCGTCCAACTATACTCTTATGTTTTAGCTAAAATCTAAAATCTAACAAACAAAAAAAAAACACAAAAAAGCAATTTAAACATTTATGGGCCATTTTCACACCTGACCCTACAAATGTGTCAAGAAGTAAAAAAAAAAAAAAAACACACACACAAACAAACTAATATGCCATACTACTAAGTAAAAAAAATCCAAACGCTAGTAGACGCACTATGCGCTACGTAAGAAAAAAAGCGAAAAAACATTTATGGGCCATTTTCACACCTGACCCTACAAATGTACTAAGTGAATTGCAGAAAAAAAAAATTAAAAAAAATAAAACTCATTCATCGTAAAGATAATCCAAATCGTAATCCAAAAGATGTGCCGAAGATGTACTCAAACGTACTCCAAAAGATATTCCAAAAGATAGCCACTTAACACTGCACTTTCAATAGAGTGGTTATACAACCAACTCAACACACACACACTAAAAGATGAACATGTACTCAAACCTACAATTTAAAACTTTGCTAATTTTTTTGTGTTTATTTTAAACTACCCCAAATAAATTTATAGAAGTAGATAAGGGAAGAAATTATTTTTTTTTGTTTAAATATTTTCTTTAGGCAACTCGTCAATAGCATTAAGAAAAAAAATCAAATAACAATGAATTTCTCTATAAATCTAAATATCAATCAACAAACAATATCAATATCAATCTATGAATTTATAAAAGTAGATAATAAGGGAAGAAATTAAATTCTTTTTTGTTTAAATATTTTCTTTAGACAACTAGCCAATAGCATTAAGAAAAAAGTCAAATAACAATGAATTTGTTATATGAAAACATGAATGTATTGTTTTGACAGCTCTTTGACAGCGATTTGAATAACAATGAAGAGTGGCCACTATTGGCCGAAAAAATAACTAACTTTTTCAAATTTGAAAGCCGCGAAAATAAACGATTGTTTCGATTTTCGTGATTCTTCGTGAATCTTCGTGAAAAGCTTTGGCGCCAAGTCTAACCGAAAAGCTAACTGTAATTTTCTCCCAAATTTATGAATACAAATGATTTTCCCTTTTTTTCAACAGGTTTCAAAGCGTTTACAAGTAAAAAAAATGTTTGAAAAAACTTTGATGCTCCAATAAAGTTAACTACCCCGCACGCTCACGCCCCCGATTCTCACTAGGATGAAGTCCAGAAAAACCTATCCTATTCCCCGAAATATTGAAATGCTTTAAGAATATCCCATTTAATTTTCATTTCCGAAAAATTTACTATTCTGAAAGTTTTTCAATCGAAAATTGCAAGTGGCTAAGATGGTTTTTTTTGGCGGGTGCTAAGGACGCTAAAGACGCCAACTTTTGAGTCGAGAAATCAGAAAAGTTTTCTCACCGAAATCGAAAATTTTTATCTCAATCGATAACTGATCGATTAAACTTTCACTTTACACTAATTAATTGCAAGAAAGCAAAAGAAAAACTTTAGTTTTTCCACATTTTCTCGGGAGCGGTTTGATGCTTGAACGCGAACGCGGTAAAACTAAAGCGCGCTTTGTTAATGACCATCGTCCTACCGAATGGACCAATCAGATTGCAGCGTGTCAGCGTCTTGAAACTAGAAATTTTACCGCAATTTTCAAAAAATGGCAACAATACTGTTTAACTTGAAATTCCATTAATTTATTTTTTAAAAACCTTTTCGGATTCGTAACTTATTTTGATTATTTTAAAAAAAAATAATTTATGTTTCAACCTAAGTTTAGAATTTTATGAATCATTTAATTCCAACAAAGTTACTCTTAGAACAAACAATATAATATATTGTTAATATTGATTGCGAAGAAAATTCCTACATTTAAAATCTTCTGAATCGCATATTCATTTTTCCAATTGTTTTTCTTAAATATAATCTTTCCCTCCTTCCTGTAACGTACATAATTACTCATTATTGCCTTTTAATAATTACAATCATCCTAATTGCATTATCGAATTTGAAAACTGTCAAAGTATGATATCTCGGCTGGATGCCAGATTAAAACAATCCAATCCAATTAGATTACTATAAATATTATTAAAGAAACCAGTTTTTGGCAATATAAAACTAAAGATTTATTTATGAATGTAATTAAAAGAAATTCACAATTAAAACATTTGAGTTCTTCAAATACAAGTTTGATGGTTTCTTTATATTTTTATAAATCTTTGTCACCTTTTACAACTTTTTTTAAATCACAGTCTAAAATAAAAATAAAAACATTTTTGTAAACAAAGACTTATAAACGTTCTTTCAATTGGTCGTAGCCGATATAATTCACTGAATAATTAATGTTATGAGGCCTCAAACATTCCATATAGTTACGTATTAGTCCTTAAGAGAAATATTCTTCTATTCTTCATTATTCTTAGTGTTGAGATAGGTTGATTGGTTTGAGAAATAATCGATCAAACAATAAGATCTAACTAAAATAATCTAACTATAAGATTTTTATGACGAAATTTTATACATTTTATTAAGATAGTTATGGAACTTATGGAATTAATAGAAATAAGTAAATTGAAGTTTAAACCACAAATATATTGTAAATATATTTACGGATGTAAGGACTGCAACACAGGCAACACTTAAGCAGATGTTTATCGCTAAAAAAGCAACAAGGGTTCGAGTAACTAGTAAAATACTATAAAAAAAAACTCAATCTCACTACCTGAAAGTATGAGGGAAAACGAAATATCAAAACAAACCTTTCCCTCCTATTCAATGTTAGTAACATTTTCAATATTACAAACGATGGGTCGGTAATCAGACGAATTTATATATTTTAGTGTTCTTTTAAAAGTGAGTAAAATAAATCATTGAAATCTATTTCTTTTAAATGATAATGGAACATTAAAAAGTTATTGTACGATTGTAGTAACTGGCATTTATAAAAATCGAGGTAAAGAGGTAACTAAACAAATTTGAAGATTAGCAATGAGTTTGACAATTTCTGTTTTCAAAGAACTTCTAAGTCACCAAAACGCAACTACTATGAGAGAATTAAACTTTGAAAGAAATAAATGGTATGTTGTATTTATCTTTAGTTTGTTGAGATTTATTGAATTTACATAAACTTAATTTGTTGTCGTTTTTTTTCAGTTTTAGACTACAATTGGAATGGTTCTTACAAATTGCGTTGCAAAGTGAGTTGCAATCACCAAGTGCATCAATTTTTCACCTGAAAAATCCAAAAGGATGTAGGATTAATAAACCTAGACATTATGAACAACCATCAATAAAGGAAGGATGGGAAGGACAATGCTATGCATTTTTCGATCAATTCTTAAACATCCAATTGGGCTCAATGTGGAATATAAGATTATGTTACTTTTGCTAGTTTGTTGGAAGTTTCGTAAAGTATTTACTTAAAAAGTTTTCTCTTTTTCCAGTTCACAACATAATGCAAAACATATTCGTGTTAACATATTCCAGGGACTGAAAAACTGTACTGAAACTATCAAAATTGTATGTAGATAATCCAAAAGACTCCAGCATCACTAAATCGGAAATAACTTTGAAGTATTTTACCAAAACCACCAAATTTTGTCCGGAGATTTATACGGTTTCTTCTAATGTTAAGCCATCAAATTATTAGCGAACATCAGTTAATAAGAGATACATAAAAGAAGTGACAATGTGAGCAAACTTTTAAATTACAAAGTCTGGAACAATTTGAAAACGGCTCCAATTTTCAATAACTGAAAGAACTAAGAGAAATGGAAGGTAGATTGAACTTTTCTAATTTGCATTCGATTTTTCCAGTTTTATGATAAGTTTCAATATTTTGATTGATGTGTTTTCAATTGTCAACTCAAAAACAACTTCTTCGAACCGTAAAAACATAATTGTCTCGAGAAACTTTAAGCGTACAAAAGATTTATGTGGTAAGTTAAATTTTGTTGAGAGTTTAATTGAATGTTTAGATAATTATTTCTTTTTTTTTGCAGTTTTTCATATCAATTTAAACAAACGTCTGATGCTGTAAGTTTTCACCTGAAGTTGGTAAATGCATTTCTGATTGAACCTTCTAACTGATAACCACCATTTAGTACCTAATGGATGTAAAATTTGTTATAGGTATGCTCTTCAGGTTCGAAACCTGCCGATATAAACCAAATATCAGCTAGTACTATTTTGTTTTTTTTTAACCAGAAATAAACTAAGAATAATGAAGAATAGAAGAATATTTCTCTTAAGGACTAATACGTAACTATATGGAATGTTTGAGGCCTCATAACATTAATTATTCAGTGAATTATATCGGCTACGACCAATTGAAAGAACGTTTATAAGTCTTTGTTTACAAAAATGTTTTTATTTTTATTTTAGACTGTGATTTAAAAAAAGTTGTAAAAGGTGACAAAGATTTATAAAAATATAAAGAAACCATCAAACTTGTATTTGAAGAACTCAAATGTTTTAATTGTGAATTTCTTTTAATTACATTCATAAATAAATCTTTAGTTTTATATTGCCAAAAACTGGTTTCTTTAATAATATTTATAGTAATCTAATTGGATTGGATTGTTTTAATCTGGCATCCAGCCGAGATATCATACTTTGACAGTTTTCAAATTCGATAATGCAATTAGGATGATTGTAATTATTAAAAGGCAATAATGAGTAATTATGTACGTTACAGGAAGGAGGGAAAGATTATATTTAAGAAAAACAATTGGAAAAATGAATATGCGATTCAGAAGATTTTAAATGTAGGAATTTTCTTCGCAATCAATATTAACAATATATTATATTGTTTGTTCTAAGAGTAACTTTGTTGGAATTAAATGATTCATAAAATTCTAAACTTAGGTTGAAACATAAATTATTTTTTTTTAAAATAATCAAAATAAGTTACGAATCCGAAAAGGTTTTTAAAAAATAAATTAATGGAATTTCAAGTTAAACAGTATTGTTGCCATTTTTTGAAAATTGCGGTAAAATTTCTAGTTTCAAGACGCTGACACGCTGCAATCTGATTGGTCCATTCGGTAGGACGATGGTCATTAACAAAGCGCGCTTTAGTTTTACCGCGTTCGCGTTCAAGCATCAAACCGCTCCCGAGAAAATGTGGAAAAACTAAAGTTTTTCTTTTGCTTTCTTGCAATTAATTAGTGTAAAGTGAAAGTTTAATCGATCAGTTATCGATTGAGATAAAAATTTTCGATTTCGGTGAGAAAACTTTTCTGATTTCTCGACTCAAAAGTTGGCGTCTTTAGCGTCCTTAGCACCCGCCAAAAAAAACCATCTTAGCCACTTGCAATTTTCGATTGAAAAACTTTCAGAATAGTAAATTTTTCGGAAATGAAAATTAAATGGGATATTCTTAAAGCATTTCAATATTTCGGGGAATAGGATAGGTTTTTCTGGACTTCATCCTAGTGAGAATCGGGGGCGTGAGCGTGCGGGGTAGTTAACTTTATTGGAGCATCAAAGTTTTTTCAAACATTTTTTTTACTTGTAAACGCTTTGAAACCTGTTGAAAAAAAGGGAAAATCATTTGTATTCATAAATTTGGGAGAAAATTACAGTTAGCTTTTCGGTTAGACTTGGCGCCAAAGCTTTTCACGAAGATTCACGAAGAATCACGAAAATCGAAACAATCGTTTATTTTCGCGGCTTTCAAATTTGAAAAAGTTAGTTATTTTTTCGGCCAATAGTGGCCACTCTTCATTGTTATTCAAATCGCTGTCAAAGAGCTGTCAAAACAATACATTCATGTTTTCATATAACAAATTCATTGTTATTTGACTTTTTTCTTAATGCTATTGGCTAGTTGTCTAAAGAAAATATTTAAACAAAAAAGAATTTAATTTCTTCCCTTATTATCTACTTTTATAAATTCATAGATTGATATTGATATTGTTTGTTGATTGATATTTAGATTTATAGAGAAATTCATTGTTATTTGATTTTTTTTCTTAATGCTATTGACGAGTTGCCTAAAGAAAATATTTAAACAAAAAAAAATAATTTCTTCCCTTATCTACTTCTATAAATTTATTTGGGGTAGTTTAAAATAAACACAAAAAAATTAGCAAAGTTTTAAATTGTAGGTTTGAGTACATGTTCATCTTTTAGTGTGTGTGTGTTGAGTTGGTTGTATAACCACTCTATTGAAAGTGCAGTGTTAAGTGGCTATCTTTTGGAATATCTTTTGGAGTACGTTTGAGTACATCTTCGGCACATCTTTTGGATTACGATTTGGATTATCTTTACGATGAATGAGTTTTATTTTTTTTAATTTTTTTTTTTCTGCAATTCACTTAGTACATTTGTAGGGTCAGGTGTGAAAATGGCCCATAAATGTTTTTTCGCTTTTTTTCTTACGTAGCGCATAGTGCGTCTACTAGCGTTTGGATTTTTTTTACTTAGTAGTATGGCATATTAGTTTGTTTGTGTGTGTGTTTTTTTTTTTTTTTTACTTCTTGACACATTTGTAGGGTCAGGTGTGAAAATGGCCCATAAATGTTTAAATTGCTTTTTTGTGTTTTTTTTTTGTTTGTTAGATTTTAGATTTTAGCTAAAACATAAGAGTATAGTTGGACGCTGCGCGCCGGCTTGCTCATATGTTTTTTTTGTTAGTTTTTGTATTTTGTTTGTTTTTTGTTTGTATTTTGATTGTTTTTTGTTTGTTTTTGTTTGTTATTTGTTTGTTTGTTTTTTGTTTGTATTTTGATTGCTTTTTGTGTGTTTTTGTTTGTTATTTGTTGGTTTGTTTTTTGTTTGTTTTTGTTTGCTTTGTTTGTTTTTGTTTGTTTTGTGTGTGTTTTTTTTTTGGGTTTCGGTAGTTTTAAGTTTTCAGAAACATAAGGGTACAGTTGGACGCCGCGCGCCGGCTTGCTCATATGTTTGTTTCAATTAGTTATAAGTCAAATTAGTTATAAGTCAAATTAGTTATAAGTTAGATGTGGCTAAATATTTATGTCGGTTAATGGCTTTAATTGTCGGACGCTTCTTGTAGCCTCTGCGCTTTTATTATCGGACGCTGTAATGGCCTGGACGTTTTAATTGTCGTACGCTCTTGCGGCACGGACGCATTTTTAGTCGGCGGCCGGCTGAGTATTTAGTCACGTAAGGATTAACGAACTTTTCTTTCAGGAATTTCTTTCAGATTCCAAGGATCCACGGATTTCCAATTAGTTTAGAATTAACTAGGGATTATAGGGACTTGTGTGGATTATGCAATTCGAAATCAAACATTGATCTACGCAAATGCTTAAGATTTTCCATTGATGACAAACTCAAAGAACGCATTCATGATTTGCGAGTGCAAACGTTTGCTGTTCGGATTGTTGTGTCCTTTGGGATCTGGGCAGTTTGCCTGACTAATGTTTGGCTAGAAATGTATGGTTGACATAAGGGAATTAGCCTTCATTTTTGTAATAGATATAGATATAGGGAAATTAGTTATTTGTTAGTTGTGACTAAATATTCTAGTGGGACGCTGGCTTTAATAGTCGGACGCCGGGCTTGGTATTTAGTCATTTATCAAACATTGATCAAACATTGATTTAGGCAAATTGCTTAGTTACCACTGATGACAAACTCAAAGAACGCATTCCAGATTTGTGATGCAAACGTTTGCTGTTCGGAATGTTGTGTCCTTTGGGATCTGGGTACTTTACCTAAATTATGTTTGGCTTGAAATGTTTGATTTTCGTAGGGAAATTAGTCTTTTTATATTTTTCTTTTCATAAGTTCAGTGATAGGAATTTATTTTTTGTAGGACTTGGAAATATTCTGGACATTAGTTTTAGGAAATTGTGAAAATTATGCAGTTCGATGGCAAGCAGCGTTCTACGTAAATTGCTTTGATATCCCACTGATGACAAAACTCCAGGAATAGCATTCAAGATTTGTGATGCAAACGTTTGCTTTTGGAAATGTTTTGTCCTTTGGGAACATGGCTATTTACCTGAATAATGTTTGGCTAGAAATGTATGATTGACATAATGAAATTGGTCTTTTCTTTTTTTTCATCGGACCAGTGTTAGGAATTTTATATTTTCAGGACTCGGGAATATACTGGTCATTAGTTTTAGGACATTGTGAAAATTATGCAATTCGATGCCAAGCAGTATTCTAAGTAAATAGCTTTGATATCCCACTGATGACAAAACTCCAGGAATAGCATTCAAGATTTGTGATGCAAACGTTTGCTTTTGGAAATGTTTTGTCCTTTGGGAACATGGCTATTTACCTGAATAATGTTTGGCTAGAAAAGTATAATTGACATAATGATATAAGTCCTTGGTTTTTTTCTTCTTTTTATCGGTCCAGTGGTAGGATTTTTTTTTCAGGACTCGGGATTATACTGGATATTAGTTTTAGGAAATTGTGAAAATTATGCAGGTCAAAGACAAGCAGCATTCTACGTAAATTCCCTTGATATCCCACTGATGACAAAACTCCAGAATTGCATTCATGTTTTGCATTGGCAAACGTTTGCTTTTGGAAATGTTCTGTCCTTTGGGATTATGGTAATTTTCCTGAATAATGTTTGGCTAGAAATGTATAATTGACATAGTTTTAGTAGGAATTAGTTTTTATTTATTTATTTTTTATTTTTCGGTCCAGTGTTAGGAACATTATATTTTCAGGACTCGGGATTATATTGGACATTAGTTTAGGGACATTGTGAAAATTATGCAGTTCGATGGCAAGCAGCATTCTTAGTAAATAGCTTTGATATCCCACTGTTGACAAAACTCCAGAAATTGCATTCATGTTTTGCATTGGCAAACGTTTGCATTTGGTAATGTTATGTCCTTTGGGATCATGGCTATTTGCCTGAATAATGTTTGGCTAGAGTAGTATAATTGACATAATGATATAAGTCTTTGATTTTTTTTTTCTTTTCAACGGTCCAGTGATAGGATTTTTTTTTCAGGACTCGGGATTATACTGGACTTTAGTTTTAGGACATTGTGAATATTATGCAGGTCGATGGCAAGCAGCATTCTACGTAAATTGCCTTGATATTCCACTGATGACAAAACTCCAGAAATTGCATTCATGTTTTGCACTTGCAAACGTTTGCTTTTCGTAATGTTTTGTCCTTTGGGATCTTGGTAATTTGCCTGAATAATGTTTGGCTTGAAATGTATGATTGACATAATGATATTAGACTTTAATTTTTTCTTTTCATTGGTCCAGTGTTAGGGTTTACTTTCAGGACTTTGGATTGTACTGGACATTAGTTTAAGAAAGTTATGAAAATTATGCAAGTCCATGGCAAGCAGTGTTCTACGTAAATTACTTTGCTAAACCACTGATGACAAAATTCCAGAAATTGCATTCTTGATTTGTATTTGCAAACGTTTGCATTTGGAAATGTTTTGTCCTTTGGGATCTTGGTAATTTGCCTGAATAATGTTTGGCTAGAAATGTATGATTGACATAATGATATTAATCTTTTTTTATTTTTTTTTCGTCGGTCCAGTGTTAGGAATTTTCTTTCAGGACTCGGGAATAAACTAGACATTAGTTTAAGGAAATTGTGTTAATTATGCAGTTCGATGGCAAACAGCATTCTACGTAAATTACTTTGCTTTCCCACTGATGACAAAACTCCAGAATTGCATTCATGTTTTGCATTGGCAAACGTTTGCATTTGGTAATGTTATGTCCTTTGGGAGCATGGCTATTTGCCTGAATAATGTTTGGCTAGAAAAGTATAATTGACATAATGATATTAGTCTTTGATTGTTTTCTTCTTTTTATCGGTCCAGTGTTAGGAATTTATTTATTTTCAGGACTTGGAATTAAATTGGACATTAGTTTAAGCAAATTGTGTTAATTATGCAGTTCGATGGCAAACAGCATTCTACGTAAATTACTTTGCTTTCCCACTGATGACAAAACTCCAGAATTGCATTCATGTTTTGCATTAGCAAACGTTTGCCATTGGAAATGTTTTGTCCTTTGGGATCTTGGTAATTTGCCTGAATATTGTTTGGCTAGATATGTATGATTGACATAATGATATTAATTTTTATTTTTATTTCATTTATCGGTCCAGTGCTAGGAATTTCTTTTCAGGACTCGGGAATATACTGGACATTATCATAGTTTTAGGACATTGTGAAAATTATGCGGTTCGATGGCAAGCAGCGTTCTACGTAAATTGCTTTAATATCCCACTGATGACAAAACTCCAGAAATAGCATTCATGTTTTGCATTTGCAAACGTTTGCTTTTGGAAATGTTTTGTCCTTTGGGATTATGGTAATTTTCCTGAATAATGTTTGGCTAGAAATGTATAATTGACATAGTTTTAGTAGGAATTAGTTTTTATTTATTTATTTTTTATTTTTCGGTCCAGTGTTAGGAACATTATATTTTCAGGACTCGGGATTATATTGGACATTAGTTTAGGGACATTGTGAAAATTATGCAGTTCGATGGCAAGCAGCATTCTTAGTAAATAGCTTTGATATCCCACTGTTGACAAAACTCCAGAAATTGCATTCATGTTTTGCATTGGCAAACGTTTGCATTTGGTAATGTTATGTCCTTTGGGATCATGGCTATTTGCCTGAATAATGTTTGGCTAGAGTAGTATAATTGACATAATGATATAAGTCTTTGATTTTTTTTTTCTTTTCAACGGTCCAGTGATAGGATTTTTTTTTTCAGGACTCGGGATTATACTGGATATTAGTTTTAGGAAATTGTGAAAATTATGCAGGGCAAAGACAAGCAGCATTCTACGTAAATTCCCTTGATATTCCACTGATGACAAAACTCCAGAAATTGCATTCATGTTTTGCACTTGCAAACGTTTGCTTTTCGTAATGTTTTGTCCTTTGGGATCTTGGTAATTTGCCTGAATAATGTTTGACTTGAAATGTATGATTGACATAATGAAATTGGTCTTTTCTTTTTTTTCATCGGACCAGTGTTAGGAATTTTATATTTTCAGGACTCGGGAATATACTGGTCATTAGTTTTAGGACATTGTGAAAATTATGCAATTCGATGCCAAGCAGTATTCTAAGTAAATAGCTTTGATATCCCACTGATGACAAAACTCCAGGAATAGCATTCAAGATTTGTGATGCAAACGTTTGCTTTTGGAAATGTTTTGTCCTTTGGGAACATGGCTATTTACCTAAATAATGTTTGGCTAGAAAAGTATAATTGACATAATGATATAAGTCCTTGGTTTTTTTCTTCTTTTAATCTGTCCAGTGGTAGGATTTTTTTTTCAGGACTCGGGATTATACTGGATATTAGTTTTAGGAAATTGTGAAAATTATGCAGGGCAAAGACAAGCAGCATTCTACGTAAATTCCCTTGATATCCTACTGATGACAAAACTCCAGAATTGCATTCATGTTTTGCTTTTGCAAACGTTTGCTATTGGTAATGTTTTGTCCTTTGGGATCTTGGTAATTTGCCTGAATAATGTTTGACAAGAAATGTATGATTGGCATAATGTTATTAGTCTTTATTTTTCTTTCCACCAGTCCAGTGTTAGGAATTTATTTTTTCAGGATTTAGGATTAAACTGGATATTAGTTTTAGAAAGTTGTGAAAATTATGCAGGTCTCAGGCAAGCAAGACTCTACGTAAATTGTCTTGATATCCCACTGATGACAAAACTCAAGAAATTGCATTCTTGATTTGCATTTGCAAACGTTTGCTTCTGGATATGTTTTGTCCTTTGGGATCTTGGTAATTTGCCTGAATTATGTTTGGCTAGAAATGTATGATTGTCATTATAATATTAGGCTTAATTTTTTTTCTTTTCATCGGTCCAGTGTTGGGAATTTATTTATTTTCAGGACTTGGAATTAAACTGGACATTAGTTTAAGGAATTGTGAAAATTATGCAATTCGATGGTAAACAGTATTCTTCGTAAATTCCTTTAATATCCCACTGTTGACAAAACTCCAGAAAATGCATTCATGATTTGCTTTTGCAAACGTTTGCTTTTGGTAATGTTATGTCCTTTGGGATCATGGCTATTTGCCTGAATAATGTTTGGCTAGAAAAGTATAATTGACATAATGAAATTGGTCTTTTCTTTTTTTTTCATCGGTCCAGTGTTAGGAATTTTATATTTCCAGGACTCGGGATTATGCTGGACATTAGTTTAGGGACATTGTGAAAATTATGCAAGTCGATGGCAAGCAGCATTCTACGTAATTTGCCTTGATATCCCACTGATGACAAAACTCCAGAAATTGTATTCATGTTTTGCATTGGCAAACGTTTGCTTTTGGTAATGTTATGTCCATTGGGATTATGGTAATTTGCTTGAATAATGTTTGGCTAGAAATGTATGATTGGCATAATGATATCGGTCATTAATTTTTTTTTTCTGGGTCCAATTTTTAGAATTTTTTTTTCCAGGACTCGGGATTAAACTGGACAATAGTCTTTGGAAATTATGTAAATTATGCAGGTCAAAGGCAAGCAGAACTCTACGTTAATTGCCTTGCTTTCCCACTGATGACAAAACTCCAGAAATTGCTTTCATGTTTTGCATTTGCAAACGTTTGCTATTGGTAATGTTTTGTCCTTTGGGATCTTGGCACTTGACCTGAATAATGTTTGACTAGAAATGTATGATTTGCATAAGGAAATTCTATTTTTTTGTTTTTAAGTTGCAACAGAAAAGTGTTAGGGTTTTATTCTTAGGGATCTATGGGAATTGTGCAAGTCGAATCTCGAACTGTTCTACGTAATTTGTTTAGATTTCCCATTGATGGCAAACTCAAAGAACGCATTCATGTTTTGCATGGGCAAACGTTTGCTGTTCGGAATGTTGTGTCCTTTAGGATCTTAACATTTTGCTTGAATGTTTTTTGATTCGAAATGTATAATTTGCATAGTGGGAAATGTTTTTGTCTTTAGGGGTGTGGATTAGGCCTACATGGGGATACCACGTTAAAAAAAACGCGCCTAGTACTTTACCCCATGGGTGGTGTGGAAAAGAGTACAATACTTCTTGACAAAGACTGCTGGTTTTGAGGATTGTCTCTTGCTGATTTTCAGTTCACACCAATTTGAAAAAAATTGTGATGTCCCATCTCTGAACTAACTTTTCCGGAATCATTCCGAACACCTGCAGAGGCCTCGTTGGAAAATTTCGATTCTTTGGAAATGTAATAACCTTATTGGATTTTGAAAATATTGGGACAGCAATACCTACAACAAGCACTCAGGAAAATAGATGAAGACACGAAAACTGTTAATTTCAATATGCTGAATTGGAAGAATTTTTTATGCTGAAGTACACCTTACGTTTATGACGGTGAATTATTTTTAACAGAATATATTTTAAAACGATATTTACTGTGTTTTTTATTTATTTTAGAATTGTTTACAAGAATGCAATCGAAATGATTCTGCAATCATCGAAAATGGAAAGAACGAATCCTTCAAAAAATTGATTTGTGGTTCTAACAAAACGGATGTTAGTTTTATGTAACTTCTTTAAATTATTTGTTTTATTGTATCTCTTAACAGTTGTATTTGTTTTAATTTTTTCCAGAAAAACCTAGTTTTTACAATTACTTTAAAAGTATTTGAATTATTGTAATATTAGTTTTAGAGGAATTAAGCTTATGTTCATCGATTGAGTTGTTATTTTATAATAGTTTTTATATTCTTCCATAGTATTTTTTTTATTACTTTTGAATTTTTCTTAAAATCATTTATAATTACTGTAAAATGTGTTTTTTTAATATATTTTAAGCTGTTATAGAAGTGCATCATAAATAAAATTAAATTGGATTTTTTATCCTTATAAATATTTTTACTTTTTTTTTTTTATATTTAACCCAATAACCCAAATTAGTTTTCATTTTAATAATAATACAATAGTTAGAGAATTGCAATTGAGTTTTTAATATTTTTTTAGTTTGCTGACCCTGGCGCTGCTGTAGCCGCCTTAAACAACGTGTTTTGATTTTAAAAAGTTTCATTAGAAAGTTTCAAAAGTCTCCCAAAGTCTTCGCATATTCAATTAATCAGATCGATTTACAACGATTAAATAACATTAAATTAATGTAAAAAATTAATAATTTAATTAATTAAATTACAACGATCAAAGTTATGTTCTAACCAACCTTAGTTAAAACAGGAAAATTTGAATGGTCATTGAATTTGCGATGAAGGATAAACTGGACTCTTTCTTATATTTGCCTCCCACTAATGCAAGATTTCTAGTGAACCTTGACAAAATTTCGTTCAAAATGATTCCGTGACTTAGTCCTTGCAGAATAAATCTATTTTCTTATTAGAATTTGGTTTATTTTTAGAGCTCTTTTTGTAATACGAATCCACCACGAAAGGAAACCAAATCATCGCTAAGTTATTGCAAACTAGTTTTTTGCTATGGAAAAAATTAATTATTTTCGTTAAGTTTATGTTTTTGGCTAATTTTTTAATCAGTTTTGGTTCAGGTTCTTCGAATAATCATATTTTTACTATTTATTATTTTAATACTGTTTAATCTTATAAAGTATTTTGTCGTTTAATATTTTCCAAAACTAGGGATGGGTCTGATGAAGACCCAAGCTGAATTTTGTAGATATAATAACATAAAAAAATGAAAATTTTTTAGTGACAATTCACATATTTAGTGCAAGAAAATCGAAAAAAATACTTATCAAATATTGAAAATCCCTTAGAAACAGAATGAAATTCACCTTTAAATTTAGATACCGAACCAAATTGTTCTATACCAGCATAATCGTGGAGAATACTCTGCTAAATATTTAGTTTTCCTGCATTGGTATATGTTTTGCTCAACATTAATGTAACATTGGTTGGATGACAATATTTCATCAAGTGCTTAAGTCCCTCAAAACATCGTTTCCTGCTCATTTAGATATTCAAAATGCAAATTATGACAACCTCGATTTGGAATCTCTTTAATCAACCGTCGCTTTTAAATTGCTAGCTTTCCAAAATTGTATTCTTAAGAAAATCTGTATATATACATCTTTCCACAGTAAAAATATTTTGTCATAGAAAAGCTTTATTTTTCTCATACCCATTGGTTCAACTCTCTTCTGCATATATACATTTCCACTAAATCGTAAAGCAATGCTAAACATTAATGATTCCCAAATCAAATAAGGCTGTTCCCTGTTTATTTAAAAGTTTAAACCACTTAATATTTTAGAGCTTTGGTATTTGATATCGACTTAAAGTTAGTGACTTAGACAAATTCAGAAGCTTTGTTATTATTTCTAAATAAAATTTATTTATCTTCTTTAAGGTCTCTTATCGTTGGTTCAATTTCTTGAAGTTTTATTATCAATTAAATGCAAAAGAATCATCAAAATCGAATTACTCTATGAAAACCTGATAATAATGAGTTCATTATAATATACCAACAACCGAAAATGATTGGAAAAATCTCGAATTACTTTCAGACATCTTAATGATAACGTCGGAATATATAATTTGATTTTTTCTATCCTTAAACCTTAATATAATTTCGAAACAGCTGAATGGTAAACCAAATCATAACGAAGAAGTTGAAAAAGTAGCAAAACTAGAAGTAGTCAAAAATGTTTAATATTTCTCCACGGTTCCGCAATTAAATTACGACGTTTATTTACAAAAAAAAAAATATTGAAAATTAACTTAAATGAGCATATAAATCATTTACATGTAATAGTTTATTTTTTTTTCATTTCCCACTTTAAATGGTGTTGTTTGATTTCCAAATAGTTCTCAGAGAAACAAAGCTGAAGACTGTTCGAAATGTAAAAATTATTAATCTTAATTGCATATGCAGCGCGTTGATTTTCAATGATCTTAGAATATTATTTGATTAAAACAAATTTATTGCCTAATTTAAATGATTCGTTATGTTTTGCTTTGTAAAAATTGTTGAAAATTACGACCAAATGCTAATGGTATTCCACCAAAATTCAAAGTTAATAATTATTTATTTGGATTCAAATTCATTTAGTACTATTATTAGTTATATAGTTATATTAATATATAGTTTTTATATGAAGATATAAGTGTAGATAGAATAAAATAGTAAATTCTTTTTATCAAGTATCAACCCAGAAAAGTTACCGAATTTTGCATGCTGCTGTATAGGCAACTCAAATACATAAATGCAACAGTGAAGTATAAATCACAAATGAAATGAAGGACTAATCAATTGACAAATAATATGAACAATAATTCAAAATTTGTGGAATAAAAAGCTTACAAACCTAGCCAAGAACTTACACCAGGATTATCAGTAGATCGGGGTGGGGAGGATATAAATTCCCGAACAGTCCATTAACAAAAAAAAAAATGAATTTTTTCACGATTTTCACTAAAAATTTTTTTTGGTTACAACTTCCTAAATTTTCGATTTTTTCAACTAAAAAACGGTAAATAGTTGGCAAATTTAGAAAGGAGCGGGCTTAGTGACTTTTCACCCCTATAGAATGTTGAGTATACGCAGAAACATATAACTTATAAATTGATTTTCGTCTTGGGACTGAGATATAAACATATTAATTTTTGAGTTCATTATAGCAATTTGAGCGGGGCGTAGGGGGAAAATAGGTAATTTACATGTTTTTAGTTGCAAAAAAATTCTACTTGGTTTATTTTAGAAATCTAATTGACTTCATAAATCTTAAGTTATAGAATGATCAGCACTGCGATTTTAAATGGTTTCAACGCATTTTAGGGGTGTAATCACCCCTGAAAACATTATCTTCAAACAGATGAAATTTCGAGGATTCGAATAAATCATAAAATTAAAACTCAATTGTAAATTTAAGCTGGACATTTCCTTCTTTGCTAAAGAATTCAAACATCTACTATCACAAGCAAAACACGGCGAACATTTCAACATCTGGGTGATGAGTTTTGGTCTCATTTGTTTTAAAGAAAAAGTTTTTTTTTCTGATTTGATATAATTTATTTAAAAAATTATTTCTGCATTCTTTCTTTTTAATTATTAAGACTATATATGTATTATCAATATATTTATATGCATATAGATTAAGAGATACAGTGGAGAAAAGGGGAGAGATGATTGATTTGAGAAATAATCGATCAAACTATAAGATCTAACTAACTAAAATAATCTAACTATAGGATTTTTATGATCTAATTTCATAAACTTTATTAAAATAATTATAGAATTAATAGAAATAAGTAAATTGAAGTTTAAACCACAAATATATTGTAAATATATTTACGGATGTAAGGACTGCAACACAGGCAACACTTAAGCAGATGTTTATCGCTAAAAAAGCAACAAGGGTTCGAGTAACTAGTAAAATACTATAAAAAAAAACTCAATCTCACTACCTGAAAGTATGAGGGAAAACGAAATATCAAAACAAACCTTTCCCTCCTATTCAATGTTAGTAACATTTTCAATATTACAAACGATGGGTCGGTAATCAGACGAATTTATATATTTTAGTGTTCTTTTAAAAGTGAGTAAAATAAATCATTGAAATCTATTTCTTTTAAATGATAATGGAACATTAAAAAGTTATTGTACGATTGTAGTAACTGGCATTTATAAAAATCGAGGTAAAGAGGTAACTAAACAAATTTGAAGATTAGCAATGAGTTTGACAATTTCTGTTTTCAAAGAACTTCTAAGTCACCAAAACGCAACTACTATGAGAGAATTAAACTTTGAAAGAAATAAATGGTATGTTGTATTTATCTTTAGTTTGTTGAGATTTATTGAATTTACATAAACTTAATTTGTTGTCGTTTTTTTTCAGTTTTAGACTACAATTGGAATGGTTCTTACAAATTGCGTTGCAAAGTGAGTTGCAATCACCAAGTGCATCAATTTTTCACCTGAAAAATCCAAAAGGATGTAGGATTAATAAACCTAGACATTATGAACAACCATCAATAAAGGAAGGATGGGAAGGACAATGCTATGCATTTTTCGATCAATTCTTAAACATCCAATTGGGCTCAATGTGGAATATAAGATTATGTTACTTTTGCTAGTTTGTTGGAAGTTTCGTAAAGTATTTACTTAAAAAGTTTTCTCTTTTTCCAGTTCACAACATAATGCAAAACATATTCGTGTTAACATATTCCAGGGACTGAAAAACTGTACTGAAACTATCAAAATTGTATGTAGATAATCCAAAAGACTCCAGCATCACTAAATCGGAAATAACTTTGAAGTATTTTACCAAAACCACCAAATTTTGTCCGGAGATTTATACGGTTTCTTCTAATGTTAAGCCATCAAATTATTAGCGAACATCAGTTAATAAGAGATACATAAAAGAAGTGACAATGTGAGCAAACTTTTAAATTACAAAGTCTGGAACAATTTGAAAACGGCTCCAATTTTCAATAACTGAAAGAACTAAGAGAAATGGAAGGTAGATTGAACTTTTCTAATTTGCATTCGATTTTTCCAGTTTTATGATAAGTTTCAATATTTTGATTGATGTGTTTTCAATTGTCAACTCAAAAACAACTTCTTCGAACCGTAAAAACATAATTGTCTCGAGAAACTTTAAGCGTACAAAAGATTTATGTGGTAAGTTAAATTTTGTTGAGAGTTTAATTGAATGTTTAGATAATTATTTCTTTTTTTTTGCAGTTTTTCATATCAATTTAAACAAACGTCTGATGCTGTAAGTTTTCACCTGAAGTTGGTAAATGCATTTCTGATTGAACCTTCTAACTGATAACCACCATTTAGTACCTAATGGATGTAAAATTTGTTATAGGTATGCTCTTCAGGTTCGAAACCTGCCGATATAAACCAAATATCAGCTAGTACTATTTTGTTTTTTTTTAACCAGAAATAAACTAAGAATAATGAAGAATAGAAGAATATTTCTCTTAAGGACTAATACGTAACTATATGGAATGTTTGAGGCCTCATAACATTAATTATTCAGTGAATTATATCGGCTACGACCAATTGAAAGAACGTTTATAAGTCTTTGTTTACAAAAATGTTTTTATTTTTATTTTAGACTGTGATTTAAAAAAAGTTGTAAAAGGTGACAAAGATTTATAAAAATATAAAGAAACCATCAAACTTGTATTTGAAGAACTCAAATGTTTTAATTGTGAATTTCTTTTAATTACATTCATAAATAAATCTTTAGTTTTATATTGCCAAAAACTGGTTTCTTTAATAATATTTATAGTAATCTAATTGGATTGGATTGTTTTAATCTGGCATCCAGCCGAGATATCATACTTTGACAGTTTTCAAATTCGATAATGCAATTAGGATGATTGTAATTATTAAAAGGCAATAATGAGTAATTATGTACGTTACAGGAAGGAGGGAAAGATTATATTTAAGAAAAACAATTGGAAAAATGAATATGCGATTCAGAAGATTTTAAATGTAGGAATTTTCTTCGCAATCAATATTAACAATATATTATATTGTTTGTTCTAAGAGTAACTTTGTTGGAATTAAATGATTCATAAAATTCTAAACTTAGGTTGAAACATAAATTATTTTTTTTTAAAATAATCAAAATAAGTTACGAATCCGAAAAGGTTTTTAAAAAATAAATTAATGGAATTTCAAGTTAAACAGTATTGTTGCCATTTTTTGAAAATTGCGGTAAAATTTCTAGTTTCAAGACGCTGACACGCTGCAATCTGATTGGTCCATTCGGTAGGACGATGGTCATTAACAAAGCGCGCTTTAGTTTTACCGCGTTCGCGTTCAAGCATCAAACCGCTCCCGAGAAAATGTGGAAAAACTAAAGTTTTTCTTTTGCTTTCTTGCAATTAATTAGTGTAAAGTGAAAGTTTAATCGATCAGTTATCGATTGAGATAAAAATTTTCGATTTCGGTGAGAAAACTTTTCTGATTTCTCGACTCAAAAGTTGGCGTCTTTAGCGTCCTTAGCACCCGCCAAAAAAAACCATCTTAGCCACTTGCAATTTTCGATTGAAAAACTTTCAGAATAGTAAATTTTTCGGAAATGAAAATTAAATGGGATATTCTTAAAGCATTTCAATATTTCGGGGAATAGGATAGGTTTTTCTGGACTTCATCCTAGTGAGAATCGGGGGCGTGAGCGTGCGGGGTAGTTAACTTTATTGGAGCATCAAAGTTTTTTCAAACATTTTTTTTACTTGTAAACGCTTTGAAACCTGTTGAAAAAAAGGGAAAATCATTTGTATTCATAAATTTGGGAGAAAATTACAGTTAGCTTTTCGGTTAGACTTGGCGCCAAAGCTTTTCACGAAGATTCACGAAGAATCACGAAAATCGAAACAATCGTTTATTTTCGCGGCTTTCAAATTTGAAAAAGTTAGTTATTTTTTCGGCCAATAGTGGCCACTCTTCATTGTTATTCAAATCGCTGTCAAAGAGCTGTCAAAACAATACATTCATGTTTTCATATAACAAATTCATTGTTATTTGACTTTTTTCTTAATGCTATTGGCTAGTTGTCTAAAGAAAATATTTAAACAAAAAAGAATTTAATTTCTTCCCTTATTATCTACTTTTATAAATTCATAGATTGATATTGATATTGTTTGTTGATTGATATTTAGATTTATAGAGAAATTCATTGTTATTTGATTTTTTTTCTTAATGCTATTGACGAGTTGCCTAAAGAAAATATTTAAACAAAAAAAAATAATTTCTTCCCTTATCTACTTCTATAAATTTATTTGGGGTAGTTTAAAATAAACACAAAAAAATTAGCAAAGTTTTAAATTGTAGGTTTGAGTACATGTTCATCTTTTAGTGCGTGTGTGTTGAGTTGGTTGTATAACCACTCTATTGAAAGTGCAGTGTTAAGTGGCTATCTTTTGGAATATCTTTTGGAGTACGTTTGAGTACATCTTCGGCACATCTTTTGGATTACGATTTGGATTATCTTTACGATGAATGAGTTTTATTTTTTTTAATTTTTTTTTTCTGCAATTCACTTAGTACATTTGTAGGGTCAGGTGTGAAAATGGCCCATAAATGTTTTTTCGCTTTTTTTCTTACGTAGCGCATAGTGCGTCTACTAGCGTTTGGATTTTTTTTACTTAGTAGTATGGCATATTAGTTTGTTTGTGTGTGTGTTTTTTTTTTTTTTTTACTTCTTGACACATTTGTAGGGTCAGGTGTGAAAATGGCCCATAAATGTTTAAATTGCTTTTTTGTGTTTTTTTTTTGTTTGTTAGATTTTAGATTTTAGCTAAAACATAAGAGTATAGTTGGACGCTGCGCGCCGGCTTGCTCATATGTTTTTTTTGTTAGTTTTTGTATTTTGTTTGTTTTTTGTTTGTATTTTGATTGTTTTTTGTTTGTTTTTGTTTGTTATTTGTT
The DNA here is from genome assembly GCA_958496175.1 of Sisyra terminalis. NCBI lineage: Eukaryota > Metazoa > Arthropoda > Insecta > Neuroptera > Sisyridae > Sisyra > Sisyra terminalis. Next base: position 8,072,361 of record OY292278.1, read on the forward strand.
TGTTTGTTTTTTGTTTGTATTTTGATTGCTTTTTGTGTGTTTTTGTTTGTTATTTGTTGGTTTGTTTTTTGTTTGTTTTTGTTTGCTTTGTTTGTTTTTGTTTGTTTTGTGTGTGTTTTTTTTTTGGGTTTCGGTAGTTTTAAGTTTTCAGAAACATAAGGGTACAGTTGGACGCCGCGCGCCGGCTTGCTCATATGTTTGTTTCAATTAGTTATAAGTCAAATTAGTTATAAGTCAAATTAGTTATAAGTTAGATGTGGCTAAATATTTATGTCGGTTAATGGCTTTAATTGTCGGACGCTTCTTGTAGCCTCTGCGCTTTTATTATCGGACGCTGTAATGGCCTGGACGTTTTAATTGTCGTACGCTCTTGCGGCACGGACGCATTTTTAGTCGGCGGCCGGCTGAGTATTTAGTCACGTAAGGATTAACGAACTTTTCTTTCAGGAATTTCTTTCAGATTCCAAGGATCCACGGATTTCCAATTAGTTTAGAATTAACTAGGGATTATAGGGACTTGTGTGGATTATGCAATTCGAAATCAAACATTGATCTACGCAAATGCTTAAGATTTTCCATTGATGACAAACTCAAAGAACGCATTCATGATTTGCGAGTGCAAACGTTTGCTGTTCGGATTGTTGTGTCCTTTGGGATCTGGGCAGTTTGCCTGACTAATGTTTGGCTAGAAATGTATGGTTGACATAAGGGAATTAGCCTTCATTTTTGTAATAGATATAGATATAGGGAAATTAGTTATTTGTTAGTTGTGACTAAATATTCTAGTGGGACGCTGGCTTTAATAGTCGGACGCCGGGCTTGGTATTTAGTCATTTATCAAACATTGATCAAACATTGATTTAGGCAAATTGCTTAGTTACCACTGATGACAAACTCAAAGAACGCATTCCAGATTTGTGATGCAAACGTTTGCTGTTCGGAATGTTGTGTCCTTTGGGATCTGGGTACTTTACCTAAATTATGTTTGGCTTGAAATGTTTGATTTTCGTAGGGAAATTAGTCTTTTTATATTTTTCTTTTCATAAGTTCAGTGATAGGAATTTATTTTTTGTAGGACTTGGAAATATTCTGGACATTAGTTTTAGGAAATTGTGAAAATTATGCAGTTCGATGGCAAGCAGCGTTCTACGTAAATTGCTTTGATATCCCACTGATGACAAAACTCCAGGAATAGCATTCAAGATTTGTGATGCAAACGTTTGCTTTTGGAAATGTTTTGTCCTTTGGGAACATGGCTATTTACCTGAATAATGTTTGGCTAGAAATGTATGATTGACATAATGAAATTGGTCTTTTCTTTTTTTTCATCGGACCAGTGTTAGGAATTTTATATTTTCAGGACTCGGGAATATACTGGTCATTAGTTTTAGGACATTGTGAAAATTATGCAATTCGATGCCAAGCAGTATTCTAAGTAAATAGCTTTGATATCCCACTGATGACAAAACTCCAGGAATAGCATTCAAGATTTGTGATGCAAACGTTTGCTTTTGGAAATGTTTTGTCCTTTGGGAACATGGCTATTTACCTGAATAATGTTTGGCTAGAAAAGTATAATTGACATAATGATATAAGTCCTTGGTTTTTTTCTTCTTTTTATCGGTCCAGTGGTAGGATTTTTTTTTCAGGACTCGGGATTATACTGGATATTAGTTTTAGGAAATTGTGAAAATTATGCAGGTCAAAGACAAGCAGCATTCTACGTAAATTCCCTTGATATCCCACTGATGACAAAACTCCAGAATTGCATTCATGTTTTGCATTGGCAAACGTTTGCTTTTGGAAATGTTCTGTCCTTTGGGATTATGGTAATTTTCCTGAATAATGTTTGGCTAGAAATGTATAATTGACATAGTTTTAGTAGGAATTAGTTTTTATTTATTTATTTTTTATTTTTCGGTCCAGTGTTAGGAACATTATATTTTCAGGACTCGGGATTATATTGGACATTAGTTTAGGGACATTGTGAAAATTATGCAGTTCGATGGCAAGCAGCATTCTTAGTAAATAGCTTTGATATCCCACTGTTGACAAAACTCCAGAAATTGCATTCATGTTTTGCATTGGCAAACGTTTGCATTTGGTAATGTTATGTCCTTTGGGATCATGGCTATTTGCCTGAATAATGTTTGGCTAGAGTAGTATAATTGACATAATGATATAAGTCTTTGATTTTTTTTTTCTTTTCAACGGTCCAGTGATAGGATTTTTTTTTCAGGACTCGGGATTATACTGGACTTTAGTTTTAGGACATTGTGAATATTATGCAGGTCGATGGCAAGCAGCATTCTACGTAAATTGCCTTGATATTCCACTGATGACAAAACTCCAGAAATTGCATTCATGTTTTGCACTTGCAAACGTTTGCTTTTCGTAATGTTTTGTCCTTTGGGATCTTGGTAATTTGCCTGAATAATGTTTGGCTTGAAATGTATGATTGACATAATGATATTAGACTTTAATTTTTTCTTTTCATTGGTCCAGTGTTAGGGTTTACTTTCAGGACTTTGGATTGTACTGGACATTAGTTTAAGAAAGTTATGAAAATTATGCAAGTCCATGGCAAGCAGTGTTCTACGTAAATTACTTTGCTAAACCACTGATGACAAAATTCCAGAAATTGCATTCTTGATTTGTATTTGCAAACGTTTGCATTTGGAAATGTTTTGTCCTTTGGGATCTTGGTAATTTGCCTGAATAATGTTTGGCTAGAAATGTATGATTGACATAATGATATTAATCTTTTTTTATTTTTTTTTCGTCGGTCCAGTGTTAGGAATTTTCTTTCAGGACTCGGGAATAAACTAGACATTAGTTTAAGGAAATTGTGTTAATTATGCAGTTCGATGGCAAACAGCATTCTACGTAAATTACTTTGCTTTCCCACTGATGACAAAACTCCAGAATTGCATTCATGTTTTGCATTGGCAAACGTTTGCATTTGGTAATGTTATGTCCTTTGGGAGCATGGCTATTTGCCTGAATAATGTTTGGCTAGAAAAGTATAATTGACATAATGATATTAGTCTTTGATTGTTTTCTTCTTTTTATCGGTCCAGTGTTAGGAATTTATTTATTTTCAGGACTTGGAATTAAATTGGACATTAGTTTAAGCAAATTGTGTTAATTATGCAGTTCGATGGCAAACAGCATTCTACGTAAATTACTTTGCTTTCCCACTGATGACAAAACTCCAGAATTGCATTCATGTTTTGCATTAGCAAACGTTTGCCATTGGAAATGTTTTGTCCTTTGGGATCTTGGTAATTTGCCTGAATATTGTTTGGCTAGATATGTATGATTGACATAATGATATTAATTTTTATTTTTATTTCATTTATCGGTCCAGTGCTAGGAATTTCTTTTCAGGACTCGGGAATATACTGGACATTATCATAGTTTTAGGACATTGTGAAAATTATGCGGTTCGATGGCAAGCAGCGTTCTACGTAAATTGCTTTAATATCCCACTGATGACAAAACTCCAGAAATAGCATTCATGTTTTGCATTTGCAAACGTTTGCTTTTGGAAATGTTTTGTCCTTTGGGATTATGGTAATTTTCCTGAATAATGTTTGGCTAGAAAAGTATAATTGACATAATGATATAAGTGTGATATAAGTGATATAAGTTTTTCTTCTTTTTATCGGTCCAGTGGTAGGATTTTTTTTTCAGGACTCGGGATTATACTGGATATTAGTTTTAGGAAATTGTGAAAATTATGCAGGTCAAAGACAAGCAGCATTCTACGTAAATTCCCTTGATATCCCACTGATGACAAAACTCCAGAATTGCATTCATGTTTTGCATTGGCAAACGTTTGCTTTTGGAAATGTTCTGTCCTTTGGGATTATGGTAATTTTCCTGAATAATGTTTGGCTAGAAATGTATAATTGACATAGTTTTAGTAGGAATTAGTTTTTATTTATTTATTTTTTATTTTTCGGTCCAGTGTTAGGAACTTTATATTTTCAGGACTCGGGATTATATTGGACATTAGTTTAGGGACATTGTGAAAATTATGCAGTTCGATGGCAAGCAGCATTCTTAGTAAATAGCTTTGATATCCCACTGTTGACAAAACCCCAGCAATTGCATTCATGTTTTGCATTGGCAAACGTTTGCATTTGGTAATGTTATGTCCTTTGGGATCTTGGCAGTTGACCTGAATATTGTTTGGCTAGAAATGTATGATTTGCAAAAGGAAGTTTATTTTTTTAGGTTTTGTAGTATCAACAGACAAGTGTTAGGTTTTTTTTCTTAGGGACCTATGTGAATTATGCAAGTCAAATTAAGCATTGTTCTACGTAATTTGTTTGGATTTCCAATTGATGGCAAACTCCAAGAACGCATTCATGTTTTGCATGGGCAAACGTTTGCTGTTCGGAATGTTGTGTCCTTTAGGATCTTAACATTTTGCTTGAATGTTTTTTGATTCGAAATGTATAATTTGCATAGTGGGAAATATTTTTGTCGTTAGGTGTGTGGATTAGGCCTACATGGGGACACCACGTTAAAAAAAACGCGCCTTGTACTTTACCCCATGGGTGGTGTGGAAAAGAGTACCATACATATTGACAAAGACTGCAGTTTTTGATGATTGTCTTTTTCTAATTTTCAATTCACATCAATTTGGATAAAATTAAGATGTCCCATCTCTAAACTAACTTTTCCGGAAACATTCCAAACACCTGCAGAGGCCTCGTCGGTAAATTTCGATTCTTTGGAGATGTAATAACCTTATTGGATAGTGAAAGTATTTGGACAGTAATACCAACAACAACCACTCTGGAAAATAGATGAAGACATGAAAACTGTTAATTTCAATATGCTGAATAGGAAGAATTTCTTTTGCTGAAGCACAACTTACGTTTATGATGGTAACATATTTTTAACAGAATATATTTTAAAAACGATATTTACTGGATTTTTTATTTTTTTTACTTTAGAATTGTTTACAAGCATGCATTCGAATTAATTCAAGAATCATAAATTTTTATTCAACAACTCTAAAATGACTCCAATTATTTAATTGATAAGTTTTATTGACTGTCGAGAAATAGGAATCTAAATTGCTTTAATTTAAAAGGAAAAAACAATACTTTAATAAAAAAATTAATAATTCTTAATATTTTTAAATAGATAAACAGACAGAGAGACTTTGGAAGCTTTGGATTTTGTACATTTAAAAAATAAAGAATAGATCCCTTCAAGCAGAAAAGTGATTCATTGGACTTAGAAATGATCTATTTTCTAGTGCATTAGTTCAATAAAATTGATAACTTGGTCCAGTTTTGTATGCAAATAAAACTCAAATTTAGCTAAATTTGTCATCAATTTTTGATTGTGGTTGATGCAAATTTTTATTTAGTACAAAATGCATTTACGAAGTTTGATAAAATGACCAGTTTTGCAACACTTGGTTTAGCGCAGTAATTGATTTTTAAAATCGGAAATTACGATATTACAATTATGTTTTACATAACACTTAAGAAGATTAGTTTTTAATTTAAATGTTTAAGTCCAAAAAATAAAATGAAATTTCATAAATATTTCTAACGTAGGGATTTCCCATAAGTTCATTTCCTCGTACTCGGGGCAGTAAACTTTTAATTGAGTCCATTACCAAGGTCAATGGCACCTAAGGTGCAACAATATGCATTGAGAAATGGTTATCATTCGATTGCAAAACATGCACTTAACAAACTAATATATTCAAAACTTGAGAGAATTTTAAAAGGTTGACAAAAAAGGGGCAAAAAATCGAGAAACCAGTATTGCAAGGTTCAAGCTCTTATAAACCGCGGCAATTGAACTTACGATGCAGTTTTAGCTGAATCTTATTCATATAAAGTGCAATGCGATCGTTTTTGTTTGTTTGTCTAATTGTAAGTGCATTGTTTTGCACACTGCAAGCTGGAGTGATTCCAGAAAAAAATGATCCCGAAACGATTAAAATCGAGGAAATTCCGTGGAAAGTGGAAAGTTCGCACGGAAAAGCAGTGGTAATGCTGATTTTTGATACGGAAAATCAAGGGGGAAAATCTGAAATTAGAGATTCGGAAAGTCATCCGGCTCAAGTGCCGAATTTACGGTCGCAGAGCAATGAGGCAATGTTGCGGGAAGGAGAGGAAACTACCACGACACCGCCAGCCAATTCAAACGGCACTTTTGCCAATATTCAACAATCGATTGTTAGTATAATCGAAACTTTCCGACCAGTTAATGTTTATCAAGTTTTTGTTGATCGTTTTGCCAATCGAAATTCCTCCGACAACGGTACCGACTCCACCAACAGTACCAGTCCCGGCTTCCAACAGGCTTTTCTTCAAGCCATTCAAAGTTTTCGACCGACAAACGTATTTCAAGTCGTAGTCGAACGATTTTCTAATCGAACCGGCTCCAACGAAACTTCCGAATCAGCAACCAACGCCACTTTTATATCCAGTTGGCAACAATCATTCACCAACGCTATCGACAATATTCGACCGGCAAACGTATATCAAATCTTTGTCAATCGATTTTCGGGTAAAAACGAAACCGAAAAAGAACCCGAAAACAATGCAGAACCATCCGAACCAGCAACTAGAGGGATTTATCAAAATTTACCAGGTCCCGTAACCGAACGAATCAACGATTTGATCGATGCATTGAATACTTTTATGGTTTTCGATAAAATTCTTTTAACTGTAGTAAAAAATTCCAATAAGACAATTGATAAAATTGAATACGTTCAAAATCATTTTGACACGACCACGGTTCCCACTTTCACCACAGTTGCCAATAATTTATAAAAAAAATCAAATTAAAATGTCTTATGAATCAAAAGTTGTATGAATTCAATGTTTAAGCTTGGAACACAACCGAAAGAACTTAAGATAGGCAACCAGCAATGCGTATCTGTAAGAAAATTACATTTAGTACACATCTTTGTTACAAAAAGGAAATTAGGCTTTAATATTCACTAAAACTTAAAATTATGTATATTTAATGGTAGTTAATGTCTTAAATGAGAAAATTAGATGATTTTTTGTAAACTTTTACCATAATTTTAAATAAAATAAACAGTGGAAAAGTTATTATTTGATATTTATTTTTTTTTTTGAAGTTTTCAGCGAAATTGATTAAAAAATCTTTTGATATTCAATAAATAATAAAAAAATTCTTATTTTTTAACGAATTTCGATTATGAATGACAAATTTGGTTGATTATTTACAGTAAAAGAAGAAAAATCTTTTGGTTAAAACCCACCGATTGTCATGCAGCATTAGGGTGTCCGTTATTTCCCAAATTGATTTTTTTTTATAGCAATCGTCCCCTGAATTTTTAGTTTAAGATATAAAAAAATTATCCAATACAATTAAGCTCTTAATTTCTTAATTAAACCGTGCCGGAATCATGTTAATTTTACCATTTAAATAACATGGGATTATTTGACTTTTTACTTTTAATTTTTTTTTCTGAGAAACAAATAAATAAAAAGATTTAAAGTTACATTATTCTGACGTAAAATTTAACGCTCTACAAAAAAGATCTCTTATAAATTTTCGATTAAATCACTATATTAAAAGTTATTCAACATTTAACTTGTGCCTAAAATAAATCTTGCCATATTTTCAACTTTTTGCTCATTTATATTTTTTTTAACTATAAAATCATTGGAAGAGAAGATAAAAATTATTATCATTAGAGCGCAAGTGACTATTTGTGTTAATTTTATGGCTTGAACTAAAAGTTAAATAAAAAAAAAACATTTTTTGACAATTAAAACCGGTGACATAAGATCCGAATTCGCTAGTCGTGAAATTCAATTTATACAGGATAAATTTTCTTTAATCCATATTTTACCACGAAGTGAATTTCGTACTAATTAATGAGACTATCGACAAAAGTTCAATTATTATTCGAATTTTTACCATTTCACCTGACGCCATCTATGAGAAATTTTTTAGAACTTGTAGTCAACATCATTTTTATTGAGCCTATAGTCGATTGATTTGTCATTAAAAAGTTAAATGTTGAATAACATTTAATGCAGTGATTTAATCGTAAATTCATAAGAGACCTTTTTTGTAGAGCGTTAAATTTTACGTCAAAATAAATTAATTTTAAATCTTTTGATCTATTTGTTTCTAAGAAAAAAAATTAAAAGTAAAAAGTCAAATAATCGCATGTTATTTAAATGATAAAAGTAGCATGATTCCGGCACGGTTTAATCAAGAAATTAAGTGCTTAATTGTATTGGATAATTTTTTTTATATCTTCAATTAAAAATTCAGGGAGCGATCTCTGTAAAAAAATCAATTTGGGAAATAACGGACACCCTAATGCAGCATTGCATCTAATTTTTGATTATAATTCTTGATAAAATCATAATACAAATGAATCTCTGGATTTAAGTTTTAGCTAAATAAAGTACAGTTTTCAAAATAATAATAATTTTTTGGGTATTTTTTTAACCATTTTGTGAGGGGAAAATGGCAAAAAAATGCAAATTACTGCCAATAAAGATTCTGTAAAAAGTTTTATTTATTAAAACCAATAGAGTGTATCATCATTTTGAAATATATTTTCTTTGGATTAAACTTGAAACATTTTTAAAAGTTAATAAAAAAATGAGGAAGAAGTATCGCAAAACCAGTATTGCAAGATTCAAGCTCCTATAAAACGCAGCATATGAATTTATTATGCAGTTTTCGCTAAATCTTACACCCAAGTGCAATGAAAACATTTCTGCTGATTTGTTTAAGTGCTATTGCACTTTTTAGTATGGCTAGCGCTCGATTTATTCCCGAAATAGATCAACCCCAAACGATGGAGCAAATTCCGAAAAGTATTGAAAATTTTGATGGAAAAACGATGGTTTTATTGCATTTTGCAACAAAAATGAAAGAAAACTTAACAGTCGAAGAATTGGTAAATTATACCAATTCAATTCGAAAAGAAAATGAAAACAAATCCGCAGAAATATTTTCAACTACAAACGAAACTTTTGTCAATATTCAAGAGTCGATTGCAACTAAAATCGAAGCTTTTCGACCAAATAATGTGTATCAAGTTTTGATCTACGAAAACTTGCCAATTGACGGAATTAAATCCAAAAATAATACTGGTTTGAACTTTCGACATCCTATTCTTCAGCCGTTTGAAAATTTTCGTCCAACAAACATTTTTCAAGTGATCGTTAAACGATTTTCCAACCAAACATTCAATAATGTCTTCGAAAATTTACGACCAACAAATACAATTCAAAAGTTTGTCAACCGTTTTTCCAATAGAAATAAAATTGATGAAAAACAACCGGATAATCGATCCGAATCTTTGGTAGTAATGACAAAAGGATTTTACCAAAATCTACCGACAAGCATTACTAATCCAATCAATTATTTAATTGATTTATTGGACTCTTTCATGGTTTTTGATAATATGATATTAACTGTCGTGAAATTTACGAATATTGCCATTGATGGGGTTGAATATGTTCAAAATCATTTTGATACAACAACGTTCCAACCATATACAACCCCTTTTAATTATTCTCCAGTTTACATACCGTCGTGGGCGCCAACAAATGGGGTGGAAAAGGGGCAACAGCTGTCTTTACAAGAAAATTAAAAAATATCGATCAAATTTATGAAATTGATTTGCAATAACGCAATGTTTAGTGAAATATTTGGTTTATGTTTTTCTTAATAAATTTATTTTTCGATACATACGAGTATTAGTGTTTTTCTGATCGGCTCCTACTTCCGGAACAAAAATCTTCTTAAGGGTGGATCACCGTCAGAAAAAAAAAATTTCAATTCTTTTTTCCATAAATGTCTTCTTATAACATTCAAGAATAAAGTGTTAAAAGGATTTGTCGATATTCGAAATATTTCGAGTTATAGACCTTTATATACATATATACATAAAAATTGAATAAATTGATAATAACATAAAAAAATATCTTAAAAAAACTTTAAATGCGTTTTTCTCGAAATCAGCTTTTGAAAACTGGGAGTCAAGATTTCTCAGAAACTATCCGACGGATTGACTTGAAACTGGAGAGTATTATAGTTCAACACCTCTTCTTGGTACTGAACCTCTGATATTGGCCAAACCTCCCCCCCTCAAAGTGGGAGAGGGGGAAAGGTCCAAAAAAAGGTCATTTTTTTAACTTTTTTTTTCTAAGTCGCGCCATTTTGTGAATTTTCAACTTTTTTCGGATTTTCGAGGTTCAGTACCAAGAAGACGCATTACCAAAACCTACATTCTTTGGAAAATCATGATCCGACTTCCAGTTTCCGAGAAAACTTGTCTCCCGTTTGCCTCTTCATTTTTGAGGACCCTTTTTCAAAGCGCTGTAAAAGGGGGAGGGGGGGACATATCGGAGCAAATAAAAAAAAATAGTTCAAAGCTTCTACTTTTACATGCCGAAGACCGTTTTTTAATATCTCTAAAAAAAATAAAATGGCAGCAGTTTTAAGAAAGTCATTTTTTTTACGTTCTGACGGTGATCCACCCTTTAGCTACCCTGTTGAAAAAAGCATTAAAAGGCATTTTAAATGTTCAAAAAACCCATTAAAAGTCGTTTAATGTTATTAAAGAAATTTTAAATGTAATGATTTCAAAATGCCTCTAAATGTCTTTTTTAACAGGGTACTATATTTTATTAAATTGTTACAGGTGAAATTGGTTTGGAAGATGTTTAGGCAACCAGAAAACAATACAAAAAACATTAGGTGGATATTCTAATGGATGATTCTGGTTCTAAAGGATCATTGTAAAGTTTGGTAATCAAATTCAATGCTTTTTTAAAGTTTGAGCCATTAATTTAATTGAATAAAATATTAAAAACATGTATGTATAATTTCTGTTTTGTCTGAAATAATTTTGAGAAACTAACGATTTTTAGTAAACAAAATAGGTCAAAGAACATTAAATTTATCATAATATATTCCAAAAATTCTACTACTCCCAATGAATAATCTCTTCTTTGGGTTCATTTGTTACATGAAAAATATAAACCGAACATGGTATAATGCCCATTGAGCTAGTAGGGTGCCTCTGGGCAAAATACCACAAGGTGAACGAACGCCTCCTCCTGTTGTTGTCATTTTAACATATCAAGTACCCAAATAAATTTCAAACTTAAATACATTCGTTCGATTTATTTGGTATGGAGATTAAAAAGGTAACAATTCAATTCTGGCCTCGTTTGGGGGCCGATTCTAATCTTCTCAAAACGGGACAGTTCAAATTTCAAAATTTAAAAGTTTATAGTGCTTTCTATAAAATGAAACAATGGTACTTTCGTCCGAGGAACGTATAAATGTTTGAATTTTTTGGAATAAGAACTTTATATAATATTTTAGGAAATATCTTGTATGGTTCAAATTAAGTTGGTAGATATTCTATTTGGAATAAGTCCAAGATTTCAATAAATCTATTTTTTTGGAGTTTTCCAATTTTTCTTCTACAACATCAAGTGTGAATCCTTTTCCTCTGAGAATATGAAGATAATACACGTTTGCGTTCTACTACAAAAAAAATATTTCATAAATAATTTTTTATACAAAAATTACCGACTTTCAATACTCATTGCTATTACTTATTTTTAAGTTACATTACCCAGAAATTAACAGTATCTAAAAAAGCTTTTACAGTTCTTTTTGCCTTTAGAATTCCTATGTGTGATTTTCCTAATTAGTTATGGCACATTATGATGCACAGTAAATATATGATGCAACGCCAGTTGCATATTTAAATGATATTTTTTAAGAAGTTAAGGCGATGGAAAAACTTCGGTTTTAAGAAAATTGTTTTCTAAAAAGAATATGTCATTAAGGAAAAAAGATTTGCAAAAGATTATATTAAAAAATTATTCGATAAACTAAGAAAAACTTGACAAAAAGTTACGTTAGGCATTATAAAGCAATATCATAAATCAATATTTTTTTTCAATGATTTATTTCCCCTGAAGCTTACAAAAGCTTTACTGATTTTAACTTTGTTTTCCAATAAAGTTTTGATTGGTAAAGTGGCAAAGAAAATGAGTCAATTTTTCACAACGTTGAACTTATATTAGGTGCATCGGAAAGTAATTTCGTTTTTAAGCCAACAGTAATTCAATTTCCATTTATTTGCTTATAAATTATTTCAACATGGTACTAAAGACATTTCATGATAAGAGTGACTTATTAACCTAAAGACCAAAAACCCGAAGGGTTTAAATTCAATAACTTTCAGTTTTCCATCTGACACCAAAGAAGAATGGTAAAAAAATTATCCACTAAGAAGTAAAGGGAGAAAATGTTGCCAAATATAAATCAGAAAGTCAAAAGATCTGTCGAATAATTCTAATCGATAGTTAATAATAAGTGGTATAATAATACCAAATGTAAACTGAGAAAATTCTATGCTGTAACACGGAAATGCAACACTTCTCTGCAGAAGAAAAGTCCTGGAAGAAACTAACGAATTATGAGGAAGAGTGATATTCCGTACCCACTAAAATCAGCGAAAGTTACTCCATAGAATTTCCATTTATTTCAATATTTAAGACATTCACTATTCACTAAGGGGTAACAAAATTTGAAAGCTTAAGGGATGTTCAAAATGTAAGTTTTTGATATTTTTCTTAGAAATGAATTGAGTTTTACTAATTTGGCATTAAAAATTTACACTCTAGATGTTAAAACATTGCTACTATTGAGGCTGATTGTATCATTGATTTAAAATCAATGGTTTTAACAAAATTTTGGGTTTTAATTGTATATTAAAAAACGAAATTACTTTCTGATACACCAAATATTTTCAAGGTTTTCAGAGCTTTCAGTTGAGGCGCTTCGGGTAGAGTCCTTTCTTATCCTTTTCTTCTGAATTGTCTTCCAAAAAATGAACTTTTTTCTCCGAAAATATGATCCAATTAGTTTGGTTTTTAATGAATGTTTCCAGAGATTTAGTATTGCATTTTCCAAACAAAATATTTTCTTTGACATTGAACTCAATTTTCGCTGAAAATAGCAAAAGATCTTTAATTTGACTTCTTTCTGTCATAAGCAATACTTACTTCTTAAAGGATAGAAGTCGAATCCAAATTTTCATTTTTTGATAAAAAGAAAATATGAGGCAAACCATTTAGAATTGGAAATTTATACTTTTCCCTCAATATTTGGTGTTGGTTAAATCCGCATGAGAGTCATCTTATAGCAGCTTAGTAAATCTCAAATAACAGCTTAAAGGTATTAATTATAATGAAAATAATTAAGCCATTAAAAATTTCGAATCTGTAAAAATTAAAAGTTAGATGAAATACTTTTTTTATTTTTGGAAATTTATCGTTTACGTTTCGTGACTTATTTTGGACTGGGTCATGATGTTACCTTTCTTTCTTCGGAGAAAAAAATATATATTAATTATTAAACATGCGTTTAAATTATTCATTATCGACTTGACCAGTGTTTTCCAACTTTTTTTGTTCGAATGATGAATTTGAAAAAAATGGAAAATAGTTAAACAACTTTTGAAGTTCTACATTGAACTATGTTTCCAATAAAATTGTTAAGTTCTTGATTAAAAATTGAAGTTTTAGCCATTTGTTTTTACTAAATGAATTTCAAACACTTCTTTATCTTTCAGTGTTTTCTTAATATATAGTTCTGTACAAATTGTGCAATTCTAAATCGAATTTATGGAATTCCACCTTAATATTTTGTATAGTTGCATTGATTTTCTCTTAAACTCAAATTTTATTGATGAGAGACCATTTAAAAATAAATACAATTGCATGTAATCGGTTTCAAACTGCACAAATTAATTTTAGAACTGTCCAGTTAATCTTTTGTAAGATAATAATATACATTCAAATCTTATACAACCAAGAATTTAGGGTTTTATGTTAGATGAATTTTCATTGACTTCGAAATCTTCATATCAAATTCGAAGCTGAATTTTAAAGAATAAGTTCCATTGGCCTCATCTAAGACTTCTGGTCTTCTTCGATATATCTTGCGCAACCTATGTTATCTTTGTCCCAGGAAATTATGGCTTAAAATATATGGAAATGAATTACTGGTTGTCTTCTAAAATTAAAAATAATAATTCCTTGATTTTTATGTAAAAATAATCAATCGATGAATGAATTTCAGTGATATAATTTCGACTGAAATTCTGTGAATTTTCTAAGAAGATTGTTGTAGTTTTTGATTTTCAAAAATATAGACAAAAACTTACAAAATTCAATAGTTCCCAAACCAGGTTGGTTTTCGTTTTATTGGTCACTTCTAGTTTGAGAATCTCTGATCGATTTGACAGCCATAAATTGTGTTCTTAATTTTATTTTCGGTCCATAACAAGATGAAGAAGAACGAAGTCAAGCCTCTACAACATTAGAAGATTAGAAGAGAGTAAAGAAAAGAAGAAAAAAAAACGAGATTTAAAAACACGATCCATTTACAACCAAATAACGGTATTTAGAAGAATAAAAAAATCTACTGTTAGATTTATTATAATAAAATAAAAAATATTGATAAAATATGAGTATTTTTTTCCCAAAAAATATTCTCTTGAATCGATAATTTTTATAGTACATATTTAAATTATTAATTATCACTAAAAAATGTTGTCTTCTTCTTCAAAACAAGCCAGAAAACCAGGTTATTTGGTTTGTTTGGTATATTTATCAAATGATAATAACAAATTTTATTTATTGCCAAAATTGTATAGAAACTTTGTCTTTTGTATTCACCAAAGGTGAATGGCTTGTTGAGGAAGATTTTGATGGATATGGGATGGGTGTTAAGTCAAAGACCTTTCCTGGGGATGATTGAAAGCCCTTGAAAAAATTCGAGTCAATCAAAAAAAGCGATTCATTCCTCTTCGATTCTTCTACTTCAAATCTCATCTTGGCTAAACATAGCGGAACACAAAACTCAAAAAAAAAACAAACACCTCTGCCTCCCCCTTCTTCCGTCCATCACTCAGGCCCGAAAATCTCGATGGTCTAGCCCAGACCATCATCATCAATTTGATCGAGGTGAATAGTCTGATATAAAAGACGGCGTTGACCCTCATTCGAAACGTAGTTTCGATTCGGTTTTCACACCATGAAGACATCCACGAAAACACTGATTTGGCTCATTTTCGGGTTGTGTACCGTCGCGATCCAGGCTCGAACGGTTTACCGTTCCGTTCAGCCGTACGATATTCCAGTGAAAGTTGTGTACGAGGAACAAATTGCATATGAAAAACGGGACTTAAAGGAGACACCAGTGCCCCAAGTGGACTCGGAGGCGCAACTAAAACTCGATGGGGTTGCACCTGCAAAATTAACAGTTTCGTATGACGAAGAAAAAAATGTGGTCAAAGTTCAACCAACGTCTGAAACCAAAACCAAAGGAGTTTCAGAGGCCATACCGGAAAAAGTTCAAATTGACCCGGTTACAAAAAACTCAGGAACTCCTAACCAAGACTCTCAAGTCAACTCCATTGTCAAAGATCCAGTAGTATCTGAAGTTTTAAAAGACCAAATCGCCATTGAAACCAATCTGGCCGCATCTGAAAATCCAGAAGATAATCAAGTAAAAGCCAAACCAGTGACTTCAGAAGTGAAACCAATCGAATCTTCTGAAACTCATTCAAAAATTGAATCCGAAAAAAGTAATCCTGTCGTAAAAGATTCCGTAGTTTCTGATACCAAAACCATTCCGAAAGAATCTACAGAAACTGTTAAAGATGACGAAGTTTCCGATACAAAAACAAAAGTAACCGAAGAAGTAAAAGTAATCTCTGATACAACAGATAATAAGAAAAGTTCAGATGAAATCAAAGATAGTTCAGAAGAAGCCACCAATAACCTGCGAAATTCCGAAAGTCATCCAGCTCAAATTCCCAACTTAAAATCCCAAATAATCGAAGACGAGTTCTCAAGAGATGCAAATGGAACCAGACCAAATGGAACATTTGCAAATATTCAACAATCAATAAGTAACGTAATCGAAAATATCCGTCCATCTCATGTGGTTCAAGTAGTAGTAGACCGATTTTCAAATAGAAATTCAACAAACTCTTCGGATTCCTCAAACTCAACGGCTTCAGGATTTCAACAAACCATATCAAACGCGATTGAAATGATTCGACCCGTTAATGTAGTTCAAGCCGTTGTCGATCGATTTTCTAACCGAAATACGACGAACAACACTAAAGATGATGCCCAAAACGAAAATGGAACATTTGTAACCAACTTCCAACAATCCCTAAGTAATGTAATTGAAAATATTCGTCCAGCTCACGTGGTTCAAGTCGTCGTAGATCGTTTCTCCAATCGAAACAATACCGAAAACCAAACCGATAATTCTTCAACTTCGTCCAACTCCACTTTTGCAAATATTCAGCACGCAATATCCAACGCTTTGGAAGCAGTTCGTCCTGTTAATGTAGTTCAAGCCGTAGTTGATCGATTTTCCAATCGAAATAACACCAACCAGAAAAATTCAACCTCCCAATTTCCTCCCTCGCCTACAGAACTTGCTCATTTACAAGCAGAATTCAACAAAACTATCAACAACTTCCGAAATACTGTCAATCAAGCGTTTAAAGAAGTTTCCAGCACAATTCGGGCCACCAATGAAACGTTAGATGCTAACGGAAATCGACCAGTTTTGGAATCGATTCAGGCCAACTTTAATGCCAGCGTGACTAATTTCGTTTCAAACATCGATAAACTATTCAGCACTATCTTCAATTCACCCAATTCCGAATCAAATTCAACGAATATTTGGCAATCATTTATCAAGGGAATCCAAAGTAGTATTACAGCATTCGCGGGAACTCTCATTCCAAACTTCAACTCATCCAATTCTACCAATTCTTCCAATTCCACTCAAGCTGATAATCCGGTTACTTTCGTTCAGCAAACCATATCCACGGGATTGCAATCCCTTGCGGATAACATTAACCAACTTTTTACACCGTCGGGAACTCAAAACGATCAGGCGTCCACCGGACCGTTGCAGTCAATTGGAAACTTTGTAAATTCAATATTTCGACCGGAAAGTCAAAGTGATACGGCAACACAGGCGAATTTCAATCCAGTTCAGGCACTGTCCAGTGGAGTTCAATCGTTGGTGAACGTTTTTAGGCCGTCGAGTGACGAGGTGGCCAAACCAGGAGTCGCTAATTCGGTGGCGGAAAATCAAGTAGTTGATCAACCGGAAAATGTTGCACCGCAAACTTCCGATTCGGTTAAGGAGGTGAAAGTTAAATTGGAGGAGTAACAATACTTTTGTAGTCATCGTTAGTCATAAGCCAATATTCCTATTATTTATTATATGTATTTCTCAGTTAGGTTATTAAAGTAAGTTAAGACAAAGGATACGGAACGAATGGATGGAATCTGCCGATGAATCAAATTCTGGATTCCACAAAAATAATAATTATTGTAATAAATATTTATAATTTTTTCTAAAATAAATTTAATAAAAGAAACGTTTCTACCGATAATTTGAGCCCTAAAAAATTGTTATTTTGAATGATATTTATGGTAATCTATTGCAAAAAAATCTAAAGGATTTCTTAAAGAAAATGAATCAAAAGTCGTTGGTTGTTTTCAGAATTTCACTTCAAATTTTCTTACCTCGAAAGTACAAGTTTTAAAAATATATTTTTGATAGTGAATATAGAAAGAGAATACAGATGTTAATGAAAGCTTTGGTAAAAATTTTAAAATATATATTTAAAATATATAATTAAATATATATATTTAAAATATATGGCTCGTTTATCTTGAAAGTGGCGTAAGTCCATTTCAAGGACGGTCTTTATGATGATTCTTCTTCTTGTAACTAGAACAAAGTATATTAATTATTTAACTGCTAGGCCTTCACAAATTTTTGATTTCATTTTAGTTGTTAACAAAGACGTCAATTAATCCCTCCTCCTTAGTATCTTAAGTTCCTACGGTCCTATAGGGACTGTTCTTGAAATGGACTTAGCTTACTTTCAAAATAAACGTTTCATATATATGTTATGCATACACGTATCGGTAATTGATTTTTACTTTTTTTAGCTATGTTCCACCAATTCGATTATTTTGTAACTTTAACATGTGATAGCTAACTAATTAACATATGAGAAATATGAAAAAACACCCTCAAAAAATATACTTTTCATTTTTTATAGTTTCCAATATTGTAAAAATTCTAAAAAAAAATATTGTATGAATAAATTTTTAATTTCTAGTTTCAATTTCAAGAAGATATCTTCAATAGATACTGAGAAAAGAAATATTTACGTTAAGGGTTCTCACCCTCATTATTCCCTAACTATATGGGTAAGGGACATGAGATTAAGTGTATGTCTATTTTAGATGAAAATTAATTAAAAAAAATATAAGATCCCTCCATTAGACGCGAGTTCAGGTTTTAAATGTTTATTTGGCAAGATCTTTTCCAATATCTATGGTATGGTTTTGAACACGGAAGTCCTCAAATTGTATTATTATAGAAACATTCTTCGGATATTTTTCTGACCCAATCAATTCAGGATTGACTTTTATAACTCTGAAAACCTAAAAATTAATTTTGAATCACTAATTGCCAGTTTTCTTTGTTTTATAATTTATAAAGTCGTAACAGTTACTGTATGGAAGGAAAATCTATTCATAGCCGTAGCTTTTCTTTAAACATATGGTAATCAATAGACTAGGCCAAAAAAATCGACTATTTTTTTTTGAAAAGTATATCGAAAATATTGTTCAAGGCGACAAAAAAAAATATCGGGAAGGTTTGAGCCCTTAATATTTATATTAAGAGGTCTATCATCTTTAATTTCAATTTTTTATTTGTGCTTTCATTTTTGCATCAATGCTGTCAAACTATCAAGGTAAAAAAATTCATCTGCACATATATTTATAGAAAATTAAATTCCCTACAAAAAACGTCTCTATGAAAATTTTTGCCAGACACACCGTTTCCGAATAATCAAGCTTTAAACATTGATATAATTTTTAGATTTATCTTCTTTAATTTGGAATTTTGTAACTAACGAACAAATAAATATATAGAAATGAATAATATAAATTCTTAAAGGAAATTTAATACTCTACAAAAAAAGTCTCTTAACGTTTTTAAATAGAATCATTCATTCAAAATTGATTCAACAACGAAAAAACAATAATTTAATTTTTCTTTCAACTTTAATAGTGGATAGCTTTTGAAAATGTGATTTTATGTAAAAACGTTAAGAGACCTTTTTTGTAGAGCATTAAATTCCTTTCAAGAACCTATATTATTAATTTCTATATATTTATTTGTTCGTTAGTTACAAAATTTCAAAATAAAGAAGATAAATCTAAAAATTATATCAATGTCTGAAGCTCGATTATTCGGAAACGGCATGTCTGGCGAAAATTTTTAAAGATACGTTTTTTGTAGAGAATTTAATTTTCTATAAAAATATGTGCAAATGAATTTTATTTACCTTGATGGTTTGACAGCATTGATGCAAAAATGAAAGCACAAATAAAAAATCAAAATTAATGAAGACTGACCTCTTAATATTAAGAGCTCAAACCTTCCCGATATTTTTTTTGTCACCCTGAACAATATTTTCGATATAATAGTCGATTTTTTTGGCCCAGTTTAGTATTCAATACTGCCATTAAAAGTATTTCCTTAAAACTAAGTTTTTAGAATCCAAAACTGAGCTTTTCATTATAATTTATGGTAATTTTTGTAATAAGATATTTGAATTTTACGATAGGGCATTCCCCTATGATGCCACCTTCTTCCTGCAAGTTTGCCATAATCTTAAAAATATCCCCAATTCTTCAAGATGTAATGTTACAGGACGCATATTTCTGGACGAGTGCCTCAAATGACATATTCCTTGAATTCTTTCGAATGGATCGACAACTGAAGATTTATAATTTCTGGAAGGTATAGTATTTCGCTTATTTCGGTCATCTAACACTTTTGAATGCCATTATTTCTTGGAAATTCAGAAGAAGAGGTGAGTTAAACGAAAGATCGAATCGTGGTTGTGGAATACCAGAAAATGAAATTGTTGTCAAAACTTTTTGCTAAGAACCGTTAATGATGATTATCGGGATGATTGTCTTGGATCAACTGCAAATAAGATATAATCAGGATTTTTGATAAAACAATAAATCAAAAAATAAAACCTTACTAACTTTAGGATTTCAATCCAACTTGCATTGATCATTAAGGCTCATTTGAACAGATTGTACTATTTTTAAAAATCTTTGTCGATTAAAAAATGCACTACTTCCTTCCTCTTCATTCCTCATCGCTCAGCCACCCTCAATTTTATTATTGTCGTCTAAAATTACACAATATTTTCTGAGGGCCCCTCAGATATTTATTGGCGGCGTGCCTGGAAATTTACGATCGAACAATTAATATGTGCCACCATCACAATGAAGCAGACCTCAATTGTGATCTCGCGAAAAATCCGAAAAAAATTTTCACTCCACAATAGACGGCAGAGATTTGTCCAAAAGTTTGGAGACGATTTGTGGCCACATTGTGGTTTTCTAATATAACGGTTAATGTTGTCGGCCTAAAAAAAAAAAATCAAAATTTTTATCGTAGATAACGAAGTTCATTAAACTTGGCTTTTTTTATTTTAATAAGGCAAATAAATTTGGCGAATTTTACGATTTGAGGCCGAATTGGTTTTGGTCCGGTTTTTGAATAATTTGACCGAATGATTAGAGACGATGGGCCGCACGACTTTGATACGGGGTTGGGAAAATGTTGCCACGATTGCGTCCGCATTTTTCGATTTTTATTTTTGCCATTGCGAATTTGGTACAATTAATTCAGGGCTGGCAAGTTCAATTAATCACGGTATCAATCAATCTTCTTGATTACCTAAAAAAAATAGATAATTTTGAGTAGCAACTAAAAAACAAAATATAACTACCAATCACAGACATCAATAAACAATTGAATACCGTTGATTGTTGTTTACTGGCTATTCTTTTGTTTTTTAATTGTTTCGTTTATCGATTGTTTGTACGATTGTCTTTTGGTCACACATTGAACTTTCAACTGCCAATCTAATTGTAGTAACGGATTGACATTCAATGGCCGATGATCAGCAAATAATTTTAACAGTCACCTCGACCGTTTGCGTTGGTAGTGTTCTTGTGCAAATTTGTGATGTGTGACCCGTTAACGGACATTTAATTTTTAAGTTTTGAAAGCAAAATTTGCATAAATTCTACCAAAAAAATAAAAAAATCAGTGACGAAAAAAATCCATCAAAATTTGGATTTCTATAAGCTATGAATTTTGGTATGCAAATGTAAAATATTTCAAATATAATCCCTTCAATATCCATTTATGATCAAATCGGAAGTATTAATTAGAAAAAAAATCGCTAAAAATAGACTGGTATATCAACAATGACCATGTCTGTATTTAAATTTAACGTAGGAATTCAAATGTTTTGTTTTTCAATTGTCATCGAAAATATTTTGGCACAATTAGAACAATGAATCAATTATTGCTAAATAAAATCTTTGATTTCGCAATTTGGTTCATCATTAACGATCGATCGTCTTTGAAAATCGAAAAGATTTGACGAAAATTAAAATAAGTTTGTTTGTTTAAGAAGTTTGAAGAATCGATTGTTGCGGAGAAATGGCGTTGGAATTGAAATTTTCCAAATTCGATAACACACCATGGGGGTTTCGATTGATTGGGGGTTCAGATTTCGACACCCCCCTAACAGTGATTAAGGTAAGTTGAAGACTATTTTTTCTTTTCCTTTGGGATTAAATAATTTTTTTTTGGTAGGTCACTGAAGGAAGTTTGGCTGAAGAAGCTGGCATGCAAATTGGGGATACAGTGGTCCGAGTTAATGACACCCCAACTGCTGCTTTAACCCATGCCCAGGCTCACGATGTGATTTCTGAAGCTGGAAATAATTTTACATTAGCTGTATTTAGGTAAATATAAATGATATCACCAGAAACCAGAACAAAATATTAATCATTACCTTTCAGAGGAACCTTGGACAATATTCATGAAGATGACCTCAAGTCAGAAAAGTCAGAGATTTCTGAAAAAATCGATCACTCAGAAAAATCAGAACTTTCAGTGAAATCAGAACATTCAAAAATCAGCGAAGCTGATAAAAGCGACGAAGTTCCTGTAGTCCAAGTAGCTCCTCCGTCGCCCTCCCCTGGAGAGCCTCCAATTCTTCAAGTGGCAATTCCGCCCGGCGAAGATTTAACCTCCGAAATCGAAAGCGAAATCAGATCAATCACCAAAAATATGACAATCAAATCCGAAAGAACCGAGGAAAAAAATCTATTGAAAGTATCTCGTGCACGTTCCCGTTCCCCATCGCCATCTCGGCCGGTATCACCCGCAAAACTAGTCCGCATCCAGTATTCAGTCGCCGTTGAAAAACAAGTAATTCCCAATTTAATGTTAGATCCATTGACGAATTGTTTGTGATTTTTTTTAGAAATTAAATGAGGAAATTAAGCCGGTGGTTCACCACAAGGAGGAGTATCGCCGTGAGAAGTGGACGACGTTCTTGCAGAAACCGCAAGGACCAAAACCGATACCGAAAGATGAGCCGAAACCGAAGCCAAAGGTGATTGATAGAGATGTATCTTTTCATTGTGTTTGCGAACGGGTAGGTACTTAAATTCCAGACAAACGGTACGAGGGAATGCCGTTTGGACTGCTTGAAAATTTGCATCGAAATGGACGAAATATGCATAGCGAACGATCGTAAGTTTTGAAGCATTGAAAATGATCGCAGGGATGAAAAAATAAATAAATGCATTTTGGGTAGTTAGAAAGGAACGTTTTTGATGCTTTAGCACTGATCTAGCTACATTCATGAATCATCTTTGCAAGAGTATACGAAATAAATATTACTTTGTAGAATTCAAGTTAATTTTTTAATGAATTTTGATGAAAGTTGGTTCAGTATACTTCTAAAACTATCAACCATAATGATTTTAAGTTTCGGAAAACATAGTCTAAAGATAATAATTAAATTGTGGGCAATAAAGGCGAAGCTTCTTGTGGAATATGATTTATTTTATCGCCAACGTTTCATCAGTCATTCCTGACTTCTTCAGGGCTCAAAATTTAAAAATTGCTCCACAAATGTCACAAAAATAAGCTGTAAAATGACCCAACTGGTAGAACAACAAACCAATAATTTTGTATTCTTGGTTTATAAAAAATATAAATATAAAATATAAAAAATTGTATTTTTGGTTTGTTGTTCTACCCGTTGGGTCATTTTACAGCTTATTTTTATGACATTTGTGGAATAATTTTTAATTTTGAGCCCTGTAGAAGTCAGGAATGACTGACGAAACGT
Organism: Sisyra terminalis; assembly: GCA_958496175.1. NCBI lineage: Eukaryota > Metazoa > Arthropoda > Insecta > Neuroptera > Sisyridae > Sisyra > Sisyra terminalis. The sequence continues at coordinate 8,095,741 of OY292278.1, forward strand.
TGGTGATAAAATAAATAATATTCCACAAGAAGCTTCGTCCTTATTGCCCACAATTTAATTATTATATTTAAAAAAGACAAGGATTTAAACAACATGGATATTGTCTAAAGATTGTGTTGAAATAAATTTCATCAAGATTCATCAAAAAATCAAAGTGTATTCCTACATTGTGACCATCTGGTTGCATACATAAAACATATCGTTTCATATGAATCTTAATTTTTAAATCATCTTAAGAATTTAATCTTCAATTTCATAGATCTAGGCATATAGTGCAGCACATTGAATCAACTAATTGCATAAACACTTTTCTCATGCTTTTATGAATATGTTTAAATATTGTCTCATGATTAATACATAATTGCTACTTCGATAAATGCACGAGAAAATTTGTCCTCAATTAATTGAAAATCATTGGAAGGGGAAACTGAAGCTTAAAAAAGCTCACGGCCAGCTTTCAATTTCGAAAGCTCAGTTTAATTGATAGTCAATCATCGTTCGATTGACATAAGCATATCAAAAGTAAAATTTTATAAATAGAAATTAATACTGCGACATTTTATTCAATAATTTTCCATTGAAGTGTTGGTGTTGTGAATCAGTACTGTTAAATTTGTTACCTAAATCTAGTCTAGAAATAAATGACTAAAAGGCAATTATTTGAAGAAATGCATGAATTGGTTTTATAAAGAGTTCAGATATTAATTTGTTTAAATATTTTAAGTATTATAAATGAATTGCAGCATTATTGCATATTTGGTTTTATTATCACAATTGCGCATGGTTTTGTTGCATTGTCAAATGAAAACACTTTTCAGAAGGCTTTTTGAGAAATTATGTTAAAATTTGCTGTTTCAAATGATTTGTGTAATTAATCGGAATCCTTTTCCGACAATTAAGCCTGTAAATATTTCTTCATTATAAAATATAATTGGCTTAATGTTACGGTAACTATATCGCTCATTTGAGCGTTGTAACACCCGTCCACATCTATCGTTATTGAACCCACAAAGTAAGCTATTTTTAGTAAGTAAAATTTGCTAAAAGTTAGTATATTTTTCGAAATTAAAAAAAAATTAAAATTTTACATAATTCTGTGCTTTATTAGCCTACATTTATATAAAAATGTTGGATATACTATGCGTGTAAATATGAAATCTGAATTTGGCAATGGTGGTGGGTGGTGATTAGGGAGTCCGTTCTTTCCCAAATTGATTTTTTTACAGCGATCGCCCCCTGAACTTTTAGTTTAAGATATAAAAAAAATTATCCAATACAATTAAGCTCCAAATTTCTTGATTAAACCGTGCCGGAATCATGCTACTTTTACCATTTAAATAACATGGGATTATTTGACTTTTAACTTACATTTTTTTTCTCAGAAACAAACGGATGAAAAGATTTAAAGTTAAATTATTCTGACGTAAAATTTAACGCTCTACAAAAAAGGTGTCTTATGAATTTTCGATTAAATCACTCGATTAAAAGTTATTCAACATTTAACTTGAACTAATTTGTATTTTGTAATTTATTCAACATTTAATTTGTTGACTTCAAGTTCTAAGAAATTTCTCATAGATGGCATCAGGTGAAATGGTAAAAATTCGAATTTTAATTGAACTTTTGTCGATAGTCTCATTAATTAGTATGATATTCACTTCGTAGGTACAAAATATTGATTAAGGTATGAAAATTTATCCTGGATAAATTGAATTTCACAACTATAGTCAATTCAGATTTTATATCACCTGTTTTAATTGTCAAAAAATGATTTTGTATTTGTTTAATTTTCTGTTCAAACCATAAAATTTACACAAATAATCACTGGCGCTCTAATGATAATTATTTTTATCTTCTCTCCCAATGATTTTATAGTTTGAAAAAGTAAAAATGAGCAAAAAGTTGAAAATATTGCAAGATTTATACTAGGCACAAGTTGAATGTTGAATAACTTTTAATTGAGTGATTTAATCGAAATCTCATAAGAAACCTTTTTTGTAGAGCGTTAAACTTGACGCCAGAATAATGTAATTTTAAATCTTTTCATTCATTTGTTTCTCAGAAAAAAAATTAAAAGTAAAAAGTCAAATAATCCCATGTTATTTAAATGGTAAAAGTAACATGATTCCGGCACGGTTTAATCAAGAAATTAAGAGCTTAATTGTATTGGATAATTTTGTTTATATCTTAAACTAAAACTTCAGGGGGCGATCGCTGTAAAAAAATCAATTTGGGAAATAACGGACACCCTAGTGGTGATGGACAATAGAAGGTTCAGGTTGTACGCCAAAGATGAACAATTATTTGGTATAGTATTTAGTTAGTTAGTTAGAATTTCTAATAAAAATCCACAGCAAAAAGAGGGAATTCTTTGAATATAATAAGTATTTTCATGTAGAAATAATGAAAGTTTATTTTTCAAGAAAAAAATCCGGTTTCATATTACCACACTTAGCAATTGATTAGCAAACTTACCATATATGTTTAAAATATTCTTAATTTTCAATAAATTAATATGAAATGATTGGAGGTGAAATATTTTATTTGAAATATGCTGAAATCGTTGAAAAATTCTTTAAGCTTTCTATGTAGCAAATATTAAAAGCATTTGTAAGGAATTTGGGTTTCATTTAACTCAAATTTTATACGAAATCAACAGATTTTATCAAGTGCCATCGTTTTGCTGTTTTATGAAATTAATGAAGGTACATTGAGGGGAAAATCTTTAAAATATCATTAAATGTTGAACTTTCTTATGTATTTTTGTTTAAAGAACATGTAATTGATGTTGGTTGATAAAAATATCAAATGGAAAACTTTAAACTATAATTTCACCCTAATTTCATTACTAATCTACTCTCACTACCCTAATTTCATTCTTATCAAAAAACGATATTGATAAAACTATTAATAGTAAGAGAAAGAGAGAAAAATCTCTTCAGAAAAGTGTTTTCTTTGTTCAACAAAAAAATATGAATTATCTTTTAAAGCTTAGTAGAATGTAACTCGAAATTTCATTATAATTTGAGATAATTGTTTCAGATTCTCTAGGAAACGGCATTTTTAAACTTGTAAACTTAATTATGCATTGTGATTATGTCTTTTTGGTAGCAAAAATGAATGCATGAAAGATGCATTTTTTATTTACTTGCAAGCGTAAAAAAAAATTAAAGCTCGTCCTAGATATAATCTTACTTAGTTGCTTTAGAAGCTTGAAATTAGTTAACCATAATAACAAATTGTAAAACCTCTTATATTGACCTCTTGGATTTTGAATATTGACTTCAATATTGATTTGAAGTAATCAAATTTTATGAGATGATTAAGTGTTATTTGATTGATTAAAAGAGGTCAATAAATGCAGGTTTTACTTAAAAATTAATTATACGTTAAATACTCATACTATTTTTAGGATCCCCCGTATAGAGTGGTTATTAAAAAAATTGCAAATGTCCGAAAAGCTTTGAAAGCCAAAACTTACGACGAATATTCAAGCCAGGTAACCAATTAAACTTACAAATTTTATTTTTTATCTAAATTTTCATTGATTTTTTATCAGTTAACTATTCGTAAAGAAGCCGGTGGAGACGTAACATCCACTGAAGTAATAGAAGGTGAACATAGCGACCAAGAACGACCATCCACAGCACTTTCTGGAATTGACGCCGATACTGAAAGAACCGATAGTCGAATTGGTGACGAATCTAGTGCGGCAGAACACAGTGAACCAGAACCGGAACGGGAACCCGAATCTGAAGAAGAACCCCAACCAGTCGTTGAAGAACCCATATCCGGTAAAATCTGTAAATATTAACCACCAACTTGACTTATTAATTTGATCGAAAATTCAATCATTAGAAGTAGAAATGAGTATGGAAGATCAACTTGCTCAGGTGCAAAAGCAACTGCTGGCCTTATCACAACTTCCGGCCGCTATTCAAGCCACTCTCGATGCCGTTACGCAACAATTATCAAAAATAGTTAAAAATCCCGAGGAAGAACAAAACAATCAAATTGCCGAAAACGTAGTTTTGTTTGGTTCATTTAAATGATCATTTTCACACTCATTTTTTTGTAGGACGAAAATCAAACAGGTGGTGAAACTGAAGCCGAAATGGAAACAACAGATGGTAAAACTCGATTTTTGACATAGAAATCTCATGGTTGAATATTTTCTTCGATAGGTGAACATAACGAACAGGATGAAGGTACAACCGATGCTGAAACGCACACCGGTGATGAAGAAGAAATGCATGCCATCAAGGAAGAATCAGAAATGGAACCAATTCCCGAATCCGAATCAGAAGTTGAGCCCGAACCACCAAAACCGGAACCACTCGAAAATTTAACACCCGAAGAACGGGAAAAACGGGAGAAGCAAGAAAAGGTAACGAGTTACAATAGGTTAATATCCAGGTATTTTTTTTTCTGTGAAACATTTACATTACAACTAAAAGCAAAATTTGAGACTAAAGAAATTGTTAGGCTCTAGCCCGTAAGCAGGAGGAAAAGCAAATTTTAGAGGACCAACAAGAGCGGCGCATGAAAAAGCCGAGTTTTCCCTCGACGCCGTTACAACGGCCGATTATTTTGCCAGGGGGGCGCAAGTGGCGCGCGCCTGGAGACGCGTTTCCGATTAAGATTACCAATAAGAAATACACGGATGAGTTGATAGCCGAAACGATTAGTTCCCAATCGGAAATTATTACCGGAACCACTTTAGGGTAATTGGCGTTTTTTGCTGTTTGGTTCACGCGGGTCTTTTCATGTGTTTCCAGATCGCCAAGCTGAATGCCTCGTGGCCGTTTGTTAACAGCACGATGAGGATGTACAGGTTGGTACGATTTTATTACTAAACGGGAAATTTCACTGAAAAACTATAATCATTTATGGAGAAATTCAAACAATTATAATGGAAGATTTTTGAAAGAAATTATCCGGTTTCCCATTCACGTTTGTTGATATTTCATTCAGTTCATTAACGTTGTTCTAGGCAGAGGCGTAGCTACCTAGGGGCTAGGTGGGGCAGTGCCCCGGGGCCCTCAAACTCAGGGGGCCCACGAGTCCTTACCAGAAATCTCGATCGAACTGAACTTTTGGAAATTTTTGAATGTTTAATATTTTTATTACCTGCCCTGCAGTGCATAAAAAATAGCTTAAGTAGCTTAGCATTTTTAAAGGATTTGTATATTTCATATTTTTATTTGATAAAACCTAATCAGTAGGGTGATTTTTTTTTTGACTTTTTTTGGTCCCATCGTGAAATTATGTTGGAAATACTCAAAAGAAAAATTCCTAAAAGTTTAAGCCCTTAATATTAATATTAAGTCCTCGACCAAGACGTGTAAAGATTTCCCATTGAAAATACACGGAAACTCTGATTTTTTATTTTTAAATTTCTATATCTCAGTGGCATTTCATGGGATCGCTTTTACCGAAGATGGTTTTTTTTCTCAGAATTAAACGCTCTACAAAAGTGCCCATTGCGACAAAGTCGTAACTCACACCGGTGAGATAGTACGGACCATTGAACCTGATTTTTCCATAAAATTCGCGTTTTTTTTTGCATTTATCTCGTAAATAACAAGAGCTACGGAAAAATTATAAATAAAAAACTTGTAGAGAATTTGATTTCCTACAAAAAAGTTCTGGTAGACCAAATCGCGAAGATCAATATTAAACGAGATATTAAGCCTTGAATTTTATGGAAAAATCAGGTTCAGTGGCCCGTACTACCTCACCGGTGTGAGTTACGACTTTGTCGCAATTGGCACTTTTGTAGAGCGTTTAATTCTGAGAAAAAACCATCTTCGGTAAAAGCGATCCCATGAAATGCCGCTGAGATATAGAAATTTAAAAATAAAAAATCAGAGTTTCCGTGTATTTTCAATGAGAAATCTTTACCCGTCTTGGTCGAGGACTTAAAATTAATATTAAGGGCTCAAACTTTCAGAGAATTTTTTTTTGGTATTTCCAACAAAATTTCACGATGGGACCAAAAAAAAAACACCCTACTAATCAGTTTACATAGCAGTGGGGCCTCATTTTTTAATTTGCCCCAGGGCCCTTGGTTACCTAGCTACGCCACTGGTTCTAGGCATTTAATTATGATATAGCGATAAGTTATAAATTAGTCGCATAAAATAGTTAAACTCATTGTAATATATTAACAGTAAATCATAAACTTAAATATTCTTAAAATGGATTTAAATATTGCAGAAAAACACTTATTTCAATTGCCAAACATTTTTTATTATTAGTCATCAATTAAGATTGAATCATTTCCTCAAATGTTAAGTGATGATTCAAAAATATCTTTGTACACTGTAAAAATGAAGGTGTTGCAATTGGAAATGTAGAAATTGAAATGCAATCATTGCAAAAAGAAAATTTTATACATTTTAGAATGAAACATACCTTTACCAATGAAAACTTTACCATCCGAATTCAAAATTTGAATCTAATTCTAATTTTTATGCTTTTTAATTGTGAAGTTTGGTTTGTACTTTTAAATTTTTGCCACAAATTAAATGGGGAAGTTAACATTCATGACTTTAAATTTATTTAGATTTTTTTCGGTTAAATATTATTGCCATTATTAAATTTTCTTTGCCCAGGAAATTATTACAAGACCTGAATTTTAAATGTTTGTATGTAGGCAACTGTTTATACGCTTAGAAACAGATTGGAAGCCTATTCAAAAACGATTAATTTTAGTTCAAAAATAACTATTATACTTTTCCAACTGAAGTAATTATAAAAAAATATCTTTCATAACTTGTTTTAGGTGAATGGAATTCAGTATAAATAAGGGGTTGGTTATAAATTAGGGTTGATTTTTGTTGATGTGTCTGTGAGATAAAATGATCCAGGACTCAAATGATTAATTCCATGGTTGTTGGCTAATTGTTTCTAATTATTAAGTGAGAGATTTATTAAAGCATTGCACTGAGTGTTTGAAACGTTTTCAGGGTGTCCAACTGTCCACTGGTCCCGAGCAAAGCCATCGAGAATAAACGGTAGGATTTACTTTAATTTTTCACAAAATTTTAACAGTTTAATAATGAGAGATGCAATTTACTGATTTAAATTTGGTTTTTAGGGTTAATTTTTTGAAGTTTCAACCACCACCAAAGAATTTGGATCATTTGCAAAAGAGTGAGGTGTATAAGATGGTCCACTCGATGGATACACCGGCGAAAGGAATTGCAGCTCGTCCTAGTGTTGTAATTGCTGCCGAAGATATTTTACAAAGCCAAAAGGTTATTATCTAAGAAGAAAATTGGTTCTTTTAATTGTATTTTCATTTATTTAGTTGTCAAGAATTTTAACTCTTAATTTTGAATAGGTACAGAGTTAAATAAATCATTTGATAACCATATTTTCTTGTTTTGATAATGGTTTCTAGACAATAATTAGTTCTTTAATATCTACTCCTCCTAAAAAATTGTTCATTAAAGTTAAATTAGTCATGTAAGGTATGAAAAAAATTGATTTCTATTTCCATAGGTTTAGATATGTACTACCTAGTTGTTGACATTTTAACGATAATGCATATGGAAATGATAAATAAGATTAAACTTAATCAGGGTGCTATCTTTACTCTTTAATTTTATTAATAAAACAAAAAAAAGATCTATGATAATTTTTGTAAAGATAGCATAAATATCTTAATCTAAACTCATATTCCATGATTCAGATTAAACAAATCTTTGTATAATAAATCCAATAGTCTCAAAAAATTTATGTTAATACTATTTTTTTATATTTCAGATTCAATCGAGCCATTCAGGAGAACTATCACCTCAAATGGAACCATAGAACTATACAATAAAAAAAATATATGTATTCTGAACTTACTGATAATTTTTAAATTTACTTTTAACGAGAAATCTTTATCGCTTTTCCGTGAATTCGATGGCTCAATAATAAATCTTAATTTTTCTGTGAAATATTAAAGATTTTTTGTCGTTAAAATTAGATTGTACCTCACACATGTTTATTGTATTATATCTATTAATATTTATACACGCATCAGAGATTTTCGTTTCTTGAAAAACACAATCAAAAATATATATATATATAATATTAGTTTTAAGAAATTGAAAAGATAGAAAACACAACTCGAAAAATATCATTCATATGTGTATTGTAATATTGTAATGTTAATAAGATTAAATAAAACCTAATTTGTCGGTTGACTATGAATATATGTTTTAGTCCATCATCTCCTGTCTTTTGAATTTTAGATGTGTAGAAAGATTTATTGTTGAGAACTTTTGAAGTTTTTCCAGCTATAATTTGATTGGAAAATTTTTAATGAAAGAACACAATTTTCGTGGAGAATATAAATTAAAAGAAAATGGATGTAATTTATTTTCCAAGGCATCAAAGGTTGGTTTAACATATACACTACTCAAATTGTGTTTATGATGGATTGAAGCGACTTTAGGATGAATGATTTTGTGGTAAACTCTGATTTTCTTTTTAAATAAAACACAAATTGAACTGAGTTTAGATTTCCACGACTAAATCAAAGCAATTTTGTAGTTGATCATTGATTAATTGTCAAGTTAAAAGGACTAATAAAATCCTAGTTTTCTTGCAAAAAAAAGTATTAAAATTCTAGGTAAAGTTTTATTCAGAAGAAAAACAAGATAGCATTTCACGGCACAAAAGGTTGGTTAATTAAATAAACCTCTAACTAGATTAACAGTAAATATCTTTAAGAGCTTTCGAGACCAAAAATTTTATGGTATAAAAATAGCTTTTCATCAAATAGGATAACTGTATCATTTTTTAATAAATTTCGAAAAAAATACTTCATCATTGAAACTCTAACATCAGTGAAATATATCAATTTTTCTAGAAACTGTATTAAGATTGTTACTAAGTTATTATTGGATCTATTTTTTGGAAATTGGTATACATTTGAGGCGTAAAGTTTCGGAACTATTTTGAACTATAATCTACTAAAATTCACTCAAAACTGGAACTGTAATCCTGTAAGACGATAGGCATGTTTTAACTATACAAATATTTATTCCATTGGATCATAAATATTTGTATATTTCAACATCATCGAATTTCATCCTTTCGGATCCTTTAAACTTCAAAAGGAAGAATTTTAGTTTAGTTTGACCAAGTAAATTGCGTTAAAAACTTTGTCTTCAATGTTTGTTGACTTGTTGTACTTGGGAAGTAAAATAAAAATAAGAATTATAAATAATCAATAAAAAAGTTTGTTATTTTATTAACTGATCCCTTGTTATGAGAACCTTAATGTTTGCGATGTTTGTAATAATATTTTTAAAAATACAATTATGGAATATTCAGTACAATAAATAAACCAACAAAAATTTTGAAAAATTTTGTTTCAGTCAAATAAAATTAAAGAACTGAGACTTTTGTTGTTAATTTCCTCAGCTTAATATCTAATAGCCTATACATTAGACTGGGCCAAAAAAATCGACTATTTTTTTTTTTGAAAAGTAAATCGAAAATATTATTCAAGGTGACAAAAAATCATATCTAGAAGGCTTGAGCCCTTAATATTTAAATTAAGATCAGATCATTAATTTCGATTTTTTATTTGTGCTTTCATTTTTGCATCAATGCTGTCAAACTATCAAGGTAAAAAATTTATCTGTCCATATATTTATAGAAAATTAAACTCCCTACAAAAAACGTTTCTGTGAAAATTTTTGCCAGACACGCCGTTTCCGAATAATCAAGCTTTAAACATTCATATAATTTTTAGATTTATCTTCTTTATTTTGGAAATTTGTAACTAACGAACAAATAAATATATAAAAATTAACAATATAGATTCTTGAAAGGAATTTAATGCTCTACAAAAAAAGTGTTTTAACGTTTTTACATAAAATCACTTTATCAAAAGTTATTCACAATTAAAGTTGAAGGAAAAATTAAATTCTTGTTTTTTCGTTGTTGAACCAATTTTGAAAGAGCTATTTTATGTAAAAACGTTACAAGACCTTTTTTGTAGAGCATTAAATTCCCTTCAAGAATCTACATTGTTAATTTCTTTATATTTATTTGTTTGTTACCTACAAAATTCCAAAATAAAGAAGATAAATCTAAAAATTATATCAATGTTTTAAGCTTGATTATTCGGAAACGGCGTGTTTGGAAAAATTTTTAATGAAACATTTTTTGTAGGGAATTTAATTTTCTATAAATATATGTGCAGATACATTTTTTTACTTTGATAGTTTGACAGCATTGACGCAAAAATGAAAGCACAAATAAAAAATCGAAATTAAAGATGATAGACCTCTTAATATTAATATTAAGGGCTCAAACCTTACTGATATTTTTTTTTTGGCACCTTGAAAAATATTTTTGATATACTTTTCAAAAAAAAAGTCAATTTTTTTGGTCCAGTCTAACAGTTATAATATGCAATATAAAAGTTTGTTATTTTGTATAAATGATCCTTTGTTATGAGAACTTGATTGTTTGCGATGTTTGTAATAGTTTTTTAAAAAATAAAATTATGGTTCATTCAGTACAATAAATCAACCAATATAAGTTTTGTGAAATTGTGTTTCAGACTATAAATATTACAGAACTAAGACTTTTGTTGAAAATTTCAAAAAAAAAAAAATAAGTCAATTTTTTTGGCCCAGTCTAATAATTATAATTAATCAATTAAAAGTTTGAAATTTCATTAACTCATCTCTTCTTATGAGAACCTTAAGGTTTGCTATGTTTGTTATAATTTTTATATTATAATTATGGCTTACTCTGTAAAATAAATTAATAATCAAAAATTTTGCGAAATTTTTTTTTCAGTCTATAAATATTAAATAACTGAGACTTTTGTTGTAATTTATTAATATTCTGGAAGATTTTTTCGAAAATGACGAGCTTTTTGAATTAATAATTCTCAGCTTAAATACTAAGGTTGCCTGCACAAAAGATTAGTAGGACTTCTTTAAGCCATCTGGAATAAGAAAAAACTATGAATTTCATGGTCCTTCGAGCCGGATTCAGCAAATAAGATTACAAAGTTGGTTCTCCAAACTGGATTTGTAAGTAAAAATGATAAAAATAAGGCATAATTCACAAAAATTGCATGTTTTAATTACGAAGACAAGTTTTTTGATTTTTAAAAGTATTCGAAGGTTATTTTCTTTACTGAAGCATTGCAAATTATTGCAATATTTTTGGAGTTCCGCGTCGAATACATTACACCTGCTAGGCTTTCGAAATTATTTTAATTTTAGCCACATTTGAATTCGGAAATAGTAACTTGTGGGAAAAACACAACCTCTTCCTACTTGCGTAAGCCCCGAAAAAAATTCTGTACAGTTCCCAAAAAAATAATTAATAGTCCGCAAAATTTCATATAGACACCTAAACCATTAGCGTGTGTTTATAATAATTACACTGCATATATACATATATTAAACGAAGACAGACCGGAAAGAGAACGGCAAGCGGACATTGGAACAAGAATAGAACATTTTGAACATTTTGTGGGGTATTTTGAGCCAATGTGGGACTTAGTGGGGGAAACTCCAAGAAGCGCGCGGCCAGCTTTCAATTTCAAAATCTCAATCTAATTGACAACAATACACCGCGGCGTGCACATTGACAACCAGAAGCGACAACAATATCGAAAGAGTAACAAGAGAAGAAAATAAATCGCTGAGGAAAATCGCGAATCAAACAAAACACTGTGTGTAACAATTGTAAATCGAACACGAACCACGAATTTTTAATTTTCCAAATACGACAAGATTAGTTAAATATTTTCTAGTTTTTCCTTTTTCATTTTTATTTCCTCCTCAAATTTAGTGTTTAGTGTAGTGAAACAGTGCAACAATGGCGCAGTTGATTAGCGTGCGTATGCAACGTAGTGATAACTCGCCATGGGGTTTTCGGCTGCAAGGGGGCAAAGATTTCGGAACACCACTCGTCATACAAAAGGTAAATTTTCCCGATGATGATTGTCAAGCGCTCGAAATTACATAAGTCTTGTGGGCATTTCTATTATAAATATTAGACTGATTCAAAATAAAAGAAAAAAATTTTTATTTTAATTAAATAACTTAAGACCTGTGAAAAATATCAAAAACTTTTATAGAGAAAAGTTATAGAAGCAAAAGTGGTCTACAAAAAATCTACTACAAAATTTTCTCATAAAATTGATGGCTGCGTCAAAAATTGGAAAAAATATTAAAATTTCTCTTTAGTTCAACTTTGACCTCGAATAACTTTTGAAGGAATAAATATATCAAAAACTTGTAGGATCACCTTTTTTGTAGATCGTTCAATTTTCTACAAGAATATACCTAGGTCATTCTGAAATATTGTCACCAAGGTGAGCTATAAAATTCCAAAGTGCAAGAGAATATTGTTCCTATGTTATTTAAATGGAAAATCGAAATTTGCGATGCGGCACCTCTTACTATTAATATTAAGAGCTTAAACTTTCACAGGATTTTCTTTTTGTCATTCCCAACAATATTTTCGATATAATTAACAAAAAAAAAATCATAATTTTTTTTTGAATCAATCTTATAAACATTGGAATAACGATGCAGACATTAGTAGTGTGTGTATTCAACAAAAATAAATGAAGTAATAATCTATTTTTAATAATACGTCTTACCACATCTAAGATTTTTGAAAAACATCCAATTTCAAACCGCGAAATTTGAATTTACCTCTGTCATATTACGTCACTGACAATTTTGCTGCAACTTGATATTGGATGAATGATTTAAATTGATAAACCCCTTTTAAAGGGTGTTTTGTTGGAACTTATTAAAAAAATAGTCTTTTATGTAAAAATTATGGATGAAATTGTTGGAGTTCAGTAAGGCGGTGAAATAAGGGTTAACAGGATGTAAAAATATGTGGGTCTTGAAAGATGATCTCAAAGGTTGCGATTTTTTTTTATTTTTTACAATAAACTTAAGTAATTTAATGTTTAAGATTAATTTTCATCTCTATGTTAAATTGATTAAAGTAAATTGGGGTAAAACCGACCCAGAAATTGTAAAGTATACTTTAAACCAGCGGTCGGGGAACTTTTTTATCCGTTACACCAAAATATTTTTGCGTTAGTCAATATTACCCTCCCCCATTCTGAAAAGAAAACAATCAATTTACTTATTTGTAGTATAGGTTTCGGAAAAATAATGTTCCTTCATGTTTGATATAATTACTAGAAAATTGGGACCTCAAAATTCCCCTAGTACTCAAAAATAAATCGTTTTTACTTCATTTAGGGTAATTTATCCCGGTTCCCCGACCACTGCTTTAAACTGATGTATTTTCTATCCATAACACTAAAGCCAAATAATTGCTTTTAATAAGTGCTTTTATTTAGTGTATGTGTTATTCTTTAGGTTGAATTTATTTGGATTAAAACTATCTTCTGAAACTTATGAATTCCTTAATAAATCACAAACAGTACTGGTGGGACTGACTTGCCCCACAACTGGGGCAAAACACATTTTTTTTAAAAGTTATTAAATATTATTATTAGTAATAAAATTACATAAAAATAAAAAAAAAATATTCAATCATCGTCAAGACATTTTTTACGTTCTTATTGTTGCAATTTCCACAAATCCAGTTCATGCAATTGATGCACTGGATGCCCGATTTTTTGAGAGTGTAATAGCAAAAATCGCATTTATAAATGCTAAATAAATTATCATTTTCTTCAGAAAAAGAATAAGAATTTTTTTTCTTGATATTCTACCTTACAGTTGATACAATGCAACGTATATTCAAAGAAATAAGGGTCTAGGGTGGATTTGTCCCGTGAACGGATTTACCCCACTGCACCTTATTGAAAAATGAGTCAAAGATTATTCAATTTAGGTATTCGAGAACTAGAATCATTGTTACTTTCAAATTATTACAAAAATCGTTATACTACCAATGGATTTTCAAATTAAACTTTAAAATATTGAATTTCAAGTTATCGTTAAAATGATACCTTAATATATGTCATGAAAGCTGAGAAAAGTTATTGGCAAATGCTCGAATTATAGTGCAACAATGACTACATTGATTTATGAGCCGCATGCGGCTCTTCACTAAGATTTATGTGGTTAAATTATATAAAAAAGTTAAAACGAATAAACCGGATTCATTTCTGACAAAACTTTAGGTTGAGATTTTAATGTTACTAAAGAGATAGTTTTAGACTTTATTGAAAAAATCAAAAGTCCCTATTTTCTCAAATTTATTGAAAATTTCGACGTAATTAAATATTTAATTTCGGACAATATTCTAAGTTAATTTGGAGCTTAAAATAGGATATAAAGTTTTTACATTTAATCAAAGAAAAGGCACTTGTTGAACCTGATTGTTGCACTTTTTATCATAATATTTAAAAAAAAATGTTAATAATATTGAACAAGTTTTTCTTCTATAAAAATTGGGTAGTAAAAGTTAAAGATTTTTCTACCTTAACAAGTAATTTGGTATCCAGCAGATGATTTTTTAAGCCTTTTGGTTAAATGTAACAATAGCAAGTCCTCTGGATCTCCAAATTAATAACGACAGTATTAGGTTTGAATAAGAAATCAAACCACAGAAATAAAAGCATGCTTACTATTATTTTTTATTGGGAATAGGATCCAGGAATTGCCTGACTAAAAATTCCTTTGGGAATGCCCAAGGTATGCATCGGACCCTCATTGGGTCCCAATGGGGTACCTATGTCCAATTGGGAAATCCCTAGAGGGGCTTAATGACAACCCAATGGGACATTTTCAATAGTGAAAAAAAGCCTCATTGGGCTCATTCGAAAATTTCTAGTCGGATTTCAGCCAAGAACTCAAAATTTATAAATTATGCAAAGACTTAAATGTTTAATACATTTCATAAAACACTATTTGGTTTAAAATGGGAGAATTTAGCTCATAGATCCCTTATCAATCCCCAAAATTCAAATCTGTAAAAAAATTGGCAAAAATCTTCGATTTTTGCGAAGATTTATACATTTATTAAAGTGTTAAATAATTGTAAATCTTACTTGAAAATAGTAAAGAGTTTTAACAAAAAGAATTGCAAGTTTTTAAAATTAATATCTTTGGAAAATTGTCTCAAAAGGATTGGCCAAGATAAGCTTGTTTTGAAATGAAGTTTTTAAAATCGATGCCACAAATCAATAAGCAAATATATTTAAGTATTTTCGATAAGTCTTATCAAATATTAATTTGCTTGCAATCTTTAATTTTGTAGATTGATTATCTTCGATTTGGCTTGAAGAACTATATTGTAGCCAAAAAGTCTCACCAGGGAATAAAATACAAAATTTGGTTGAATTTTTTAAGTTAAGACCAAATTGAATATCCAAAAGAATTAATGGGTAATTCTTTTATGCAAAATGTTAAATTTGTTTAAGATGGACTTTAAATTATTAAATTTAATCTGCTGGAAATATTGAATAATTGTCGCAAAATGTCCCATTCGATTTGAATTTTATTTATCAATTCATATCTATTTATTTTTAACTCATTTAAGTGGAAATTTATCATAATATGTAAGTAGAATTAATATTTTTATCTCCATTCCCTTTACCTCTTGATTTCCAACCTTTTAATTTCCGATAATCATGAATGATTAATCCTAAATCAATGAGGGTATGGCGCATTTCCAAACACAGACAAAACCACATAATATACCAACTGATAATTTCAATGGTTTTGTAATGCGATTATTCTAAAAATGAACAATTTTTTTTCCAGTTGAACTCTTAAGTTTCGAAAATTTCATTAGATCTTTCACATTTAAATAAAATAACCGAAACATTTATTACCAAAAGTTCATTTCCTGGGTCATACGAATAAACTTTACGGACTATAATTGACACAAAGAACTTGGAGTAAAAAATAAAATATATCTTCACGGTTATCTCCAAAAAATGATTTGCTATTCATTGAATGAAAATTTATATTTCGTGGTTCATTTTTGAATTAGTGTCATGTGGTTTTGCAACAATGGACGATTTGATTTTTTCTTGCAAAAAATTTGCCATTATATTTTTGTAGAACAAAGGTACTAACATATTATTATTATTATTATATATGGAATTATAGGAATTGAAGGTCTAATATTTATTATGTGAAGTTAAAGTTGGGTTTTGCAATTTCTGTGCGATAAGAAGTTGTGTTTTTGTGGGGAAGAAACGGCAAGTATTCGAAGAGAAATGACTAATTTCCGGCGTGAAGTACACTACACACATATATATTATAATTGCTTCTATATTGGCCAGAACTGATAAGGCCAAAATTGATAAGTTTTCTGATGTTTGCGTTGACATATTTTGCCGACAGGCAAATATCTAGGGATCACGTTTCGTTTTCGCAGTTGGTGGCCATCGGTGGAGTGATGGGTTTTGCCATTTTTGGCATATTTCGGCCGAGCGAAATTCCGTTTGAAGAATTTGGTCAGAAATGATAAGATCTTTGCAATTTGTATCTATTAGGGTTTGCATCTTTTATCGAAAGAAATTTATAAATTTTTGCCTCCAAAATTTAAGTTTAACAATTGCTGAGTTTTACTTTTTGAAATTTTGAATACAGAGTAGGAAAATTACTGGAAAGGTCACATTTTCGAAGAAAAAGGATTTATACTAAATGTAGAAGAAGTTAAACTAGAGTGGATCTTTATATCTCTAGGATAAATCCAGGAAAATACATTTGGCTTCAATGATAATTCTCTGGTAACTTCTCGATTTTCCTATGTAATTTTTTTTGATTTTCCTGCATAAAAGACTAAAACATTTTTTGCTGCCAAACCTCCGGAATTGTTGCGACAACAATTGAAATCAACCCTTTAATATTCCATCTAAAAAAAATTGTGTAAGTTCCTAAAAATTTAGATTGGTGGAATTTTGGGATCACTGAAAACAAATTTATATGAATAATCTCACCAATGTTTGTATTGCAGGTACTAATTTATAAAGTTAAGCTAAATCTTACTTTTTTTCTTTTTTAACTACAAACTATTGACCTCATTAACCTATCGTTTTTCTTTTGTTTTTACCAGATATAGTCGATCAAATATTTCTTCTATCGTTAATTTGTAATTTAGATATTGATTATCAGAAAATATCTTAGTTTCTAAACGGTGTAATTTTATTTACTCTAAGGGTAATAGAACCGAAAATCGAACCACCTTTACATATATCAGGATTATCGTTTGTAACAGTAACAGTTATCAACAGTTAGTAACAGTAATCGTTTGAACCAAATGATATAGCATTAGTGGACTGATGATATAATTTTAGTTGAAATTTTTTAAGAGGGTGGAACAGTGATTACATTAACAAATATAGGGAAGATAAAAAAATTTGTGATATCCTTGCTTTAATTTTTTAAAAATCAAATATTAATCTATTATGAGGAAAGGGTGAATTGGTATCCATTCTCTTAAAAAAGGGTAGTAAAAGTCCTCCTAAAACCAAAATGGTTTCAAACGTAACCGAAAGAAATTTTAGGGAAATCCATTTGAACCCCAAAATGGAGGAATTCGATTCAAAAGTCTAATCAAATGCCTTATTTCCAAAATAGTTAAGTGATTTTTTCAAAAATTTATAAATTTTGAGTTAATTAGAAGACAATTCAGGTAGTTTAAGATCATTGTTAATTTTTATTTATTTATTGTATTTAAATTGAAAATATTATATTTTTTTTTGTGAATCAGGAAGCCTGATGAAGTTATGATACGTAACGATACGTAATTAAATAGTAAAAATATTAAATAAAAAAAAAAACGATTTTAAACAACCTGAATTGTCTTCTTATTTTAAAAAAGCTGAGATCTGAATTTTATCATCTATTTTGAGTAAATTTTAAAACATATTTTTGAGGTCTCCAACCTTTTGGAGGTTGATCACATTTTAAAATACCAAATGGTGGGGAACATTATTTATTTTCCGAAGGATTCTTTAAGATAAATAAATTGGTTTTTCCACGATGGTGGCACATGTGAAACGATCTATAAGTATATGGTTGGGAACCTCTGGTATCATTGAATGATAAGTTCTTTTATTTTGGAAAAATACAAGACAACTTTGAAACGTTGGGACATTCAAAAATTGTAAAATTTAATTTCCAATTTCCAATCATGGAAGTACAACTATTGATCAATGAGGGATTTATTAAGGATTATCCTCCTGATTTTTAAAGTAGTTATTCCTTATTCTTTGACCATGATTTTGGTATCACATTTTCCAATAGAACTTATAGATCTATAAATATATGTTTGAAAATCTCTGATAAAATTGAATGATACGATCTTTTATTTTAAGAGAAATTTAAGACAATTTTTAGTGTAACATATTTTAGAGGTCTCCAATATTTTGAAGGCTGATACGGTTTACCAAATGGTGGTGAACTTTATTTATTTTCCGAAGGACTCTTTAAGATAAATAAATTGGGTTTTTCACCATGGTGGTACATGTAACACGGTCTATTAATATACGGTTGGGAACCTCTGGTATCATTAAATAATAGATTCCTTTATTTTGGAAAAACACATGACAACTATGAAAGATTGGGACATTCAAAAATTGTAAAATTTAATTTCCAATCATTGAAGTACCACTATTGATCAATGAAGGATTTATTAAGGATTATCCTTTTGATTTTTAAAGTGGTTTTGCCTTATTCTTTGACAATGATTTTGGTATCACAGTTTCCAATAGAATTTATAGATCTATAAACATATGTTTGGAAACTTCTGATGTAATTGAACGATCTTTAGAGAAGTATAAGAAAATTTTTAGTGTTGAACTTGAAAGGTTGAGGTCTACTCAAAAATTGGAAAATTTAATTTCTATTGATTGAAGTAAAATTATTCATCTATGAGGGATTTATTGGGGGCTAAACTTTTGATTTTTTTTAAATTGGTTTTCCTTATTCTTTGACAATGGTTTTGATATATTTTTCAATAGATTTTTTGGATTCTGGAGTTCAAACGCGAATTATGAAGGATTTATTGGGGATCAGCCTTCCAGTGGCGTAGCTAGGTAACCAAAGGTCCAGGGGCAAATTAAAAAAAAAAGTGACAGGAGTTGTAAAGTATAATAACATTGCTGTAAATAGTTCCGTTAGGTCGCATTCTAGCCCTCCATATTTGTTTATTATTTCCTTACATAATTGATGAACGTCCAACTGATTATCCAAAAGTTCAGTTCGATCGAGATTTCTGGTAAGAATTCGTGGGCCCCAAGAGCTTGAGGGCCCCGGGGCACTGCCCCGCTTAGCTCCTAGATGGCTACGCCACTGCATCTTTCTGTTATTTTTTGAATAGCTCTTCATTATTCCTTGGCAATGATTTTGATGTCTTATTTTGTAATAGAATTTTTAGATTCTGAAATTCGAAAGCTAATTATTTTGCCTTAATGAGAGTAGATAATGTTATAAGTTCATAGCAGTAATGATACACGTTTACCATACTGACGTCATAGATAATACCTAAATAGTTAGTGACTTAAAAATGTTAGGGTAACAGAAAAAAAAATATAAAAAATTGATAGGTTTAACACTAAAATTTGGTGTCTATTTTGCATTCATGTGAAACGACAACAATTGTGAAATCACGTGGACTTCGGTTGTTACATAAAACGTGGAATATTTCAAATGGCACAGATTTCTGTTAAAGTAGATATATATTTGTTTAGAATGTTGAAAAATTATAATTAATTTTTCAGTATAGTTTTGCTGATAACATTATGTCTTTTTAATGACATTTTTATCTGTTGAATGTCAATAATTGATTTCTATTTCCGTTTGTTTTTCAACATTTCTTGATGCTAAAATATGTTTTTTTTTTCGTGTCAGTTTTATGTTGGCAGCTGATTGTATAATCGATTTTTTATTAAGTTTTGCCCGTTTGGTGTAGAATTTTGCCAAGATGAAAATGTGGCGTTGTTTTGGATGGATGGGGATTTGGTGTGGGAAACATTGGACAAACATAAATGTAATATACTACGAGAGATTGGTGAGAATTGGTGGACGGATGGAAGTGGTGCACACGGCACATCGGCGACGTTTCATCGGCAACGTCATCCTGTTGGCCAAGCAGAAGAGCGGATAAAAATAGCGTCGCCAGCAGCTTGGATTTCGCCAACGCTGCGAAAATCAAGTTCCGACCAGCGGCGTTTTTCGTCTCATACAATATGTGAGCATTTTGTAACGATAGGAAAATGGTGGCGAGAAAATGAGCGTCGGACGCTGGCCAGACGCCTAGCGTCGATTCGCGAACCCACACCCACAATGTCGACAATGGCGACGGGATTTTTCACGAACAACTCGTCGAATTTGCTCAATCGGGAAATTTGATACGATTTTTGCGGTGTGACCGGTTGCGATGTGATTCACATTGAATTTTTGGAAGTCGAACGCCGCCCCATTCGCACGGCCAATGTAGAGCAAATCAACCAGAAAACATTCGCTTGCCTAATGCTTTTTTTCAGGCGAAACCACATAACACTTAAACTTATCCCCAAAAGAAAATTACTTCATATTGAGTTCAAATTAGTTGATATAAAATACTGTTAAATTATAGCAGTGGCGTAGCCACCTAGGGGCTTGGCGGGGCAGTGCCCCGGAACCTTCAAGCTCAGGGAGCCCTTTAATCCTTACCAGAAATCTTGATCGAACTGAACTTTTGGAAATTCAGTTGGAAGTTCCCCAATTATGTAAGGAAATAATGAGCAAATATGGAGTGCTAGAATGTGACCTAACGGAAATATTTACAGCAATGTTATTATCCATTACAATTCCTGTCACTTCTGCAACAGCTGAAAGGTCATTTAGCAAATTAAAAATAATATAAAAATATTTAAAAAATAATATGAGCCAAACTCGCTTCCGACATTTATCGCAAATAGCAATTAAAAACAAAACTTCATCAAGCCTGGATTTAAACGAAGTCGTTGAAACTTTTGCGAAAACTAAAGCTAGGAAAAAATTGTAAATATAATTGTTATTTAGTCAGTTGGTAGGCCCGACCTTTATATAATAAACCCTTGAATCTTCTCAATTTCGTTTTATTAGCCAAACCTACATCAAGTATTAATTGTAATTTATGTTGTTACTGTTTAATATTTTTATTACCGACCCTGCAGTGCACAAAAAAGAGCTTAAGTAGCTTAGCATTTTTAAAGTATTTGTATATTTCATATTTTTATTTGATAAAACCAAATCAGTTTACATTGCAGTGGGGCCCTATTTTTTAATTTCCTAGCTACGCCACTGTCTGTATGGTGCACTGTTCAATAATATTCACATAAAAAAATCCCAATAAACTTAATGAATCGAAATAAAATAGTCTTCATTTAAAGTTGAAGTAATTAACAGTAAAAGCGAGTCACTTGAAAAAATTTGATTTGAATTTCCTGTTCCTACAGGAAAAAAACCAAAACACAAAAAAACCACAAGCTTTAAACATTGATATAATTTTTAGATTTATCCTCGTTATTTTGGAATTTTGTAACTAACGAACAAATAAATATAAAGAAATGAACAATATAAATTCTTGAAGGGAATTTAATGCTCTACAAAAAAGGTCTACAGACGTTTTTACATAAAATCACTTGTTCAAAAGTTATTCACAATTAAAGTTGAAGGAAATATTAAATTATGGTTTTTTTCGTTGTTGAACCAATTTAGAAACAGTTATTTTATGTAAAAACGTTAAGAAACCTTTTTTGTAGAGCATTAAATTCCCATCAAGAATCTACATTCTTCATTTGTATATGTTTAATTGTTAGTTACAAAATTCCAAAATAAAGAAGATAAATCGAAAAATTATATCAATGTCTGCAGCTTGATTATTCGGAAACGGCGTGTCTGGCGAAAATTTTCACAGGATTTTTTGTTTAGGGAATTTAATTTTCTATAAATATATGTACAGATGAATTTTAATTACCTCGATAGTTTGGCAGCATTGACGCAAAACGATATTTCCTGATATTTTTTTTTTGTTACCTTTAACAATATTTTCGAAATATTTTTCAAAAAAAAAAATAGCCGATTTTGTGCCCCAGTCTACATAATATACATCTCAACAATCTGAACCATGCACAATTAAGAATGTCCTCAAAAATTAATTATTAGTTAATGGATTTACATCCTTAAAGTCCATATTCCTGCTAAAAATTAAATAATATTGAGTATGAACACAGTTCTTTTCGATTGATAATTGTAAGTATTGTAAGATTTAAAGTTTCAAAAAAGTGCCATTTATGTTACATATTTTATTGCAAGAAACTGTTTTTTTTTTTGGATTCTTTTAATTTTCTCTTTTTGTTGGTTTCGTTAATGTAGGCCATTAAATTATTTTTAGATCTGAGAAATTTTTCGTAATCCACTTTGTTAACATCCAGTTAGACAAAAAAAAAAACCAACAACAACAAAAGGTCAATGGCAATTGTTGCCAGATGTGAAAGTGCAGTGAAGTTCTCAAGTTTAACAATCAAAGAAATTTTGTTGATCTTCCAAAATATGGAAGTACTTGGGTAATTACTTGGGAAAATGATTGATTTGTTGAAGAATTACTCGTCTACACTCTCTGGACAATAAAATTTTCGATTGATTACACAGGCCCGGACTTCAAAATTGTGAGGTCTACATAAAATATTTTACAAAATTGAGGAAAAGCTTTTCTTCTTGCTTTTTTTTTTGGTAATTTGAATTCTGAACTAGTAAACAGAAAAATCAATCATTGGAAGATTAAAGAAGATATCAAGTTTTATTGTATTTCTTAATATAAACTAATGATCTCCCCTCCCCCGTTTATTTTCATTTAAATAAGAGAACTTAAATAATAATTTTTAGATTTATCCTCGTTATTTTGGAATTTTGTAACTATCGAAAAAATAAATATAAAGAAATGAACAATATAAATTCTTGAAGGGAATTTAAAGCTCTACAAAAAAGGTCTACAGACGTTTTTACATAAAATCACTTTTTCAAAAGTTATTCACAATTAAAGTTGGTTAGTAATATTTCTTATTATTTTACCAAGCCATTTCTTTCTGTTATATTGTCGATTGTCACCAAATTCGACGTATTTTAAAGACTGCACATAATATTGTATTTTTTTAATAGATATTAAATAGAAGTTTGGCTATACCAAGGTTTATAAAATACACAGGTGGCCTCATGCGCTACGTGACGTAACCAGAAGAAATTCGTACATATCTTCAGACTGATTCAAATTTCAAAATTCTTCGTATGACGTCATTTTTTTTTTCTAATGGGGCAACCTGTGTAATTTATAAACCTTGTGGCTATACTTCGATTCATACAACAAGAACGTAATGCGTTGTAATAATTTCTGTTCAATTTTTTTCGACTTAAAAAACGGTGGACTCATATCATCGATTATTTTGCGTGGGATTTTTCCAAGATTTTCCATAAAAATCACTGAGACTGAACGTTGAAAACGTTCAAAACTCTTAAGTTTCCAGCTCAATGAGTCTGCCAAACGAGAGCACATTGTAGTTCCCATAGTTGAGCCAAACAAAAAGTAAAAGTGAACCACAAAAATAAGCCAAAATCACTCAACACGATTATCATTTGAGACCACAAATATTTCCAATCATCGATCGATCATTCTCGACTGACAAGTGGTGGTAGAAGACAAATTCCATCGTCTTCGACTCGTCTTCGAAATTGGAGTGCCACTTTTGCACAGCACACAGGAAATTCGAAACCTTTTACGTTTCGCAAATGAGAGAATACATAACGCAAAAGTAACGATCTCCGTATTATAAAAATAATCTTTTCAAGAATAAACGGCGAGTTCATGTGGCTCTTTCGGTGAGTGGGATGGCCGTTTGCTTGTTGGCTCCAACAATAAAAATGTGTATATTTATCGCGGAGATTTAGGGTCCTGTTTGCCAACATCTGCCACCACAATGTCTATTTATTATAACTTTGAAATCATCCACACTCACCACTGTTCAACTGATGCAAAAATACCGAAAGACCAAAAAACCACGCGAAAAATTTCTATTTATTGAAGTACGATTATTGATCCATGAGGGATTTATTGGAGATTTTTCATTAGTAGATTATAGTTCATCAGCTGATGTATCTATTAGAATAAAGACAGAACCATTTTTAATGATTTGGAGGACCTAGATAATTTTTAAATGTAAGACTAAAGAAGAAGCGGAAAAAATCTTACAAATAATTATTTTCATTTATTTTACAACGATATTTTCCTGTTTGACCAAAGAAATAGTATTCATTCGAAAAAACTTTTTCTACTCTACAAAACTGAGCTTACCACTTTTCGGAGTGATTTAATTTTTTGCTACTTTTGAGGCTTAAAAATTGAATATCCCGAAGGTAAAAAGCTTCATTTTTTTTCGCTTTATATCAAAAACAAAAAGCTGCTAAAGCAACTTGGGATCTTTACAACGTATACGGAGAAAGTATCATTGGCAAGCCTACAGCATGGGGAAGGATTATAAGGTTTAAAAATCACAATTTTGACGTCAACGACAAGCCTAGTAGTGGAAGACTTTCAAGATTCGGCAAAAAGCGCCTCAAAGCTCTTTTAAAGAAGAATGATCCTCAAATAAATCGTAGTTTGAACGAAAAAATTTTCTGTGATCATATAGTGATTTCCAATTATCTTTATTCTACTCTAATCAATATGGAAAATCGCCGTTAAATTGCATCTCAATCTCGAGCAATTCATATCTTCGACAGCATTTTATGTATTTTTGTACCAAATCGTCATGGGAAATGAAAAATGATGCCCATATGTCAACATGGAGTAAAGAAAGGAGTAGGTGACTCTAAAAGATATGCAAAAATCCAGACCTCCATCTAAAGAAAACCATGATCTACGTTTGGTGAGACTAGGAAGGCATGGTACACTGGAAAATGTTCCATAGGAATTCCACGGTCAACCAAAAACTTTACACAGCCCAGCTTAATATATTCAATGTTATCACTACGTATTACTACTATTCCCCAACCTAATAGATTGGTCCATTGGGAAAAAAACGGTGTGTGAACTAATTAGACTGGGCCAAAAAAATCGAATAATTTTTTTTGGAAAAGTATATTCAATCTTAAAATTATCTAAGAGAAGAATTTTATCAAAAGTTTTGGACTTTTGTTAGTCGATTTTAAGTATAAAAGAATATATTTTATGGCCATTTTTTCCATTATTTATACAAGTAGTACAAAAACTCTGAATCCAAGAAGTATTTGCCGTTCAATTTTCTGAGTAATCCAAGAATAAATCGATCGAAAAAATGCGGTTTCAAAGATGTTTCTCAACCGTTTCACGAGAGTATTTGGTCGGCCTATTCTAATTGATTGCAATTAGTGTCATAAATGCTTCACGGATCAGAAAAAAAGGCGGTGAGAAATCCGCGTTTTTGTTGTGGTGGTGATTAACGTTCGATTTCATCGCACGTTAACGAGCCAATTTTCAATTAAATGCAACCTATCAATCTGTGACTAATTGTAAAATAAACACGCTATATTGAATCACAAATGCAAACGATGTGGAGAAAATTGGAAAAAACGTATGGGGAAAGTTGGTTCCTTTCACTTGGGGGTGCAATCAAGCGTTTATGCAAAAATTTCCGAAACTTAAAGGCACCTATTTGGTGTGGAAGGTTACGTGATTTCAATGCTGGATTAGGGCAATTATAAAAAGAGATAGAACTTGTTTTCATAGAGACCCATTAAAGATGATAATCTCTTGGAAAGATGAAGGAAATCCGACTTTCAATAGTAAAGCAGAGAAAGAATAAGCAGCCCTTCAAATTTTATGAAGACTTCAAAAAATGGATCGATTTCTGAACAAAAAATTTGATTTAAAAGAAACCCTTTTGTTATCTCAATGATGGTAAAAAGTGTTACCTAGCGATGGACAGTACTTTAAGAAAAAAAATTTCCACACTTTTTTTCCATAAAGCTTTGAAAACCCTCTAAAATTATTTGTATACCAAACATTAGACTCTTACTTTCTTCAAAGAAACCAATCCATAGATTTGGTCGCCATAATCTTTGGTGAAATGTATCATAAAAACCTAAAGTTGTTGAAGAGGAACGCCTCAATATTCCTTAAGGAAGCAAAAAATAATAAGGATTGCTAATAACAATCGCAACAAGACCTGTTGATAATTCTTAAGGGTCTTTTCATGGTTTTTACGATTAATGTGGACTTGGAAAAATTAACTAATAGATCCATTGATTACCTAATATTATACTCTTTATGTCAAAGAAACCATTTATTACCACAATCTTATAAAATGTACATTAAAAAGTTATTCAAGGGCAACGCTTCAACGTTCGCTAAGAAAGCAAGAGGTATTAAGGGTTGCGAATAATAATCGCAACAGGACCTGTTGAGAATTTTTAAGGATCTTTCCTTGGTTTTCACGATGAATTTCCATTTTCAGACTTAGAAAGAATAACTAATAGTTACACTGAAACATTAATACGATACAATGTAGAAATAAACTTACTACAAGCAGAGAAGATTCAAGAGTTTATTATATACTAGTAGTTGCCCGTTGCATTCGCAACTAAAGGTTTTATATCAATAAAATGCTTAATATGAGATAATGTAGTTAATCAACAATCTAAATTTTAAATTTAATAATCAAAGTATTGTTAATATAAAAAAAAAGTTTATCTAAAATTATATTAAGAAATAAAATATAAGTGTTTTTTTTTATATCATTTTAATTACATTTTTAATAACATTATTTCACTAAATTAGTATGAAAGTTTAATACTTATGTAGTACTTATACCAAATAGGCGATTTTAAATTTTTGTTCGTTTTTCAACAATCAAACTTTTTAAAATCTATTTTTTTATGAACCAATGGTTCTGATCTGGAGTAATTATATATTCGGCTGAAAAGCATTAAGGGAGCAATTTTTTGCCATATATATTTCACTGTCAATTCAAATATAAAATCTTCGATACTAACTTTTTTTCGGTATTTAGAACAATTTGAAAACCAATTATTCTTATTGAAAATAAATAAAATATTCGAATTTACTTCCACGCTTTCCACCTATTTCCAACAGTTTTGTATGTACAACGTCCAAATGTAAGAAATCGAATAGCTTTTTAGTCATTTTAACTAACATAAAGAAGGTCATTATTTTTTTTCGTTTTACATTGTATTTTCAAATATAAGTGCACATTTGTGTCGATGAAATTTGGAAAGTGTTTTCCTTATACGATGCAGATATATAATAAGAAAGGGTTTTTGAAAATTCCTCCCCTAAACGAGTGAAAATCGGTAGCAAAGTTTGTACGGGATAACGTGCAATAAAAAATCGAAATTTCAAATTTAATAATTAATCAAAGTCCTTTAAAAGCGAAACGTTATTACGGCTTAATATAAAACAAAGTTGATTTATTATTAAAAACAAAAATTTGGGTCTGCTTAAAATTTTAAACTCTGATAAGTAGATATATCTGAAAATGGTTAAGTTTAAGTTTATAAGTGAGAATTATGTTTTTTGACTTTCACATATTGTAAACCTGAAAATCCAAAATACGTATTCACAAATAAATACATTAGTGAGTGAGTATCTCTTCCAACGTTTTGAATGCGTAAGTGGGGATAACAGAGCACATGCGTATAGTTTATTCTGCACGGACTGCACGGACGCACGATATTCAATTTATATATAAGAAGGTCGGGCCTACCAACTGACTAAATAATAATTATATTTGCAATTTTTCCTAGCCTTAGTTTTCGAAAAAGAATCGATCAATGACTTCGTTTAAATCCAGGCTTGATGCGGTTTTGTTTTCAATTGCTATTTGCGTTAAATATCGGAATCGAATTTGGCCCATATTATTTCTTAAATAATTTTTTATAATTTTAATTTGCTTAATGGCCTTTCAGCTGCTGCAGAAGTGACAGGAATTGTAAAGAATAATAACATTGCTATAAATACTTCCGATAAGTCGCATTTTAGCACTCCATATTTGCTCATTATTTCCCTACATAATTGGTAAACTTCCAACTGAATCTCCAAAAGTTCAGTTCGATCGAGATTTCTGGTAAGGATTCGAGGGCCCCCTGAGCTTGAGGGCCCCGGGGCACTGCCCCGCCTAGCCCCTAAGTAGCTATGCCACTGACAAGTTGATATTGCTCAATACAAAGGAAAAATGTTTTGATTCTTGAGAAGAAATGAAAATTTTATTCTAAAAGAAAACAAAGAAGAAAACTGTAGTTTTAAACACCCAAAGAATTTCCTAATTGAATTAAATGATTTTCCCTTTAAATTGTTTAGGTATAAAATTGGATCTACTGTCTTTTTACGGATAAATTTTCTTATTTTTAATAGTTTTATAAATAAAAATTTGGATGCGTTGAAAAATTTAAGTACAATAACCAATTAAAATATTGGATGAAAAGATTTTCATCCTTGCATTGGATTGAATTCTTTGATTTCTATGTTTTCTTTCTAAAATTTGGACCAAACAGTTGTCTGTTGGACTATTGCTTGCAATAACATTTACGAATTTATAGGCGAAGGATTTATAGGCAGAGTTTTCTCATGATCGCATATCTCGAACAAAATGTTCTCAATAATTTCCCTAAAAACCATTTTCTTGGAAGACATTTAAAATGTGATAATTTTATTTGAAAAATATTAATCAGTAAAAGCCTTTTGAATTATTTTAGCAACAAAGTTCATGGATCATTTAGCCTAAGAGGAAGAAAAAAAACGTTTACATTACGTTGTCATGCACTCGATTTATTCCCTCATTTAATATGAGCCAAATGGCATTCGTTGTTATCGCATTGTTGGCTGTTTTCGTTCTTTTATCAGAAAGTGGAAGTTGCACTTCAAGTCTTGGGCCTCGAGTAGGACACTATCAAGGCTAAATAAATGCTTCGTGATTTAAATGTTCCTCTCCTTGAACACATTCAATGAACTTGAAGCGGTCTTACATTCCAAACAATATAATCTCTCCTCAGCGCTGACAAAGCCCAACTGTATACCTAACAAAAAATAAAAATCTTTTTTTTTTGGTCAAGAATTCCAAAATGGGTAATTTCAGATATGGAAATTTTCTAATTAATAAACATTTAAATTTTTTTAATTTGAGATTGTAAATCGGCCACGTCATCGTCACCGTTATTATTTCATTTTGGGTCGCACTTAATCTCTCTCATTTTCAAGTTTCCCTGAAAAGAAAATTTACATAAAATGCTGCACAACAATCGCCTCGTTTATTACCATACAAAAACGTGAGGCCAGATTTAAGACACGAGATTAAGGGCGTTTTATTTATCGAGTGTGAATCAGATAATTGAAAACGGAAAAACCAAACATAACGTTAGACTATCGAGGACTTGAACCAGTTCTTTGAAGAATTTATTTTTATGCAAAGGATCTAGCAGGATCCACATGGCGAGTTGACCCCCAAATAGGAACCTATGTCGAAACTTATATTAAAATATCGGCTTGATATACAAACACATTTTATAAACTTTTCGCGACCAAATTCCTCTTTGACCTGGAGATATGGGCAAAAATGTCCCCCGCATGGCTATTTTCAAAGTTATATATCTCAAAAACTAATTAGGCTAGAGAAGTGAAACTAACGCGAGGCTTTAGATTATTTGACGGAGTATATCATATATTTTTTTTAAATTTTTAGAAAAAAAAATTATACAAAAAAAATCCAAAAAACAAATGAAATAATTTTTTCTATGGGATGCCAGGCTATGGGATATAGATCGAAATAAATGGTAATCGAACGAGGCTATAATTGGCAAATATGGTAAGTGGGGTAAAAAGTTTCATTGAAGTGCTTCCAAAGTTTCTTTAACATCTTTATGACATATAGCCGAGCGTTTTTCCGAAAAATATCCTTCACATGTCTTTCGGTATATTGGGAGCTTTTAAGCTTCAATTATCAGGCCAATTACATTAAATATTGCTAGCACCATCCTCCAGTAATGGTTTCATTAAGTTGGAGTGCTTTATAATAGATTATCTCAACCTGGTCTCACTAAATACACATCAATAACTTCTTGCAATAAATATTCGGTTTCCCTGTTGAATTTAATGCATTTCCAGGTTTATTCCATAATTTTTTCCTCTTTGGATCATCAACTTGAATCCCCTTTATGTCTTCGTCACGATTTTCTGCAAAATATCCTTCCAGTTATGGCTTTGAAGTAGTAATTTGTACATAAAGAAACGGAGTTCGACGTTTCTTGGCTTAAGCTAATGCAGAACCTTTTTCCCCCCTGTTTTTGCATCAAACCAATGTTCTTCAGATAGTTTAAAATCACTTCTTGATATAGTTCTATAGTTTCTTTTGTTGATAAAAGCTCAAAGCACAAGTGCTTTTTTTATTGATTTCCACTTTTTAAAAACTGAAAAAACTTGAAAAAACTTATCAAAAGATTTGGTTGAAAAATCTTCAATAAAAAGAACCAATTTACATAAATCTAATGACTCACGCATTGTGCATCGAATTTCCTACATGAAATGTGAGAAAACCTTTTCGTATTTAAAAGCCTCATTATCATGAAACGTCGACCAAAATTTCATTTAAATTCAATTACTCTATTCGGAGAGATAAAGTGAGGAAAAAATTTAAACGGATAAGTGAAATAATTTTGGTTTTTTGGTTTTTGTCACTCGAAAGACCTCAATTTCGATTTCCCGCGTTCGATCGAAGCCAATTAAGGCTAATGAGCGGCTTGAAATAATGCGTTCGGTCATCCCATCCATCACATTAAATCGATTAATATCTGGGCAATTTAAAAACGGTGTGATTTACGAGCGCTCGTAAAAATTAATTGTTGATTTACTTGAGTCACCAAATCTTCCACCCGAAAAACGCTTTCCATTCGTCGACGATAATTATTAATATTTCCAATGCAAAACTTTCTCGAAACGAAACGAGACGAACGAACTAGATGGGATGATTTCGTCGTAATTATTACGTTTTACTTTTTGGGTAAATCGATTTGAAATGATCGAAGAAATTAAATGAAGAAGACAATGATTAAGTGGAGATAAAAGCGTTCCAGTTAATGTTGCTGTTGAGATTTGACTTCCACTTTCCCTTCGCTTTCGAAGAGAATCCAGCCTCGAGGTGTTTCCGATCGTTATATAAAGAACGAGGAGGTGATTCGATGACGTGAAAGGGAATCATCGTCGAGAGAAAAAAATCAAATTTGATTGCCATGAACTTGGTGTGGTTCACTATCAACTAATTCGGCCTACTTTTCGTCGAAGATTGAGACGATTTCGAGGTCCAATTTTTTTTTTCATGTTAAAAAAAGCAAATCGATTCGATTAGCCATTGTGATGTGGTAGGTGTGAGGTATGCCAAGGTTGATTGTTGAAATTTTTTTCCGAGATTTTTATCAGTGCATTATAGTCAACCTGGTGGCTGAACGATCGACGATTTGTTTGCTTTTTGCTGTCAATGGAGCCATTTTGGGCCTTAGAATTGAAAATGAAATTTTGAGGCTCACAATAGGAGAGTTTTTGGAAATTTTTTGATAGTTTTTTTGGGTGAAATTTGCCTCTTTTTCTTTTGATAAAGTGGTTAGTTTCTACTGGCATTTCCAAAGTTAATTGTTGAGGAAAATATTTGCCGTAGATGTATTTGGTCCATCCTGTGATTACTATCGTATAAATTGGAATACAATAATCGTTAAGAATAATACTTCCGGCTAAAATAATCGTAAGAAATTTTCTTAAAACTGCTTTTTAAAATAATGACTTTTATTCGGTGGATTTGCATTTTCGGTTGGGTTAAATCAGTTAAAGTTTTTAGAAGATCTATCATTTAATACTCATATAAGGAAAATTACTGAGTTTCCCGAAACATTCAACCTGTTTTTTAAAAGATTGATACATGCTGAAGTATTTCAATTTAGTATTATGTTTTGCTAATTTGTTCAGCGTTGTTTACCAGCGGAAATTGATCGAATGAATTTTAACACAAATTTAGTATAATAATATACACCCTGCCATACAATTCCCTGCCAAAGATTTAACAATTGAGATTAAAAAATTATGAATTTTTAATTTCTTAATTATATCGAAAATATTGTTGGAAAAAAATCCTGTGAAAGTTTAAGCTCTTAATATTAATATTAACAGGTGCCGCATCGCAAATTTCGATTTTCCATTTAAATAACATGGGATCAATATTCTCTTGCACTTTGGAATTTTATAGTTCACGTTGGTGACAATATTTCGGAATGGCCAAGGTTTATTTTTGTAGAAAATTAAACGATCTACAAAAAAGGTTTCTGACAAGTTTTTGATATATTTGTTCCTTCAAAAGTTATTCGAGGCCAAACTTGAACTAAAGAGAAATTTTAATATGTTTTCAATTTTTCGACGCAACCATCAATTTTATGAAAAAATTTAAAGGACATTTTTTGTAGAGCACTTTTTTTCCTATAACTTATCTTTATAAAAGTTTTTGATATTTTTCACAGGTCCCTAAATTATTTTGCATTAAACTGAAAATTCCCTGAATTATTATATTTTTTACATAAAAATTATTTTTTTTATTTCAATTAAATAACTTAGGACCTGTGAAAAATATCAAAAACTTTTACAGAGATAATTTATTGGAAAAAAAGTGTTCGACAAAAAATGTCCTATAAAATTTTCTCATAAAATTGATGGTTGCGTCAAAAAATTGAAAAAAATATTAAAATTTCTCTTTAGTTCAACTTTGAACTCGAATAACTTTTGAAGGAATAAATATATTAAAAACTTGTGCGAAACCTTTTTTGTAGATCGTTCAATTTTCTATAAGAATATACCTTAGTCATTCCGAAATATTGTCACCAACGTGAGCTATAAAATTCCAAAGTGCAAGAGAATATTGTTCCCATGTTATTTAAATGGAAAATCGAAATTTGCGATGCGGCACCTCTTAATATTAATACTAAGAGCTTAAACTTTCACAGGATTTTTATTTGTCATTCCCCACAATATTTTCGATATAATTAAGAAAAAAAATCATAATTTTTTTTGAATCAGCCTAATCTTCATATTATTGGGGTACTGTAGGACCTTTTAATTTGCTGATTTTGCCCGACAGAGGATGAAAGAGCTTCCCGTATTCTATTAAAATTCAGTACTTTGTCGTTATGGCAACTAACAAATTTGGGATTCACCGATTCTAGTAGTAAATTAGTGAACCAGCATCTTATTTTTCGGTTTCTTTTGGGCTTAACCCCGAGATATACTTACAATAAGAAGACTGCAATGTTGAGGTTCTTCATATCTTGTCCTGGTGAAAAAAAAAATATTTCTTCATATTAGCATATTTTTTTAACGTTCCTAAACTGATTTTTTTAAGTCAAGTGTCCAATTTCAGCCTCTTGAAATTTCAAAATTGTTATTACATATAATAAATATTTTATCAATAACAATAATTCAATACTAATTACTATTGTGTTTAATGTCTTTCACACGTCCACAGATTGACTCATTGTTGAGTAGGATACTTTTATGTGACCATAAAACACTGATGAAACCCTCGAAAAATTTAAAACATTTTTTTTTCTCTCCAAAGAAAAAGATTTCCTTTCAAATTGAAATTTCCCTTTTCAAAATCCATGTACATCGCAATCACGATCGAATCGATTCGAGAGAGTTAATAAAAATTCGATCCGGCTCACCTTGACATTGAAATAATACATTTAATAATACGTATATGTTAAACATGGACCCAAACTTGCCGGGTCCTCGACATTTTCTTGAAGAAACCATAAAGAAACTATCAAGAAATGTGCGCCTTTTCCGCGTTGATATTTGTCGACAGAAGTGCAGGCTGATGACGATCATAAATTTCCCCAAAAACGAAATTTATTTGCATATTCTCAAATGAAAGTGACATGTTTTGTTGCATTTGTATTGAGTAACTTTATGGCATTTCAACAATTGCGTAACAACAATGTTTTGTTGTCTTAAACGAAAAAGAAATCTTCTGTCTGGCCAGAGATTATTCCTGGCCAGATTCCACTTTCGCTAGATCCGAGGCGTCGAAGAGAAATTTCATGTTTCACCTAAATATTTTCGAAAAATAGGCGCCAAAACTACTCATTTTTTTTTCTTCAACATCCGGAAATTCTTTTGATCGACAATATTGACCAATCCAAAGTATATAACCCAAGTTTATGAGCCGGAAATTCTTCAATCACTTCGTAAAAATGTTTTGGAGGTGAAGATTTTTTAGGCTTTTAGAAGGAAATGATAAAAAAAACATTGAAATAGTTAAATTTACTGATGGTTCAAGGCTAAATTTACCAAGACAAGGAATTTGATTTTTTTTTGGGCTAAAGAATTTGCCATATAATTGATGGTTTGGAAATCTAAAATTAGATCTAATTGAATATTTTTGGAGTTATTAAGTTCTTTTAATAATAATACTCTTGTTTGGCCGGTTTTTTTAAATCAATTATCGAATTATGGATTAAAATGGACGATCAAGAAATAAAATTTGATGAAATAATCAAAATTTTATTGGAGAATGCCAATGAAATTAGTTAATGAATATTTTTGATTCAATTATATAGGAAGGACAAGTAGGAAATATATTTGGCCACGAATTTCCATCGATCGTGAATCTATTTTGTATAAGAACCATTAATGTGCATACAATATATAGAATATATTGCGGTCCAATTTATGTAGTATAATTTAATATAATAATATTTAAAAATCATACTGAGCAGAAGTTCAAACAAAAATATTCGTGACGTATTGCCCAGATACGTATTTCGATTGCCATGCAATTTTTCTTCAGTGGTCATCAAGTAGTTACGGAGTGATCCAAACTACTTGATGACCACTGAAGAAGATTTCTTGGCAATTGAAATACGTATCTGGGTAATACGTCACGAATATTTTTGTTTGAACTTCTGTTCAGTATGATTTTCATATATTATTATATTAAATTATACTACATAAATTGGACCACAATATATCCTATATATTGTATACACAGTATAACTATTCAAAGTCAGCGAAAAAATCTAATTTTGAAGAACCATTAAATTATACCACAAGAACCAAAATATTTGCTTTAGCATAATAATTCTACTGATCGTTTTCAAATTGCATTACTAATTCCATATTTATATGATTTTTTTAATGAATTGAGATCGTTAGCTTATTAAAATTTGAAATTGGAGGTAAAAACTCAAATCCAAAATCTTTTGCCAGGAAGAAAAAGAAACCTGGAAAAAAAGGCAAATGAAGTAAAATTATCGTTTATAATCCACAGAAGTATTTGCTTCTAAATTTTGATTTTATAATTAATAATGTTCTTGGGAACTTGGACTTAAATAATAAGACGTTATTTTGCAAATTATCTCAACGTTTCGTTGGTATTTATTTCCAACTTCTTGTGGAGAATTTTTGAGGTTAACATCCAAAAAAAAAATAAAAAGCCAGTATTTAGAACGAGGATGTTAATCTCAAAAATTCTCCTGAAGAAGTTGGAAATAAATACCAACAAAACGTTGAGATAATTTGCAAAAATAACGTCTTATTATTTCAGTTCAAGTTCTCAAGAACATTATTAATTATTTACCACACCATGGATGAGAGCAACCAGGATTTTGATTTTACGCCGAGAAAAAAGCTTCATATTTGATATTTAAGAGGAAAAGCGTTATATTTGACTTTCAAATTTACCACTTGTGATTTCAAATAATCCATATCTTTTTCTTCATTAGTCAATGAAGAAATTTAAAAAATCTACTTGCAAATCTTTTACACAGAGTGTACTGGTGGTCAAGTCTACACACAAAAAAAAAAGAAAGAAAAAAATCAATATTTTTTACGATCAAATTTTATTGTGTGTTGGCGAATTTTATTGCGGTTGTTAAAATGTTAAGAGTAATCAATTTATTAAAACTTACTATGTCATCATCGACTTGATATTTGAATGAACCATTATTCCTCGATAATATTCTCTTCATTGTTTTTTTTGCTGTTAATAAATTGAAAGTTTTTTTTTTGTATTATTAGACTCTATAATGATCATCGTTTGAATTTTAAAGTGTTGTGTTTCCCAAAAGAATTCAAGTAACAATCAAAGCCACTTTTACATTCTGTCGTCGAAGATGAACTGTTTGTCCTGAGGATTATTCCTTGAAATCATAGTGATATCCTTTAGGATTCATGATTTTTATTCTATTTTTTTTAAGTTTATTAAAGGTTGAAATAATTAGTTCTTTGTTCACAATAAAACTAAAAATATTTCAGTAGAAAATTTTAGTGGAACGAAAGAAAAAAGAATGTTGAGGAAAATTATTCGTAAGTTAATAATTTAATATTTTTAAAATTCAAATTAGCTACGTTTCGTTACATATCGTAACTTCATCAGGCTTCTTGAATCACAATAAATATAATATATAATAAAAAATATATTTTTTTTTTATTGAATCTAAATTGAAAATATTATATTTTTTGTGAATCAAGAAGCCTGATGAAGTTATAATATGTAACGAAACGTAGCTAATTTGAATATTAAATAAAAAAAACGATCTTAAACAACCTGAATTATCTTCTTATGAAATACAATTCCATATATTCCAGAAAAGTGCCTAGTGATCAAGTAGAGGCATAGGGAGATTCCACCACTGGGAGTGATCTCCATCACGTCAGCTCCGGTCATCAAATCGGATTATAAGACCTAGATCCTGATGACCGAGTTATATATAAAAAAATATATTCCTCGTCTGTTCTTAAAACTTATCCAAACATCTTTCCCAGTCTTTCCCAAGTCTTCTTGAGATCACCACCATCATCTGTCGCTGTTTTTTGTGCTCCTTTTTTCATTTCTTCTCTACTATTTAATTTTTAGATCATGAAAAAATTCTAAGCAATTTTTATACAGCAAAATTGATAATAAAACAATTTTATAGATCTTCGATTCTTTGATTTTTAAATATGCAGATTTTTAACACTTTTGAGCATTTGTATTTGTCTTTTCTTAAGACATTCTTTTCCGACTTTCGCAATGTGTAAAGTTTTTCGGAAAATATTTCGGTGATTTATTTGAGATTCTTCCAGGTAATATAACATCCCGAAACTATTTTCTAGTTCTGCTATTTATCTGAGTCTTGTCTTCTTCTTCAAATAGGTAGAAGATAAAAGACTTGAAGATTATTGCTACAATTTGTATGTCGTGTATGGAAAATTTTCTCGATAAGTTTTCCGAAATTTAGGGCAAAATTATGTGTAAAATTTAAAAATAAAAAATCCCTAAGAAAGCTTCATTGTTCATCAGAGATTCTTTCAAATTCCACAACAGTCCAAGTTTCTTTCTAATTCCTCTACTCTCCAAAATCTTCCGGATTAACTTTTGAAAACTCAAGGATCTACTGTTTTGCCCAATTTTCATCTTGTATGCATTCCCGATTTTCTCCTTGCAAATCATTTCTGCTTTAATTTGGATCCATCAACCATTAATTTTCCACTTTCCTCTATCCTCTGTTATATGTTCATACATCTTCAAGATCTTTTTTGGTTAATAGAAGCCTATTTCTTCATCTTTTCGACGACAATTACTTTGTCTAAATGTCTGGACTAAGTCCAAATTCCTGAAAAAAAACTATCATCTACCTCTAAAACTTATCTACTTTGGACCCTTTTCTACTTTGAAAAATGCCCCAGTCTCTTCAAGGTTAGAGGGGGAAGGTTCTCAAAAGTAAGGGTAGAACTACCCAATAAAAACCATTAATTTTCAAAAAAATAAATTCAAATTGGTTTGAATAATTGGTTTCTAAAAAAATTTAACAACCTTTTGTTTTAATGCATCTTTGTTGCAATTATTTCAAGTTTGAGTTTTGTATTTCAAAAAAAGACGTACATGTTTTATGATATTTGGTATTAATAAATTCATCAATTTTCAAAAGATTAATGACAATTGATCAATTTTATTAGTAGATTGGCTTTTAAAATTTACACTGATCTAATAATTGAAACTAATTTTACAAAAGTAAGCAAACAATTTTGACTTTTTTAGTTCTTGTACTTACCTTTGTGTGATATTAAACTGAGAAGAAAACATCTCTTGGTTCTTAAGATTTACTATTAAAAATTATAGTAATCTACTTTATGATTTGCAAAAATTAATCTACAAATATAAATTTAGAAGTTGCAGTGATTTGTTTGTAAAATTCATTTAAACTTAAAAAGTTTTTGTGGAAAGTGAAATCCCATGTGTAAATATCGTTTTCAAATTTGATTTGAATATTTAAGAAAATCAACAAAAAAGAAATCACTAATCTTTTGCTATAATTTTCCTTGTATTTACTGAGCAAATATTGATCTAAAATGGAATCACCAATTTGTAAATATTTATCAATTTACCCAAGGAAATTAGAAAAAAAAAACCAAAGTAAATATTTTACGATATAAATCATCATTCAAGAAAGATGAGCGATATTAAGGTCGGTTGATTAATGCTTTATAAATAAATCGATTGATTAATATTTGGCGAACGATCGAAATTACGCAAGCCAACCGGTCGGTTGGGTTATAGTGCTAATGAAATCTCAATAAAACTTCTTTGTATTGGATAAATGGCATATTTTTTGCATTAGGTCATTTTGGCCCAGACGCCAAATATCAGGTAGAGCCTCCATTTGGTTCATTTAATCCCAAAAAGTAATTAAGGCCCCAGACCCAACAGTGATTGCATTTGTCACTTGCCGATAAGTTTGCTGTTCGAAATTCCATCCCCCGACAAAAAAAATACGTCATTCCGGTTGCCAATGCACTTGGTATCTTTTTCTTTTTTTCAAATATTTAATATAAATATTAAAGTGTAAGTGAAACCTACACACAACGCATTCCTCGTATTATTTTACTTGGGAGTATCAATGTAATCCATAAATTCTTCCTCACCCCCGGCTCGTCCGGCTTTGGTGTCCAGACAAAGCCATGAAGAGCCGAGAATACAAGAGGATTTAGTGGCCAATGACGTCATTTCCACCGGTGATCAACAAGAATTCGAAGAATGCATATTCCAATTGTATTGTCGGATGATTATCTCAAAAAAGTCTGAAAGCCACGTGACAATCCGAAAAATCATCATCATCAACCTCAAGTGATTTAAAAACTTTCTTTATACATTTACGATTTTTTCGGAATCTTTGAAGTGTCATAGCGTATCTTCAGGTCTCGACGATTTCTAATCTTGAAGTTTTAATAGCACAACATAAATATTGAAAAATTTCCATATAAAATCTCTCAATCTTATTTTTACTTTGAAGCCCAATACAGGCAAAAACTTCCCTCAGAAATAACACCAAGTGAGTCATTGAAGAATTGATTGGCCTAAAAAAAAAAGTAATTAAAAGAAATTTGCTTGGTTTAATTATAAATTGGATAGTTGAATTATAAAAAAAGAAGATGATTAGTCATTGAAAAATAAGAGAATCAAAAAAAAAATTAAGTTTATCTATGAGTTATATATCATAGAAAATAATTGATTTGAAAAGAATGTGATATTTGATAATTGATTTATGTAATTCATATGAATAATTTAATTAAAATTATTTAAAAAATCATTGATTAGAAAATGTTTTTCTCAAAAACTACTTCATTATATTCCAAAATGTTTTGGGAATACAAAAGTACAACTTTTCTATCGAAGGAAAATATTTTTGAAACGAATTTTTACTTTGTTAATTTCATAGAAGGCACAAAAATCTTTTCCAAAAAACCGAATGTTTTGATTTGGATAGTAGACAAATTTTCAAGTCTCATTGGTGTCTGAAATTTTGATTATTTTTTTTTCTTTTACTATACT
Source organism: Sisyra terminalis (assembly GCA_958496175.1). Lineage (NCBI taxonomy): Eukaryota > Metazoa > Arthropoda > Insecta > Neuroptera > Sisyridae > Sisyra > Sisyra terminalis. The sequence goes on from OY292278.1 coordinate 8,135,585, forward strand.
TAATGTACTTTTATATACTGCAATTTGATTTGAGTTTAATGAAATAGATTTTAAGCAACCATGTAAAATATTTTTCTCGAAAATTGATTAATTAAATTGAAAACTATTTTAAGGGTTTTAGGTCGACCGGAAATTCTTATTTTCAATATTAGTCCAAAAAATTAGTAAAAATTCAAACACTTTTAGGTTCTTTAAATATTTAAATATATACTCTTTGCAAAATCATTTATAGAGTTATCAATGTTAATATGCCGCTCCATTTTTATGTGCCATTCGGGGCCATGGATCCCCTGTACCTGCGTTAGTGTTTTCAGAATATACTCCAGGTATGATATCTTCCTTGTCTTAATATGAGTAGTTGTAAATAATTCCAAAACAGCATTTGCTTTCCATAATTCTTCTTCGTTGGTCTGCGTAGCTCTCCAGGGTATTCGGCACAATTTTTTTTATGGAACCATATTAAAAACGTCTCCAGACGATTGATTATAGCGACTTTGAGATCCAAGACCAGCTCCTTAAATCAAGAAATACCAAGTATAACATTGTTCATTTTTCAATTTAGTTTTAAAATAAATTTGCTATACCTCTAAAAATCATTACACGATCGTAGTAATGAAGTATTGGCAGTTAGTGGGTATTGTATTGACCGTTGAAAATACCATTTTTTGTGGTCGCAAGTATGTTACTGATGTAAGAAATAGATAAAAACATTTCCAGATAAAAATGTAAACATTTTATCTAAATTTAGTAAAGAGAATTTGATATATAACTTTAATGGTAACCCGTGGACTTAGGATGCTTTTCCGAAATGGCCTGGAATATCATTTGGGTTGGTTACCCCCGGATTTAAAATGTGCTGATTTTTGGTATCTAAAAAAAGATCACAGATATTTAGTTAAAAGGATTAATTAATATCTTATTAATGGATATCCATTAATTAAACACTAAATAAGTACCTTTTTTTAGTAAAGCTTTCTTTAAACAAGAACCAAAAGTAAAACTAGAATAAAATATTGGTACCACTATTTAGAATAAACTTGTTGGTGACCTTCTGTATATTTTTTTTTTTTGGACGAAACATTAAGAAGTACCTGAAAACAAAATATTATGGAAATCGATAAACCTGTTCTTAAATCGGACTTTAAAATTCAGGTAGACAAATATTAAATTCAAATTTATCAACCTTTGTCTCATAATGATCAATAATGTGAGCAAAACAAGTTAAATTCCAAGCTGGTGTTAAAATTCCGAAGAATTTGCTACCTGTTCTCAACGGGTGGTATGAAATAATACAATAAAAGCTTGAAGACCAAAATCCGAACGAGAAAAAGGTTCAAAGGTTCAAAATTTATCGAATCGGAAAGAGGTGTTAATGTATTTATAATTGACAACAAATAATAAATACCTGAAACTGGTTCCAAATTCCTGAACTACATATTATTACCTGCTATTCTCTCGTCCATATTTTGGACTTTAAGCTTTTACTATGTTATTTCATATCAACAATTGAAAGTACGATATTTTCCATTCCAAACTAGCTAACGAGTAAACTGGTTTTGCCCTTAACGTATGCAATCCATACACACAAAAGTCATAACAAAAATGAAAAGTATTTCAATATTCATATTATTCCTTACAGGCTGATGCACGCAAATTTGGATTAACAATAATTTAAATTAGAATTATATACATTAACACCCTAAAATCTTTCCATTTCAATCTTTCCATACTTGGACACTTTAATTTTATATAAATGTTTTTTTTTTCGTGTAGGGGTAGGAAATTCAAATCGAAACTGATACCCCTGATACCTATTCAATTTCATTCAAATTTCAACGATAATGTTTCGAATTTAACGGTCTTTGATTATTAAATTTGAAATTTCGTTTGTTGACGATTTGTATGTGTTAACTCGTATAAACTTTGCCACCCCATTTCACCCTGTTAGGGGTGAAATTTTTATGAATCCATCCTTATCGGATACTTATATCATATGAGAAATGTACTTTCCATATTTCACGACTCCACGACCAGCAGTTTTGGCTGTAATTTGCTCCTCATTCATTACATCAAGCCGAACGATTTTATATATGACTTGTTTATTTTGAAAGTGGCGTAAGTCCATTTCAAGGACGGTCTTTATGATGATTCTTCTTCTTGTAACTAGAACAAAGTATGTTAATTATTTAACTGCTAAGTTTTCAGAAATTACTGATTTTATTTCAGTTGTTAACAAAAACGCCAATTATTCCCCTTCCTTAATATCTTATGATCCTATGGTTAAAAATGATAACATTAACTCACATTTAACTCACTTTCAAAATAAACGATTCATATATAGATTTTGGAAGTTTCAGATCACTATCTCCATTAGTTTTGGAGAAAAAAAAAATAATAAGTGAAAAAAACAACTCTTGGAAATCATTTAACCGATTGATCTAAAATTTAAAAAAAAATAGAGCTTGATCATGTTTTTTACAAAAACCAACTACTATATTACCCATATAAGATCAATAAAACAATTATATTTTTTTTTATCCGTAATACAATTTTGGTAGTGCAGTAAAAATATTTTTTTTAAAGATTAACACCTTATCTTTATAACGATTGAATTATTTATAAATTTTTAAAAGGGTCTTACGTGGAGAAAAAAATTTAAATACTAACCACTTCCGCGCTTATTGTCCAATTCCTGTGTAATTGGAATTTAATAAACATTGTTTTGACTGTGGGAGTGGTTTACAAAAAATTTCAAATTTTCAATAATCAAAACAAATGAACGTCCTCAAATCGCCCAATTCCATTGGCTAAATAACCCATGGCATTGAAGCGTATGTGCTGTCATCAGTTATCAGTGCTCATAATTGTTCAACGAATTTACGCATATAAACTAAAGATTTGCCCACAAGAAAAATAAATATTAAATAGAAAATCTTATCAAAATTATCAATTTTCTAATATATTTGTTTTGTTTGCAGGTAAATTTCAACAAATCGTCGCTAAATTCGATTGTCCATGAAAGTTTCTGCCAACAATGAAAATTCAAAACTAATGGTAACTATTCATTATTGATATTTGAAAAATGAAATTGATATTTAATGGTTTTGAGGGAGCAAAAGTATGCGAAGACGATCCACGAAAAGAAGACGAGAGATGCAGAGCAAATTTATTTATTTATTTACAATTCATAAATATCTGCATAAATATTAATAATTTATCCTTGACGAACTCACGAATTCGTTATGGCGACTGACTAATGATCGCAAAATAGAGACTCTTGAATTTTTCCAAACGTAAATTGCCATAAATTCTACACTTCTAATATATTCGTTAAACATTTATGACGTATGCACTTTCATGGTAAATTGATGACTTCATACAAACATCACACTCATTTCAAACCTCATGCGTTTTTAATTAAAATGTTTATTAATGCCAATTTGCATCAATTTTTTCCGAACGTAAACTAAACAGAGAAATAAGTAAGAGTTAAATGATAGATTTAAAACGCCATTGGCTTATTTGCATAATTTATACCGTTATTGCATACGATAACATAAATATTAGGTATTAAAAATGGAATTACAAAATTTTATCGATAAAATCTTTGAGGTTTTTTGAAAAGTAAAATTTTGTAATTCCAAAAATTTCCCTTTCAATGGCAAAATTTGCCACTTTCTTGCATTGGCTTTCCTTAGAGTGTTCGATGAATTTTTGGAATTTGACCAGATTTTTCTTCAGTACTCTTCCATTGAAGTATTTTAGTGAAAAATAAGGGTGAGAATTTCCAATTTTTCTTGCTTAATGTTTCCGGAAGTCTAAAAGTTGTTTTTCTTTTAGGTGCTCGAAGTTTAAACGTTTTGTTAAGATGTTGAACCCTGAATTCCTATTTCTTCCAGAAGTTCAGCAAAAGTTGGTTTTACTGGTCATGCAACTTCCCATTGCCTTTTCTTTCATGATTTTTGCTGGTGGCTTCCAAAATCTTAACTTTTATAAACCTAAACAACTAAATTCATGTTGCAAAATGTAATAATTAAATCCTTTAATTCTATGTATAAAAATCTATAGAAAATATTTTAGAACTGAAATTTCAAAGCGATAGATTGCTTTCGGCATTTGACTCAAACCAAGATTTATGTGTTCCTCTAAAAATTTATCACTCTAGAATGTCAAAGTCACAATGCTATCGAAAATCTTTAAGAAAAAATTTTCATTCACCAAAGATATTTTGATTGGGCGCCCACTAATAAAACAAATAGTAACCAGTCGATGCCAAATGATCATTTAATATCTCAAATAACTTCCATTGACTTTATTTTTCTTTATTGTCCAACAACTTTCCATAAACAGTTCGTTTTAATTGTGGCATATAAATCAACCACTAGTTATTGCCGCACCAATAAAATTTTACCATTTCAATCATAGATATGCGGGAAGTAATTTCCCTGATAAGTTCCTGCGACCGAAAAAAAAAAACCATCACTGACATAGGTAATCGTTAGTTGCAGAATTTCTTGGCCGACAAGTACTATTGAATTTCCAAAGTGGCAATTTTAGTCTATTGATTGTTGGTAATGGCATATGGGGAGAATTTATCAGTCGAATGCGACCTTTGTTTTAATGGCGTTGTTGTTTCACAATAATTACCTCGCTATCAGCAAAATACCATTGTTACCATACCGTTGGTGGCGATGTGGGCCGTGTAAATGAGACAACGAGGAAATATTTCGACTTTTATTGTAATTTTAAGTAATGAAAAACCAGAATACATATATAAAAGTAAAACAATTTGTTGAAAAAAAAATCAATGACAAAATGCAGTTGATTGATGCCAGGAAAGAAAAGAATTACCTGTATGAATATGAAGTAAAAATTGGATTAACTCGTGGCTTTGGCCACTTTGGCATTGAAAATAAAAATTGCAAAATTCCAAAGATAAAATTTTAATTTTTTTATACTTAACAAGAAAAGTTGTTTTTTTTCCTTGAAAATAAAAAAAAAATCACTAGTAAAAATGCATTGGCTTGTTTTTACTGAAAAATATGAATTTTTTTCGAATCAAAAATAATTAGTTATTGAAAATTTAGAAATTTGCAAATTTTTCGGTAGTATCGAGGATCAGAACCATTATGGTCTAATTTATTCGTGAAAATTCAAACCAAGTCCATAGCGAAAACAATAAAATTAGTTTATATCCCTTTTAGGAACGTCATTATCTGGTAACATATTTTCTACTTTTTTTCTGCTTTAATTCGCCAATAAATTGGACCAAAATGTTTCTAATCCATGCTGCCGTGCTTGATCTTTGGGAAGACTAAATTTTCAACATATTTGGCGAGTAGACGGTTGCTCTAAATGTTTGAATAAATTGGTACTAAAATTTGATATTTTCACCGACAAAAAAGTATTTAAAAATTTCAACGTTCGAGTAATATTTATATTGCTTACAACGATTTAAAAATTAAATGGTAATGATCCCGAAACATTTTCGGGCAATAATTTTTTAATATTATCCACTTAAATTATTTCAAAAATTGATTTATTTAAATCAACAATTTGTTGAAAAAAGCAATGACAAAATGCAGTTTATTGATGCCAGGAAAGAAAATAATTACCTGTATGAATATGAAGTAAAAATTTGATTAACTCGTGGCTTTGGCATTGATAATAAAAATTCCAAAGATATTAAATTATAATAAGTTCAAAGTTATGGTAGATGATATATATGAGTTGGGTTTGCTGAAATTTAATAAATTATTGTAAAAACTTTTTATTTTTCCGATTAAGTTTTTCTGTTAAATGCATACGATTCAAATCTCATAAAGTTGGTCATTAATTTTCATTGTAGAAGTATTGTTGCTAATCACAATAAGAGGCCGTTCATAAAATACGTCACACTAAAATAAGCTTTTTCTGACCCCCTCCCCCCATTGTCACGCTGTGTCACACTTTCTGTGACCCTCCTAGAAATATTTCGTCACAAAACTAAGACCCCCCCCTGAATATGATAATTTTCAATTAAAAGTGCACAAATTTCTATATATTTAATATTTATTAAATACGAAATGAATGACTTTGTATCATGATAAAAATTGGAAAAAAAAGGCGAAAGAAATATTAATTTAAAATATTTTGACAAACGTCACGTAACCGAAGACCCCCCCCCCCACCTGTCACATCTTGTTACAATCAGCAAGACGTATTTTATGAACGGCCCCTTAAAAAGAAATATTGTTTTATTTTTCGATGTATATAAAAAAAATTCACTAAGAAAAATACATTGCCTCTTTCTTTTTAATGAAAGATTTGAATTTATTTTGAATCAAAAATTATAAGCAATTGAAAATTTGAGAAATTTGAAAAATTTTCGATATCGTGGATCACGCATGTCAGCGAAGATCAAAACCATTACGGCCTAATTTATTTGCAAAAATTCAATCCAAGTCCACAGCAAATACAATTGAATTGGTTCATGTCTCTTTTAGGGACGTCAGTATCTGGTAACATGGGTAACATTATATTTTCTACATTTTTCCTGCTTTAATTCGCCAATAAATTGGGTCAAAATGGTTTTAGTCCATGCTGACGTGCTTGATTATTGGGAGTACTAAATTTTCAACATATTTGGTTTGTAGACGGTTGCTGGAAAAGTTTTAATAATTGAACATCCCTGACAACCAATTTTTAATTTCATTAGTACTAAAATTTGATATTTGCACCGGCAAAAAAGTATTTAAAAATTTCAACGTTTGAGCAATATTTGACTCGTTTATTTTGAAAGTGGTGTAAGTCCATTTCAAGGACGATCTATATGGTGATTCTTCTTCTTGTAACTAGAACAAAGTCTGTAAATTATTTAACTGCTAAGTTTTCAGAAATAATTGATTTCATTTTAGTTGTTAACAAAAACGCCAATTATTTCCTCCTCCTTAGTATCTCATGTTTCTATGGTTAAAAATGATAACACTATAGGGATTGTTCTTGAAATGGACTTAACTCACTTTCAAAATAAACGGTTCATTTATATTGTTTATAGCGATTTAAAAATTAAATGATAATGATTCGAAAACATTTTCGGGCAATAATTTTTTAATACTATCCACGTAAATCATCTCAAAAATTGATTTTAAAAATGAAGCAATGTCTATTGACACCATGTATTAATGGTATGGAAAATTTAATTTCGGTCGTAGATCGCTCATAGTCGAATTTTTTAAGGATCGTCCAAAAATCGGCTGTTGTTCCAAAAAGCACTAATGCTGTTAGTAAGTTAATAAAAGAAGGCAGTTTAAGTATCGTTAAATTAGAACCTTTTCAAGTTTTAGATCAAATTACTTCAAAAATTGATCGATCAATCTTCGTATTTGGATTCCCAACCTTCACTTTTAAGGTTTTGCGACTCAAACTGGCAACTTTGGACCCAAAGAAATTCGATACAAATCGATAAGATCTACCAGTAATTTTCCGATTTATTGAACAAACAAAAACAAGTTTTTCTTTATATCGCCTACAAAATAAAGAAAAATAAATCATTGACATCGATAAATCAATCAGTGATCTAATAATAAGTCTTAACACCTGACCACTGATTGATTTTCTCGCCATTCGTTCCACTCAAATGTCGATTATGACGAAAAAGGTGCAAAGCGAAAACGTATCATTACGCCGTGCAATTTATTTGCATTTGGCACGGAAAGTTTTTCCCTTCGCGAGACAAGATTGATAGAATATCGATAAAATGAGTTTCGTTCGGTTTGACTATGTTTAGAATAAATTAGATTTGCATGCTCTGTTTCGTAAGCGATATTAACGTAAGCTTAACTTTGCGGGCTTGGAATGTCATGTAACACATTTAAGTCCAGGTATACACATTGGTTACCGAGCAAATCTCTTAAGCCTATTTGTCGTTGGTGACACGAAACGGAAAATTGCCAACGTTCGTGGAAAACGGTGACGGTATGACAGTATCACACCCACCGGGCAAAAGCGTCAATCGAAAATGAGTGAAATAGTAAGTGGAAGAACTTGTAAAACCAGTAGCCCAAAGATTGGTTTCTCATTTAAATAACTCACGAACGGTTATAAATTATCGACGATGGCAGAAGATGCAAAAATGTTTTGACTTTCCCATAGCAATTTCACCAACAAAACGAGTATTTTCATTGGTAAAATGGCAAAAAGAAAGTTTATATACTTTCCCAAAAAAGTCTAAGCAAAAATTTTTCTGCTTATGTTTACCAAACAATATTCTGTTAAAACTATTAGTCCGATATAAATTATATGAAAGTGTTTCTAATAACGTCATCTACACTATTTTCATATTTTTATTGCATTTTCACGCTAGGTTGGAATGTAACAAGCTTTTGGTACTCAAGGTTATTACCTGATTTTAACCCTCAAAAGATGTGTTAATTGGATTTTCACACTTAATTGGAATATGACCGGTCTTATGCATTTTGATATCCAAATTTGAAGCTGTGATGATGATAAATCATTCACACGTATGAGTTTACAGTATTTGTCTACCTTTGCTGAAATAAATGCATGCATATTTCTTACGTTTGCCTATTATTATTATTATGACAATTAAAATGCATTTAAAAGGAAGATATTTTTTTGAAGTTATTCAATGTTACTTAAAATAATGTAATAAAAGTCGATGGATACATTCTATTGCATTATATTTTTCTATATTTGAGTTTAAAATCAGTTTCAATACAAAGATATAAATGGGTGAATAAAATATACCTTCACTATTGTAAAAATATAATTCTTAGAACATCGCTATTTAAGATTGTTTATACATATCTATACATGATATTATATAGCGACAATCTACTTTTATATGGTAAAGGTTTTTGATAAGTATTTTTCAAGCATGTGGCCCAATCTATTAATTCAGTTAAACGGTTAATTCATATTTTATGTAAAATTCATTTTGTATAAGTAACCAAATGTATAAACGTATAATGTCTATAAGACTGGGCCCAAAAAAATCGACTATTTTTTTTTGAAACGTATATCGAAAATATTGTTCAAGGTGACAAAAAGAAAATATCGGTAAGGTTTTATTAATATTACTAATAATATTATTATTAATAGTAGAAGGTTAGGTTAATATTGTTATTAAGAGGTCTATCATCTTTAATTTCGATTTTTTATTTGTACTTTCATTTTTATTCATCAATGGTGTCAAACTATCAAGATAAAAAAATTTATCTGCACATATATTTATAGAAAATTAAATTTCCTACAAAAAACGTCTCTGTAAAATTTTTTTCCAGATACTTCGTTTCCGAATAATTAAGCTATAAACATTGATATAATTTTTAGATTTATTTTCTTTATTTTGGAATTTTAAAATTAACGAAAAAATAAATATATAGAAATGAACAATATTGATTCCTGAAAGAAATTTAAGGTTCTAGAAAAAAGGTCTCTTAATGTTTTTACATAAAATCACTCTTTCAAAATTGGTTCAACAACGAAAAAAAACATTAATTTAATTTTTCTTTCAACTTTAATTGTGAATAACTTTTGAAAAAAGTGATTTTCTATAAAAACGTTAAGAAACCTTTTTTATAGAGCATTAAATTGCCTTCAAGAATCTATACTGTTCATTTCTACATATTTATTTGTTCGTTATTTACAAAATTCCAAAATAAAGAAGATAAATCTAAAAATTATATAATCGTTTAAAGCTTGATTATTCGGAAACGGCGTGTCTGGCAAAAATTTTCAAAGAAACATTTTTTGTAGGGAATTTAATTTTCTATTAACATATGTGCCGTTGAATTTTTTTACTTTGATAGTTTGACACCATTGACACAAAAATGAAAGCACAAATAAAAGGTCGAAATTAAAGATGATAGAGTTCTTAATATTAATACTAAGGGCTCAAACCTTCCCGATATTTTTTTTGTTACCTTGAACAATATTTTCGATATACTTGAAAAAAAATAGTCGATTTTTTTGGCCCAGTCTAATAGACAATATTTTACTATATTTCGTAAAATATTTTAAGATACAAAGAAAATAGGAATCAAAACTCAATATTCTTAACAACATTCTTAACTTACAATATTCTTAACACAAATTTTTCTCTCTACTTTGTAATATTCAGAGAGCAGACGCCCTCGCTTGTCAAGGGTCTGGAGCACTTTTTATTGGTTCACTTCCTGGGCTTGGTGTCATAAAATAGAAAAAACAAATACCATAAAAATCTCTGTTTAATATGAAAGAACACCACTGGACAAAGGTTCAGTTATGGGGAAAGATAGGATACTACAAGCAATGGGGACATTGAAAAACTATCCCTGAACCTTACTACTGAAATACTTAATCCTAAAAGAAACTAAATCCGGGTAGTAAGGCGTCTAATAATCGGCCACTACATATAGAAGTAACACCTACGACCTGCATACAATTGGGTACATGTAGGTGATTGATTATATAGATTAAGCCAGGCACTGGAAGAAACCACTTCTTGGGAATTCAGTGTTCTAAATTCCCCGTCTAAATGGATTCATAAGGAACTTGGGATAACAAATGCTGAAACTGAAATAGTCGAAAAATACCTTGTACCCCGGTTACTGAGGTTTACTTAGCTACTCGGTTTCTACTTGGTGATAAAATAGGGTCCCAAGAAACAGAATAAGCCTTGCTAAGACTGCAGTACTGAGGCACAATCAACCTTATCCAGGTAACTTTCAGGGTTCCTTATTTTTCTTCAAAGATCATTACTTGTAGATAATTTTTTGGGATTTATGGTAATTTCTTTATTGATTGATCCAGAGAAAATGTTTAATTTTCTTATGTTGTTCTCCCTTTTTTTTTTGAGACCGGAGGTCGGCATAGTTCTAGTATTTATACAGTAAAAGTAAGAATTGGGTCTGAGTGGGAAAAGGAGTGCTTTTTGGTGCTTTCTTGCATCTGTTTGGTTTTTGGAACTTCGAGAACTACTGGCTACAAGTTTTGTGTCCCTTTTTTTTGATATCTAACGAAAACAACTCCAGGAAAACAATATTTTAACATACTGAGACAAAAGTTTTAGAACCACTGATGAATGGCTCGATATGTGTCCTATTTTCTCAAACGCTACGTCCCATTTAAAATATGTAGATACACTTTGCACACACACATACTCTGCCATATATAATATGTGCATCTAAATATAGAATCGTTACGCTTATAATAAACAACGTATGCCACTCTGGATTGTAAATCACGACAGAGTAACGACGATACAAAAAAGAGAGATGCAAAAAACACCACCAATGTTGAACGTTTGCAAGTCCCAACGTCGAGTGATCAAGTTGATTAAAAGAATTTGCAAAAAATTCGCGTGAAGCAAAATCCGTGGCAGAAGACATACAAGAGACAGGTGGTGGCAATGTTGCACACTTTTTTCAACGAACCCACAAACCTAAAGACTGACGACGACGACGATGATGATGATGATGATAATAATGATGATGATGATGATGATGATGGGTAATCGAAATGTAAACGAGTTGCAAGTCTTTGGCATGGTAATGTGTGAGATGCATATTAAACAAATGAAACAAATGGCGGCCGTGAATTTTATTCAAAGAAAATTAAAAGAGAACAAGTGGAACGCATGCGGAATTACGCATAATTAACGACACCTGAGAGATTTTTCCCATTGAAAGACCAAAGACCCAAAACCCAATTCTACTTTTCCAACAAATTGTGCATACGTTTGGTAAATATTTAGATTTTTGTGTTTGTTTTCTGAAGGCGAAAGATTTTATGTCGCCAATCAGTTGCCAAGTGGTCTCTAAATAATTGAATGATTAAGGATGATTTTACCAATCTTATTTGGTACTTAGATGACCGCATTATGGTACGGTACCCCAAAAACCCTACGATCATAAAGTGATAGTCACAATATCTTACTAACGATAACGAAGGAATAATTATTGACTAAGATTAATAAGAAAATTACGTCTATCAAGGAGGAATCTAGTAAAAAATAAACAAAAACTCAAATTGGGTATTAAAAGAAATATGGGGAAAAAATCGTAATAAAAAATTATAGAAATGCAACAGTTACCAAAGAAATAAGAAATGGGATTAATCCCATTAAAGAAATGGGATCGAAAAAATTTGATGGTTTCCTATAATTCCTTTTATCTACTTCAACCAGCAGTGGATTTGCTGCCATTAGGTTTGCAGCCCCTACTGACCTCTGAATTTCGCAATAATATTAATTATTTTAGGCTGTTCGGAAATTGATTTCGTTTTTTTTTTTTTGTGAAAATGATAGACAATTTTCGTAAAGTGAATAAATATTTTATTAAATTATAAATTAACCATTCTGGTTCAATACCTTTTGCCATCTTTCTGGCAGTTTGCATGATTTTTTCCTCTTTTTTGGTCAAAAATTGATCCTGAGGAATTTTTGACTTCCTCATTTGAAGTAAAAGTTTTACCGTCTAAAAGATTTTGTAGTGACTGGAACAAATAATAAGTCAAAGGTGCTTGAATTATAAAATATGATGCATAATTTATTCTATTGAAGCTGGGGGCCTAACTTCACTCCATAATAATATAGGGAACCCACACATTGAGCTTCAAGGTTAAACTTAGGCTTTTTAAGTGACCATAATCAATTTAATTTGATAAATTTTACCTCTTGTGCTGTTATTCACCAATTTGCATCAACTAATGATTTCATTGAGCCTTTATCAGCTTAAACCGGTCTTCCAGACCGTGGTGCATCTTGGGCATTCAATTGTCGAAATGAAATTTTACAATCCAGTTTTGGCACTGGGGTGCTGTCATTTTTTTCTGGATTGAACAGAATTATACCTTTTCTATAGCGAAAAAGTAAATTATGAGGAAAATTCTGGATTCTTCTCTCCATATTTAAATGGATACGAACCAAAAACTACTGCGAAGAATCAATTAAACTTTTTCACATATAAGCCTCCCTATATAAGCTCTTAAAATATACAATAATTATACGACTTAAGTGTAAGAAGGGTGCGAAAAAATAGCTAGAAAAAAAAACGAAGTTACTTTCCGAATAACCCAATATTTATTCTATCAATGGTTTCGCAATTTGTGTTCTATTGCCGTTATTACATCAACTTCTCCTGAGCTTAGCAAATTTTCAGGCTAAATTTGCCGCCTTCTTAAATTTGCCGCAGGTTTAAACCTACTCAGCTTGCTGGTAAATCTTTTATTGACTTCAATTTACTGAAATTTCCTGTAGATTTTCGTAAAATCGAATACAGGAAAGTCGACAGGCTTTTGGGCACTTCGTACCACTTGGGTACCCTGAAATTTCAGTAGTGATTGATGGAAAACAAAAAAAAATTGTTGTTTAGTAAATTTTGAGAACCAAATTTGTTTCTGTATATATAAATGGAATTATTTGTTCAATATTTCATGGCAGAACAGAAAAAGACGCAGACAATGATTGCGTAGTCTTTTAGGCCTGTTGCAGGCCTTTTTTCTACGTCGATTGTGCCTATTTACATCACAGAAACTTTTCGTTTTTGTTTGAAGATTTGCCATCAACATGAAATTGTCGAATCGCGTGCAAAAAGTCGTTATAAAAGTGAATTCGAATAAAAAAGTAATTATCTTCATTTGTAACATGAATTTGGTTGAAAACTTTTTTACATTTCTTCAAATGAAATTAAAATTTCTTCAGTTGAGACAAAGAATTTTTTTCTGAACAATCAATTTTCTTAATTTCCCAGAAATTGACGAGCAAAAAAAAACTGCAAAAAATAAAACGCCAAATTATATTGCAAGAATCAAAATTAAATTCTTTTTTGAGAAATTCCAACAAATAGTTAAATTTAAGTGCTCAATAAATATGCCAATATTGAAAAATTCAACTTCCACAATTGTCGGAAAAGTGGCACGTTTGTCACAACATATTTTCACGCTTGGCTGCCAATTTTCCCGAACAAACACTTGTGACAATAATACATTCGAAAAAATGTTCCAATTGGCACTAAAAGCTGCCCATTTTTATGGCAATTTTGCCAAGAAATTGTCGAACGAAAAGTTTTCGTTTCAAATAGAAAAACAACGATTACCTACAACAAATTGATTTAATCACTGAGTTACAAACTTGACGCCAATATCTAATTATCTTTGGCAGCGAATAATTTGAAGCTTGATAGTAAACATCCGAAAAATGAGTCTAAAACGGGACGCCAAATAATCTTTAAGAAAAATACAATTTTTTTTTCCTAAGATCATTTAATTTGCTCAAAAGTATGTTATTTTAAAACTCCAATATTCTACTTTGAATTCACAACCAATTAAAACTCCAATTCATTTCTTATCTAATTCAACAAAAACAATTTTCTTTCATTTCTTTCCTCGTCAAATTACCAACCTTGACTCGAAAGTAAATTTTAATTACCGCCAATTTCTAATTAGGAAACTTCTTTTTAAACTAATTAAAACCACAACTATTATTCAATTATCAACAAATAACCAACAGAAATATTGCACTAAATTGAAGTAAAAAAAAAAACATTTTTTTTTTGTAAATTATGAATTATTTTTCAAGTCGACTGCATTTTAGCGCGTCACACTTGGTTGATATAGACAGTGCATTTCATTGTGGTAGTCTGCATAAATTTTGTGTCTAAAAACACACTTACATATAATATGTGTGGGAATTTTTTCAAATGCTAGTGCATTAAAATGCACCAGCTACATAAATATATATATAATAAGAATAATGAGGAAAAAATGTTCCATGAGAAGAACCAGAATCGGAGTGCCGTTGACGTGAATCGACCGACAAAAACAGGATGTTTCATAATTCAATCGAATAGCTTTTTGAGAAAAAAAAGAAATGAAAGAAAACCCGACAGGAGAATCACAGATGCAACTTTGAAATCCCGTACGTTCAATTACACATGAATTATATCAGTCAACATTGTTGGGAAATTGGACTTCATCATTGAGTGCTAGTTAAGGAAGAAATTATCTGCATTGCTCGAATTGTTGGCATTCGCTGGAAATTGGCCGGAAAAAATTGACTATTAAAAACGAGCGGTTCGGAATTCGATTCCCTGGCAATTAGGCCAACGGTAATTTGGGTCATTATTATGAATTTTTTTCCCATGTGAATCCCTAGGATGAAGTTTGGAGAGCCTCAATAATGCAGCCTTAGACTTATTATGAATTTTATTTGATTAATACCTTTCGAAAAACGTGGACTTATTAACAGTAACGTAGTAGGTACTGAGGAGGCCATGGCTCTGGGCGGCACATCAAAATAGGGCGGCATATTGACATTAATAATTCCATAAAGTATAATAAAATTTTTTAATCAAATCTATGTTTATTATTCATTTTTGTCAATAATTTTTCTTAAATAAGAGCACACAATATGTAATATTTTGCTGTACCCATTAGAGTTTAAACTTAATTCAATGTTTTTTGACTTAAAATTTGCACTCTTCAGACCCTTTTCTCCTTGGTTCTTCAATCGTAAATCTGGCCAAAAGTCAATAAAATATTAAAAGTCCAGTTTTCCATTTTCTTTCTATTGTAGGACATCCACTTTTAAGATTACCTGCATCGGATTCTGGAAGTAGGTACTACATCGTTTCGTCATTAATCCAAAAGATCATTCTTGAGGACATCCACTGTAAATTTTCATTGGATTCCAGTGCTTTTTAATCCTTTAGAAAACGGATATCTTTCCTTAATCAATTTGGAACTTGAGGCCTAAGGAATGGCATCACCCCAAAGAAATTGTAGATTTTGTGCGTTTTTAAAGGTTTAAACGGTTAAGCTTGGTATCCCAAGGTTCTAAATTTGAAACTCTTCCATATATTCCAACACTCCACCAATTTTCGATCCCAAAATCATTGGAAAACTATACTTATTTCTACGGCCAAATTTTGCGTACATGTTTTATCTTTTAAAATTACCTGCATTGCATTCTAGAATAAAATAGATAATAGATCATTAGATCAATAGATATTTCTGTTCCTTCTGAAAGCCCTTTTTCCTTCAATCCAATCCTGGATTATGAGCTGAAGTAGCTCAAGCTGAAGTAACAATTGTCACCAAAATAGGTCTTAAGAATGAAAGCTCTTTGAAGTTCTGTTTTTCCATTGAATGGCCTACACTACGACCAACTTTATCGTTTATGATTATCTGCGCTCAATTCTTGACATACTATGACATTTCATCATTAATTCAATCGATCATTTTTCTGGTTTTCAACCGGATAGTCGGTAATGACTCTGATAGTTGAAGCAACTCTAAATAACGAAGAAAAAAATATTCTTCTGGTTTTCCTTCAAAGTTTAAGAATGGCAATTATTAAGACTATTTAAATAGCTAATGTCGCAACACGGAAGAGTAGTCTCGTGTTTTCCGAATTATCCACCAAAGTTGGCTTGCCAGAATGTCCTTTTTCTTCCCAAAGCTCTTCTTCCTCCAATAAGACCCTTAATGAGTTGGAGTAGCTGATATTTCTTATTATGGAAATACAGAAACTTTCTCTTCTAAATAGAAATCATAAGAATTTTTCTTTCTTAATAATTTTAGTCTATGTCTATGTCGGACTTGTTCTTGGTAATAATCCTTCGAAATATCAAGAATTTGGTCTTCTAATTTATTTTTAAATCGTGCTAGTAACTTGCAAGGTTAAAGTTATCCAAAAATACTTGAAGTTCTTCTGCGGTAGTATCCATGAAGACAATGTCATCTGCATATCGGAGTTTAAGCCCCCAGCAACTTCATTCGATCATATTTGCTATAAAATAAATTCGTCAGGAGTTCCTACAAAACTGAAGGATCTTCGAGCCAAAAAGTTACATAGGACTTAAAAGATAAATTTATCATTTTTGCTAGTTTATTCTTATTAAAAAAAAAGGCATTTTAAATATTCAAAAAAATCATTAGAAGGCATTAGAAGCCATTCAAAGATATAAAAGACATTTTAAATGCAATGATTTCTAAATACCTCTAAATTCCTTTTTTTAATATGGACACCAAATGGTTTTAATCCTAAAGATGTGAAAATATTTCCCTAGAGACAGAGTTCTGTTTACCGAAAATAAAGTTAAAGAGATAAAAGATTTAATATTCATTATTGTTATAAACGATTTAATGGTTTAATTTTGAATCTTGAAGAATCCTTTTTCCTTTATTCAATAGCTTAAAATCAAATATTTTAATGGTAACATCAATTTTTTCTTGCAGTAATACAAGTGATGTTCATTAAATTCGTCTTGGTAGACAATCTTCAGTAGCCAATAATGTACTCAGTGACCTACTTAATTATATTTCGTATTTTGCATTAGTGACCCACTATTTTGGATTTATATTAAAATACTTGTTTAAACACTAAACACGAACTAGAGCATTAGATAATTTCTTCTCTCCTCCTCCTCCACTCTTCTATTTGCCATTATTTTTCACGTGAAATGATTTTTTTTCACCGTAGAAAAGATTTTCTCAACTGTGAACTTGTTAATGAGTCTTTTATCTTTTTATTTTGGTTGTCGTTTAGTGATCGATTGACGAGTTGAACTTGGATTTTTTCCATGGGGAATTCTAACGGGATGATTAGCGACCAGGATGTGCAATTTTTCAAAATGCCAACATCATTAATCAGGCATCCAACATGAAAATTTTCAAGTCACCGATTGATATATTAATTTTTCATATTTTTTTTCCTTTTTTTTTTGTTGTTGACGAACCGAAGAAGCTGTTTCAGCAAAATTTATATACATTTTTGTTACAAAAAACTTTGTTCATTGTATTTAAAATACAATGTTAAAATTCCTCGAGTTTGAATGGATCAGCGTTTTAATGGATCAGCATTTATTTATTATTTTTTTTTTAAATAAAATATAAAACAACAAACGTTTCTCCTTCCCCATTACTTCCGTGGATTTTGTCAGCCCGGGAATTTATGGCCTTTTATTACATCAAAATAAAAAGATTGAGACACGTGAATAATTGAGTCGATTTCAATTTGTTTCCAAATTTTTTTTTTTGAATTTGACTGATTTACGACTTAGTTTGGCCCATCTATTTCTACAATGTTATGCCACTATTTATTTACGTTGACTATAGTCAAGATTAGATAGGAAAATATGCAGAGGTGGCATATAAATTTTTACCAATTTTTTTGTAAATTTACTTTTTAAAGTTTCCACTATTTAATATGAAGATCTAGAAGCATAAAAGCCGATTACTTAGCTTATAAGACATCTAAAAATGATTAATTGCTCCATTAATTTTTTCTTTTTGGGTTGCACATAGATCTAGAGAAGGACCTAGTCTGAATCGGAATAGAAATCGATAAAACTATTCAACAAAAATATTGTACTAAACGTTTGAATATTCAAGTTCAAAATTCAATCCCCCTCCCCCTTCTTGAATTTTTTTTTCAGAGGAAAAACAAAAGTTAATGTTGGGCTTAAAAGGTTTATAAATTATGCACTTACTTGTGTTGTCTTTTAAGGAATTCCATTTCTAGTAACCTTCCCTATTGCATCAAATATTTGAGTACCTAACTCTAAATATAAAAATATACCCCCCCCTCTTTTAAAAATTATTGTGTTGAATGATAAATAACTAATGTAGGATTTGGAAAACCTGTACAAAGTATAAATTTTCTTGGGTGTTCCTTTAAATAATTGCATTTCCTGTAACTATCCCTGCAAAATAATTGCTCCATTTAGATGCATTTCTACTGTATTTTTTATTTATCTTCCAATATCTTTGATGGATTGGCCATTATTAATGTATAATCTTATGATAATTCCAATATTAGTTTCAAGTTTTCAATTTCTAAAAAAGAATTATCTTTATTACCAGTTTAAGTTAAATTAACCCTTATTAATGATGATTCAATTATTAAACAGCAGTATTGCATTAAAAATTGAGTATTAAAGTCAAAAATGAAATCCTCCTCCCCCTTTTTAAAGTCAGGTTTCCAAGGGAAAAATAATTTAGTTAATGTTTAATTTAAAAAGTTTACAAATTTGAGTTTTCCTTTAAAGAATTTGCACTTCTGGCATCCACCTCAAGTGCATCAAAAGTTTGAGTATCCAACACCAAAACTGAAATCTCCCCCCCCCCCCCCCTTTAGTAAATTATTTTGTTGAAAGAGTTAAAAGAGAAATAAGACTTTTAACATGTGATTTAAAAAACTTATACAAAGTATAGCTTTATTTGAGAGACCCTTTAAACAATTGCATTTTCTGCAACCACCCCCGCAAGACCATTCCTTAATTATGATGTATTCCGCATTTCCACGGTTATCTATCAATTACTTTTGTAAATTACTTAGTCATTAATTTTTAATAATTTTTTACTGAAATCCAAAACACTTTTAAGTTTTCAATTTCATAAAAAGAATTATATTTTTTCACTAGTTTACGTAAAATCAACCCTTATTTTTGATGATATAACTATTCTTTAGGATTTCCTTAGTAAATTGCAAGATTTATTGTACCCTGCTACCCTTAAATAAAATAAGATTCAATTGAAAAAAAAATATTTTTCTGGCTGAAAAAAAATTATAATTTTAAGCTTAAAACTTCAAAACCTAATTTAATTCAAAAAAAGAATTATCTTTTTTTACTAGTTTATGTAAAATTAACCCTTATTTTTGATGATATAACTATTGTTTAGGATTTCCTTGGTAAATTGCAAGCTTTATTGTACCCTGCTACCCTTAAATAAAATAAGAATCAAGTGAAAAAAAAGATTTCTCGGGCTGAAAAAAAATTATAATTTTAAGCTTAAAACCTCAAAACCTAATTTAATTTAATTTAATTTAAAATTTAATTTCTCAACAGCTTCTACTAGAGGATGAATCGAAAATGTTTTAATCATTACTTTTGTTTCATCAACGAAAGCTCAATTTCTTTTCATATTTTTTCCGTCAAAAATCAAAGATTTTCTTTGAAACTTTCATCCCTTGTTTGATGATTTTAAGGGAGGAATTTTCTGAAATTTTTTCTTAGGGGTAATTTTAGTTATACAAGAAACTATTGTGCAAAATTTCACCCACTTAAACGTATTGGTTTAGATTGTGCATTATTTGAAAGTCACTGTTAATATTTTTTGGAAAAAAAATAAATTTTTATGAGGTACATTAAACAACATTTAATTTTATCCCAAATTTGAAGCGATTTGGTAGTTTGAGGACTCATTTTCGGTGATTCAAGAACCAAAAAATTATAAAATATCATATTTTGTCTAACAAGTAGCATTTCATACCCCGAAGGGGTTGAAAATTGACAGCTTAATTGAGCAGAAAAATTAGAATATTTCAAAAAACTTAGAAATAGATTTGATGAAATTTTTACCCGACAGGTGATTTAACCAGTATATTTAAGGGGGGGGGGAGGAGTAAAAGTGTTTTTTTATCAAAATTATACTTTAAAAACAAACAGAACAAAACATGACAAATCAGAACACAAATTAAGAAAGTTCAAATTTTAATAGTAAAAACTTGGAAAATTAATGAATGATATTTTTATTTTGGTCAAAAAGCTTTCAAAAAGGAGGAAAAGTAGATACCAATTTTCCCTCTTAATCACAATAAAAGAGTTATAAAAGATAAACGATTAATGGAAATTGCTTTTTAAATAACTGAAAAAATTGATCTGCAGGAATTATATTCGGAAAAGTTTGATCTGCAAATTTTTCGTACTCTTTGATGTTCTCTTTGAATTACCTCTAAAAAAATTTGAGTTAAATTTTCTTCAATTTTCTGTAGAAAATATTACATAGGGTATTCCTCTCTAAAAATTTATAATCCATCTCTGTGTTTGATGTCACTCGTTTAAAAATAGTCAAAAATATTATAAATTCTAATGCTTTATGAAAAGAAAAAATGTTTTTAGTGCCCGTTAAACTAACAAATAAGACTAAACGATGTTAACTAATATGCATTTTGTCAACGCTAATTAACAGCCATTATAAAATAAATAAAAAATAAAAAAAAACGTTCGTGACATTGAAGAACAAACTTATGGCTTCAATTTAAATAAAAATCGCTACAATATATCTGACACCAAACTCTCTAAACATCGTCAAACCAAATAAATTTCAATCTCTCTATTTTTATCAGCACTGACTCCTCCGATTTGACACGTTTTTATCAAAAAACCCCATCGAAATGTTTAGAGTAAGTTCATGAATGTTATGTATTATATTATTATTATTATATATTGTAAGCGGGAACGGCAGGCGACGTCGCGACATTAAAATAAAAGCAAAATGTGCTGAATATTTCTCATTTAAAAATATTCGCAATGCTAAATTTAGAATTCATCTCTCCATCCTCCGTTTTATTTTATTTTATTTTTTTCTTATAATCAAGCCATCCGCTGAAAAAAAGCAGTGCCGAGCATATCAAGAGTCAAAGATTAATTTGAATAATATAAACTTGTTTGATTTCAAACGAATTGAACTGATTAAAGCCGCTCAAAATCAATTTATGTGTCGAACGAATTGATAAATTAGCAGCCAGTGATTTGTGTATACAATTGGCAATTTGATTTTTTCCATTATTTTTTGTAATTAAAGCCTGATAAAGTTACAGACAACGATTTTACTTTTGCAATCTTTATCTTTTGCAGACAATTTTTGGACTTGGGAGCTGAATTTATTTGTGCTTAAAAATTATATTTATTTCGACTTATCCAGAAAATAAATCCAAAACAATTTCATTATTTTGAGAACATATTAA
Organism: Sisyra terminalis; assembly: GCA_958496175.1. Taxonomy (NCBI): domain Eukaryota; kingdom Metazoa; phylum Arthropoda; class Insecta; order Neuroptera; family Sisyridae; genus Sisyra; species Sisyra terminalis. The sequence continues at coordinate 8,157,318 of OY292278.1, forward strand.
ATACCAATTATCTTCTCCAAATGGCGAAACAAATCTTCAGGTGTACAAAAATCTATATTTAAGTAAAGAAGGTTTAAATTTTCCTTATCAAATATAAATAATTTAGACTGGGCCAAAAAAATCGCCAAAACTTTTTTTTTTGGAAAAGTATATCAAAAATATTGTTCAAGGTGATAAAAAAGAAATATCGGGAAGATTTGAGTTCTTAAAATTAATATTAAGAAGTCTATCATAAATATATACTATAAATTTGAACATGGAAAAAATATATTTTATTTTTCAGTGGGGGTCAGTACCTCCGACAGTTAAGAACAAGTTAAGAACCACTGGTTTTGAAAGTACAAAACACTTTTACTAAAAAAAAACAAGTACCTATTCAAGCATTGCTAATGAAAAAAAACTTAAAAAATAAAAACTTAAAATGCAATATGCAATATTTAAATTTCAGCAGGAAACTGCTTACTTTTTTTTGTAGAAAAACCAAGAAATCCCAAAAAAGCAAGGAAAATAAGGATTAGAATCTTAAGAATCTCAACCGGAAGACTTAGCCGAGCGTTTAAAAGTATAGACCCATTCTGGGAAAAAGTTCAAAATTTTAATATGCCACTCGTTATATTTATTTGTAATTGTAATTATTTGTGCTTTCATTTTTGCGTCAATGCTGTCAAACTATCAAAGTAAATAAAATTCATCTGCCCATATATTTATAGAAAATTAAATTCCCTACAATAAATGTTTCTTTGAAAATTTTTGCCCGACCCGCCGTTTCCGAATAATTAAACTTTAAACATTGATATAATTTTTAGATTTATCTTCTTTATTTTGAAATTTTGTAACTAACGAACAAATAAATATATAGAAATAAACAATGCAGGTTATTGAAGGAAATTTAATGCTCTACAAAAAAGGTCTCTTAATGTTTTTATATAAAATCACTCTTTCAAAATTGGTTCAACAACGAAAAAAACAATAATTTAATTTTTCCTTCAACTTTAATTGTGAATAACATTCGAAAAAGTGATTTTATGTAAAAACCTGAAGGGACCTTTTTTGTAGAACATTAAATTCCCTTCAAAAATCTATATTGGTCACTTCTATATATTTATTGCTTTACAAAAAAGGTCTCATAACGTTCTTACATAAAATCACTCATTCAAAATTGGTTTAACTACGAAAAAAACAATAATTTAAGTTTTCCTTCAACTTTAATTGTGAATAACTTTTGAAAAAGTGATTTTATGTAAAAGCATTAAGAGACCTTTTTTGTAGAGCATTAAATTCCCTTCAAGAATCTATATTGTTTATTTCTATATATTTATTTGTTCGTTAGTTACAAAATTCCAAAATGAAGAAGATAAATCTAAAAATTATATCAAAGTTTAAAGCTTGATTATTCGAAAACGAAAACGGCTTGTTTGGCAAAAATTTTCAAAGACACATTTTTTGTAGGGAATTTAATTTTCTATAAATATATGTGCAAATAAATTTTTTTATCTTGATAGTTGGACAGCATTGACGCGAAAATGAAAGCACAAATAAAAAATCGAAATTAGAGATGATAGACCTCTTAATATTAATATTAAGAGCTCAAACCTTCCCTTCTCGATAGTTTTTTTTTGTCTTCTTGAACAATATTTTTAATATATTTTTCAAAAAAAAAAAAATAGTTGATTTTTTTGGCCCAGTCTAATATAAATTTTATTTTTTAGGCATTGAATATAAATTTTGATGATTGCAAAAATAAAATTGTCATAATATTATTAATCAGTCTTTAGATTTTATGAGGGGGGAATCAAATTAGCATAAAATTATTGAAAATCAAAATAAAGTTGAAAAAATAATTTGGTGACTTACAGCTTTCCAGCTTTTGTCTAGATCAAGATATTAAGCGTAAAGCCGATCATAAACCCTGAATTTCTCATTATGTGACTATAACTATCAAAAAAAAATATAATTTTATCCATTCACCAAGAGATGATTTTTAAGAAACTCTGATAAAATTAAATTTTAATGAGAATCTAAAGAAGCCTAAATAGTAATTTCATTTTCAAATTAAACAAATTATTCATACAAATTTACATCCTTTATTTTCGTTTTTGGAAGGGTGAATTTTTAAAAATCTTGTTTTAAAACTAATTTAGATTACATGAGGAAATTTTTTGTCAAATTTCATATTTCTAGACTTACCTAGACTTACAAGTTTGCTTTGTAGGTACGTGTATTTCAGTTCATTGATTTTTTTTCCATTTTTACCAAAAAAAAAAAAAAAAAAATTCTTGCTATAAAAAGATGGATAAATATTATTTTTATAAATACATTTATATAATCCCATTTTTATGTGAAAACTCAAACAAATATTGTACAGTTTTGGGAAACTTACAGTTTCCATACAATAAATTTTTAAAGAATTTTTTCAAAAAAATTAAGTTTACAAATCTCCGATTTAATAATAGAAAATATCTCGAGGAAAAAATATCTGGAGAAAAAAGACTTAGACACGTGTAAGGCGTTTCGAAACGATTGCAATTTTCCTTTCGACTTTCAATTAAAGATAAAAGCCATATGTTAAACGCTGTTTATTTATATTCACTCATACCATAAGAAAATAAAACGAATAGGGTCTGCATTCTTTCTAATTTCCATATAATTTTCCAACGTGCAACCGATACGCTCGATTGAAAATCAAAAGCCAAAAAAATAAAAAAAAAAAAAAATCACAAAGTTGGAAAAACAAACTTAGTGCACTTCATTCATGGGAAAATGGAAATACTTTACGAGACATTTACAATTCGTTCTGTCTAATGGCAGTGAATTGGACACCCATAGTGTGCGGCATAAGATATACGGCGTCGATATATGGGGAGACGTCGACGTCGGCGTCTAATTTTTAAGAGGCTATTTGTGTTGTAAACGGGGGAACGTTTCGATTAATGCAAACGTGCGTTGTCGTTCAAATTAGGCCACTCGAATTTCGTTTTATTTATGTGATATTTAGTCTAAATAGAAACGAGCACGATTGGTATTTTGCTTCAAATTATTTTCTTTCCATCATAATCTATGCATTTTTCAATCGTATAGGCAAATAAAACTATCATTTTGTAGTCTTTCTTGCCTATCCGGAAAAAAATATTGACATTCCAAAAACTTCTATACCTACTATTACAAGAAGTACAGATCACTTACCTTCCATCTTCAGAACATTTATACTTAAAATATTTAAAATAAAAGACTTAAAATATTATCGGTTGTTAGTGGTCCACTTAAAAATTTAGGAAAATTTTAAATACTCCCATTATTTATATAACAGATTCCCAAATGAAAATTTTCTTTCGTAATACTTTTACGTTTTTAACTTCCGTTCAAAACAGTATTAACAAAAAGGCCAACTTAAGGGTACTGAACCGAATCTAGGGACTCATATGAAAAAAGAAATAAGGACCGTAAATTCATTTTCAACCAATTGATAGTTCAAATTTTGAAGGTCTAGTAATGAAAATTGATAATGCTGCTTTTAATTACTGATCAATTCCTTAACTACAGAATAAAATATATAAAGAATTGGTTTCAAAAACATAAGGGGATGACACATATGGGGATATGGATGAAAAAATTAAGCACAACTCAGCTTTTATTCCAATTATTTTATTTTATTTTTAATATTTCGATCGTTATAATTTAACTTTGAAGTTTAAAATGAAAATAAAATTAAATTTTTGGTCTAAAAATTTGTTATTTAAACAATACAAGCAAAAGCTTTTCGTCTTTTTCATAGACAGATGAAAGCTTTTCTATTTAAATTTTCTGATTTTTATTTTGTTGTCAAGATTTCAAATTTTATTAAATTAATTTTTGAATGCTAATATTTATATTTAAATTAAAGATTTTTTTGCATTTCTAATGAATAATTTGGGCCATTTTAAGGTTTGAGGCCTCGTTTCATTAAAATTTTTAACGCTACATACAAACTAGGCTGATTTATCGATCCTAAATTTCCCAAAATTCAGCATTTTTTTTCTGTATTTTCAATATTTTTTTAATTTTTGACGTTCTAGAATTTTATTTTAAGCGTTTTTTGAGCAAAAAAATTTTCAGATTTGAAAGCACAGGCAAAAGCTTCTTCCTTGTCAATACTTCTACGCACTAAAGTTTGAATATTTTTTTTAGTTTCTGCTTTTATTTTTTGCCGAAATTTTAGGGTTTGACTCGATAAATTTTATACTTTTGTAAGCTTTGAAATTTAAAAAAATAAATTGAAGTTATTTTTGAGCAAAAAAATCTCCAGATTTGAAAGCACAGGCAAAAGCTCCTTCCTTGTCAATACTTCTACGCACTAAAATTTGAATATTTTTTTTTAGTTTCTGCCTTTATTTTTAGCCGAAATTTTAGGGTTTGTTTGGGTAAATTTTATATTTTTGTAAGCCTTGAAGTTCTAAAAATTAATTTAAATCTTTTTTTTTAAACAAAAAATCTTCAGATTTGAAAGCAAAGGCAAAAGTTCCTTCCTTGTCAATAGTTCAACTTTCTAAATTTGAGTATTTCTTTTTAGTTTCTGCCTTTATTTTCTGCCAAAATTTTAGGGTTTGTTTTGATAAATTTTATATTTTTGTAAGCTTTGAAGTTCTAAACATTAATTCAAAGCTTTTTTTGAGAAAAAAAATCTCCAGATTTGAAAGCACAGGTAAAAGCTCCTTTCATGTCCTTAGTTCTACACAATCAAGTTTTATTAAAATTCTTTTAAATTATACCTTAGTTTTTTGACATTTGTATTTAAATTTACTTATTAAGAGTTATAAATCGAAAAAAAAAAATTTTTGGCTGTAAAATACGGTTAAATTAATTGATAATTCTCAATAAAATAATTAATTTTAATGCTTGAATTGGTGAAAGTTGTAAAGGTTGTAACCACAAAATAACTCATTTTTAACAAATTATTTCAAAGATTTAAGCCCAAATAGTCGTTTGAGATTATAAATATAAAGAAATTGCATTTCTATCACCAAAAATATCAAAAAAACAAACGAAAAACCGTTTACTTGTATCAATTGTGTAGAGGGGGGAGCTTTTATTGATATTACGTAAACGAAATATTTTTTCTATCGAAAACTACTTTAGACTAGTTTTTTAGATCTTAAGGCTTAGTGTATCCCAAATTTTTTTTAAAATCAAATCTTATTTTTTGTCAATTAAAACAAAATTAGAAAAACGTTTATAAAAAAAAGGCTATTTAAAAATCTCTTTCATAAAATCGTAAGCATTTCTATCAAAAAATAGGTTATTTCTTATTATTATGACTAAATTTTTTTCAACTTTAATAAAAAATGTTAAATAAATACAAAAGTTAAAGATTTTTCGTTCAAATTATAAGTTTTTATCTGACAATTACATTTGTATTAGGAAAATCGACAATTTAAAGTATAAATATGCACCAACAGATGGCATATCCTTTGTTCACCGTTCAAGCGATTAACGGATTCAAATATCATATAAATTGCAATTGTTATTTTTGAATCAACAAAGTAGAAATCTAAGAAGTCTAAGAAGTAGTAAAATATTTTCCAAATTTTTAAAATTTAATTAGTATGAATGGTGTGAATTAAATATTATTGATGCAAATTGGCAAAGTGAAAATATTAATCAACATTATTGGTATGTAGCGTTTCATTTATTTTAGTACTTTTTGAAATTGGATAGTGGCGTAAACAATTAAATCAAGCAACCCAAACATTTACTTAAATTGGCAACAATGAATACATTGTTTAACAATAAACAATCGCCCACGTGCTCGTTAAAATTTAAACTCTCCACATTGTTTAACAGTTAGCAATTCAAATTCTTCGCTATTATAAAAAAAAAAAAAAACGTTGTAAAACACTTTCTGTTTTCGTAAACTGCATTTGATTATTTATATAAATAGAAAACGTTAACCCAAATTAATAAGACTTGGCCGTATCCTGCATTGGGCTTCGGGGAATTTAATGTAAGTCAAGGTTCTAATTATAAATTTCATAATAACTCGTCACAAAATATTTATGTCGGTTATTTTCAGTTCAAATTCGACATAAAAATTCCTAAGAAAATTGGAAGAAATGCTTCTAGTATCGCTGATTATGTGAAAAATTAGATTGCCGATGGAATAAAAATAACGTGGAATTCCGATTTTCCTGAGTCACTGGCGTAACGCATGGGAGGTTAGGGTTACGCGGTTGTGATTTTATAAGCTTTTGCCAAGTTCAGTTGGACTATTCTTGATTTTTGGCCCTCTTGCTGTTTATTTCGAGCCATTGATAAATGCGATGATATGATGCTTCTCGAGGGATTGATAGCCAAGCTCGGAATTAGAAATTTAGGTAGAGCTTGGTTCGAATTGGAAGTTTTGGGAAATCAAAGATTTTGGAGAGCCTCCTGGTTTCTACCACGAAAGTAGAACTAATTTTACTGATTGTTTTGAATAAAACTAAATCTTAATTTAAACGCATACATTGAGCTCAAGCGTTTAAGTCTACGGAGGAATATTTTCCTCTGTTGTTCTTAAGATCGACTATTGATGATGTGTCCTTGAGATCATCTAACAGGACTACGGTTGTAGGATGAAAAGGCAAAAATATTGCTAATTCCAAAAGATTTTAGTTTTGGGGATCATCTTCAACGATCTAGAACTTCATATACCTATAAGCTGACACTATCAGCTTTTATATTTCATATATACGAATCATTACATGAATATTTATGACTCAAAAACTATCGTTGCATAGGAAATTTTTGGATTGTTTACATTTTATCAACTAAATGACATTTTCACTTGAAAAATGTCGAAGACAAATCCGCTTAGTTGCGACTCCTCGGTCTACGTACAAGCTTTGAAACTACTTGAAAGCTATTTGAGCTCAGATTTATCCGAATCACCCCACGAATTTGTAGAAAATCGACATGAAATCAACACAGAAGCTATCCGAATCTTCATTTCAATCATGTACCGAGAAAATTTTCTCAGCGAATTCGCCGTCAAGTATATCCAACATCACGAATGCCAAACTAAACTTCTGATGATGTTTCACATTTTTATGTTTGAAATTTCTGAGGAAAACATTGACGAAATATATCAAGTGCTGCTCTGCATCAATCCTGGCCGAGCATCGAAAATTCTTAAATATTTTTTCTCTGAAGACAATCTCTCAGAAATTGGTTATAAACTTAATTAATCCCAAAAAAATGGTTCTAATTTTTAATCTGTTTTAGCCTGTATTGGTTGTAAATACTTTGAAAACACCTACGTTTTAAACGAAATTATTACTCCAACTTTGAAAAATATTCCACATATGCAGATTTTGTACAAAAGATTTGAACAATATTTCAAAAATAAAATGAAACTTCCACCAAAACCTCCGGTTCGACCGAAAACTCCTGAATGCTTGCGAAGATCTCTTTCAAACGCGTTTGCCACACCGGCACCACCTGGTACTCCTGTTACAGATATGAAAATCATTAAACCAACTCGTCTCCCGATTTCCACTTACAGAAAATCAAAGGTTACCCTTGAAAATTTTTCAAAATTCCTATTTGAGAATTTAAATTTTTAGGTAGTGACTTCGATTCAAGCGGCCAAAGAATTAAACCACATAAAAGGTCAGCAATTGTTGGCTGAGGCTCGCGAAAAAATTTTCAAATGTGCTCAAATTAAAGAAAAAGTAATTCCACCTCCTCCGAAAATTCCGCGTTTCAAATCCAAAAAACTGCCCAAAGCGATTCTCGAAAGGTATATCATTACCGTCACTCACCCGCTTATCATTGACCTTTAATTTTTTTTCAATTCAATTAGCAAAGATATCGTCAAGCCAACAGCTGCCTCACGACTTCGCGATGCAGCTGTTGTCATTCAAAAGAAGAAGAAAGAAATTGAACGTATTGAAAAATTGAGTGAAGGTGGATTCGACTCGATGGCCATTCAAGTGCTTGAAGAGCAATTCAAAAAGCAGCAATATGAGGAAAGTTTAAAAGAAATCGAACGTAAACACTTGCAAGGCCTATTAACCCGCGAAGAAGCCGCTCTCGCCAAACTCAATTTGGTTCAACTCAACAAAGAAAAAGTGGCCGATTTCAAAAAAGAACAAGAGGCGCTCCGCGCCGAACTCGAAGAATGGCGTGCCAACGAATGGGCCAGAATTCAAGAAAAAGTCGAAAACGTTCAAGAAATAGACCTGCGCGTCAAAGAAGCTCTCCAAAAAGTCTTCGAAAAAAAATGCGAAAATGCTCGAGAGGTCGATGAGGAACACCGACAAAACACCCTTCGAATTATAGAAGAACGCGAACAAGAATTCGCTCGCAAAGTTCAAATAATCGCAGAAATTCGCCTATTGGAATCCTTGCATAATACTCTTCAAATGCCCAAGTTCGATCCAACTGAAACCCCCAACTTGGGTCTACTTGGTGAAATGTCCATGGCTGAACTCCAAGAACGCCTCTTCATGCTTCGCATTGACCTCGAACAAGAACTAGAAGAACGACGCCAAAAAATACAAAACCAAAAAAATGAAAGAATGCAACTTATCGAAACTGCTCAAAATATTGTTGAAAAATACCGTGCTGAAGTAAAAACCAAACCTGTCGTTTCTCCCCCGAAAATAACCATTCAAGATATTCGCTCCCGCAGTGAAATCATTACTCCCGACAAGAAACTTTCTGAGATCGAATCCTTGAGAGAAAAACTTAACGAAAAACGATTATTGCGATTAAAATTGCATGAAACTATAAAAATTTAAATTAATAAACATTTTTTTTTTATTTGCTAAAATGTATTTTTTTTTGTCTTACTTTTAGGTAAATGGAAACTCGATTGCAGAACGAGCTGGACTTCAAGCAGGAGATGCAGTTTTGCGGGTTAATAGCACCGATGTGTTCAATCTTCGCCACAAAGATGCCCAAGATGCCATCGTTCGGGCTGGACAGAGTTTTGAGATAACAGTTCAAAGGTAATGAAACAAAAAATACATAAAGGGTTTGGTATAAAGGAAATTTTATTTTAGGGGACAGACGACATGGAAACCCTCTGTAACTCCTACAGGACCATTGCCGCAACCTGCTGCCCATTTGAACAATGTGTCACCCGTGACACGGACATCATTAGCTGCGAGTAAACCAGTTTCGGCCCCAATTGGAACGGGACATAATTCGGCTGCGAAACCTTTCGTAAGTATCCTAGAATTTACAGGAATATTTGTCAAAAATTAGAGGACAACAGAGTCAAGAATAATATAAATAAAAAAATCGCCTCTAAATTATTTCCGGTAGTATTCAGTGTAAAAAATTAATTGAAATGTTTTCGAGGATTCACCGAAAAAATATGTTTACAAGCTTTTATAGCTTTAATCTCTCGTTTCCTTTAACGTAGAGCTTAATTTGTGGAATTTCGCTATTGTAATACACAAAAGAAAAAGAATACAAAATTCCGACAAGGTTTTAATTTTTTATTATTTCTAGTTGAATGGAAACTCTGATAATCACATGAAGTTGGTAAACAAGCAATTCAATTCCCCCATCGGATTGTACTCCGAGGAAAGCATTGCAGAAACTCTTTCAGCCCAAACTGAAGTCCTATCAACCGGCGTGCTTGGGTAAGAAAATTTTGTTATATTTTTTTTACAAAAATTATGTTTGATTGAAAATTTTATTTTAGTGTAAATTTCAAGAAAAATGAAAAGACCTACAATGCCGCCAACAGTGAGGTCTTGAAGATGTTGCAAGAAGCTGAAAACGATCCCCGAGAACCTGAACCTGGTATAGAATATAAACTATTTAATTGTACTAGTGTTAAGGACTTGAATCCTGAATATTTTTGGTGTCTTCAAAAAGATATTGGATTCAAATATTTTATTGTTGTAGTTTAGTTGTATACACTAAAGAGAATCAGCAACAAAAAAGACACCTTTATGACAAGCAATTTTATAATAGAAACATTTGACTACAATGGTTTTTATTAATTGTTATTTAACGTCGTTATTTGACTCGTGTATTTTGAAAGTGACTTAAGTCCATTTCAAGGACGGTCTATATGGTGATTCTTCTTCATGTAACTAGAACAATTAACTGCTAATTATTTAAGGGCATTATTTTTCATAATGCCCTCAAATTTATATATTACTAAGAAGGCATGACTCCAATATGAAATTCCGTTTCAAATTTCCATGGAAACTTAAATTTCACATTATTTACAGATAAGAAGACAATTCAGGTTGTTTAAGATAGTTTTTTTTTTATTTAATATTTTTTAATATTCAAATTAGCTACATTTCGTTACGTATCGTAACTTCATCAGGCTTCTTGAACCACAAAAATAAATTTTTTACACTTTTGTGACATGGAAAACGTTTTTCTTAGTGAATTTAAATTCAAAATATTATATATTTGTGATTCAAGAGCCTGATGAAGTTACGATACGTAACAAAACGTAACTAATTTGAATATTAAAAAATATTAAATAATAAAAACCGATCTTAAACAACCTGAATTGTCTTCTTATTTAATAAAAGCTGAGATCTGAATTTTATCATCTATTATTTACAGATTTGAATACATTTTGCGAATTTAGAATTGATATAAAATTTATTTTTTCTTACGAATAAAATGAAAAATAAAAGTTTGTATGCACCTCAGGCGTTATTAGGTGATAATGCCCATCGAACGACATACATCCCTCGGGCCAGAGGCCCTCGGGCTGTATTACCTCGTTCTCCGGGCATTAGCAGCTTGATAACACCCTTGGTACATAAATAACTATTTTAGATTATGTGTCATCATAATAAATAAAATAAATTTTAGCAAATAGCCAATTCGATCTTCCTGAATATTTCCCTGCTCATGTCCAGGTGGTCTAAGAGAGCTGAAATTGAAATTTTTCAGTCTAAATTGTTGCAATATTAGCAATCTTTCGATTATGTATACATATATTTTGATGGTCAAAATGAAAATTAATATTTTTAAGTGAAGTTTGCAACTATTTTTGCCTTTACTGCTTGCTATAGTTTGAACTTTACTTTTCACCTTTTTGAGTACGTCATTTTAAAGGGGCAATAGCAAAAAAGAAATTCGATTGATTTTCTTTGTTGGTCCAATTAATATTTCAATCGTAAAATAGAAAGTTGGTGATCTTTTTTGTGGATGGTTCTCGACTCTTTTAGTATAAGAATTTGTTTGACCAATTTAACAATGATTTAGAAACAGAAAGCTCTGGCGTTATTTCGGCTCCGGCTCCCACAAATGTGGCAGGTTTACGACACGTCTCGGCTCCCGTTAGTGCTCCACCAAGCCAAACTTCGCCAAACAAACCTTTGGCTCCTGGTCAGAATATTTGCGCTGATTGTGAACGTCTGATTGTGTGAGTTTTACGCAGGGCTTTTTTGTAGATGGCGCGTGAGTGCGGTCAACAACATCGATAGCATCAAAATTTGTCCCGATTCCCATATTTTGTTTTTTCGAAGTCCTAAATTTGTTTTTTGAATTTTGAAGCTGTATCAGCTCGTTCTGAGTTCTACTCTCATGCAAGTCATGCAATTGGTGGTCGTGCCACATCTCCGCGACCACGTACGCCGCAACAGGCTCCCGCTCGCGCTCCCGTTGCAAATAACGAGACGACAAGCGCTCCCGGAGGATTAACTCCGCCGCCGTCTCATCGTCCTAGTTTGCCCATCACTCATGAAACACCCCAGTGTTCCGAGTGCGAACGGGTCATTGTGTAAGTCCGTAGTGCATCGATGTCACTCATCAATCGTCAAAAGCTCATTTTTTTTTTTGGAACTGAAAACAAGACGATAAAGCACAAGCATATCTTGTACAGAAATCATTTTCAGAAAAAAAGAAACAGAATTTATTACTTCTGAATATCATTGAAATATTTCTCGTAGATACACAAATGACTGCATGTTAGAAGAATCATAGTTTTTTTTTTAAAAAATCAAAACTTTTTTTAAAATGCAACAAAATGCATGGATTTTTTGTATCCCATCTTCCAATTCCTTAACGTTTCCTTGTTACCGTTCCAAATTCGATGTTGTCGTAGATTTTGTGGAATGGATCGATGTTGTTCGCTCGTATAAATGCAGAACTTTGTTGTTAAAAGTTTGAAATAAATTTTTTAAATATTTTGTTGAAATTTATTGTTTTAGCGGTGTCTTTGTTCGTATTAAGGACAAAAATTTGCACGTTGAATGTTTCAAATGCGCCACGTGTGGTTCATCATTGAAAAATGTTGGGTAAGTTTTATTTTTTTTATTTTTCCAAACATTGGTTTTAGATCTTTGAAGTTAACAAAAGAAATAATTCTACTAAGGTAGAAATAGTTTTGGTTTTAAAAGGGAATTTAAAATTTTGATGTTAGGGTTGCAATAAGTGCATTCAATTCATAGACAATCACATGTAAGCATTAGGGTGTTTTTTTTTTGGGACTATTTTTATTTTTGTCGCTCCCATGCCGAAATTTTGTTGGAAATACTTCAAAAAAAATTCCCTGAAAGTTTGAGATCTTAATATTAATATTAAGTACTAGCTCACAGCGTGTGAATATTTTCCATTTAAAATACACGTAAATTTTGATTTATTTTTTTAAAATTTTTATAGCTCAGCGGCATTTTATGGTATTGCCTCGCTCAAAGTCGAGATTTTTTTAAAATTGTATGCTCTACAAAAGTGCCTATGGCGGCAAAATCTAAATTAAATTAAATTTTACTCAATAATTCGTAAAAATTGTATAGTAAGAGAAATTCATGGCTCAATATCTCGAGAAATATCGATCTTAGCAAATTGGTTTTTTAGAACTTTTTTGTAGAAAATTAAATTTCCTATAAATTTGACTTTACATTTTTTCTGTAGGTCTTGTAATTCATGAGTTACTGAGAGAAAAACGAGAAATCTATGAAAAATCTAGGTTTAGTGACCTGTACTACCTCACCCGTGTAAATTACGATTTTGCCGCAATAAACACTTTTGTAGAGCATACAATTGTAAAAAAATCCCGACTTTGAGCGAGGCGATACCATAAAATTCCGCTGAGCTATAAAAATTTAAAAAAAAAAATCAAAGTTTACGTGTATTTTAAATGGAAAATATTCACACGCTGTGAGCAAGTACTTAATATTAATATTAAGAGCTCAAACTTTCAGGGAATTTTTTTTGAAGTATTTCCAACAAAATTTCGGCATGGGAGCAAAAAAAAACAAAAATAGTCCAAAAAAAAAAACACCCTAGTAAGCACTAGTCACATTTAGCGACTATTTTATTGACCATTGCAAACACCGCTTTCTACGGTCGTAGGTATGTTCTGATGCAAAAAAATAGATAAAAATATTCACAGATAAAAATTATAACAGTACATATATCTAAATTTTGTATGAAGAATTTGAGAGATATAACTTTAATCGTGGTCCGTGGAGTTAGGATGCATTTATGAAATGACCCGCAATATCATTTGAGTTGACCATCCCTGGTTTAAAATTAACTGATTTTTTCATATCTTAAAAAAACAAAGATAATAACTTAAAGGGTTTAATTTGTCTCTAGTTAATAAGTATCCATTAATTTATTTCAGTCGGTCTTCTTCTGAAAGCTATTTTTATTATTAACATTTTATTTTTTATTTTTTAATAAATTGAACAATCTGCATAGGGTTGCAATAAGTGCATTCAATCCATAGACAATCACATGTAAGCATTAGTCCCAGTAGATTAGTGCTGCATAAGTACAAAATAGATTTTTAGCAATAACAATAATAGTAATTCTTATAGCAATAACAACAATCATAAAAACAATCAACAGTAGCAATAAGAACAACAATAATAGTCTATAATAACAATATCAATGCTAATAATAATGTGAAACATTAATGTATAGGTAATATATAAAAATTAAGCTATATAATAAGAAATAATAATTTGGCAACAGATAGTTAATAGGAATATTTGTTTAGTTACAAAATCTATCAGGAAAATCTTTTGCATTCCATTTTTGTAACCTTCTTATCATCTCATTGTTGTCCAATAAGTTTATTGCGAGATGGTTGGAATGATCTTCTAATTTTGTCAGATATTTTTTACTAAATCTTTGAATTTCCTCCTTTACAAAAGGCATTTCTGTATCTTCATGTATTTTTTTATTGTTTACATACCATGGAGCATCGATTATTTGTCGTAGGGTCCTTGATTGGAATCTTTGTAGGATTTCAATGTAGGATGCAGTACCCCACAACTGTATCCCATATGTCCATATGGGCTTGAGGATGATCTTGTACAGAAGAAGTTTGTTTTCTGTTGATAATGGTGCATTAGATGCCATTAGCCAGTACATTTAAGTTGTATTTTGATGAATAAATAATGATTAATTTTATTTTTCAGATATTACAATATCAACAATAAACTATATTGCGACATCCACGCTAAACTTGCGGCTCGTAACAATCCACCAGCTCCCAATTTGGTGCCCGTCACCGTTCCACCGTAAGATTTTCATTACTTTAAAAAGATTTTTCGATTTTTATACCATTTTTGCAGAGGTGGACGAGCTCCAGCTGGAGCAATTTCTGCGGCTTTAGCCTCCCATTCGCTTCCCTCAGGAGGACCATTATCTCCTGCATCGAACCACAGCAGCCACGCTCCATACAGTGTACGTATTTTTCGCTTAATTTTTCAAACGCATGATCCATTTTTTTGTGTGTTGTTTTATTTGGTAACATGCACGCTAGTTTTTGAGTTTGTATTGATATTTTTAGACTCCCAGTATTGATGTTGTTGATGCTTGTATTAAGCCTAGCCATAGCTACGAAGAATTAAAATGTGTACCTCCATTAAAATCAGAAAATGTGACCAAATTTGCCAATACTCTTGCACCAAATGGGGAAGCCATGGAAAATGGAAATGGAAATCACTACACCAACGGTAAAGTTTATTTATCGGAAGCCAAAATTGGTGTTAATGGTAATGGAATTGATACGGAAATGGCAAAATTAGAGGTTTCGATTAAGGTAAGGCTTTGCTTGGTTGGTTCGTGTGATTTTTTGTTGTTTTAATTGGAATGGCTTTATTAATTGATTGATTTGGTATTTTTAGCCGGGAAGCAGTGTGTTGTCGGGGCCAAAACCGTTCTCCTACGGAACAGCTCCCATTTCTCCGGTGACCCCTGTTCCTGGACCATATTCGAATCATGCTGCAACTCTACCTCGTACTAATTCGGTGCCTCAAAATCAATCTGGTAAGTATCGCGATTTGATAAGTTTGAAATCAAATACAAAGCATTTCTTATAAATCCAAAACGTGTATTTTGGATCATGATTTTTCTGCTTTATTTCAAACTTTTACAAATTTCAAATGTCACACTGAAACTACTGAGTCAAGTTGGAAGTTTATAGACCAAAAATTAGTATTTTTCTGCTTTTTTTCCGGAAATTTTTTTTTTTTTTTTTTAGTGAAGTAAAATATCATTCCATTGAGAAACATTAACATACAAAGGTGTGAAAATTATTAGACTCAAGACAACTTTTAAATGTCATAAATTTAAAAATTCAATAATTCATCTCATCTAATATTTTGTGTGGTATCTTTATTGTTTATAATTTATTTTTCTCATCGTGGCATGCTCTATACTATTTTTTTCATTTATATTTTATTATGATGCCAAATCTTAATGATTTCGCTAATCAGATCCACCTGTGTTGTAAAAGTTTATTTTTTTAAGTTTTTTTTCACAATAGCACAAAAATTTTCTATGGGACTAGCATCAGGACTATTTCCTGGCCAAGAAGGCACATTAACGTTAGAATTTTTGAGGAAATCCATAACTTTTTTGGCTTTATGGCAAGGAGTTCCATCCTGTATAGAGATACAATTTTCTTCCGGAAACCACTATTTAGTTTGAGGAAGTAATCTCGTTTTCAAAACTTGTATATATTGGTCTTGCCTCATTAGGGTGATTTTTTTTTTGACTTTTTTTTTTTTTTTGGTCCCATCGTGAAATTTTGTTGGAAATACCAAAAAAAAATTCCCTGAAAGTTTGAGCCCTTAATATTAATTTTAAGTCCTCGACTAAAGATTTGTGTAAAGATTTTCCATTGAAAATACACGGAAACTCGGATTTTTTATTTTTAAATTTCTTTATCTCAGCGGCATTTCATGGGATCGCTTTTACCGAAGATGGGTTTTTCTCAGAATTAAACGCTCTACAAAAGTGCCCATTGCGACAAAGTCGTAACCCATACCGGTGAGGTAGTATGGGCCACTGAACCTGATTTTTCCATAAAATTCAAGGCTTAATATCTCGTTTAATATTGATCTTCGCGATTTGATCTACAGGAACTTTTTTGTAGGAAATCAAATTTTCTACAAGTTTTTCATTTATAATTTATCCGTAGCTCTTGTTATTAACGAGATAAATGCAAAAAAGAAACGCGAATTTTATGGAAAAATCAGGTTCAGTAGCCCGTACTACCTCACCGGTGTGAGTTACGACTTTGTCGCAATGGGCACTTTTGTAAAGCGTTTAATTCTGAGAAAAAACCATCTTCGGTAAAAGCGATCCCATAAAATGCCGCTGAGATATAGAAATTTAAAAATAAAAAGTCAGAGTTTCCGTGTATTTTCAATGGGAAATCTTTACTCGTCTTAGTCGAGGACTTAAAATTAATATTAAGGGCTCAAACTTTCAGAGAATTTTTTTTTTGGTATTTCCAACAAAATTTCACGATGGGACCAAAAAAAGTAAAAAAAAATCACCCTATTGCCTTATAGTACCTTCTATAATGTATATCTTACTGGTACCCTTTGCTGACATGTAACTCCAAACCATAACTGATGTTGGATGTTTTACAGTCTGGGCGATACATTGCTGGAAGAAAATAAAAATCTTTTGAGTCTAATAATTTTCACACCTCTGTAATTTCCTGAGAAAATTTTTGTTGGTTTTTCTATTCTAAACTTGGCCTATAAGCTTTCAACAGTACCAATTTGATCTTATAAACTTCCACTCTATTTTTCTATTGTATGAAAGTGTTTTTTGATTTTTGATCTTTCCACTGTACATCTACTACAATCCACACATTGATTACAATAGGTCGGTACAACACGCTGAGACCTTCTACAGTTTCCTTTCGAGGTAATGCTCAGACCACGTAAAAAAAACGAGCTTTGCTTCATTGTCCTCGTATTTTGTATGGTTGTTGGAATATTTTTTATTTTTATTTTTACGCAGGCGAAAGTGGTATTTTTTGAGAGCTGTTTCCCTCTAATTGTAATTTGCCATCCTTAAATTTTAGTTTTTTAGTTTTTCTAGTTGTACAATCTTTGTTTAATGCTCCTTTGGATTTTCAGCACCTACATTTAATCCCGTTTTACGTCCGTTCCCATTTGCAGCCACCAACTAAAAGCAGCTCTCAGAATACTATCAGAAAAATGCATTGTCTTGAGATAAAAAAAAACACAATAGTTGCTTTGTAATTTTTTTTCTTGGAGCACAATAAAACCTGGAAAAACACAAATGAAACATTAAATACAGTTTAACAATAATGACAGCACTAATATAACGTTGGATTCTTTTCAATAAACAATAAAGAAATTAGCTAATGCTTCGTTTTAGTTAGCAAAGCTTACTTACATAGATTTATTATTTTTTTCTACCCTTCTTTTCAATAACACGTATTTTTATTTAACCCCTCATTGCCTCATTCATTTCGCATTTTTGATTGAATAATAAGAAACTGACTTAATCGAGGAAAGCACCTGTGTTATTGAATCTCAGCAAAGTGTGCAAGAAAGCTCTGTTGAAAGCTCTGAAATACCAAAGCCGACCCACATCTGGCCACCACCAAAGCAATCGGAAGACGTGCCAACAGCATCTCCCCTATATATCCCACCAGGTCCTTCCAATCCTGTACTGCTAAAATCCTTCCACTCGTCCAGTTCATCGCACGAACAATTCTATACGAGCGAAAGTAAAACCGAACAACACGAATATTCACAACAGATTATCGAAAATGAAGAAAAACAAGAAAATATATCCGAAGTTTCTCAAGTTTCTCATGAGGAATTTGCCGAAACTATGGCTCAAGCCTCGTCAGGCACTTGGAAATCCGTTTCGGCACCGCTCTCGGAAGCAACCGCTGAAGAAAGTGCCGAAGGTGGTGCCGGACAAAAGTGTCCACGCATGTCGATTTGTTCGACAGAAGTGACCAATATAACTGGACGACGAAGTGTCATGGAATGTATTGATACAATTTCCGAATCAATCGACACGAAAATGTTAGTTGATACAATTAAACAACAAATTCGACCACCCTCACCGCCACCAGGTCCGGAAAACAGTAAGCATGAACAAGTTCCCGTAAAAGAAGAAATAAAACCCACCCCACCGGAACAACCACCGGAAGAAAAACGACGCGAAAGCGTCACGAAAAAAAGTGAAGCCATTGAACAACAAGTCATCCAGGAAATCACCAATGTAATTAAACAGGTGGATACTGTCCAAAAACAACTCGAAGAAGTTGCCAAACAAGTTGACACTGTGAACAAACAACTCGAACATGTACAAGTCGAAGAAAAAATTCCTCCTCCTAAAGTATGTCCCAAATCCGGACAAGTCTGTCCAGAAACTTGTGCTACAATTTGCCAAAGTGAACAAACGACAGTTGAGCAAACTCAAGTTTGTACGCAAATCGAACAACTTACCAATCAACCATGTCCAATGGTATGTCCCAGAAAAATTTCCCAACCAGAAGTCGCTCCACTTCCAGAACAAACTTGCCCAATGGTTTGTCCTAGAAAAGTATCCCAACCAGAAGTCGCTCCACTTCCAGAACAAACTTGCCCAATGATTTGTCCTAGAAAAGTATCCCATCCAGAAGTTCCTTCACTTCCCGAACAAACTTGCCCAATGGTTTGTCCTAGAAAAGTATCCCATCCAGAAGTTCCTTCACTTCCCGAACAAACTTGTCCAATGGTATGTCCTAGAAAAATTTCCCAACCAGAAGTAGGTCCAGAAATGCCGCAAAAGTATGAATCATCAGTTATTGTTAATTCTGTTCCAAAAGAATGGAAATCCCAATTTGTCTCAGCTTTGACAACAGCATCTCCCACTCCTTTCCCTCAATCGGAATTTTCTCACGAAGTTGAAGGTGCGTTTCCACACGCTACTGCAAAACCAACTCCATCTTATTTGACAAACGCATTGACTATTGCACCAGATCGTACCTTTACTCCGGTTGCTCCCACCAACGAGCCTGTTCCACTTCCTGAAGAAACTGTACCTTATTTCCCACCAGAACACCCCATGAAACCAATTCCTCGCGAACCAGAAAAATTCGATCCTAAAACACCACTTTTGGATGCCTTGACCACAGCTCCTACTCGTCCTTTTACACCGATTGACAAAGGTATGGTAAATTTAGAGGATGAATTAATGAAAGATTTACCACAACCACCATACGATGAAAATGTGTCAATGCTTTCAGCATTAACGACCGCTCCTGAAAGACCTTTCACTCCTGTTTGGAATGCTGCATCTATTCCGGAACCTCCACCAATGCCGCAATCCTCAAGTGTTCCAAGACGCACCAGTCTTAAATCGAATGTTTCATTTACTCCTCAAGTTCCAGCAGCCATTGCTGATACCATTCAAGCTCCTAAATTTCCTCCAAATGTCCCAGCTCCTAAACCGTTTCCTCCAGTTTCACAAGAACTGAAATCTGCGTTTAAACCTACCACAGAATTCAGTCCATCGAAGGTTGTTTCAAAACAAATAGTACAAAGTGCAGAATTATCTTCTGTTGAACACGTTGAAAAAGTTCAAGAAGTAAAAAGTGTTCAAAGCGTACAAAGTTCACAACTTGTTCAAAAATCCGAAGTATATGAGTCTGTAGTTTCCGAAGGAAAACAATCTGAAGTTTGTCAACGTCAAGTATATCCTCAACCAAAACCAACACAACCCGCTTACTATGGTCTACATAAGCCCAGTACAATTCCAGCATACCAAAAACATTTGAGTCCTTTAGGTCCAAAACGATCAACTCCGTTACCAACTGGTGAATTGACTGAACATTCAGAAGTGGTTTCGTCGGAATACACTCAAGAAGCACAAGGCCGGGCTATTACAATTGGAATTTTAAAACAACCACCTCAAAAAGAACCATCTCCTCCACCTCCTCAACCCACTGAAGAAGCCAAAGTAATGCTTACAGGACCACCTGGAATGCCCGAGGCTCTTCTTTTCACCAATCCCGATAATCAACGGTCCATTCAAACTGTACAACCTGGACAACATATTGCTCATGATAAAATGTTTCAACCGGTGTGCGAAGGAATTGCACGTTGCACCACCCCAAGTTCTCGTCCTGCTCGTGCAGTTACACCAAGCTTAATAAATAGTCCCGCTCCTGTAATTCCATATTATCAAATGAACTTAATTGCCACGGAACATTTGGCTCCGGAAACCAATTTATACGATCCCAAAAGTCCTGACATTTCTCGTGCCCCAACTCCAAAATTAGATCGTAAATCGCCAATGCTGCGAGCGAAATCTCCCATTGGCCGAGCAAAAAGTCCAGGACCTGCCGGACCGCCACCCAGTCCATTGCGAATTCATGCTCCTCGCATTAAAGACACTCCAACGGCTGGCTTTGGACATATGATTAAGCCAAGGAGTAGCGCTGGCTTTCAAGAACAGTTTGCAAAATCTGCAGCCAAATTTCAATCGACAAGTGATTCTCAATCGTTGAAAAAACATGTAAAGTTCCAGGAACAGGGATTGAATCAGCAAACTGCTGTTCAACAATCATTTTCTGAAACTGTAAAGGCACAAAATTTAAATGTTCAAGCAGCTGCTACATCGCAACAGCACATGGTTGAAACTTCTTCGGATGGCTTAGTGCAGGTTCAACGAAAGAAAACCGTCGTGGAAGAGTGCGAAAGGAGTCGAAAGGTTATCGATATTGAACGAGCTAAAAGCTCAACGGTAACTTCTGTTCATTCAACTAACGGTAGCATAATAGGAAATACAAAAGCTCCAATATCTCCGTTGGTGCAAGTTCAATCGGCTCGTGGATTGAAAACTTATGAAACTTCTTCAGGAAAACCAGTTCCTGTATCAAATGTTCCAACTTTTCCAACTCAATCATCTGATGGACAAATCAAACCAAAATCCATAACGGGTGTTCCTACTCCATTTGCCCAATCATGTCCTCTTCCTCAACCAAAACCACAAAAAATCGAACCCCAACCGATGCAACCAATCGATAATAGACCCAAAGTTGGCGTTCCCGTTTCCTTTGGTGGACCAGTTGGTGGTGCACGTTCGGCCAGCGCTTTCTCAAGTGTGCCCCAAAAAAGCACGGCTCCCCTTCCTCCACAAAGTCAGGCACCACCGGTTCAGCCTCAAACCGCATGCCAAAACGCATCCGTTAGTGTGCCCAATCTCCCTGGTAGTAGTGCATCATCAATACCACCAACCAATATGCCCCTCCCAAATGCAGGTGGTGTAGCTTCGACTCCTGCGCGTCCTCTAGGATCTGTAGGAGCTGCGCCCGGCGGCAACAAGGGGAAGCAAGTAGGCGCAGTTGGCATTGCTCCAAAACGTGGTCGGGGTATTCTTAACAAAGCTATTGCTCCAGGAGCTAGAGTCCCACTCTGTGCTCTCTGTAATGGATATATCAGGTGAATGAATGTGTAACGGTTTGTGTTTGAGCTTTGTATGATTGAGCTTTAAAAACTCTTAACTTTTAGGACTAAGCAAAGTTTTGTTTTTGTTGTATTAACCGTTTGTTTTTTTTTTACCTTTAATAGAGCATGGTTTGAATTATAATACAAAGTATCCCATTCAAAACGGTTTTCACAATAACAATAATGTGGAAGTAAATGGAAAACCCCAAATTTCTATAATTCCTAATGGGAAATCTCAAATTCAAAATGGTAAGATGGATCAGAAATTGTGGAATCCAAAAACTTATAAATCTACTGAGCGGCTGAATAATTTGGAAAATGGATTGAAAAATGGCAATGGAAACGGAATAGGAAACGGAAATGGATATACCAACGATTATGTGATCAATCAGTTTTCTGTTCCGAAACCATTTAAGCCACATAATGGAAAAATTGAAGTGCCACCACCGAATAATCAAAATGGTTTCCAAGACTATTCGGTTTCGAAAGATTTTGTTCCACATAATCATGTAGGCACTAACGGTGTTAACCATAACAATAAAACGCATGCATGTGATTCTGTAAACTCCCCACGTGTTAGTAACAAAAGTATTTCAGCACTTGGTCTAATCGATGGAGTTTATCCTGTGTGTGTTAAATGTAATGAAGAAATACGAAGGTATTTTTAGTCTTTTTTAGGAAAAATTTCGTTTTACTAATACTTGATTGTTTAGGGGTCCATTTATTACGGCTCTCGGCAAAATTTGGTGCCCCGAACACTTCGTATGCGCCACTCAACAATGTCGACGTCCATTACAGGACATTGGTTTTGTTGAAGAACGAGGACTTTTGTATTGCGAACATTGTTTTGAACAATATTTGGCTCCCACTTGCGACCAATGCCGCTCTAAAATCAAAGGGGTGAGTTTTTAGAAATTGATTCTCGGATCAAGGGCTATTAAAGCCAAAGAAGTGATTGGTAATGACTTTATTAGTAATAAAATTGATCTCTATGAAAGTTTGTCAGGGGAGGCTAACTCAATGTTAATTTTTTGTGCCTCGAAAAGGTCTATTTCTTGCTGACAAGTCCCGATGGCGCTAGTTTAATAGCACAGCCGATAATAACGATATCTTCTTTTAATCAGTTTGGATTTAAGCGCCATTTTCAAATTTAATTTATTCCTGAAATATTTTATATTTTAAATTCAAAATTTAATTGAAAATTACATTTTATTTACAAAAATTGAAGTACACATTGTCTTCACCTTTGTCTTCGCTATTGCTTTTTATTTTTGGTAATAGATGGCAAACCTACCAAAATTATAAATTTTTATATAATCCAATACATTTAATATACAATATTATATTATAGGTTTAAAGTTAGAGGACTTTTGTAAGGGATGAATTTGTACATGTTAGAAAGGGAGAAATAAATTTTGGTTCCATAGATATTCTATCTGATGCAAAATTTAAAATATATTAACCCATGATCTTCCTTTCTATTCAGTATCACGTTTTTGGCTGGCTTCATGACTCCAATGTGGTATTTTTAATGACTAAATAAGAGCTTTTGGATACCTTTAATCCCAAAGTCAAAATAATTTTCATCTTGAATTTTTTTTAGTGAACAATTAAATAAATAGATTTTTTTTTCTTCTTTTTTAGGATTGTTTGAATGCTATTGGAAAACATTTCCATCCCGAATGTTTCAATTGCTCATACTGTGGAAAATTGTTCGGAAACAGTCCATTCTTTTTGGAAGATGGATTACCATATTGTGAAGCTGGTAAGTTGAAAAATTGCTCCCATACTTTTGGGTGTTTGCCAGAAAGTATAGTAGAATGCTAAAGGAAGTTTTTATCCTTTGATGTATAATTTATATATTTTTTTTTCAGATTGGAATGAATTGTTCACAACCAAATGTTTCGCTTGTGGTTTCCCAGTAGAAGCTGGAGATCGTTGGGTTGAGGCTCTCAACAATAACTATCATAGTCAATGTTTCAACTGCACAGTAAATATTTTCAACCCTTATTTATTTGATTGTTGATATTATTTAAATGGCACTTTTTTCAGATGTGCAAAAAGAATTTGGAAGGACAAAGTTTCTACGCCAAAGGTGGACGCCCCTTCTGCAAAAACCATGCCCGTTAATCTACCTAAATACTTATTAAAAAAAATATTTTATATAATATTTAAAAATTTTAATATGAAAAATGCGTTTTAAGAAGTCAGTCATACCAAATACTTTTAAATGAAAATTGTTACCAATCAATACGAAAATTTGCTTTGTAAAAGAGATATTGTGTTACCATCATTCAAATTGAAAAAAAAAATCTTTTCAAATTGCTTTACGTTAGTTTTTAAAGATAAGCTTACGATTAAATAAACGCATTATATTATATTTAACGCCTTTACAAATGGCAATATTCTAATATTTAACTTAAGCAAAATAAACACAAACACACTAGTCTTCCTTGATAATTGAACGAAAAAAAAATATGAGAAAATATCTGTTATTGGTGAATTTTTATTTTCTAAAATTGTACTTTAATTATATTTTTTGTCTCTGTAAAGAATTGAAAACTTAAATTGCTTGCCTTAAATTGCGTGTATTGTCTTTTTCTGTATTTATTAGTGCCATAAATTATAATAAAAAGATAAAAAATATAAAAAAAATATATGATAATAATAATGATAAAAAAATCAATGTACTAATGTTATGGATTGTTAGATATATCCGTGTAAAATATTATGTAATTTATGTAAAAATATATATATGTTATATTCAATTTTATTGGACTATATGCAAATATGAATAAATTACTGTTATCTGGTTATTTTTGGATTATGATTCTTTATTAGAAAAAATAATCATATATATAAAGTAAATAATAATCAATATATTTCTCTTTCGCTTTTGGTATCTTAAGAAATTTGGTTCTGGAACTGCTCTAATGCTAATTCGGGGCTCATTGCATTAAATTTATTATTATCCATATCTTGTAAATAAAAAGTCATTTCACGAATAAAATTCGTGTGCTTTATGAAGAAATTAATAATTATGATTCATAACTACAATTTCTATCAGTCATAACTTAATTTAACAAAATGTCTACCATTTCCCAATAGTTGTTTAAATATTTAAATAATTCATTTTCATTGCTCATGGTGGGAATGAAAATGCTCATTTTCAGTGCGCAAATAAGATCATCAAAAAATCTGTTATTATTCTATTGTATTGATTATATTCTCCGGTTAAGCCTTGAATGGTCTTTTTCTACTGTACTTTCTCTTATCTTTTGAAGACAAATATTAAACTGTTGTAAATAATCTTTAGAATAATTCATACATTCTATAAATTCGGCAATTTTTATGCTTTTTAAAGCTTCGTACAAGAGCTTTTGTACTCTAGTACCTCTGTTATAATAAGTACCTTTAAGAATTGACTCCAAAGTATTCATACTATAAATATCGGCTTTAATAAGAAAACTATCGAGTCCACTCCGCTTTAAATATTGACCCAAAAATCGTATTTTTTTTTTCTAAATGAAACAATCCGATTTTTAATATCAAATTGTCAAATTTTTGCTTTGTTAGTTGAATATATTTTGGGATAATATATATGGCCATATCACATGAAATAACTGCTATTTTTTACCGAGAGTATAATTTTTCATAGCTGTATACATAACGTCTTTGGAAGTCAATTGCTGAGGTATGATTGGAATAAATCCAACAATAGAAACAGGTGAGGTTTCAGGCGGTAGTATTTGTTGAAATGGAGCCCATCCTGGTATTGAGTTTGTAGATGATCGGCTGAAATTATTTCCTATTTGACTATATTGCAATCTACACAAGAGCATATGGTCAAATTGTAAATTTTTTTGACTATTTTTCAATAAACAGCTACTGTCCTTATTTTCTTAGACATGAAGAATTTCTTGACAATAATGATACTTTAAAAGAATGAGATGTTAATTGATGTTTTATTTCATCAATCAGTTTTTCAAATAACTCTATAAGTATGGTAATAATCATATTATACCAATATACTATAATTATACTCTATAATTTATTTGGTGTCTCAAATAAAAGAATTTGAGCAAAGTTACCAGTTCCCACATTTTGCATACTCAACTTTCTTTGGCCCCTGCACAATTATTTTGGGTTAGTTATTTCAAATACAGGATACTTGAGGTTCTTGGATATTTTCCTAGCTTCTATATCTCATCATTATACCCAAACAGTAATTCGTTTTAAATTACTTTCGATTTGGAAAGAATAACATGTAACAGATGGAGAAAAATTATTTTATTTTACAGATAAATGATTGATATATTCGATAAAAGCAAAAATATGCAACATTTCGCTGAAGCTGAACGAATTTAAGTCGAAGGAAGCCAAACATCGGTCGTTAGACCCAAAGCAGTCATAAGCTGTTCGCTTAACATATCATCAGTAACTCCTGGATTGTTCTTCACAATTTCATAAGCAGTTTTCTTAAATTTTTGAATCTACAAAAAAAAAATGGAGCTACAAACTGGAATTGAAACTAATTTTCGTTAATTTTACCTGTAAAACCATTTGTTTTACACTGCCATCGTTGTGAATGATATTATCCCCGTTGGAATTGGGAAAAATTCTTGTCCATCCCCCCTCATTGGTGGGTGCATCACGCCAATTCTTCCCATTCCCCCAAATCCCTTTTCTCGTATACACCAAATTGTTATTGACCAACGCATTCGACGGCCCCTGCGGTATATTCTCCCAAATTTTCGGTCTCGTCGCCAAATTTTGATTGGCATAAAAATTGCCGGTGCAAATTTTATTCAAATTATTGCTAATTTTATGTTTTCCCCGACCAGATCGGGCACTCCCTTTCCGATGCTTTCGCCAGCGTCCGGCCGCATTAATTACCGACTTCTTTGTCTTCGTATGTCGCTCGTTCTCATTTCTGCAATCATTCCATTGATTAACGCCAAAATTTCATCACTTAAATCGCAATAAAACCAAAATCAAATGCTCATTAATCGATTTTTATTGTTGTTTTTTATGCGCTCGAGGTTGCATTAATGACATTATGTGGACTCGCTAGTTTCGCACGATCATAAATCAGTGATTTTCTATGAAGAAAAACAATTACCAACGAAAATTTGTGACACAATAATGATCGATGAAAATTTATGATTTGGAATCATTAATTTTTTTTAATGACATTTTTATTTGGGACTAAGTATTATTTTTGTGAAAATTAAAATTCACCTTTCTTCTTCGGAGTTTTCATCACGTTTTGAGTGCAAAGTATATAAAGCTAGGCCCGTATTGTACAGTGGAAGACCCAGAAGATCGAATAAATCATGCAACATTGGCCGTTTAACGTCTTCGTCCGCTTGGCAATCATTACCGAGCGCGGGACTTAAATTCACCTGAAATAAAATACAAAAGTTAATTAAGAAGATATTTGGACCTAAAATTTTTAATTAATTGCATTTTTGTGAAAGCAAAACCTTAAGAAATGTTTTGATCTAAATTTGATTATTCCCCAAATGAAAACTTAAAAGATTACTCCTGTTTACTGTTCGTAGTGATCAATAGTTATTGATAAGAGTATGATCAGTTCTTCCTCAACAAATCTTCAGAAAGAATTGATCTTTTATTAGTTTCTTCCTTAAATCACTAAAATCTAGCTCCTTACAAAGTGCAAATAAAATTTCATTCCCTAAGTAATGATCAATAGTTATTGATAAGAATATGATCAGTTCTTCCTCAATAAACTTTCAGAAAGAATTGACCTTTTTTTCCTTCCTTAAATCACTAAAATCTAGGTCCTTATAAAGTGCAAATAGAATTTCAAATCCTAAAGGAATTTGCAAGAAATACCTCAAGCAGCCACGGACGCATTTCCGAGTCCAGAAGAACATCAAATCCAAAAAATTCAAAGCAATTAGCCGTTTGAGGTATAACAGGTGCATGACTTAAAATCGTTAAAATAATTAAACACGAAATTCGTTGCCACAAAAGCCAGTCTTCAATTCCAGTATGATGAAAGTAGCGCCGCAGTTGACGCAACGTCCACTTGCATCCCGAACCAACCCGGTCCTTGATTTCCGAATATCCCGGCCCTGTCTTATTGATCGAACTGTTCGTTAAGTGGCGATAACGATTGGTCAGATCCGACAACGTAAACTTATCAGTTCCAAACCTGAAATTTTCTAATTGAAAAAAATTCCAAGAAAAAATAGATCAATCCAAACCGGGCTAGTCCTTCTTTGAACACATAAATTGTTAATGGGTGGTAAGATGGAACACATACGTAAAGTCTTAAATCAAACTTATATCCGCCAATCAATAACGGTTTTTCTATGTAACGCTGAACTACCGAATTGGTGTCGTATGTAAGTTCGCTTAATTTCTAAAAGAAAAAAAAAACATTTAAAAAGAAGTCCTAGAAAACAAACAATTTAAAGTACTCGAAAAAGAAAGATTCCACGTCCTTGGGATTGGGCCACTGGCTTACAAATCCAGATAGGACTGTCATCGAGGTCGCGGCCATTTTCATCGTAATCGTTGGGGGTTGGAGAATTTTCTTTGTAGAAGCGTTCCAGAGCTAAAGTTCTCCAGGATACTCGGGAGCTTTCATCGCAATTGTATCGGTTTTCGAGCAAAGCTCGTTCAGCGCTTTTTGTTTCACGTTGACGAAGAGTGCGGTTGCACTCGGCAGCCAATTTGGTATACTCTAATGGCAGGTTGTAGCAATGAGGACTTAAAATAAGAAAAAAAAAAGAAATAAGTCTTTTATTTTAAAAATGCAGCCAGGATGAGACCAAGGTATTCCATGAAATAAGTATCAAGGAAGAAGGAAAGAGTATCAATTGGTTAAAGTACTATAAGGCACTTAATGCATTCATAAAATGAAGAATTGCGTTGGAGTTTTCACCAAAATTTTCTGAATTAGTATAAATTCTTCAGAAATCTGTATCTTAATCTTATCTACTTTGTATCCTTAAAATCATTGTAGTTACCATCATTAGTGAACTTTTTATTGCCAATTTTTTTTGAAAACGTATTCTTTTACACCAGCGGTTCCTAACCTTTTTCAGCCGCGGACTCCCAAGGAAATCAAGCATAATGCCATGAACTCCTGAGTGAAAACAAGGTGCAATTTTCGGACAATATTATATTTTAGTATTTCTTCATTAAATTAAAAAACAAAAAACGAACTTTTTCAAATGGGACCGCGGACTCCCAAACATAGGCTCGCCAGGGGTCCGCGGACCACAGGTTAGGAATCAATGTTTTACACAATTTAATCAAAAATACGAAAAATCAGAAGCTTGATTCTTTGAAAATTGAAAGACATTTTTGAAATTTCATCGTAAGAACATTAATTATTTCTGGTTGCTCTCATCCATGGTGTGGTAAATAATTAATAATGTTCTTGGGAACTTGGATTTAAATAATAAGACGTTATTTTTCAAATTATCTCAACGTTTCGTTGGTATTTATGTTTTAGTTCTCCTGAAGAACTTGGAAATAAATACCAACGAAACGTTGAGATAATTTGAAAAATAACGTCTTATTATTTAAATCCAAGTTCCCAAGAACATTATGACTTATTAATTATTTCTTTTTTCTCAATAAAAAACAGAACTTTTGCAGTTCTCTAGGGATAGTAAATTTAAATTGCCAATCTTTACTTAAAGAAAAGTTTAAGGAAAACTCATTAAAACTTTTTTTAGACGTCCAAATTTGATATAATATTAGTTTTGCTGTTATTTTTGAAAATACAATTACCTAAAATCATATATTGAACCATAAACTTTACGCATGCGTTTCAAGTGTCTTGCTAAGTGATCTTTTCGACAAATTGATGATCCTTTGGGAATATGATTGGTAAACTGGAAAAAAAAGAATAGAACCATAAATAATGCAAATTAGTCAATAGCTTAATGTTTTTTTTCTCACTTGTGAACACGTAATTTCTTTATATTGAGCCAAAGGGAACCCCGTAGTGCGCCACCATAGGTTCCAAGTGTCACCATTTTCTGGATTATACTCCCTCCAACCCCGTTCGATGAACACCTGAAAAGAAAAGCGTATACTTGAAAACCAGAAAAGGGAATCTTAAAACGAAGTATTTGAAATTTGAAAACTATTCAAACATTTTTTCTTCATGTTAACCTGCAGAGAAAAACCTTTATTGAAAATAACTTTTTTGATAGAAATTTGATCTCTAAATTACCAAATTATAAGATCAAATTTTAATCTTTAAAGATTTTTATAAGACATGAATTTTCTCTTTTACCTAAACTAGATACAAAGGATTTTAATTTTAGTTCATCAAATAATTGACAAATAGTTGACTTTATTTTTATAATTTCATGCTGCTGAACATTGCCTTAACCTTTTGAACATTTCCTGAACTATTTTCCGGAAAAAAAGATTTGACAGAGATATCAAAAAATAAATGAAAGTTATTAAAGTAATATGGAACGTAAACTTTAATGAATAAATCTTACCGAACGTCTTCAAGAAGAAAGGTATTATTTTTTATCTTTCTTTAAGAAGAAATTATCTGTATGAAAATTTATACTGTTCAACTGTAATTTTTCATCGAATAGCTGTTTTTTTTTCTAAATTTTTTCAGCTCAAAAGATGAACTAAAAATTAGTTAACTTCAAAAAATTACTTTTTTGCATTTAAGCCAAAAATGTCAGAAGTATTTTAGCCAAGTTTTAATGATATTTATCAACGAATAAAGCTTTAAACCGGCATGTTTTCAGCTTAAAATTCTTGAGCTTTATTTTATACTTTTTTGTATAATTTAATGGTCGAAAAACCGAGAATTATTAGATGCATATCTTTAGTTTTCCAATAAGTTAAAGCCTCTAATTTTAGTGGAAAAAAAACTATTATAAACAGATGGTAGAAGGTAATAGATAATCTTTATAAATTATTAGTACTTTAATTTTTAAAATTGATTGAAATTCCGGAAAAAAGCATACATCTTCCATAAGTCTTAAGAATATCCAATTAGATTTCGTCCCATAACTAGCAAGACCTTTGAAAAATTAAACTACAAAATATTCTTTCACATTCACATTCGATATGACACCAGTGCTGTAGAAGTAAATATAATTAACAATCCATGTTGTTTAAGTCCTTGTCTTCATAAATATATAATAATTAAATTGAGGGCAATAAGGACGAAGCTTCTTGTGGAATATTATTTATTCTAGCGCCAACGTTTCGTCAGTCATTCCTGACTTCTTCAGGGCTCTATAATGAAAATATGTATTAGGGTGATTTTTTTTTTACTTTTTTTTTGGTCTCATCGTGAAATTTTGTTGGAAATACCAAAAAAAAAAAATCCCTGAAAGTTTGAGCCCTTAATATTAATTTTAAGTCCTCGACCAAGACGTGTAAAGATTTCCCATTGAAAATACACGGAAACTCTGATTTTTTATTTTTAAATTTCTATATCTCAGCGGCATTTCATGGGATCGCTTTTACCGAAGATGGTTTTTTCTCAGAATTAAACGCTCTACAAAAGTGCCCATTGCGACAAAGTCGTAACTCACACCGGTGAGGTAGTACGGGCCACTGAACCTGATTTTTCCATAAAATTCAAGGCTTAATATCTCGTTTAATATTGATCTTCGCAATTTGGTCTACAGGAACTTGTTTGTAGGAAATTAAATTCGCTACAAGTTTTGCATTTATAATTTTCCGTAGCTCTTGTTATTTACGAGATAAATGCAAAAAAAAACGCGAATTTTATGGAAAAATCAGGTTCAGTGGCCCGTACTACCTCACCGGTGTGAGTTACGACTTTGTCGCAATGGGCACTTTTGTAGAGCGTTTAATTCTGAGAAAAACCCATCTTCGGTAAAAGCGATTCCATGAAATGCCGCTGAGATATAGAAATTTAAAAATAAAAAATCAGAGTTTCCGTGTATTTTCAATGGGAAATCTTTACACGTCTTGGTCGAGGTTTTAAAATTAATATTAAGGGCTCAAACTGTCAGAGAATTTTTTTTTTGGTATTTCCAACAAAATTTCACGATGGGACCAAAAAAAAAATCACCCTAAATTGGATACTTTTTTACATATTTTGGGCTTTTAGCTTCCTCTATATATACAATTTTAAATGAACTTTAAATTTAAGAATCCATGTTGTTTAAGTCCTAATTTTATATATATAATAATTAAATTGTGGGCAATAAGGACGAAGCTTTTTGTGGAATATTATTTATTTTATCGCCAACGTTTCGTCAGTCATTCCTGACTTCTCCAGGTCTCTATAATGAAAATACATAACATTTAAAAAATATCAAATATCACATTATTTTCAAGATTATATTTTGACAATAATGTGTCGCTATTTTTTAAATGTTATGTATTTTCATTATAGAGCCCTGAAGAAGTCAGGAATGACTGACAAAACTTTGGCGATAAAATAAATAATATTCCTCAAGAAGCTTTGTCCTTATTGCCCACAATTTAATTATTATATAATCAACAATAACTCAAATAATTTAAGATTTAAAACGAAAATATGTGAAGAACTTATAATAATGATATCTTTAAATAAAAAGGATCAAGTTCCAATGAGACTTACAAAATCCTTGGTAGTTGAGCTCAAAGTTACCAACCAAATAACTATTGATTGCTAACACAAAAGAGGTAATTATTTATTAGGATATTTAAGCTGTAATTGAAATTCCTGGCTTAAAATTTATTATTTTTACGACTATTTGGAGATCATAACATAATTTTAAAATTCATGTTTTGTTCCATTGCTTGCAAGAGTTTAGGCAAATTAATAACTGGATAAATTGTTTCTTCATGAAATTGCATTCCTCTGAAATTCGGCAAATAATTCAGTTCATAAGAATCGTAAAAAAATCCAAAAGTTGGTTTCTTTTTAAAGGTAATATTTTTTTAAAATAGTTTATAAAGTAATTGTAAAATTTCAGATCTTCGAGGATGATAGATTGGTAAAAATATTCAGAGGACTAGGATCAAATAGGATCAAAAAACCAAGAAAAGGATCAAATATTATTTGATCCTAGCCCTCTGAATATTTTTACCAATCTATCATCATCGAGGATCTGAAATTTTACAATAACTTTATAAACTATTTAAAAAAAATATTACCTTTAAAAAGAAACCAAATTTTGAAACTTTTTTTTAATCTTATGAACTGAACTATTTGCCAAATTTCAGAGGATCAAAATTGTAGGATCAAATATTATTTGATCCTAGTCCTCTGAATATTTTTACCAATAGTTTATAAAGTGCTACAAGAAATATTTTCCTAAAGTAATCTAAATTTTTGCTTGAAAACACTTTTTCTCAATGGTTGAAAATAGAACTGCATTATGTTAATTTTATCGAGGCTGGCGCAGGATGCGAAAGATGGTTTGCCATTGTTATTTTTTATGATGTTGCATCAATTTGAAAAATTTAATTTAATCTTTAATCTAGCAAAAGATTGAACTAGTTTCTTCATTGGCATAGCGCAGAAAAGGATTTTCTCGTTTGTATATTTATGTAATTATTCGTTCCATTTATATATGTTGTATTAATGTTAATCTTTTTGGCTGTGATAAGATATGATGAGCTTTTTCGATATTATGAACGTTTGACACGCCAAGCAATTACATATTAAATAAATTTAACATTTTATTTGAGCTTGAAATTGTGTTTTTCTTGTCTTTCGTTCTCAATTTTGACGGTAACAGAGTAATTATTTTTATTTAATTTTATATTGTCTGCATAAAAAACGGTAATTTTTTTCTGCAAGTTACCACAGAAAAAAAAATGCCCCGTGCGGTTCTTGACTGGAAGTTTTGATCGATTCTATTTGTATTTGGTAAATTCATTCCGAAAGTTTTCCA
The DNA here is from genome assembly GCA_958496175.1 of Sisyra terminalis. Taxonomy (NCBI): domain Eukaryota; kingdom Metazoa; phylum Arthropoda; class Insecta; order Neuroptera; family Sisyridae; genus Sisyra; species Sisyra terminalis. Next base: position 8,190,877 of record OY292278.1, read on the forward strand.
CATTTAAGTTTTTCGTTTTTAACTTTAGCTTTTGTATTGGAAAAGTTTTCTTGAAAATAGTTGGTATGCAAATTAATTATTTTATGGTATAAAATAAAGAACATATATATAAAAATTAAAAAAAGACTTTAAAATCTTTAAAATGTTTTAGTTTATTTAAGTTTTCAAAGATTTAGTCATAAATATTGAGATGCAACTTATGGATCGTGAAATTAACCTATATAATCTTCCCTAATGGATGATAAAATCATTTAAACACCACTAAAATATTACAATATTTTTGGAAAGAATTTCTTGTTAAAAAATAGTTACAAAAATGACTTTTTTGAACAATTTTTCACAGGATTCAATAAAATTAGGAATTCAAATCATGAAGATTCATTATCATAATCATCTTATGATCGACTTTAATACCACGTTTTTTCATTGGGGTAAATACTATAGATCAGAGTTTTCACCAAAATTTTCTGAATTAATTTAAATTTTTCAGAAATAAATTTTACTATTTAGTTCCCTTTTTTGCATGATTTCCTTGGTATCCTTAAAATCATTGTAGTTACCATCATTGGTGGACTTTTTATTGCCCATTCTTTTGATAACGTATTCTTTTATACTAGCGGTTCCTAACTTTTTTCAGCCGCGGACCCCCAAGGAAATCAAGCATAATGCCAAGGACCCCTGAGTGAAAAAAAGGTGCAATTTTCGGACAGTATTATATTTTAGTATTCCTTCATTAAATTAAAATAAACTTTTTCAAATGGGACCGCGGACCCCCAAACATAGGCTCGCGGACCCCCAGGGGTCCGCGAACCACAGGTTAGGAAACAATGGTATAGATAATAGGGTTTTTGCGTTAAAATTATAACGGGATGGTAGTAGAAAGGGAGATGGAATGGTTTTATCTTTTACTTCATGAAGCTTTAAGTTATTCTAGATCTTGAACTCGGAAGTTCATCCTGGTGTTTGCAATAGTTATACTAAAACTAATTTAACAATATACATTCAAAATACTGGTGATCTACGATCGATTACAGATTAAGAGATGGCCGAGGAAGTTTAAAACGCCAGCTTACCAAAGTCTTTATCAATTTAAATTTGAGATCAAAAACTTAATATCGAAAAACAACTTTGCAATTGATTTTAAAGAAAAACTTGTTTCTGGAATTCTACAAAAGGATTATTTAAAATTAAACTAATTCTTCTATGCTAATTAAATAAATTTTCTAAATAAAAAAAGATAAAACAATATAATAATCACGTAAATGATCAATTTAGCCAATAATGGGGAGAGAAAAATGGTAAATAAAAGCAGTTATGGGTTCTTCATTAGATCATTGGATCATTATAAAGGCCACAAAGTCAGTAGAAGTCAACAACTATTGAATAACAATTAATGGAGTGATTTAATCGAAAATTCATAAGAGACCTTTTTTGTAGAGCGTTAAATTTTACGTCAGAATAATTTGATCATAAATCTTTTTATCCATTTGTTTCTGAGAAAAAAAATTATATGGTAAAAACTTAAATAATCGCATGGTATTTAAATGATAAAAGTAACATCATTCCGGCACGGTTTAATCAAGAAATCAAGAGCATAATTGTAATGGATAATTTTTTTTATGTCTTAAACTAAAAATTCAGGGGGGGGATCGCTGTAAAAAATCAATTTGGGAAATAACGGACACCCTATTCTACAGGTAGTGCTAGGAAAAAAACTTAGTAAATTAAAAAGTTTTCATTTTAAAGCGTCTTTAATTTCATTTTTGAATGAAAATAATAGAGAATTTAATTTATTAAACTAATACAAAATCCTTTTTTTTTGTTGGGGAAAAACACAATTCAGCTTTAATCTCCAATTTGGTGAAAAATTGAGCTTTAATAAATTCAACTAGTTTTGGAGGGTTTTTTAATCAGAACAAGAAAAGCTGGTTTAATGATTCTGGGAATAATTTGGGCTTGAAAAATTTGATTTTAAATTGAATTCTTTAGTTTTATTCTATAGTGTAACTAAAGCTAGGTATTCCAAAATAAAGTTGGATTGTTAATTAAGCGGATATCAGAGGATGAAGGAGTCATCAAAGAATAAAAATTAGCTAGGTTCTTATAAATTTTCGCCTTTTTGAAAGTTTAAGTAGTCCAAAAAGAGAAGTGGATGTTTAAAAGGTGAAAAATACAAAAATAAGAACCAAGAAAATGTGAAGCCTATTTGATATTTTTAGGCATCAACTTGATTAATTTGAAAATAAATGGAGCTGGCAATTTTTAAGTCACAAATCTCAAAAGTCTACTGTAGAATACCATTATACTATTAACATTACTATTAAGAAAGTCTCTTGTTTTTAAAACAAAAAGCTTTAAGAGCTTTTAATTATAATTGTATCCCCAATCAATAAAAAACTTCAACTTTTTACTAACAAATAAACGAAATGATGAAAGCTTTAAACGTTTCATTTCCCTCTGCCAACAATTCTACAACAAAGCTTCAATTGCCGTTGGTAGTAGTGAGCTTTTAAGCAATTTTTGCGTGTCTAAAAATCTTAAATTTTTTTAAATCGTTTCTCTTAGCAAACTCGAGTACGAGAAACCAACATTTCTGGGGACACAAATAAAATAAATCTATTTACGTCCAAACTGAATTCTAAACCGGGAACCAATTTGTTGATAGGACAACTTACCTATATATTTATCCGGATATAAACCAACTACCAACATAATAGTATACTATATCATACTCCACGCAAGTGTATGAGTAAAACGGGGGGTGAAAGCTCGACATCGATGGGAGCTATAATAACGTCTGTAAACTTTGAATTTTACTATATTTTGTGAAAACATTTATTACATAAATTACTATTGTATTCTCGTTTCGTCATTTACATATTAAAAATAATAATAAATTTAAACATTCATCGGATATTCGACTCGCAAACATTTCCTCGACAAAAACAAGCTCCCCCCCCCAAAAAAAAAGCTCTCATCTAACGTTGAAATAATAAATCTATAGTTTGAAGATTTCAAGTGGGCATATATATAATTATTATGTTCAAAAATAAAATGATAAATTGATTTTTGATTAGGTTGGAGGTAATTATAGATGAGCGGAAGTTAAAGTCGTTCAAGGTTAAGTTTATTTCGTGAATTCATTTACATAGCTCCCACGTAATTCAAAACGTTCAAATTAACGATAAAGCCTATTTATATATATAAAGAAATAAAGATAACTTTCGTAAAGAAGATTTTTTTGCAATTTGTTCTATTGTGTGGGAAAGTTTTTTTGCTATTCTGACGTCAATGAAGATAATTTTCCGGTTGTCTTTAAATAAAAGTTTATTAAAAGAACACAAAACTTTCGTTTAACCTTTGAGTTCTTTTGCAAACTATTTTTTTCACAGACCATCCAATATCAACTGTACGAAAAAAACTAATGTCATAAATCATTGGTTTGAAAGTCAATTGTGAGTTCATTTAAAAAGTTATAGGCATTAGAAACTTAATCCTTTACTTATCAAAAGAAGAAAATTTGTTTTTTTAAGTTATCAGAAAGTTTAAAGGTGTTTTAGGGATTGGTGTTGCAATCCAATAACTACATAAGTTCCTTTAATTTCATAGTAAATTGCAAATATTGTCACCAGTATTAATCAAATTTTTGTCTTCAGTTGACTTACACTACTTTCAAGAAAAACGTTGAATTTTATTAATAGATTTTTGGACCCTGTAACTTTCTTCTTCTTTAATCAATTGTCACATTTGAAGAGAATTTTATATTGAAATTTATGTTATTTCATAAATTTCCTGCAACGAAGAGATTTGAATAAAAAAAAAAAAAAAATTCATTCTATGGAACTAAAAAGTATGGAAAATGCTATTTTGTAATGTTTTTCTTTGCATTTATTTAGAGAATCATATACTTATTTGAATTGAGCTATAATATTTTCGTTTTGTGGAAAAAATAAAAATATCTACATAGGTACAGAAAGTTTATATCTTCAGCTTTTGAAATTTAAACATTGCTTAAAATTTGATCACAATAGTTGCAAGCTTAACAACAGTTACATACTAAGAAAATTACTGCAATTATTATTTTATATTATGAGTAGATATTTTCATATTATGATAGTAAAATTTATTTTCCTGATAAAATTTTATCTACAGTTTAGGGAGTGTTTTCACCAAAAAATAATGATATGTGTAGAATTTATTCAACTAATACCGACTCTTGATCTATAAAAATTGGCACAGATATTATAACACGAAAAATTAGTCAACCAACCCAATATTCCGGGTAGGTTGACTATGTATTAGAAGTAGGTTGATCTAAATAACAATAAGTGTTAAATTATAAAACAGAAGTCGAAAGATTAAATACATTTTAGCAATTGAAATCTTTTCTCTTATTATAATTACCGTATTTGAGTAATATTTAACAACAAAAAATCATATTGAAGATATTATTGATATATTAATTACGTAAATTTAGTAGTTTTTAGGTACAGGTTGAAACGTATAACACGGAGGTTTGAATGTGACTAACTTGTTTATTGGTAAATAAATATATACCAAAGGTTGAGAGTTTTAATAATTAAAATATATTTAAATTCTAACAGATATATTTTAAACAAAATAAATTTTCATTCTTTTGGATACATGGAACTTCCACTGTACCTTGATTGATATATGGAAATCATTATTATCTAAGAATAAAATAATAATTTTGTCTCTACAATAAGTTTCACGAATTTAAGAAACTGATTAACATTTTAACGACAAATCGGGCCTACTGGTGGCCGAGTGGTCAAAGTTGATCACTAAAGTCTATTTGGGGGGGGGGATTTTTATTTTATTTAGGGGGCCGTGGTATGAAACAATTTTTCCATGTTAGCTCCTAATTTGAAAATCATTAATCCATTTCTCGGTGCAGAAAAGTTATAAGCCCCGGAGTTCAAGGAAGTAATGTGGTAAATTTAAGCAATGGAAACGTATGTCTACCAATCAATCAATCCCTTTTCTTCTCTTTATACATCTTTGCTCCCTTTTTCCAATTTTAAATACAAATTAAATTTTTTTCTGGGTCTTTTCCTATTAATTTACAAATTTAATATATCTTTTACCCATAACAATTCGATTTTCAACTTCAATTACTAGTTCGAGAAAAGATATTTGGTTTTTATTAAAAACAACCATTTTTGTTGCACAGTTTTAAAACCATTCAGTGTAACCGGTTTATTGGCTTGTTGTTAATGATTTTAATTAAAATTAATAACATTTCTTCTCCATAAGATCTCTTTTGGGTCTCTGCATTCATTTCCTATTTAAATATTGCAAAACTTGATGACTTTCATTATAAGTTTCTGAATTTTTAATACTTCCATTTTCCTTAATCTTACTTCTATAATTTTTCTACTTAGAAATTCGTTTAAAGCTCTTCATAAATCTTTTCATCAAATTCTATGTTTTCTCCGCAAAAAATGATACATCGCTGCATTTCTTTTTAATTTCTACTTTTTATGTTACAAATTTAAAGGATGAATTATTGAAAACGCCGCAATAACTAAATTTTACGTTTATACAGAAGTTTTAATACCAACTATTCTTTGTTTTTTTTTTGTTAAACAACCCTTTTCGTACCCAAGCAAATTTTCTTTGGGGGTGTATTTAAAAAAAAAATACTTCCAATTACTACTTACAAAAATTTGCTATAAATTTCTTATTTTTGTACCGACTAATTATGGTTGCGAATTCCGAAACAAATATTACATTAATTAGTAAATATAATATTTTTTTTTAAACAATGAAGCAAAATTTAATGTTGCATTTATTCCATTACTCGTGAAACTTTTATCAAAATCTGATTCCTAGGTTGGAGATTTTTAGAGGAGTGCATTTTTTTTTTTGATTTTGCTGGGCAGTTCCAGGGTTATTTGTAATAGGGAAGTAGTTGGATATGATGCAATTTATTGTGTGACTAATCAAAAGGATTCCACTGAATTTAGGGTAATTTTTGGGTTCACGTTTGTTCAAAAGATGTCCATGTATAAAGAAGGAGAGACCTACTTGCAAGCTACACTATAATGAGTGGTCCTTTGGGAGTTTTGGAAGCTTGGGATTTTTTCCCCATACATTTTATCATATAAATTGGTAAACATATTCAGAGGACTAGGATCAAATAACAATCAGTCAAAATTATTTATTACATGCGCGACTCAACCCGGTCGAACCGGGCCGAAACGTCGTAAATAGTTTTGACTGATTATTATTTGATCCTAGTCCTCTAAATATTTTTACCAATTTATCATCATCGAGGATCTGAAACTTTACAACAATTTTATCATATTTTATACAGCTTTGGTCCCTAAACAAAGATCGATTGATTTGAAGAATGAAGAAGAAACAGAATTTACTAGAAATTCATCAGATGTTTGGACAAAGATAGAAACTTAATCTGAAGAGTTTGAGAACTAAATGGAATATGAAAAAGATATTGGAATCATTGGAAAAAAAGAAAAAATTGTTAAGTTTGAGGACCAATCATTATTTGAACAAAATTTTTTCAACTATCGAACGATAGATTTTTGTTAATTTTATTTTATTAGTAAGTAATCTTTCAAGTAAGATCTTATGAAGAAAAATGTTAAGGCATTAGATAAAACTGGTTCGTGTTTTGAATATCTTTCAAGAAAGTTTCCCAGTTTAAGTAAAGAAAAACTACAAGCTGGTATTTTTGACGGTCCACAAATAAGACTTTTAATGAAAGACAGTATTTTCATTCATTCAATGAATGATTTAGAAGCAGCGCCTTGGAAATCTTTTGTTGCTGTGGTAAAAAACAAAATTAGGAAATCAGAAGGCCGAAAATTTCAAAGAGTTAGTTCAAAACCTCTTAATTAGTTTCAAAAATTAAGGATGTAATATGAGCATAAAAATACACTATCTCGACAATCATTTAGACAAGTTTCCTAAAAATTTTGGAGCCTATAGCGAAGAGCAAGGAGAATTTTTTCATCAAGATTTAAAGGTGATGGAAAATAGATACCAAGGTCGCTGGGATGAGCATATGATGGCAGATTACTGTTGGAGTATTACACGGGAATGTTCTAAAGACATCCATCGGAAAAAAATCTAGAAAGACAAGCTTCTAAGCTGTAAAATAATTTGCAATTACATGTAATTAAAGGGTTTGAATTAAATATTTGTCAATTTATTTCCCCTTGCAAAATCTCGAAAACTACACGTAGCATTAACGAAGTAAGTATCAAGTTTTTATCAGGGTACCGAATGTCCTTGAAATCAGTTTTCCTTTTAGCGGCACCAAAATCATTGTACCATAGACCTGTGTAATAGATGGACCGAATATGTCGACTTCTTGAATCATTGTAATATTGGAGTTTGAAACATTATTTAATTTAGTAATCTTACTATTTGTTGTTAAACGAGATGCAACAATAAATGCCTCTACTAAGCCAAATTACCAGTTTTCATGAATTTAAAAAGGAGTGAAATTTCAACATCTAAAATTAATGGAAATTTAGTTAACAAACTTGGTATTGGTTTTCGATTTGATCTTATCTTTTATTATGTATCAACGATGTAATTATTTCTGACTTAGATACTATTGTTACTTTTTGTTATTGTAAAACGATACAACAATTTAAAAGTGATTAAATATATCTATAACAATGCAAAGAGTCTTAAGGATGAATGAAGAAAAAAAATATCAAAAATGCTGCATTTTGAGAAATAAATTAATTGTTTTTAATCTATTCTATAAGAAAAACTTAAGGGCAACAATCAAAAATTTAATTGCAAAGCTTTAAAGATGCAAACTTAACTGACATATCTGTAATATTGATCGTAAATTGGCGCCAAACTGTTCAATCAAATGCATCCATCTAATCCACTGCAATCAAAACAAACTCGCAAAAAAACCCAATATAGCGACTATAAATTTCAAGGCATTAATCAAAAAAGCCATAAATTTCGGAAAAGTCATGGTCGCATGTATGCAATAAGTGCATCCATATCATTGCACCAATACGTCAAGCGTAATTGAAATTTCAAATGAATTCAATTTTTCCTCGTACTCGAAACCGATCAAGAGAAAATTTAATTTTCCTCCTCCATCAAATTTCCCATTTGCCCGCAAAACTGCACCAATCTCAATATCGAAACGATAATCTGTCATGCATTCTCGTGAACACAAACGATTTAAATTTGCCGCCCAACCATCGAAAGCAATTAGCGATCAAATTTCCCGAAACCAATTCATTCGGAAATTGAATCATTTGCGCCGCGGTTTTTTGCACCTGCACCTTGCCAATTAAAAACCAAAGCCACAATGGCGGCACAAGTTAATTAAGCTTGTTGAAAGCTCTGTAAAGTGTAAAGTGTTTATGAGCTTGTTTCCGGTTTCCGGTTTCCAGTGCGAGCGCGATCGATTCCACGTAAATGTTTGTTGGTTTCCTTGAGATAATTATTTTTAAGGTTGTCCAGGTTTCACTGAAATATTATGCTTTGATTTGTTTGGGGGTGGATTTATTGGTGTCGTGATGTATTTTTTGAAATTATTTTTTATTGAGTCTTCAGTATGATATATAGGGGTTGTGTTGTTTGGGGAAAACAAGGGAGCATTTCGGGATTTAGTCGAGGGAGGTTTAAAGATTTTTTCATATAGTTTATGGTTTTGTTTCCATGAATTGTCGTTGGGAACAAAAAGCGTTTCGTGTTTGGTTTCGAATAAATTGTGAATGTAGAAAAAAGGGTGTTACAACCCCCGGGTTACCTGGACGAGTAAGCTGGGACCGGTGCCGGTGTCGTTGAGCCGATACACAAATGGACCATCGCCGAAACATTGATGCATCTCCGATGAAATTCACTGAGATTTTCACAAATATTCAACTTAATTTTTAGTGCAACGGCATATGGGGTAGGGGGTTGGTTCGAATCAAAACGGTTAATTTAAGGGTTTAATGATGTTACATGGACGGTACGAGTCCTATGAATGTAGGGCAGGAATGTGTGCGATGCACATTATATAGGGCCTGGATGTCGGGGTGGATTTATGTATGTCTATGTTGGGGTTGATTTCAACAGGGAGGCAAGTACACGTGTATAGAACGATTGTAGGCCGAGGTAGACTGAAAGCTTGAGCTTGCGAGACTACCTCTAACCGGGCTGTCGTCTGTCAGGCCGCAGAGCTTTGGCTCGAGCTTTATGTCACCCCTTGGTACACTGTCAACAACCCCATAGCCTCGTTAACTTCTTCAGATTTTCCCGATATAGACGACACGGTACGCTAATAATCGTGATTTACTCTATATAAATGGTGCATTGTGTGCAGCCGCTCGTAAAAATGAACATTCGATTTTTTCGATTTATTTTTAGATTGAATTTTACGACAGAAAAAGTTTATTAAAAAACTTACTTCTCTATTTGTGGGTTCGAGAATATATGGGTTTTTCGATCTCGGCCACTCCGGCACAACTTACAATACAATTTCCATCCCCATAAACTCCTACCCCTAACCCCCGCGAAATATTCAAATTTCATAACTCATCAAATCAACAATTATATCATACAAGTACACAAAATTTCAAGTAAATTAATTATAATTTTTTATCATATCTTTGTATAAATAACACTAATCACGCGACGGCCACAACTTCAGAAAGCACACGCAATTATATTATAATTAACCTATTTTTTTTTAATTTGAAAATTACAGTGTTTACACGGGGAATATCATTGCCGTGCCATCCGCACCTCGCAAAAATTTGATAATTATGCAAATTTATGACCGGAGAGCTTTGGTTTAAGCCTGAACAAAGCACACCGAAAAAAAATATAAATAAACGTTTGTTATTTTGTAAAATGGTACGAAAGCCCAAAAAGTTCTATAACCTTCGTGGAAATTAAATGGCTTGTCGAGGATATTTTTCAATTAATTCGTAACCCTATAATTTCTAAATATAGTCCCTGGATAGAAGACTGATAGAATTTCTAAATCAAATAACCGGTTTTGGGTAGAAATTTATCATTGTTTATTTATAGTTGCCACAACCTGAGGTCAAAAGATTTGCATTCTTGTTTCTTTTAAAAGAATAGTTTCTTAATCTAAAATCAAAAGAAAAACATTTCTTGTCGTATCAAATTTATAAATTGGAAAGCCAGAAAGCTAAAACTTATGAAACTTTTACAAGAATTGTTATTTTTTTCTTAAATCCACACTAATTTCGTACTATTCTCATTAGTGTAGTTAATTATTTGAATTAACTTTCAACAAAATAAAAAATGCAAAGGGGATGGGAGGGTTTTACTGGAAAAACTACCCCCGTGGCTTTTTCTATTGAAACTTAGATAGATTTGAAATTTTCAATGAAATTATTTAACTCATAATTATTCTTTCCCAATTTCTTTTTCGTATTCTCTTTCATTTTTAGATCTTCAGATAAAATTTCATATTTTGTTCTCTTTTTACACGAATTTGGTTCCAATAGAGTAAAGGGTGTAGGATGGGGTGGGGTTTAAAAGTCCAATTTTACTATTCCGTATTATATTGTGAAAACCAACCACATTAATTTGAAACGTATAACACCAATCAAAAAAACAAATATCAAGCCTAGACTGGGCCAAAAAAATCGACTATTTTTTTTTTTGAAAAGCATATCGAAAATATTGTTCAAGATGACAAAATAAAAATCGGGAAGGTTTGAGCCCTTAATATTAATATTAAGAGGTCTATCATCTTTAATTTCGATATTTTATTTGTGCTTTCATTTTTGCGTCAATGGTGTCAAACTATGAAGGAAAAAAAATTCATCTCCACATATATTTATAGAAAATTAAATTCCCTACAAAAAACGTTTCTGTGAAAATTTTTGCCAGGTCCACCGTTTTCGAATAATCAAGCTTTAAACATTGATATAATTTTTAGATTTATCTTCTTTATTTTGAAATTTTGTAACTAACGAACAAATAAATATATAGAAATAAACAATATAGATTCTTGAAAGGAATTTAATGCTCTACAAAAAAGGTCACTTTACGTTTTTATATAAAATCACTTTTTCAAAAGTTATTCACAATTAAAGTTGACGGAAAAATTAAATTATTGCTTTTTTCCTTGTTGAACCAATTTTGAAAGAGTGATTTTATGTAAAAACATTAATAAACCTTTTTTGTAGAGCATTACATTCCCTTCAAGAATCTATATTGTTTATTTTTATATATTTATTTGTTCGTTTGTTACAAAATTCCAAAATAAAGAAGATATATTTAAAAATTATACCCATGTTTAAAGCTTGATTATTTGGAAACGGCGTGTCTGGCAAAATTTTTTAATGAAACGTTTTTTGTAGGGAATTTAATTTTCTATAAATATATATGTAGATGAATTTTTTTACCTTGATAGTTTGACAGCATTGACGCAAAAATTAAAGCACAAAAAAAAATCGAAATTAAAAATGATACACCACTTATTATTAATACAAGGTGTCTCAAAAGAAATGTCATATTTAAAACTATAATTTAAAAAAAAGTAAGGAGTTTATTGAAAAAATATTTATTAAATATTAAAATACACTGTTTGGGAATTTATGTTTTAAAAATGACACTGTCCAAATGTTAACCGTTCCGTTCACGGCATTCCTTTAATCGAGTACTAAAATTGCCTTTGACGGCTCGACAGGTATTCTCCGTGATGGCTGCGATTTCGTGACGAATATTTTCTTTTAATTGTCCCAGGAAAGTCGGTTTGTTTGTGTAAACTTTGGATTTGACTTAACCCCACAGGAAAGATTCCATGGGTGTCAAATCGGGACTGCGTGGAGGCCAACTTATGTCACCTCTCCTGGAGATCAATTTACCAGAAAAAGTTTCACAAATTCTTGGCAGAGACCTGTTGGACATGTGTGAAGTTGCTCTGTCCTGCTGGAACCATGTTCTTTGGTTATAACCCGGAAAGTTTTGCGGCTCAGGCACGAAAAAGTGGTCTTGCGTACGTACAACGCACGGTCCGCTCCCGAAAAACGCTTCATAGCGACAAAATTCCTAAAAGTCAGGCTACCGATTGACCCCTCCCCCGTGCCTCTGAGAATAGTTGCGTTCACGCAAAAATCAACACAAATGTGAACTTTCTTTTGAGACATTTTGTATTAAGTGCTTATATCGTAAACTAATCTCAATTCTAGATCAGGATCTACAGACGCTGCTTGGATGGTTTATGCAAGGCACATCACACTTAAAAATAAAAACAAATTGTAAACAAAAGTATTTGTATATACGAGTATATCTATACTAATATATAAAATTCTTACGTCTGTCTGTACATTTCGATTTTGAACCCAATTTTAGGGTAAATATTTGTCTCAAGAGGTCCTTATTCCAAATTTAACATTTTTAAAATTTTTGTCTGTCTGTCTGTGTGTCCCGATTTAACTAAAGAACGGAACAACCAAATTTAATGAAATTTGATATTAAGATACGACATATATTCCCACAGACTATAGGCTACTTATTATTCCAAAAAAATAATAAGGGAAGGTATTCCTTAGGGTTGAAAACAGAAATTTTTACACTAGACAGGTGAGTTATATATCATTGGAAAGGTAATTAAAAGTTAGAAAATAATCTGTAAAAATATTTTTAGTAGAACTGATAAAGAGCACAGTAAATTTAATTTAAGTTTAAAAAAATTGTCTCTTTGAAACATAAACCTTTATATATAGAAAACACATAATTGATGTTAATAGCGTAATGGTTTTTTTTTTGAAAATTTCTACCCTAAAAGAGTAAAAAGGGTGGCTAAGTTTGTATGAGAAAATGTAGAGTTAATCAACAATCGAAATTTTGAATTTAATTAGTGTTAAAAATAAATAAATAATAAATTAATAATAAGTGTCTGTTTTTGTTATATCATTTTAATAACAACATTTAAAATAACTTCATTTCACTTAATTAGTATGAAAGTTTAGGAAGTAGGAACTTATACTAAATACCAAAGAGGCAGTTTTTAATTTTTGTTTTTTTTCAACAATCAAACTTTTTAAAAATCTAATTTTTATGAACCAATGATTGTGACCTGGAGCAATTATTTAACATTAAGGGAGCAATTTTTTGTCATATATTTCATTATCAATCAAAAAATAAAATCTTCCCAACCAACTTTTCTTCGGTATTTAGAAAAATTTGAAAATCAATTATTGTTATTGAAAATAAATAAAATATTCGAATTTCCTTCCACGCTTTCTATCTATTTCCAACATATCTATTTACGTTATGCAGACGAAGTCGCGAGGATCAGCTAGTATATTATAAGAGCATTAAATTTTATTTTTATTAAGATCAAAATTTTATTTTTACATCCAAAACACTGAACTCGTAGACTTTTATCTCAAACCCATTAGAATCCTGAAACTTTACTCCTATTTTTATTTTCTCTTCTTCTAATTTCTAAAATAAATTAAAAACTAATAAATTAACATTACAGTTCCTATTTTATTTAAATTTACCACTAAAGTTATTTTATATCATTAATTCCACCTTCCAATTTAACGATTTGAGATTACTGCTTCAATCTTCTTTTATGGTATTTGATCATGACCAATGCCATTTGATTTTTATTGGTACCAAAAACTGTTGAAATTTTCTTGATTCTTTGTAGAGTTATCAACTATATACTTCATCAAATCCGAAGATTTATTTATTTTTTTACAAGAAAAATAAGCCTATTGGTGCCGGTGACCTGTAGGTGCTGGGTTCGAATCTCCTATCGAAGAAATTTTCGATATTTTTTCGATTTATGGTTTAGCATTTATCCTAGAGTCGCTAGAGACCTTGCTAGTTATAACTTGACAGTAAATAACAATTTAAAAAAAGTCGAAGATTTTTTTTATAACCTGGAATATGGGAAAACCTTAATTTTTCTGGAGTCTCCAGACTAAAACTAGAGAGTTTGTATTCTTAGTCCTTTATTAAATTAGATTGATACTGCACTTTATTTTCTTGCCCTTCCTCAGCCTACCATTTGAATACCTCGGCTATTTATTCACCTCTTATTATTAATTTCATCAGCAGTGCTACTGTTTCTTTTACTATATTATCTGAATTTGTAAACAAAGAATTTTTTATGAAAGTTTTTATGTCTTTAAAAAATAAATCAAACTTTTCACCATCCTACGGATAACGCTTATATAGAACGACAAAAGAAGAACAAATGCTTCCCCGAAAAAATATTTCCACTTAGAAATTGCATCCTAGAAATGATTCACTAAACTAATTGTATATCTGCACCTATATCTGTTATTGTTATAATAAACGTGCATTTTCATCACAAATAAATCTTTTGTACTATTTAGTACAATTTAATGTTTAATTCAAATTTTAATGATATAATAAAATATCTTATCAACACTTTTCAATTGTTTTTTATGTAAATAAAACAATTGAAAACCTTCAATTGTTGCAGAAATTTGATACAGTGGTCATTGATTGAGACATGAAAAGAAAAACGATAAAAGAAATGCAATTTTTGCAGTGATGAAGTCTTACCATAAAATAATTTTTGTTTTATGTTGTCAATAAATTTCAAAAGCCCACTTTTAATTGGCCCAAAAATATGGGAAATATATTTATTAAAGTCTTAATGTTTTTGAAGTTACAAAGGAAAATCTAATGAATTTTCTGAGATTTAATTTGATTTTTGTTTGGCACTAATTAAATTATCTGTGGACAAATTTAAAAGTGTAATTTTTAATGGATTTTAAAGGGGAAAATTTTAAATTTATTTGTATGTTATGATTGAGTCATAATGGATCTCTTTTTATGGCTTTTTTTTCGCTGGGCGATTATCAAATTTAAAAGCATTTTACGATGCTTTTCCACGTTTAAATCCCATGAAAATTAATTACAACGTACGCAATTTGACTTTCTATAATTTTCACCCACCAAAAAATCAATTTAAAACCAATAAATTCCACCGCATAAAAAAATCGTCTTGTACCTAAAAATATTTGTTTGTAAACAACAAAAATTTCATTAGTTTCGCCATTTTCGCGTCCAAGCCCAGTGCCCCGCATATCAAAGCTCACCAATTTGTACTGTTGTTTTTTTTTTTTTAATTTTATTGCTTCAATGTTTAACTTATTTCTTTCACGGTATTAAAAACCATAAAATGATTAATCATTCTCCATTATTCGGCATTTTTGCATATAGCATTAAGTCATTCCACTTTGGTTTATTAAATCGAAAAAATCATTACTCTAAAAGCATATTAATTCAAATGCCACTTTTGCACAATTGCAATAATTTCTCAGAAAAGTTTAAAGACCCATTGTAATTACAATTTCTTTGGTTTTATTGCCGAATTAAATTCGTTCAAACAATCCCTTGTTGAGGTAGGTATACTCCCTTGTTGAACTGGGGAATGGGAATGTGGCACGAAATTCACCCCAATTTTAAACCGTTTGAGATTAAATTTTCATTATTTATTTGTATGAAATTGATTTGAATTTCTGTAGAGTAGATGCTTATCAGAAGTATATGAAACGAAATAAATGTTTTGATTTATTTTGAACTTGAATTGGTCGCGGTGGTATGATGAGGTTAAATGAGAATAATAACCTTTGGATTAATTAGGAGTTGAAGAAGTTATTGTTGTGGCTTGATAATAAAATTTGGAGGTTTACGATGTTTACAATTGTAGCGTGATAATCAAATACTTGGGGCTTCCAATTGTTGGAAATGTTTCAGGAAACTTTGGTGTTTTCTTTTTCTTTGTTTGACATTCTACTGGAAACTTGTAAATATTTGTTTTTTCTATATATTATTTATTGATTCAACTTGAAAAAGGTATCTTCAAGTAATGCCAACCAAGGGGAAGTTTAGAGCCCCTACCCAACAGCCAGTATAACTTTTTGAACCTCTTGTTAATATATTTTTTGGATGATGTGAGATTTCCAGGTCAGCCTCCTGTTCAGATGAACACCAAGGTATTTGACGGTGTCGGACGATGGGATCTCAGTTGGGTCCAGATTGACCGGGGGGCCTGTTCCTTTCCTGAGAGTGAAGGTCACTTGGACTGATTTGGACTTATTGATAGTGATTTTCCATTTTTCAGTCCAAGTGCCCAGTAGGAAATTAAAGTTGGAACTTAAAATCTTAAGGATAATGCAACATTTATTGAAACTTCTACAAGAACATTAAAATTTTATAACCAATGGAGAAGAAGACTGTCTTTTAGATTGTTTTTTCATAAAATATATAAAAGTCAACTTCTAAGGGTGGAAAAATAGAGGATGATTGATTCCGTGTACACTTAATTGGAAATAAAATCCATTATCTTATAAAGAGGGTGCAAGTTCTCAAGTCACGGATTTACTTAAAATTTTGTGGATAGAATAGAAAGTTTTTTTGTTGAAGAATATATATAATTATTGGGACCACTACTTATTATTTTTTTTTTAGATATTTGCAATTGAAGATGCAATTTATTCGTTAAATTCAGTTCTACAGCAATAAAGTTTGTAGCTATTGAAGATATTTAATTTCCAATTTATTTTAACTCCCTTATGTATCTCTATATGTAAAAAAAGATATAAAATAAAAAAAAAATTGTTATTAATCCTCCATGAAGTTAAATCTGGTTCCTCACGACGAGGAATACCAATCCATTGTTGCAGAATTGCTCCATTTGCTACAGAACTAAATTTAACGAATTAATTGCATCTTCAAATGCAAATATTAAGAGAATTTATGAAAGGTGACCCGTATAATCATATATCTTCATTTACAGGAAAAATAAATCTACAATCCTACCAAATTTGTGATCCGAATACCTTAAACTTTCCTTGTAAACTGTAAAAATACGTCGATCCACAAATATTTAATTCTAATCTTTTTATTATATGGATACAATAAATAATCACTTATCACTAATCACCTCACCATAGTTTCTTTATAAATAATAGTAACAATATTATTCTCATTTTACATTTGCCATATTAACAAAATACATTTATTGACTTTAAAATTCGATTTTAATTTACAGGTAACTTTATTTATAACTATTATTTTATGTATTTTCTTTAGAATAAAATTAATTTACAGACAATATTATATGGATATATTTATTGTCTATTTACTATAGTAGATTATATATTTTTTTTTCAAGTTATTAAATTTTATTTTTGCGGCTAAAAACTTCTAATATTTTCCCAATACTTTGTAAACAAAAGTATTTAAGTATAGACTATAGGGTGATTTTTTTTTTTGGTCCCATCATGAAATTTTGTTGGAAATACCAAAAAAAAAAAATCCCTGAAAGTTTGAGCCCTTAACATTAATTTTAAGTCCTCGACCAAGTCGTGTAAAGATGTCCCATTGAAAATACACGGAAACTCTGATTTTTTATTTTTAAATTTCTATAACTCAGCGGCATTTCATGGGATCGCTTTTACCGAAGATGGTTTTTTCTCAGAATTAAACGCTCTACAAAAGTGCCCATTGCGACAAAGTCGTAACTCACACCGGTGAGGTAGTGCGGGCCACTGAACCTGATTTTTCCATAAAATAAGCGTTTTTTTTGCATTTATCTCGTAAATAACAAGAGCTACGGAAAAATTGAAAATTGAAATTGTGAGATATAGAAATTTAAAAATAAAACATCAGAGTTTCCGTGTATTTTCAATGGGAAATCTTTACACGTCTTGGTAGAGGACTTAAAATTAATATTAAGGGCTCAAACTTTCAGAGATTTTTTTTTTGGTATTTCCAACAAAATTTCACGATGGGACCAAAAAAAGTCAAAAAAAGTAAAAAAAAAAATCACTCTAATAGACTATATACCTAAATATTTTTTTTTATTAAAATGAAAACTTTTAACCAAAATTTATTTCGATACTGTGTAATTAAAAATGTTCTTCCCAATTTGGGGAGCTTTTAAAGCTTTTAAATATTCCTTGACGACACCAAATAAGTGGAATGATTTTCAATATAAATTTTTTCTCAAGGTAATTTATCTACAGAATTTCCAGTTTTATTTGGTATGATTGTTGATACCATTTACAATATATGGAAATGTATCGACACTATCGATAAAATCAACTATTGATGTCTTAACAAACCCATATTATCTTTTGTTTGTTCGTTTATTCAATTGTTTTGGCGCAAGAAAACAATAGAAGGTGTCATTGAGTTTCTCTTTGTATATAAGAAAAAAAAACAAAAAAATGCAATAAATAATAATAATACATGTTGTCCTTTTAAAAAAGTGAATTGATTTGAACTGTTTTTCCGAAAAAATTATCTATTTATAGAAAAGTATCGAATATTTAAGATGAAAATAATTGTTAAATAATTAAAATACTGTAATAAACTGTGTTATGTTCTTGGCGTTTCATTTATGCATTAGAATGATTCCAAAGTTTAATGAAATTAATGAAAATATAAGTGATAAAAAATTTCGCAACATAAGACCTAATGCACATGTTGAAGAAATAATTTAAAATGTTTTAAAAATGTTCTAAGCGAAAAAATGTTTAGTATTGATAAATATTTTATTTATTTCCGAGTTACAATTATAAGTTAATGAAAAATTATGTCCTATGACTCAATGATGATGTAATGATTATTTTGTCAGTTGTAAACAAATTTCATATAGGTAGTTGATTTTATATAATTTGTCGTTAAGGACGCTATTTGGATCTAGTTTATGTGCTTTGTATATTTCATATTCTTCCAGGGTGTTCATTTGTGATCCTTCTTACAAATATGTAATGACTTAAAATTTGTTTCGAAATTTAAGCACTGATGATTGTCGTCATAAAGATGTTTTGTAAAATTTGAAGTTGTTGTAAAAAAGATTAATCTGGATCTCACTTTGGGGGAATAAAATAGTGGAATTAAAATTGGTGGAAAGCGATTTTGCAACCATCGATTCGTAGACGATATAATCATAAATTCGAACAGTGAAAGAAAGTTATTGGACTTCATTCGAAGACTTCAAATCGTAAGTCAAAATTTCGCTTTAAAAACAATAATACCAATGATCGATGATTGCAATAATGATAAAAATTAAAGTAAGAAAATAAGTTGCCAAAATATGAGAAGAAAAGTTTTTTTATGGTACTCAGTTTACGGATCTTTATTAAGACCGAAGGTCTTAATTATGCGAAGAAAAATAGCCCTTACAAAATCAACGATCTTCATCCTCAAAAGTAAGTTTTAAATTGAAAAATATTAATTTGGGATTAAAATTAGAGTTATAGAGAAAAATTATATAAATAACAATCATTTTCTTTGCGATATATGAATTACAAATTGCAAAAATATCGTTTCAAATGTTCTGTACTCAAAAGTCACTTTAATCGAGAAATACTAAGCTTACTTTGTACAAATCAAGGCACTGTAGTTACTGGTAGTTACAATGGCGCAGGATGTATGGACCAATCATAACACACCGTACAAAACTCAATCTTTAATTCGACCAATCAGTGAATTTTTTACAAAAACTTTATAGATTTTAACCAATGACATGATTCTTGTATCTATCTATGTTCCTTATATCTTGTTCCGAATGATTGACCAGTTTGGCCAATGTAAAATTATTCACAGGAACCACATTTAATTTTATATATTCCGGTTTTATTTTTCCTTGTAATTTGGTTGTTCTCCAATAGTATAAGAAATTTCATCATGTTGTTTGTTGAAAATGCGATATTGATGTTATTTTTTTTGGGAAGTTGGCGATTGTAAAATTAAATATATTATTGAAGTTTGATTTTATATATTTTTTGTTTTCTTTTGGTGGAGTTGGAAGAATGGACTTTTTAGTAAATTTCAATATTATTTCGTTTACGATTGAGCTGTTGTATCCGTTAGTAATGGATATATGTTTAATTATCTTAATTTCTTCATGAGCTTTGGTGCTAAGAGGGAACTTGATCGCTCTGTACACTTGATTGTTGTAAGCAGCCATTTTTTGATTTCTTGGGTGATATGACGTATTATGGATGGTTGTGTTCATTGTTGTTGGTTTTCTGTATATATTGTATGACAACTTTCCATTTTAATTGGTGATTGTTGTGTCTTATGAGTTGATTATTTCATTTAGTTCATATTCTGAAGGGAATTTTATTTTCTGGTTAATTTTGTTCAGATCGGATACCATATTGTCAATTTATCGAGTAATTCCAATAAATAATATAAATGTATCGTCTACATATCTTCCATAATATATTATTTTATTTTTGTTGGTATTGTTCATAATATATTTATTTTCGAAGTGATTCATGTAAATGTCGGCTAGGAGTCCTGATAATGGAGAACCCATGGCCATGCTTTCCTTTTGGGGATAAAATTTTTAATTGAAAGTGAAATAGTTTTGTTGTAAGATAGTGGTCAGCAAGTTCTTAATGTCGATGATTACCATATCTATACTAATATATAAAATTCTTACGTCTGTCTGTACATTTCGATTTTGAACCCAATTTTAGGGTAAATATTTGTTTTAAGAGGCCCTTATTCCAAATTTAACATTTTTAAAATTTTTGTCTGTCTGTCTGTCTGTCTGTCTGTGTGTCCTGATTTAACTAAAGAACGGAACTACCGAATTTAATGAAATTTGGTATTAAGATACAACACAATTTCCCACATACTATAGGCTACTTATCATTCCAAAAAAGTAATAAGGGACGGTATTCCCTAGGGATGAAAACAGAATTTTTTACTTTAGATAGGTAAGTTTTGTACATTTTAGTAGTATAAAAGTTGAGACAATGAAATGGGATTTCTACTAACATTCTAAATATCTAGGCGAGTGTTTTGATAACTTTTGACTGTTTTAAGTTATAATTATGACTGACTTAATTGAACTTAACGATAGTTTTTATTTATGTATAGATGCTGATTGATTTACGGATTAATTGGTTCACGGTAGGTATACCTACCGTAGGGATACGGTTTTTTTAAGTACTTTTAAGATATTTATAATTATTTTTTGAAAATTAATTGATCATTATATACAATTATTTTATTCTAAGTATCAGTTTATTAAATGTGTCTTTTTATAGTCGACAAAATAGTGTTTTCAGGTATGATTATGTTTTTCGTAAAAGAAAAAAGAAAAATAATAATTTTCATATAACACTACAAATAGCAAATTTAAAAAGAAAATATAATCTACACCTACGTTACGCAGACGAAGTTGCGGGGATCAGCTAGTAATTATATATTTTTGATGTCATAAGATTATATTCCACAATTTTGATTGTTTCTTCAACAGGGACATTTGTGTATAAGATAATAATGTCTATAATTCGACCGGTAGTGACAAACTTGCTCCTGGATATTGGTTAGCGAAAAAATCAGTTCAAACCATCAAATCAGACATCATATTGAAAGAAAATTATTTATTAAGAAACACATATGAATTTATGAATAATACTTAAAAACGTAAAACTACCACAGAACATCAAAATGGCATCACTTGACACTGCTAGCTTATACACCAATGTCCCTGCTATATAATATTTCTTGATTTTTTTCTTTGTAATTGATAAATTTTCAGCAAATTTTGTCAAATCAAAAATTGTTCCTATTTTCTCTCTAATTATTGCGAACAATTAAATTAAGTTTTAAAAAGTCTACAAAAAAAATAACTACATAGAAACCAATCTAATTTCTTCTTAATTTATTTTGCGACCGAAAAATAACTTTGATGGCCATTTTATCACCCAACCACTCCAAATGTGATACATCTAGCCAATAATTTTTCTTTTCTAATTAAAAAGCAAACAGACCGAACCGAAACCATAGAAAATTTTTATAAGCCATTAATTATTTCTATCGGCTCGATAACAATGCGCTTCGTAAAAACGCCAATTAGTGAAAAATCTTGAAATTTCGTAGAGCAAAAAACGGATGATGTACGATTTATATGATGATAAACTGGAAAAATATGTTTACCAATAAATTTTTAAAAGTTTTACTGCCAAATATTTCATTAAAATTTGATTTATTTGACTGTTATTATTATTATTTGACTACTAAATTAAAAAACAATTATAGGTAGTTAAGGTAGGGAAAAAATAATTTTATTGTTTTCTATTTAATACTTTATTTAATATGGTAACTGCCATTCATAAAAATCAATTGTTTAAAACCTAATTTCTTGAGCCATTTTCCGGAAAAGTTTTCTAATTGACAATTAATTAGACACTCAATTTGTAAACCTTTTTTTTTTTAAATCAATGTTACACGATCAAGTGGGCTTACCATGGGCGGCAAAACAGATGACAATCGCTTAGTGCCAAATCCTAACTATAAGTTTAATTGATAAGAACCTCTCCTCCAAACCCCTAAAACTTATACCAGGCCATCAAAGTCATATGCAATCTGTGGTTGTTCTATGAAAATACGATACCTCTTCTACCACTGAATTCTGGCAATTTTAGCCAAAATTTCTATATATAAATGGTCAAATTTCGGGCAAAAAGTTTGAAAAAAACTTAGAATTATTAAACGACCAATTTTGGTATATAATATCCTTCCTCTATACTTGAGATATTTGGCGTCCACTTGAACCACTTAAACAATCTTGAACTTTAAAAATTTCGATTTATATATCTGTATAGAATTTGTTTGTTATTGGTGGACATAATTTTTCTTAAAAAAAGATCTATTTCATTTTATTTAGTCAAAGATTCACTGATGGAAATATGATCCAACAAATTTTTGCGTCAATTTTTATGACCTTAAAAATCACACATTTTTTTAAAGTCTTCTCAAGAAAAATACTTTGAAATTCTTAGTCAATTTTCAATCCTTCGGTAATACTACATAATTAGAACATTAATCTTTAGGTACTTATTGCGATTATTTTCAACAACTGGTTTCCCCGACCAAAGTGCATCTATACTAGGGTAGGTCAAAAAAATCGATTATTTTTTTTTTACAAGCGACGCGGAAAAATGGGTTGCTAGACACCTTCAAAAAACTCTCACCAAGTATGAGCTCTTAATTTTAATAGGAAGATCCTCCGCATCGCAGTTTTGTATTTTTTTCTCAGTCCAATAGAAAAAAATTCATACCTCATCATTTATCGATTGTACAGAAAAATGTTCTGAATGAATTTTTTAGGAAATTTAATGCTCTACCAAAAAGGTATTCTATATTTTTTCCGTAAGCCTCACCATTTGAAAGATATTAAGGATTTAATTTTGATTATTTTAAGACAAATTTCATTTTTGTTTATGAATTGTATAACTCGACAATAAATGACTCTTATACAATGCGCAATACAAATTTTTGTTGGAAATTAACTGCTCTATAAAAATGGTTTCTTATGTTTTGGCGATTAAATTAACCGTTCAAACGATATTCATCATCAAACTTTCATGTGTACGGATTTTAAAAGTTTTTGATGAGATATTCGAAAAATTTCAATTTAATTTATAACTTTTGAGAAAATTTACACGAATTTTAGTTTTTATCAACTGAGAAACTTCAAAATATTTTTCGAATATTATAATATATAATATTATATTATATCGAATATTTTAATAAAATTATTCGAATATCTCATCAAAAACTTTTAAAATCCGTACACATGAAAGTTTGATAATGAATATCTTTTGAACGGTTAATTTAATCGCCAAAACATAAGAACCATTTTTATAGAGCAGTTCATTTCCAACAAAAATTTGTATTGCGCATTTTATAAGAGTCATTTATTGTCGAGTTATACAATTCATAAACAAAAATGAAATTTGTCTTAAAATAATCAAAATTAAATCCTTAATATCTTTCAAATGGTGAGGCTTACGGAAAAAATATAGAATACCTTTTTGGTAGAGCATTAAATTTCCTAAAAAATTCATTCAGAACATTTTTCTGTACAATCGATAAATGATGAGGTATGAATTTTTTTCTATTGGACTGAGAAAAAAATACAAAACTGCGATGCGGAGGATCTTCCTATTAAAATTAAGAGCTCATACTTGGTGAGAGTTTTTTGAAGGTGTCTAGCAACCCATTTTTCCGCGTCGCTTGTAAAAAAAAAATAATCGATTTTTTTGACCCACCCTAATCTATACCATTGTTTCCTAACCAGTGGTCCGCGGACCCCTGGGAGTCCGCGATAATTTAATGAAGGAACACTAAAATATAATATTGTCCGAAAATTGCACCTTTTTTTCACTCAGGGGTCCTTGGAATTATGCTTGATTTCCTTGGGGGTCCGCGGCTGAAAAAGATTAGGAACTGCTGATCTATATTACTGAAATAGTCGAAATTTTATAACCAAAACCAAACTTGGTTTTAATTGCTTTTTGAAGTATCAAACCAGTGCCAACCCCTCCAAATATTTTCATGATTTTCCACTTTAATAGTTTCAAATGTTTTTTGCAGTGCACCGTTTTCCAAAAAAGGGAAATATTGGGGCAACATCCTGGTTGCTCTCATCCATAGTGTGGTTAATAATTAATAATGTTCTTGAAAACTTGGACTCAAATAATAAAACGTTAAATTTTCAAATCATCTCAACGTTTCGTTGGTATTTATTTCCAACTTCTTCAGGAGAACTTAAACATAATAACCAATGCATGTTGTTCATTAGTTCTCCAGAAGAAGTTGGAAATAAATACAAACGAAACGTTGAGGTGATTTGAAAATTTAACGTCTTATTATTTGAGTCCAAGTTTTCAAGAACATTATTAATTATTGGGACAAAAGCTCATTTCCATAAAACAAATTGTTGAGTTCTTGACCTAATAAGCGACGAACTTGAAAACAATCCATAAATTAGTATATGTTTAACAAAACGACTGAATAAAAAACTTTCGTAAAGTTCTATTCGTTTTTAAATAATGTAATACAACAAGGAAATTATTCCACATAAATAATATTAATAAAATTGACCTTTAATTTAGCTCGACTCGAGATTACATGCAATTTCATTGCAATATAAATTTCATCCGTGCAATAAGTAAAACAACCTCATCATCATTTACAAAGCTCGCACGCAATTGCATACTGCAACTGCATCTGTGGACAAATCCAAAGCTCGCGAGCTTTTGCCAACTTTCGCCCAGTTGTGCGCATAACTTTAATTTCCCCATATTAAATCATATGCATCCTACCCTCCCTTTTCCTCCCATCAAACCAAACAACATTGCTCCGGTAACCGTTCCGGGTAAATTTTTCTGCATGCAACATTATCTTTTATCATCATTGATAATGCCATAAATTTTTCGTCCTAATTACCGCAAAACGTCATTAGAGATTTATGTCATGAAGACTTATCCGAATGCAAACTATATTTAGATCATTTCAAGGACCAATTGCGCTTGGTTTCAACGAATTCGCCTTGATAATGAACGTTTGACATTTTCTCTGACTCATTTGATTTCGATTAAGACGAATTCTCGGTAACTACTCGGTTAAAGATGTAAGAGTTATGTACGAAAAAAATTGTCGTAAAAAGGTTTATTTATGATTTCTGATGTAATACGAAGAATTTATTAGCGACAAAAACTTAAATTTGTGATTTTATTGTACTATAATTGTGGCGGCTAGGTAATTGATGGCAAATGTCCTCATAAAATGAATATTTAATCGCTTGGGGTATAAGAAAAGTAATTGATGAGTTTCAAAATCGATTGAAACATTTATTTTTTCCTGAAAATTGAATCGGATTTCTGATTGTCCAAAGTCTAATTGCACTGAAATTAATCTAAATATAAATACTTATTTTCTGAAACTCTAATGCAAATTATACTGTTTGTGCATTTGGAGATAGGATCCTGCATACAAAATGCAGGTTTTACCAGGCAGAAAATGAAACCAATTCTCACGTTCTATGGGAATGTGGTGCTGAATGGGAAAGCTCTTAGTGCTACGAGTACTGAGGTTCGCTCAGCTTCTTGGTCTTAACTTGATAAAGTAGGAACCCAGAAAGCACAATTAGCCCTGAGGCTGCAGTACTGATGCTCAATTAACTTAATCTAATCCTGAAAAACCCAACCAAATAATAATAAAAATAATTGCCTTACAACAATTCTTGAGGGCATACAGGCTACAAACTTCCATAAAAAAATCACTCCTCAATTTAAATGCAGAAAACATCAGTTGGATATTTCTGCATCTTCATTTTACTTGCAATAAAATAATCAAAAGCTCATTTAATATCGTGGGAATAAACACCAGGTTGAAATTATGAAATTCAGTGTTAATTAGTCATTGTTTCTAGAAACTTAAAGAAAATATTTTTCTCAAACTTCCAGAGTATAAATGAGTTTTTTGTTAAATTGAAGATTAATTTCCGTGCTACCTCTTCATCTTCTTTTTATTTATTTATTCATTTTTCTTTCTTCTTTCTGACGAAGAATAGTATCCTTTGAAGTACAGTAAAATTTTATCTTTTAAAATTTTTCTCATTGTGATGATTTCTTTCATTTTTGCGTTAATGGTGTCAAACTATCAAAGTAAAAAAAATCATTTGCACATATATTTAATGAAAATTTAATTCCCTACAAAAAACGTCTCTATAAAAAATTTTGCCAGATACGCCGTTTTCGAATAATCAAGACTTAAACATTGATATAATTTTTAGATTTATCTTCTTTATTTTGGAATTTTGTAACTAACGAAAAAATAAATGAGTTGAAATAAACAATATAGATTCTTGAAGAAAATTTAATGCTCTACAAAAAAGATCTCCTAACGTTTTCACATAAAATCACTTTTTCAAAAGTTATTCACAATTTAATTTGAAGGAAAAATTAAATTATTGTTTTTCTCGTTGTTGAACCAATTTTGAAAGAGTGATTTTATGTAAAAACGTTAAGAGACCGTTTTTGTAGAGCATTAAATTCCCTTCAAGAATCTATATTGTTTATTTCTATATATTTATTTGTTTGTTAGTTACAAAATTCCAAAATTAAGAAGATAAATCTAAAAATTATATCAATGTCTGAAGCTCGATTATTCGGAAACGGCGTGTCTGACAAAAATTTTTATAGAGACGTTGTTTGTAGGGAATTTAATTTTCTATAAATATATGTACAAATAATTTTTTTTACCTTCATAGTTTGACAGCATTAAATTAAATTTCCTTCAAGAATCTATATTGTTCAATTGTATATATTTATTTGTTCGTTAGATTCTTAATTCCAAAATAAAGAAGATAAATCAAAAAATTATATCAATGTTTAAAGCTTGATAATTCGGAAACGGCGTGTCTGGCAAAAATTTTTATACAAACGTTTTTTGTAGGGAATTTAATTTTCTATAAATATATGTGGAGATGATTTTTTTTACCTTGATAGTTTGACAGCATTGACGCAAAAATGAAAGCACAAATAAAAAATCGAAAGTAAAGATGATAGACCTCTTAATATTAATATTAAGTGCTCAAACCTTCCCGATATTTTTTTTTGTCAATATTTTTGATATACTTTTCAAAAAAAAAATAGTTTATTTTTTTGGCCCAGTCAAATGTAGCCATTACATTAAACATTTTGGGTTTAACATTACATTACATTGACATTACCATTACATTAACACACAATGGGTGTATTAATTTTATGTATTGTGAAAAATCAATAAAATTAAAGTTTCGATTGCAAAACTTGAAATCTATGAAATTACTTGTATTAAATTTGGCGTAAATATAACGTGAATTCTTTGGAAAATCTCAATTTATTTTTCAAAATTGTATCGATTAATGTTACAAGTTATGTTCATTGGAATAGTATTTAATAATTGAAAATAAAACGGTGACATTTTAATTCGTTCTATTCTTTCTCTTACGAGTTCAAATAAATCTTCAAGTCGATCAAACTTTAAATTAATCATCAAAATTATTAAATATCCTTTAAACAAACATTAAAATTTTGTTACATTTTTTGGAAAAATTACAATTTTCCGTTTCAGCCATTTGACCTTAGGAACTCCTTTTTAATTAAAGGAAGAACCATTTATATTACATTTGATGCAATCCACGTTTTGTATTTTTTTTTTTTTGGTATAAAATTTTGGTTTATTTTAATTTTAAGTTATTTTTCTTCAACTTATTAAATGCATTAAGATTGGTCTCCTAGAAAATTATATAAGCTTGACCCCTACTCTTTATAATGTGTAGCCATTAAACACTTTGCCAAACTTTTAACTATACCTATAGTGTTTAATTTTCCCCAAATTTTTGTCCAATTGGTGTAAGTAACTTTATGTATTTTAAAAAATCAACATCAGTAAAGTTTTGATTACAAAACTTGAAATCCATGAAATTATTCGTCAAAATTGTATCGATTAATGTTACAAGTTTTATTCATTTAAATAGTATTTAATAAATTGAAAATAAAATGATCAAATTTTAGTTCGTTCTATTCTTAGTCTTACGAGTTCAAATGTACCTTCAATTCGATCAAACTTTAAATTAATCATCAAAAATATTCTGTAAACAAAGATTGAAATTTGGTGAAACTTTTTGGAAAATTTACAATTTTCTTCTTCGGTCATTTGGCTTTAAAAGCTCCTCGCAATCCACTGCAATTAATTTCGGTATTCACCGATAAACTTGAACTGGAGTTCGGCGACATTTAATCGTCAGGATCGCGTGATAGTCCTCGGTGTCCTCGTTGTCGCATGATAAAACAATCTTGAACCAATTAAGAGTGAATAAATTGCGTCAAAGTACTACCAACGTTGCGTCATAACGTTTCATTTACCATCTTGTGTCATCCACATAATTTGCCAAACTTATCCCCACAACAAATAAAATGCACCACTAAATTTCATGTTTGCAATGCACCTACTAATTACTACTGATTTTTAATTACATTCGTAGGTATATGTATTTCACACTGCAAGATCTCAATCAGCAAACTCATAAAATTACTATATTTCAATTTAATAAATTTAACTTAATTTCAATTACCCGTGACCCTGATATAATTATATTATTCTATATTATGTAAATTAGAAGTAAAGTTAAGCAATGTTTTAAACTAGTTAACGCAATATGTTTTATTCCCCATAACAAATAAATTGTTAAAATGTAATAGTTTAAATAAAAATCAACGAAATTAGATGTCAAATAAATATAAATTTTTAATCTTTTTTTCATTTTAATTAAGAACCCATAAAACCAATACAAATTGTTTTCACTTTAGTATAGGTATGTAAAAGAATTAAAGGCAATGAAACTGCATTCAGGTACTGCAATATCTCCGTACAAACGACCTATCAGTATGACTAACGTTTATTAGCAACACTTGAAATTCAATATTGGGAAATAATTTCAAGTGTGAAACTTCAATTTTCTTACCACAGTGGTTTTCTGTTTGTACTAGAAATTAAAAATGAAAGAAAAATGTGTAAATTTTCCCATTTTCGTGACTGTTAAATTACTCTTAATTGATCTCTGTTTTCAATTTCAATTTTTCACGTATTTGGATTATTTATTTCCTTGCATGAAATCTTCATATAAAAACACGTTCGAAAAAAATATTTTTTTATTATTTTTGTAAAAATTAATATGATATTAATTTCCTTGGTTTAAGAAAAACACGTTCATTGCTGGTTTGAAAAAAATATTTTTTGCTATATGGTTCATCAAGACAAGATTTGGAAAGCCTTTGACTTATTGTGTTCTCTGGGTCCCTAATTCATCTTTTGTAAGTCGAGAAGCCGGAAAAAATATTTGACTAGGGTTCCCAGCTTTTAGATGCCATACAAAGTGCTGCATTCCAACAGGATATGAGAAGTTTCATTTTTTGGTTGACCAAATTGATATCCCAATATTATGAAGATGATTTATTTACTTTCATCCAAAAAAATCAATTTTTTCTCTTAATAATTTTTATTAGATTTTCATATGACGTTCTCGTTCTTTTCGGGACTTTATTAAGACCTCAATTATATATCATTGAAAGTCCTGAAAGGGACGAAAAAACTTTAATTTTTGGGTCCAAAAACCCTATGAAAGTAAATTAATTAACTTACAATGGACATTAACGATTAAAAAGATGTTTTTCATTCTGGTCAAAGATTTACTTTTGATATTTTTTTTTATTATTTATGCAACAACTATTATAATATTAATTTCCTAGGATAAAGAAAAGCACGTACATTCTTGATTTAAAAAAAAATCGTTTTTTTTTCCTAAATGGTTCACCAAGGCAAGATTTGGAAGATTTGGATAAACTTTGGCTTATTGTGTTTTCTGGGTCCCTAATTCTTTTTTTTTAAATCGAGAACCCGGAAATGATGTTCCACTTATAGGGTTCCCAGCTTTTAGATGCCATACAAAGTGCTGCATTCCAACAGAAAATGAGAAGTTTCATTTTTGCTTGGCAAAATTGATATCCCAATATTATTATTATTTTTATATATATATAAATCGGCCATCAGGATCTAGGTCCTATAATCCGATTTGATGACCGGAGCTGACGTGATGGAGATCACTCCCAGTAGAGGAATCTCCCTATGCCTCTATTTGATCACTAGGCACTTTTCTTTTTAGCCTTCTTACATTTTGGTGCTCCAAAAGTGGCGGAACAGGGAATTTCAGTGTTGACTCAACTTTCCAAAATAATTGGTGGTACATACGGTAATGGCGTCGGTGACTGATGAGATGTGTAAGTCTCTTCGGAGAGTCTCATTTGTGACATACCATGGAGCATCTGCCAACTGTCTCAGGATCTTTGACTGGGTGATCTCGATTAATTTAATGCTTGACTAGCTGGCAGAGCCCCACAGCTCAATACCGTACGACCAGATTGGCACTATTACTGCGTTGTATATAAGAAGTTTATCCTCAAGGGGATGTTTAGAGCCCCTACCCAACACAGCCAGTATAACTGTTTGAACCTCTTGTTGATTTATTTTCGTTTTTGGATGATGTGAGATTTCCAGGTCAGCCTCCTGTCCAGATGAACACCAAGGTATTTGACGGTGTCGGACGATGGGATCTCAGTTGAGTCCAGATTGACCGGGGGGCCCATTCCTTTCCTGAGAGAGAAGGTCACTTGGACTGACTTGGATTTATTGATAGTGATTTTCCATTTTTCAGCCCAAGTGCCCAGTAGGTTTAAATGGTGCTGGAGGTACTGAGAGCCAATTACGGCGTCCTCAATATTATGAAGATGATTTATTTTCTTTCATAGGGTTTTTGGACCAAAATGATCAAATTTTTTTCTTAATGATTTTTATTGGATTTTCTTACGACGTTTTCGTCTTTTTCGAAACTTAATCAGTTACTGAATCAAATATCATTGAAAGTCCCGAAAGGGACAAAAAAAAAATTTGATTTTCTTAGTCCCAAAACCTTATGATAGTAAATTAAATAACTGACCATGGAAATTAACGCTTAGAAAGATATTTTCTCAGGCCTGTCATCAATCTGGCCAGAAATTTACTTAAATTTAGTATTTCAGCAGAAAGATTTTGAGAAGGACTTCTAAACGATTGAAATGTTCAAAACTTCTAAAAGTTTTCAAAGAAATATTTTCTGCTTTATTTGAAACTCTTAGTGAAAATTTATCAAAAATAAATTTGGAAACTTTATATAGAAAAAAAAAATAGTACTGAAAACAGTTCATAGATATATTTTTTCAACAAATTTTGTAACTTGAGAATATTGAAAATTTATTCAAGAATAAAAAAAATTGGTATTTAAAGTTGCTTCATACATTTCCTGTAAAATTTTATAGCAAGCGATAGTTGGAATAGTGTGGGTGGTAAAATGGTTTTTAATGCACTAATTGCAGTGAATTTTTGTGCACAAATTTAATTATTTATCCGAATATGGTAATAAAAACTTTTGCAAAAATTTTAAAATCTAAATTCCATTCATATTAATTGAAATATTAGTCTTAAGCAATAAATTGATTTGAATTGATTATATTGAAAAAGAAATGGCTGAATTTTCTTTCGTATAATTATCTCAATAAAAAAAGATAATTTTTCTCTTCATAATTAGAATTTTATAAAAAAATTAGGCAGTACGATTGCTGCTTAAGTTTTAAATGGATTTCAAGGAAATTTTGTGCAAAATTATCTTAAGAACTTTGATTTTAGTAAATTAAAGCATATTTACGAATTTATTCATTACCAATACAGTCAAGGAAGTGCAATTTACAAGTAAATTCATCACAAAGTTTGTAGAAGACAAAAAAACGACTATTTTAAAGAAATAAATCATTTTTTTCATCAGAACTTTTAAACCGTGCCTGATACAAATGAAAAAGTTATTTTTAAAATGAAAGCTGAGGAAATTTCCTACAGAAAATGTTCTTTAGTAATTTCCTGTAGGTGCCATAGTTAACGTAAAAATAACGGTTGAAAACATATAAAAATTAATATTTTCCAAAAAACATTGTTACATTATTGTTGGTAAAATAGGGAGCCAAATTATTTTTTTTTTGTGAACTATTTTTTTTATCTTGGAAAACTCCTATAGTTCTTATTTTTTGTAATTTTACGTTTGGAATATGAAAATTTAAACTCTTATTTAAAGAAACAAAAAACTTGTTAAATGTTAATTTACAATTAAAAATTTGTTATAGGATGAACTATACTTTATTAAACATTGAATTTTAATCATAAAATATTTTGAGATTTAATAGATATCTAGTGATTTTTCGTTTGGACTATTGAAGTTGAATTTTCTCGGGAAAAATCATCAATATTTTTGATTCATGTTAATGTTTGATGATACATTGTTGTAAATTGTTTATTTATCATTGAATATACTCTCAAATTTTAAAATTTATATTGATCTTGAGTATAAGGGGTTAAAAGTTAAAAAAGAATTAAAACATTATGAATTTGAATAAACTTTTTGCAACATTTAAAGAATAAATAATTTGATAGTTAATTTTTTAACTTTCAATAAGTACCTAACAAGTTTAGTTTTACATTAAACTCCTATTATTAATTTCAATCTTCATCTGATGTTATGCTTTTCTTCGGCCTTAACAGGAGGACTGTTGGGGCATTTTTCTTCTGTACACGTCCCATAAGCTTCACGGCTAAATAGGGCAGCTTTTTTGTATGAGAAAACTTTTCTGCAATCTTTATTAAAGTTACAAAAAAATAGTAATGAAATGTGAATCAAATTATTTTTTTTAAGATTTCAACAATGCTTTTCTGCTGGCATCAAGATGCAAACATAGGGGAGAAGTGGTGCCTTATGGTGGCAATTTTTTTTTTTTTGGTTGAAATCATGTTTGGGGCATTATCTATCAATTAATAAATTAATTAGCTTTTACGTACTTTTCGACAAGTGCATATGCATGAACGACTGTATTATATTAGTTAAGAAATATAATTCTGATTTACATTCATAAATGCATTTTCATATTTTGAAGGATTTTGAAGAAATTGAGTTGTAACTCATTTTTCAAAATAATGTTTTTTTATTAGCAAAATAGAAATAACTGTTAAGAAGTAATTAATAATGCATACTTGTCAGCCATTAGTTTCAGATTTATCAAAAAATATTTAAAAAAATAGGTAAATTAATCTTGAATTTTCAGCAATACCTAATAGTAATTAAAAATTGTGTATAAGATGATTTACCAACTAAAATTAAATGATTGAGAAAAATCAATTTTTGAAGAAGAGTCAACATACTTTCTTCTGCATATTTTGCGTCGTAAAAACATTGAAAAAAAAAAAAACAAATTTTATTTGAATTTTCAAAGTTTTTCTTATGAAATAATATCCGAAAAATAGTTTCTTAAAATCTTCGAATAATTTTTAAGGTACTATATAATTACTGAAGGAATTTCATGTGAATTTGGTTGTAAAATTGGTGTGAAATTGGTTTTTGCATATTTGACGATTATTTCAATCGGAATTCATTTAAGTTTTAGATAAAATGAAGTTTAAGCACCACAAAGCTTGTTTCAAATTATTTATTGAGGAAATGGTAATTTAAAGAATGATTTCTTTAAACTATTATTAATAGAAGATAATGTAAGGGTTCATTTATAAAATCCAGAAAAATGAATCGAATTTTGGCTATAAAAAGTTTTGGTTAAAAACTAGGGAATAAAAGAAATTATCGGTGAACTAAATCGATGGAAAGTTTTAGATTTTCTCCTATATATTAGGCTCTAATATGTAAAGGGATGCATTTTTGTTCTTCTTCAGCCGCTAAATACCCATTCTTATGTGTATACTTTTACGAAACACTTGTAAATAGATTATAAATGAAAACTGGAGTATTTTTGGTCGAGGAAAGACGACCAGGAAGATTTTGGGGCAGCCTGGCTTTCGGATTAAATTCAAAAGTATTGAATACATCAGCGGTTCATAATCTTTTTCAGCCGCGGACCCCCAAGGAAATCAAGCATAATGTCAAAGACCCCTGAGTGAAAAAAGGTGCAATTTTCGGGCAATATTATATTTTAGTATTCCTTCCTTCCATTTTCAAATGGGACCGCGAACCCCCAAACATAGGCTCGGGGACCCCCAGAGGTCCGCGGACGACAAGTTAGGAAACAATGGAATACATGATTATCCTCAAGAACAGGAACATCATTTGATTTGTGTATATTTAAAATAATAATGGACCTAGAACCAATTTATGTGACACTTTAGCCGTGGTCCCTTGTTCCTTTACTTTGATCGATTGTTCATCTTTCACCAGAATCTTGAACAAACTGTTGGACAAAAAAAATCCTATTATCTTCTGAAGATAGGTTGGGGTTTTCTTCAAGTTTTCCAAGAAGCCATTGTAGGAAACATCATCAAAGGCAATGATAATACCTAGAAATATAATCTTCGTAATTATATAATTCTTCGTAGTAGAAATATGGTCTTCGGTGTATTTGTTGGCCTCAAATTTCATTTTTGGAGCATATTAACTTTTTTCAGAAGTGAATCTTTACTAGGATAGTAGTGGTAATAAACTTATAGGTAGCTTGATGGAAGATTTGATGTTTTTTTTTTTGGTTTGCATATGATGATTCCTATGAAGGATTTTTTCTTAATTTTTTCAGGCCTTAATTACACCACAATGTAGCTCCATTTTCATCTTGAAAAATTAAAAAAAAAAATTATACTTACAAAAATTGAGATGTAGAAATTTTCGTATTAAAGATATTGACAAGGTTAGGATGGTATATAAATATTACTGTGAATTTTAGTAAACTAAAGAGTCCCAAATCATCAATATTAGGAGCTAAAACTTCTCAAAAATTAAGTATTTATGTGGTAAAAAATATAGAATTCATAAAAATGGTTTTTACCAGCTTAAATGGTTCTTTCTTTTTGAAGGAATTCTGGCATGAAATTTTGAAATTTGTCAAAATCCTATACTATGTAAAAGTATTAACTACATCAAAGGCTTGACTCCAAGACATTAACTATTAAAGTTTCAATCCCAAAAAAGCTCTATGTTGTTTCAATTTTTATATATAAGCATCAAAAATACCACTTGTTTGTCTTAAAAAAATGAATTAATAAAAATGACTTTTGGGTCAGGCCAAATGAAGTGGTCCAAAAATAAATTAAATGGTTGCTCGACCATTTTACAAAAATTTAATTTTGTGTGTGCTATCACCCCAACATGTTGGTAGTACAAAATCATCATTATTTTAATTTTATTGTTTTTAGTTTTCGTGTGGCGGCCATATTAGTTTTACTTGACGCAGACATTTTCACACTTTTAAGGGTTTGCAAAAACTTGATTTTCTCAGGCTCTATTTGTCCAATCAACATGAAACTAAAAGCAGTGTGTCCATTAAAACATAAACTATAAGGTTGTAATAGGACGTTTTCACCTAATTGTAATATTAAGGGCTGAAATTTCAGCTTGAATTCTTAGCTCTCGTTTGTAAAAACTCCCATTTTCATGGAAAGATTGTGGATGAAGGAAAAGAGTCTACACATTGAAACTTTTTTTACAAACATTTAGATACTAGTTGTATTCAAAAACAAAATTTAAAGTCTGAGACTTTAAGCCTTTTTAAAATAAAAATAACAAAATTTGGAAGTTTTCAAAATTTGCAATTTTCTGAGCTCAATATCTCTGGTGAGAGACCAGATAAAAATCTGAAATACCACCCCATTATAGTACTGTATAATAGTATTATGCACCGAAAATTTGGAGTTTGAGATTTGACTAGGAGCAAAGATATAGAAAGCACAAAACTAGTAAAACTAATATGGCCGCCACACGAAAACTAAAAACAATAAAATTAAAATAATGATGATTTTGAACTACCAACATGATAGGGTGACTGCAAAAAAAAACAGATTTAAAAAAAAGTGCTGGACCGACTGAATTGGACTGACCCTTTTACCAGCGTTAACTGATCATTCTTTATGAAGGAATTCCAGCATGAAATTTTGAAAATTTTGGCAATCTTTTACTATTCCAAAAATTTGACATTAAAGGGTTAACTCCAAGACATTAACCATTAAAGTTTCAATCCCAAAAAAGCTCTTTGTTATTTTAATTTTAAAATAAAAGCATCAACAATATCACTTGTTTTTCTTAAAAAAATGAGTAACAACTTTTAAATAAGCGTATTAAAAGAAACTATTGAATGTCTTATGGAAAATTGGAATCAACTGAAAGAAAAAGTGACAAATTTTTAATGGCTTTATGTAACGTAAAATAAAAATAAAGTTTACTGAAAATTTTGAGCTCAAAAGCTCAAAATTATTTTTTTTGGGGTTAATGCATTCAATTTTTGGGAAAATGAGGAAATTAAATAATTCCACCAGGCTACCAAAACGTTATATAATGCACAATTTTTGGTGAAATCTTGTGCTTTCGCTAAAGCCTTAAAATTCATCAATGAAACATGCAAATCTTGTACAATTTTGACATTTTTTTTTGGACAACAATATGGAAAATCTTTGATTTTTTCGCTGTATCTTAGTGGAAAATTTTTAAGTGTAAAAAATCACAAAAAATCCCCTAAAAATTTGCTTTTCTTATCAATTAGTCACCGATTTATTCTTTGATGTTTTCACCTGATAAAAAATCGAAAAAGTTTCCTTAATTTTTAATTGAATCATTCCAAAGATTATTTTCTTTTGAATTGGCAATTAAAAAAATTTCCCCGTTCATCCAATCTCTTGTGTATGCATCGAACTCTTTCTTGTTCTTGTGGCCAGAAAAAGATACTCATATTGGGATAGGTCCAGATTGCAGCCCAAATGCAGTAAATTTTCGCGGACCCATATAAAATGAATTGAGCACCTCAGCTCCGATTCAGTGCATACATAGTTGCTTGTTGCCAAGCATTTGTGTTACTTGGAAGTCGATAGTCTCTGATCAGTGTAGATTTTCGCTTTCATCAACATGTTTCTGGGAAAATTTTTAACATTATTTATAATTCTAATTAGTCATGTAAGTATTAACGAACCATCAAATTATTTCTATTGAAAACCACTCATAATATTGTAAAGTTAACGATTTATTTTGGCTTTTCTTTCCGCTCTTTTTGTAAGAATTGTCGGAAATTTCTTATCTGCAATTCAATGGAAATCAATTCAATTCATTATCAACCCAAAAACACCGACGCAACACCATGAGAATTTAATTGGATTTTATCAAAGTCTTTTGAGAGTAAAAAAAAATTGTTAAAATTTCTTCAATTATTAACGTTGCAATTATTATTTTTATGGCTTAATCTCAGCAAGTGCAGTGAAGCTTGCAATTTTCCTCAACAATAAATTGATCATTTTTTGTTTGGATAAAAAAAAAGTTACATGGCAGTTTATACAACAAAAAAATTGTATTGTTTTCGACCATTTTGCCAGAACGAAAACTTCAAGTTGATATCATTAAGCCGCCCAATCTTTGGCCAAACAAAATAATGCATACTTGGCTTATGCTTTTTGATTTGTCCAACTTAAGTAATTGATCGATAAATTGAGTCATAGTTTGGAATTAAAGAATTTTAATTTCTTCCAATTAAATTTTGGTATTTTGCAATTTATGTTTGAAATTTTCTGTTCATATCTAAGGAAATTAAAATTTTATTCTTATTTTAATCAATCACATGCGTAAGTCGATACAATTGTTTACAACTCCGTAATACCTAATACCTGTTTCTTTTTTGATGCTTTAAACTAAAGTTTGAATGATTTTCAAAATTTGATTTTTATATAAAAGTTATGCACAAATTTGATCAAAAATTAATTAGTGAAAGCAACAATAACTAACTTAATCAGGATAACTAATCAAAGTTTGATAAATTTATATAAATATTTCGATTTCAAAGGATTCTTTTTAGTGATTCTCAAATGGTATGGGCTTTGTCGATAAATGCTAGACCAAAAAAAAAATGGGTTTATTGAAAATAGATACCAATTTATTTGGAAAAGTTTTAACTTTTCACAATTTCAACTAAAGACAAGGTTGTAACCCTTTATTTCATTTTTAATATCATACTTTAGAAGTTTTTTTATGGAATTAAAACATCGAAATTTTGTACTTGAAATATTAAGGGTCCTAATTTCTAAAGAATTTTTATAAAATCCAAAAATTCTATATTCAAGAATAGAATATGCCTTGGAACGGTTCGGTTTGGTTTCGAACTCTTCCTAATAAACCCAAATATTTACAAACATAATAAAGACATACTATTTGATCTATTAATCAATTTTCTGGCTAAATTTAAGAAAAGTTCCCCAAGATTTACCAGTTATTGTTTAATTGATTCATTAAATAATAAAAATTAAGACATTTTAATAATCGTTTTTGTCTCCTTTTTATTGCAATTAAAAAAATTAAAACAAAGATAATATTTTTCAAATTGAACGTACAAATATTTAAAATAAAATTGTGTTAAAAGCCCTCGCCAAATAAGATGGTCTAAAATGCCCCCATTGCAATCGGCCTAATTTTTTTTCTGAAAATACCTTACAGTGTGGACAACATCTCAGTCAAATTTCAATTCTAAAATATGACGCGTTTTTGTGTAAAAAATATAAAAAAAAATCTTTTTCAAATTCAATATTCTCTGAAACTGTTTGATAATATCGAAAAAAGTGCTTATAAGTTTCAAGATATCACTAAGTAGTAATCCGAGAAAAAATCGCTCAAAAATCAGATCGATCGATCATTGTTAAAAATACGATTTATTTTTTCAAAAAAATTTTTTTATACCAAAATTGTTTGGTAAACCTTAGTTTTTTTTCTATATAATCCTCTATCATCATTCTACAATATATAATTTTTCCAGATTTTTAAAAATATTAGACAATAGTTAAAAAAAAGAAGTATTCTTTAAACATTTTTTTGTGTGCTAAAATCTTTTAGTACCATCACGTAATTTTTTTTTCATCATCCCCTTGTCTCAGCTTACTAAATATAATATTTTTCGTATTTTTAAAAATGTTAGATAATGGTTAGAAAAATTAAACTTTTTTTTAATTCAGATTCTCAGCACTTATGTATTTATTTATTTTTTACCAAAAGAAATTATTCATCCCCTTAGTCATCAACATTTATTTTACATATTTTCTAAGTAACATTAAAATATTTATATTTCATTTAGCAATTACTATAGAAAAAAAAAACTAAGTACGTAAGAGCTGAAAATCTGAATTAAAAAATACGTTTAATTTTTCAAACCATTATCTAACATTTTTAAAAAAACGAAAAAATTATATTTAGTAAAATGAGACAAGGGGATGATGTAAAAAAAAATACGTGCTGGTACTAAAAGATTTTAGCACACAAAAAAATGTTTAAAGAATAATTCTTTTTTTTAACTATTGTCTAATATTTTTAAAAATCTGGAAAAATTATATATTGTAGAATGATGATAGAGGATTATATAGAAAAAAACAACTAAGGTGTACCAAACGATTTTGGCATAAAAAAAATTTTTTGAAAATTAAATCGTATTTTTAACAATGATCGAATGATCTGATTCATGAGCGAATTTTTCTCGGAATACTACTTAGTGATATCTTGAAACTCATAAGCACTTTTTTTGGTATTATCAAACAGTTTCAGAGAACATTGAATTTGAAAAAAAAATATTTTTATTTTTTACACAGAAACGCGTCATATTTTAGAGTTGAAATTTGGCTGAGATGTTGTCCATACTGTAAGGTATTTTCAGAAATAAAATTAGCCCTATTGCAATGGGAGAATTTTAGGCCATCTTATCTGGCAAGGGCCTTTAATAAGGAATTATCAAAAACTCTGCAAGTTAGAGTGCACAGAAACTCGAAAAAAGTAGTTTCGAAAAAAATGCATTTAAAAAAAGGGACAGAGAAGACTTACCGGTAATTCATCGATTTAATAAACATATTGCAATCCTTTTTTTAGCTTTTTTTGCATTGATGTTTTCTTGCAACTTATTTCTAAGAGCTTTTCAAGCTTGCGTACTATCTAAAGTGTATCAAAAAGCACTCACTTAATCGCTTCTAACTTTTGAAGTAAGTTGCAATTTTGAATTGAAATTTTCAAAATAAATATTTCAATAGTTTTACAAGCGAATTTTGAAGGAAAAAAAGTAATTTTTGGAACTTTAACACCTATTTTTACTTCTTTATAATGAAAGTTTATGTAATAATTTCGATTTTTTTATTGTTTTATCTGGATAATACCTTTGAAAAAACTTTGTAAATTTATAATTTTGAAATCTAATAATTATTCAAAGGAAGTTCAAACTTAAGAAGGTAAAATTTAATTTTCTCTTATAGTATTCTATGATG
The DNA here is from genome assembly GCA_958496175.1 of Sisyra terminalis. Classification (NCBI taxonomy): domain Eukaryota; kingdom Metazoa; phylum Arthropoda; class Insecta; order Neuroptera; family Sisyridae; genus Sisyra; species Sisyra terminalis. The sequence continues at coordinate 8,231,563 of OY292278.1, forward strand.
CTTGTTGAGCTTTTTCTTGAAAGCTTTTTTAGATTATCAACTAATCGAAGTTATAAAAATTTAGTATTTAATATTTTTTCCAATATTTAATGTAAAACATAAGAAGATCCGGTATAAAATTAATTCAAACATCATACAATTGTTGTCTAACATGATCACATAATTTACTAACGAATAATCGCAAAAAAATACAAATCTTACATTTAACTATATTAAAAATTATATTAAATTTAGTTTAACAGAATAACATCACTAATAATTCCCACAATTTTCATGCACGAAACCCAAAATAATTGTTGAGAATTGAAGAGAATAGTTTTATGATTTAATTTACGGCAAATAGTATAAATTCAAATGGTGAATTAATGCAAATTTTTGATCATTTTATTTTACGTAGTTTCACGAAACTATAGATTTCCTGTGAATCAAATTACTAACTTTAGTTTTAATAGATTTGAAGTTATATCCTCAATTAATTTTCTGCAAAAATATTACTTAAAACAGTATAAAACTTTGCTGAATTTCAATTTATTTATATTGCACAAAAATTGATTAAATTGAGTTCCGGAAAAAAAGAGATACTCAAAAATGTTTCAAGAGAATAAAAATTACTTTGACGATCGACGATCTACGAAAATTGGCCTCATGATCGACTTTTGACCATCCCTGCTATAAAAAATTATTAAGTTTTACCATCTAAATTTAAAATTTTCACTGATGAATTATGAAATTATTAAATTTTATTGCAACAATAAGACTTCGGTTCATTGCTGTTCTCTAAGATTATAAATCATTTCAATTCTAAGAGTAAAATCTGAAATGACCAAAATTATCATTTCGATAAATCAATTTAATGATCGAAATACCTATTAAATCTGCCTTTATTATATGAGCCATAAAATTTCTATAGACAAATTGATATAGCAATATTTAATAGTTACAGTTTACTTTTTAATTATATTTTTATATTATATAAAAAGACAATTCAGGTTGTTTAAGATCGGTTTTTTTATTTAATAATTTTTAGTATTCAATTACTATTCAAAGCCTGATTAAGTTACGATAAATAACGAAACGTAGCTATTTTGAATATTAAATAAAAAAACCGATCTTAAACAACCTGAATTGTCTTCTTATTTAATAAAAGCTGAGATCTGAATTTTATTATCTATTTTTATATTATATTATACTTTCGCTAAAGCGTTTCTAATCATCTCAACTTTTGTGCCCACAGAAGGCAATTTGAGTAAAACATATAATAACTCCAAATGACTAACAAATAATAACTCTAAGGGCAAAATTGGAAAGATTTTTTGTAAAGAATCATAAGGAAGACTAAAAAAGGATCAAACTCGATAATCTAAAGAGGTTAAAATTTAGGGATAAGCCTGGGTATGTACCACCTTTAATGGCGAAACCGAATATTTATTATAAGAAGTTTTTGCTGTGTTTTTGGAGGGACCCAATTGGAGCTTTCTATTGTGAACTACTTCAACCTTATGAAGTCATTACTAGGGAATGTTACCAGCACCGATTGGTACATTTGAACCGAGAATTGAACCTCAAACGTCCATAATATACCGAAAAACATAGCAAGTTTATCCTTTACCACAGGGATTAATAATTTTCGGAAATATCAACCATAATGTAACATGGTTTTTGAAAATGTAAATTTTTGTATAATTTCCTCAGTAAAAGGGTCTAGCAGGATCCACATGGCGAGTTGGCCCCCAAATAGGAACCTATGTCGAAACTTATGTTAAAATATCGGCTTGATATACAAACACATTTTATATACTTTTCGCGACCAAATTTCTCTTTGACCTTGAGATATGGGCAAAAATGTCCCCCCGCATAGCTATTTTTCAAAGTTATATATATCAAAAACTAATTAAGCTAGAAAAGTGAAACCAACGAGAGGCTTTAGATTATTTTACAGAGTATATCATATATATTTTTGAAATTTTTAGAAAAAAAAATTATACAAAAAAAATCCAAAAAACAAATGAAATAATTTTTTTTTATGTGTTCTCTGAAAATAATAATTGTAATCAATAATAACCCATAAAAATTGCGTGAAAAAATAGTTGGTGCAATACTTTGAAAAAACATGAAATGTGATTTACGCCTACTAATATACCTCGGTCTTATTTTTTTTCGAAGTGTTGCACCAACTTTTTTTTCACAAAACTTCAACACAAAATAGGTCACATATAGGAGCAAACCATATATTATTTTTATAATTATAATTCTAAGGAAACATAAAAAGAAAATCTTAGTTTTTTTGTTTTTCTATATTTACTCTTAAGATGATTACTTTCAAGATCAAAATAATTGATCCCAAAAGAAAAAAAAACTTAGTGTTCAATTTTTATTAAAATAAGAATAAAAAAAATTTATCGTCACTGTTATAATTTATTACAACTGGAATACTATATGTCTCCAATTAATTCTGGGTACATATTGACGGCATCTGAATTACTTGGTTTTCTTTGTTTAGCTTAGGATATTATTCACTGGCTCATACCAAATTTTTTACAGGTTCTACCTAAAGTGGGCGAATAAATGAACTTTCAAATAATATTTTATAACAATGTGTAAAATAAGCTCCTAATATGATAAGGGTAGAAGTAAAATCATGACATATGTACAAATAGCAAAGACGGTCAATACAATGATTATATAATGATAAATGATATATTTCGAATGGTAAAGATTGCTACAGTATTTTCCGTTATTCCTGTGATTCTCCAATAGAAACTTTACAGTAAGATATTGTTCTCATGCAACAGCTTTTATTTGTTATTTTTCATATGAACAATAATTATCCAGAATTCTACGTCCTACGAGATACTAACTAAATTATTTTAGGTTCATAATATTCCAGTTGTAATAAATCATAACAGCAACGATAATTTTTTTTATTCTTATTTTTAATAAAATTGAACACTAGTTGTTTTTTTTCTTTTGGGATCAATTATTTTGATCTTGAAGGTAATCATCTTAAGAATAAATATAGAAAAACCAAAAATCTAATAATTCTTTTTTATGTTTCCTTAGACTTACAATTATGAAAATAATATATGTTTTGCTCCTATATGTGGTCTATTTTTTGTTGAAGTTTTGTGAATTTTAGTTGGAGCAACATTTCAAAAAAAAATAAAACCCAGGTATATTATTAGACGTAAATCACATTTCATTTTTTTCCAAGGCGTTGCACCAACTATTTTTTCACGCAATTTTTTTGAGTTATAGTGCTCATGTAGAAACATAAAATATATTTTTTTCGTGATTGTCATTTTCAGAGAACACATAAAAAAAAATATTTCATTTGTTTTTTGGATTTTTTCTGTATAATTTTTTTTCTAAAAATTTCAAAAAAATATATGATATACTCTGTAAAATAATCTAAAGTCTCGCGTTGCTTTCACTTCTCTAGCCTTATTAGTTTTTGAGATATATAACTTTGAAAAATAGTCATGCGGGAGGACATTTTTGCCCATATCTTAAGGTCAACGAGGAATTTTGTCGCGAAAAGTATATAAAATTTGTTTTTAAATCAATCCGATATTTTAACATAAGTTTCGACATAGGTTCCTTTGTGGGGGCAAACTCGCCATGTGGATCCTGCTGGACCCTTTGTAAAATTTCCTCAACTTTCATTTTGAAAAAAAAAACTATTTTGTATTTTAATCTAGTACCGTTCAAAAGAATAGTGAAAAAAGGATCTTTTTTTTGGAACAATCAATTTAGGGGGAAGAATCACGGTGCTTTTCAGTGACGGATTTTATTGTTGAAATCTTGTAAGGGACCTAATATATCAACGAATAAAATAATAAGCTTTTACGTGATTTTAAGTGAGGTCACTTATAAATTTCACTTCCACGACTGAGCCAATAGTTTATGAGTTTAAATAGCTATTTTCAATACTATTGCCCAATTTCAAAGCATTACTTCCAGATTGAACAACAATGAATTTTTTATTTCCTCTTTTATTTGCAACGTCATTTTGAAGGTTCAAAAAAAAATTTGTGCTTTTAAAGTTGAGTCAATATGACTCTCTATTTGTACAACGGAAAAAGAGAAAATTTTGAACTTTATTTTCCTTTTGTTGTCGAGTTTCTATCAAGTTCTACGTATTGTTGTAAAACGTTTAATTTTCTTAACAGTTGTTCTTTAAAAATCTTTTAAAACTTTTGAAAAATATGTTTTTAATTTGTAGAAAATTGAACACATTTTTTTCCAAAATCTCTCAATTGTTACTGAATACTTTTTAAGCAACACTTCCGCCTATGGTCATATAAATTTCTTAATGGAAAAATTAATTTAATCGTTATCACCACATAAAAAAAAAATCGATTTCAATCAAGCGGTTGTAAATCGAAAAGAATGCAAAAATTTGCATCTCCAAAAGTTGAAATTTGACACAGCAATTTTTTAAAGGTCATATCATTATTATTATATTGCATATCGGAATACAGAAAAGAAATAAATTGTTTAACTCTATGGCGTTGCAAATTCGTGATAGTTTTCCAATAAGAAACTAATCAATTTTGATTAAGGAAAATTGCTCTCAAAACAATCACATTGTTGTATGTCTCGAATGAAAACCAAAATATTTACATAATTCATTCCAAAACTAATTGCAAATAAGATATTGACAATAATATTTCCAAAACTAAAATTAATTTATCTTTAGTAACTCATATTTTTTAATTTAATTTCACTGTTCTGTTGACGGAAAATTAGAAATTTTATTTGCTGTCACAATGCATAAATATTTTAGTCAATTAAATCATAAATCTTTTTTAATAATTTTACGACCATGGAAAATACACGCACTGCAACAAACAATCAAAAGCAATTTTCGTACTGTCAATTCTGTATTGAAATTTTTCAGTGTCAAAAATTCATTCCGGTTTGAAAGATCAATTGTTGAAAATATCGATGACATCTTGTTACTAATCTAAATTTATAATCTAATAATAGAACAGCCGAAGAATCGAAAATCGATTGGAAAATATTTTTTAATCATTTGATATTTGGGAACCAGAAACGCAAAAATTTTTTGGATCATATTTCCATTTGTAAATCTTTAGTCAATCAAAACGAAATTTATTTTTTTCTTAGGAAAAAAGTCAGTTGATCATTGGCGACCAAAATATCAAAAGATTCTTCTACGAAAATATCAATCAAAATTTTAAGGTTGATAGCTATTAAAATGATCTAAGTGGAGGCAAAAGAAGATTAAAAAGCTCAGAAGATTTCAATGCATATATAATAGAACCAGATGGACCCTAAATCTTAGTAATTGACTATCTATATGACTAAAAATTGACTATATGTAGTAAGAATTGAGCCGTAGAGAAGTTAATGGATAATAATATATGTCTTATGGGACTCAATTTTTTTTCATTTTCCCATTTTCCCATCAATTTTTTTTTAAAAATTGAGTCCCATCCATTAATTCCATTAAAAAAAATCCATTAATTTATTGTGACTCGGAAATAAATAAAACACTTATCAATGATAAACGTAGAGAAGTGTTGTATTCCACCAAAACAACCTGAGATTTAACGTGACTATGATGACCTGGCAGAAGTTGCAGGAATTTGGAGGAGGAATTTTTTTTCCTTTCAACTTATAACAGTTTGATCTTGGTATCAACCGACTGTCATTTGTTTTTCCACAGCAAAGTTCTTGATCGTGTAAAGCTGCTTTCAAGGGATGCTGGATAAAAATTTGATAATGTAGGATTTTCATCAATAAAGAAATTTTTTTCGGAAAAAAATTTGGTTTACTTCTTGTTGGATTACTACTCAATAGAAGTTGACCAGAATTTCGGAAAACGTTCCCCAAAATGTCGAAAATTATATTTTTTCTTTTGAAAAGTTCCATTCTCAATTCGTAGATATGTGTCCTCCAGTTCATGTTTGCAACTCAGTTTTTGTCGTAAAAACCATACGTATCAAAACCAATTAGTATTCGTCCAAAATCAGAAATGTATTATCAGTAATTAGCTATATAATTCGAAAAGACACAAATCAAATTTTTGGACCAAAAAACTATCATTATAACAATGAACGCAAAATGTTTACGAAACTAACAATCACACAATCGTAAATCATTCGTTGATTCGCATTGTTTTCCAATTTAGTTTCAGATAATTAATATATACAAATTGGAATGCTTTTTTTTTTGGATATTAACAGTAATCTGATCCGAGTGAAAATCGTGGAAAACTTTCAATCGGCTATAGAGTTGTGTAGTCACAAATTGGTAAACAATGGTTTTTGATTGCGTTTTCTTTAATTGTTGACCAAAAACTACACAATTATAAATCAGACGTAATTTCAATTTAGTTTTTATGAAATTATTGCACTATTTTGATTTTGAAACGCAAAGAAAGTATTTAAATTTTGGTCAAATTTCAATCGATGATCGATTCGGAACTATTCAAAATTTGGGCTAAATTTTTTCAAAAATTGGTGATTCGAGTATTAAATTTTCATTTTTGGGTAATTTGTAAGAAGTTTTAACTTTTGGCAATGGTTTTTGATCGCTTTTTCTTTAATTGTTGACCAAAAACTACACAATTATAAAACAGACGTAACTTCAATTTGGTTTTTATGAAATTATTGTTCAAAACTGTTCAAAATTTAGACTAAATTCTTTCAAAAATCGGTAATTAGAGTTTAAAATTTTCATTTTCGGATAATTTTTAAAAACCTTTATCTTTTGGCCAATTGTTATCCATAAAATTGTTACCACAAAAAGCTTTTTTTAATCACCACCTATTGTCAAAATAATTTAATCTTCTAAAAAATCTCAAAAAAAAACGTAAATAATTTTCGGTATTTGAATATTTTTATTTGCACCATTAAATAGTACAAAACATCATTTTTTTATCAAACAATAAAATTTGATATGTTTGACACTTCAGCCAAGATCCTTCAACAAAATATTAGATATTTTTTTCTTAGAAATCACAAGGCTGAATTACAAACTTTTAAAGACATTAAAATTCCTCGCCCTCACCCTCACCTTCGCCCGAATCCATTCCAACCTCTTCATAGTCCTTTTCCAGTGCGGCCAGATCTTCACGAGCCTCCGAAAATTCACCCTCTTCCATCCCCTCACCCACATACCAATGCACAAAAGCTCTCTTGGCATACATCAAATCAAATTTGTGATCCAATCGAGCCCAGGCTTCAGCAATTGCAGTAGTATTTGACATCATACATAAAGCTCGTTGCACTTTTGCCAAATCTCCTCCCGGAACCACTGTCGGGGGTTGATAGTTAATTCCCACCTTGAATCCCGTGGGACACCAATCAACAAATTGAATAGTACGTTTGGTTTTAATAGTAGCAATCGCTGAATTTACATCTTTTGGAACCACATCTCCTCGATAGAGCAAACATACTGCCATATACTTTCCATGTCGAGGATCACACTTTACCATTTGATTGGCCGGCTCGAAACATGCATTGGTAATTTCCGCAACGGTAAGTTGTTCATGATAGGCTCTTTCTGCGGAAATCACCGGAGCATACGTCATCAACGGAAAATGAATACGTGGGTAGGGAACCAAGTTGGTTTGGAAGTCCAAACAATCCACTTTTAAGGCACCTTCAAAGCGTAGAGCTGCTGTTAAGGAAGAACAACTTTGCGCAATTAATCGATTAAGATTTGTATACGTTGGACGTTCAATGTCCAAATTTCTGCGACAAATATCATAAATGGCTTCATTGTCGACCATAAATCCACAATCGGAATGCTCCAAAGTTGAATGGGTCGTCAACAACGAATTGTATGGTTCAACAACAGCAGTTGCGATTTGTGGTGCTGGATATACTGCAAACTCGAGTTTTGTTTTCTTGCCATAATCAACCGAAAGACGTTCCATCAATAAGGAGGTAAATCCCGAACCAGTACCACCTCCAAAACAATGAAACAAGATGAACGCCTGCAGTCCAGAACAATTATCCACCAATTTTCTAATTCGATCCAAAACCAAATCCACCATTTCTTTGCCGACCGTATAGTGGCCGCGGGCGTAATTATTCGCGGCATCTTCCTTCCCGGAAATCAGCTGCTCCGGATGAAACAATTGACGATAAGTTCCGGTGCGCACCTCGTCAATCACACTAGGTTCCAGATCAACTAAGGCAGCACGTGGTACATGTTTTCCTGCACCGGTTTCGCTAAAAAACGTGCTAAAGCTGTCATCACCTCCGCCCACCGTTTTATCGGATGGCATTTGGCCATCCGGTTGGATTCCATGTTCCAAACAATACAGTTCCCAACAGGCATTGCCGATTTGCACACCGGCTTGACCAATATGAATCGAGAGGACTTCACGCATTTTTTTTTGTCGGATATTTTTGGGGAAAATTCGGCGAAAAAAAAGACAGGTCGGTCGAATTTGGAGGGTGTATCAAGAAAAAATTTCGAAATTTCTTTTGGTCAAATTAAGATATAGAACGCATAGACGATGCGTCTTCTCCGAATAAAATCAAAATAATGATTTGGACGTGGTTTGTTTGGAAACAAATAACATCGTACAGAAGTTACTATGATTTGGGGAAATGGGCAGAATAATTGGAAAGTTTGGGGGTATCTTTGATTTTTTTCGTAAAAAAATCACTTGGGAAACGTTTGTAAATGAATATTTCCTTGAAGAAGGTCTTGTATTCATTGAAATATAATGATTTCTGTCTCAAACAACTAGAAAATGTTATGGTTCGTTTTCCGAATTTTATCTCCTACAGTAGACTGATTCAAAAAAAATGATAACTGTTTTTTTCTTAATTATATCGAAAATATTGTTGGATATGACAAAAAAAAAGCCTGTGAAAGTTTAAGCTCTTAATATTAATATTAAGAGGTGCCGCATCGCAAATTTTGATTTTCCATTTAAATAACATGGGAATAATATTCTGTTGCACTTTGGAATTTTATAACTCACGTTTGTGACTATATTTCGGAATGACCAAGATATATTCTTGTATAAAATTGAACAATCTACAAAAAAGGTGGTCTTACAAGTTTTTGATATATTTATTCCTTCAAAAGTTATTCGAGGCCAAAGTTGAACAAAAGAGAAATTTTCATATTTTTTCAATTTTTTGACGCAACCATCGATTTTATGAGAAAATTTTATACGATATTTTTTGTACAACACTTTTTTTGCTATAACTTATCTTTATTAAAGTTTTTGATATTTTTCACAGGTCCTAAGTAATTTAATTAAAATAAAAGAAATAATTTTTATGTTAAAAATATAATAATTCAGGGAATTTTCAGTTTAATGCAAATAACTTAGGACCTGTGAAAAATATCAAAAACTTTAATAAAGATAAGTTATAGCAAAAAAAAGCTCTACAAAAAATGTCCTTGAAAATTTTCTCATGAAATTGATGGTTGCGTCAAAAAATTTAAAAAATAATAAAATTTCTCTTTAGTTCAAGTTTGACCTCGAATAACTTTTGAAGAAATAAATACATCAAATTTGTGAAGACCTTTTTTGTAGATCATTCAATTGTATACAAGAATACACCTTGGTCATTCCGAAATATTGTCACCAACGTGAGCTATAAATTTCCAAAGTGCAAGAGAATATTGTTCCCATGTTATTTAAATAGAAAAAAGAAATTTGCGATGCGGTACCTCTTATTATTAATATTAAGAGCTTAAACTTTCACAGGATTTTTTTTGTAATTCCCAACAATATTTTTGATATAATAAGAAAAAAAATCATCATTTTTTTTGAATCAGTCTATTCTAAAGTGATACTCTACCTATTTAAATAACATGGGAACAATATTCTCTTGCACTTTGGAATTTTATAGCACACGTTGGTGACAATATTTCGGAATAACTAAGGTATATTCTTGTATAAAATTAAACGTTCTACAAAAAAGATATCTTACAAGTTTTTGATATATTTATTCCTTCAAAAGTTATTCGAGGTCAAAATTCAACTAAAGAGAAATTTTAATATTTTTTCAATTTTTTGTCGCAACCATCAATTTTATGAGAAAATTTTATAGGGCATTTTTTGTAGAGCACTTTTTTTTCTATAACTTATCTCTATAAAAGTTTTTGATATTTTTCACAGGTCCTAAGTTATTTGCATTAAACTGAAAATTCCCTGAATTATTATATTTTTAACATAAAACTTATTTTTTTTTATTTTAATTAAATAACTTAGGACCTGTGAAAAATATCAAAAACTTTTATAGAGATAAGTTATAGGAAAAAAAGTGCTCTACAAAAATTGTCCTTTAAATTTTTTTCAAAAAATTGATGGTTGCGTCAAAAAATTGAAAAAATATTAATATTTCTCTTTAATTCAACTTTAACCTCGAATAACTTTTGAAGGAATAAATATATCAAAAATTTGTACAAGACCTTTTTTGTAGATCGTTTAATTTTCTACAAGAGTATACCTTGGTCATTCCGAAATATTGTCACCAACGTGAGCTATAAAATTCCAAAGGGCAAGAAAATATTGTTCCCATGTTATTTAATTGGAAAATCGAAATTTGCGATGTGGCACCTCTTAATAGTAATATTAAGAGCTTAAACTTTCACAGGATTTTTTTTGTCATTCCCAACAATATTTTTGATATAATAAGAAAAAAAAAACATATTTTTTTTTGAATCAGTCTATTCTTAAGTGATATTTTAAAAGCAATCTTTAAGTAGTAATAGATGCTATTTTGGACTAAAGTCCAAAAATATTTCTTTAAGCGAAAACCATCAAATTTATTGATATCTTGCATTGCTATGACTTTTGCAAATCATTAATATGTAATCAAAAAAAAAAAAATTTACAAAAATGTTTGAAAAACTAATTTTTATTTCTTTTTTCTTTGCAGAAGCAAATATCAGCATCATGCCCTTCATGTGATTCATCTAAATCTTTACTTTTCGACCGAATCCTACCACCAGGAAGTTATAGTCCAATTGTACTGGAAATGTCTCCGGATTGTAAATCCGAAGAAATCGAATCGAGTGATATAAGTTCTGGTAAGACTTTAACAAATAATCGATTTCTACAATCGTTGTATAAAATTCTTTCATAGTTTCCAAGCAAGTCGACTTGGATGACCTTCTCGAAATGATCGACTCGGATTCTTTACCCGATGAAATCGTTTACGCCAAACAGGACATCCTCCGATTCATGCTAGAAAGCAAACTGGAATTCAGCGAAATTCTTCGCCCACTTTTACGATACTCGCATTTAAATCCTCTTGATTTTATCGTTTCCGGATTGTCCCGAGTTCGTGAAACGCTGTACCGATTTTGTCATGTCCAAAAAGCCATCGATAAACTAATCAGCTATCTACTGGCTCGAAAACATTTATCCAGTTCGAGTATCGAAGCCGATAGTTGCGGAAATTGTCCAAGTTATGCTCCATACCTACGAAACTATCCACCAATTATACAAAACTATTTTTTTATCAACGATCAGAATACTGAAATGTCTAAAAAGATAGACATTGTCATGAACTATTTGTTGGCACGTTTGGCACCTCCGGAAGAGATTAAAAATAATGCCAATGATGGCGACGAGGTGGAAGATATTCCTGATATTACAACTCCAATTCCAACAGTGGCTGTTCCAGAAACGACAGAAATTATTACAACTTTACCTCCTCCACCTCCACCACCATCGCCATTCATTCATCTAATTCAACTTCTTCCGAAACCCTCGAATGACATCGAACTCAAATATTACAACCTAATCACTGCATTCTTATCCCAGCCCGATTTACCAAAACTTTTGGGCAGTGATTTCAACATCGACTCATACAAAAATGATACCGATTTACTCGTAGCCCTTCTAGCCAAAGCTATAGTTCTGCGTTTAGATGCCGAAATGGTAGCCGCCATCAAGTACTACTTAGAATACGAAGTAGCATTGGCTCGAATACAATTAAAAACGCAGAAAAAAATCGAGAAACAGTTCGACTTGTCGGGAATCTTTTTGGACGTTTTCAACTTATCAGTGTTATCGGACGATCAGCGGGGGGCGTTCGATGCCTTCTTCCATTATATCCTAGAGTTGGACAGTTCGAAAATTGATAACTTTGATACGTGGACGGACGCTAAGAGTCGTGGCGAATTTATGCAATTGTTGTTTAATTATTTCAAAAACCAGAACTTTGTGCCAGAAAATATCAAAATGGCAATCGATATTTTATATCCAATCATTAAAATGGATGGTTCGGGAGCGTCGCCACCGTAAATGTAAATTAGTTATTGATTTTTTAGAGTATTTTAATATCATATAATGTCATTGTATTAATAAGTTAACAATATTTAATAAGTGTAAAATAAAATTTTATTTATTTATGTATTAACATTTTATTCATTGACTTATAATATGAATTTGGGGAGCTTCATTTTCGATTTTTAATTTATTTCGAATTGGATTCAAATAAATCGTGATTTTTAATATATTTTGGGTAAATCGTTATAATAAATGGTAATAACCTCAAGAAACGCTTCATATTTTAAGTAGAAAATTAAACTCTAAAAGAATATTTTTATTTTGCAACTTCAATTATTAGGTACTATAAACTTTAAATATTATCACGATTTTTGTAAGGCGTGATTTAAACTTAATTTAAAGTCAGTAAAAACATTAAAGATTTCAAAGATTTCAAAGCTTTCAAACTTTCAAATTCATGGGTAAGAATATTTGCTAAAAGTTCACTTGTTACTTACGAGATGGCGCTACGCGTCTCTTTTTTAAGTTTTTTACTCTATCATTCAATTAATTCAAATTAATCGTAGAAAACTGATCTCATCTATAAAAAAAAAATCTTCGACTTGTTTTTTACTTATAAATATCGAAAATTTCCAAAAAATTATCATTTTAACTTCGATTTGTAAAAGTGTTTAGAAGTTTAAAATTTAGATGCGCTAATAGCGCTAATTACGTTTAGAATTAAGTGAACTAAATGGTTACAAAGATAATGACAGAGATGACGTAACTGGACTTTTAAAAAATTTTAAGCAATAAGTGGAGGTTTTTTTCTGAACTATTTGGGCCCATAATGGGCGATTAAGTTTGACAGCTCATTTTTCAAGTTGTCAGTTTAAATTTAATTTTTTTTATGCAAATTAATTTTAATTGTATCGTTATGATTAATTAAATTGGTGATCAGTGTTGCAGATGATGCGTTTACACTTCATAAAATAGGAGTCAAACTGGTAATATATATTATATATTGTTAATTTATAGACACGAATGCAATTGGATGCAATGTTCACATAAGGTGCATAAGGTTATGTACTTTCTGTTAATTTTTGCATTTATATCATACTAAGCTGTATAAGAATACCCATTCAACTAAAGTCACCCCTTGAAAACGACAAATTTTAGGGCAAATTAGGTGCATGCAATTTCACCTCCTTAACTTCCCGTTTTAATTTTCCAAGGATCTGGCCATTAAATACAAATTCTACTTATGCAATACCGTTAAAGATGATTACCTCTATAATATTCAGTTCAAATTTTGAAAAAAAATATTTCCTTCTATCCTTTTAATGGAACTTGAAAAATGTTCTCGTTGAAACTTTGAAATGAATTGGAAGTATCCTTTTTTACACAGGACAAAAAAAAATCACTTCACATGCCATGTTAGCACAAAGTTAATTACTGAGTTGATAAAATATGCCCTAATCAAGATATCTCATACCTTGAAACGCCTAATTTAAAGGAAAATTTGGTAAATTATTTGCACCTCATTAAATTCCCGTTACGATTTCCAAAGGATTTAGCCGGTAAATGCAAATTGTTTATATGCAATACTATTAAGAATGACTCAGTCTATATCATCAATTACATTTCCTTATATCCTATTACCTCAATTGAAAATTGTCCTTTTAAAAACTTTGATTTGAATTTGCGAGTGTCCTATTCTATCCAGGACAAAAAAATTTTCTCAGAATGTCTCACATTTGGGTATGTTAAATAATAATAATAGTAATATGAGAATGATTTGTTCTGTAATATTCAATTTAATTTTAGCGAAAGAAACCATCCCTTATATCCTTTTTATGAACTTGAAAATAGTCCTTTTTGAAACTTTGAAACGAAATTGCGGGTGTCCTTTTGCACACAGGACAAACATTTTTTTCACATTTCTTCTCACGTTAGGGCATTGTTTGATAATCCGTTGTTGCAATATATCCTTATAAGGAAATCGCACCCCTCAAAAATAAGCAATTTTAAGGGCAAATTTGGTGCATGTGTTTCTACATCCTTAACTTTCCGTTTTAATTTCCCAAGGATCTAGCCATTAAATTGATTTTTTTTTTAATGCAATTCGATTGAGCATGATTCAGCCTTAAATATTCTGCTCAATTTTAGCGAAGGAAACCATCCCTTATATCCTTTTTATGAACCTGAAAATTGTCCTTTTTGAAACTTTGAAACGAAATTGCGGGTGTCCTTTTGCACACAGGACAAAATTTTTTTCACATTTCTTCTAACGTTAGGGCATTGTTTGATAATCCGTTGTTGCAATATATCCTTATAAGAAAATCGCACCCCTCAAAAATAAGCAATTTTAAGGGCAAATTTGGTGCATGTGTTTCTACATCCTTAACTTTCCGTTTTAATTTCCCAAGGATCTAGCCCCAAAATTGAATTTTTATTAATACAATTCGATTGAGCATGATTGATTCTTAAATATTCTGCTCAATTTTAGCGAAGGAAACCATCCCTTATATCCTTTTTATGAACTTGAAAATAGTCCTTTTTGAAACTTTGAAACGAAATTGCGGGTGTCCTTTTGCACACAGGACAAAATTTTTTTCACATTTCTTCTCACGTTAGGGCATTGTTTGATAATCCGTTGTTGCAATATATCCTTATAAGAAAATCGCACCCCTCAAAAATAACCAATTTTAAGGGCAAATTTGGTGCATGTGTTTCTACATCCTTAACTTTCCGTTTTAATTTCCCAAGGATCTAGCCCTTAAATTGAATTTTTATTAATGCAATTCGATTGAGCATGATTGATTCTTAAATATTCTGCCCAATTTTAGCGAAGGAAACCATCCCTTATATCCTTTTTATGAACTTGAAAATAGTCCTTTTTGAAACTTTGAAACGAAATTGCGGGTGTCCTTTTGCACACAGGACAAACATTTTTTTCACATTTCTTCTCACGTTAGGGCATTGTTTGATAATCCGTTGTTGCAATATATCCTTATAAGGAAATCGCACCCCTCAAAAATAAGCAATTTTAAGGGCAACTTTGGTGCATGTGTTTCTACATCCTTAACTTTCCGTTTTAATTTCCCAAGGATCTAGCCCTTAAATTGAATTTTTATAAATGCAATTCGATTGAGCATGATTGATTCTTAAATATTCTGCCCAATTTTAGCGAAGGAAACCATCCCTTATATCCTTTTTATGAACTTGAAAATAGTCCTTTTTGAAACTTTGAAACGAAATTGCGGGTGTCCTTTTGCACACAGGACAAACATTTTTTTCACATTTCTTCTCACGTTAGGGCATTGTTTGATAATCCGTTGTTGCAATATATCCTTATAAGGAAATCGCACCCCTCAAAAATAACCCATTTTAAGGGCAAATTTGGTGCATGTGTTTCTACATCCTTAACTTTCCGTTTTAATTTCCCAAGGATCTAGCCCTTAAATTGAATTTTTATTAATGCAATTCGATTGAGCATGATTGATTCTTAAATATTCTGCTCAATTTTAGCGAAGGAAACCATCCCTTATATCCTTTTTATGAACTGGAAAATAGTCCTTTTTGAAACCCTGAAACGAAATTGCGGGTGTCCTTTTGCACACAGGACAAAATTTTTTTCACATTTCTTCTCACGTTAGGGCATTGTTTGCTAATCCGTTGTTGCAATATATCCTTATAAGGAAATCGCACCCCTCAAAAATAACCAATTTTAAGGGCAAATTTGGTGCATGTGTTTCTACATCCTTAACTTTCCGTTTTAATTTCCCAAGGATCTAGCCCTTAAATTGAATTTTTATTAATGCAATTCGATTGAGCATGATTGATTCTTAAATATTCTGCCCAATTTTAGCGAAGGAAACCATCCCTTATATCCTTTTTATGAACTTGAAAATAGCCCTTTTTGAAACTTTGAACCGAAATTGCGGGTGTCCTTTTGCACACAGGACAAAATTTTTTTCACATTTCTTCTCACGTTAGGGCATTGTTTGATAATCCGTTGTTGCAATATATCCTTATAAGGAAATCGCACCCCTCAAAAATAACCAATTTTAAGGGCAAATTTGGTGCATGTGTTTCTACATCCTTAACTTTCCGTTTTAATTTCCCAAGGATCTAGCCCTTAAATTGAATTTTTATAAATGCAATTCGATTGAGCATGATTGATTCTTAAATATTCTGCCCAATTTTAGCGAAGGAAACCATCCCTTATATCCTTTTTATGAACTTGAAAATAGTCCTTTTTGAAACTTTGAAACGAAATTGCGGGTGTCCTTTTGCACACAGGACAAACATTTTTGTCACATTTCTTCTCACGTTAGGGCATTGTTTGATAATCCGTTGTTGCAATATATCCTTATAAGGAAATCGCACCCCTCAAAAATAACCCATTTTAAGGGCAAATTTGGTGCATGTGTTTCTACATCCTTAACTTTCCGTTTTAATTTCCCAAGGATCTAGCCCTTAAATTGAATTTTTATTAATGCAATTCGATTGAGCATGATTGATTCTTAAATATTCTGCTCAATTTTAGCGAAGGAAACCATCCCTTATATCCTTTTTATGAACTTGAAAATAGTCCTTTTTGAAACCCTGAAACGAAATTGCGGGTGTCCTTTTGCACACAGGACAAAATTTTTTTCACATTTCTTCTCACGTTAGGGCATTGTTTGATAATGCGATGGTGTCATATATCCTTATAAGGAAATCGCACCCCTCCAAAATGACCAATTTTTAGGGCACATTTGGTGCATGTGTTTCTACATCCTTAACTTTCCGTTTTAATTTCCCAAGGATCTAGCAGTTAAATTCGATTTTTTTTCATGCAATTCGATTGAGCATGATTCAGTCTTAAATATTCAGCTCAATTTTAGCGAAAGAAACCATCCCTTATATCCGTTTTATGAACTGGAAAATAGTCCTTTTTGAAACTTTGAAACGTAATTGCTGGCGTCCTTTTGCACACAGGACAAAATTTTTTTCACATTTCTTCTCACGTTAGGGCATTGTTTGATAATCCGTTGGTGCAGTATAACCTTATAAGGAAATCTCACCCCTCAAAAATAAGCAATTTTAAGGGCAAATTTGGTGCATGTGTTTCTACATCCTAAATTTTTCGTTTTAATTTCCCAAGGATCTAGCCGTTAAATTAAATTTTTTTTCATGCAATTCGATTAAACATGATTAAGTCTTAAATATTCTGCTCAATTTTAACGAAAGAAACCATCCCTTATATCCTTTTTATGAACTTGAAAATAGTCCTTTTTGAATCTTTGAAACGAAATTGCGGGTGTCCTTTTGCACACAGGACAAAAATTTTTTCACATTTCTTCTCACGTTAGGGCATTGTTTGATAATCCGTTGTTGCAATATATCCTTATAAGGAAATCGCACCCCTCAAAAATAAGCAATTTTAAGGGCAAATTTGGTGCATGTGTTTCTACATCCTTAACTTTCCGTTTTAATTTCCCAAGGATCTAGCCGATAAATAGGATTTTTTTTAATGCAATTCGATTGAGCATGATTCAGCCTTACATATTCTGCTCAATTTTAGTGAAGGAAACCATTCCTTATATCCTTTTTATGAACCTGAAAATAGTCCTTTTTGAAACTTTGAAACGAAATTGCGGGTGTCCTTTTGCACACAGGACAAAATTTTTTTCTCATTTCTTCTCACGTTAGGGCATTGTTTGATAATCCGTTGTTGCAATATATCCTTATAAGGAAATCGCACCACTCAAAAATAAGCAATTTTAAGGGCAAATTTGGTGCATGTGTTTCTACATCCTTAACTTTCCGTTTTAATTTCCCAAGGATCAAGCCGATAAATAGGATTTTTTTTAATGCAATTCGATTGAGCATGATTCAGCCTTAAATATTCTGCTCAAGTTTAGCGAAGGAATCCATCCCTTATATCCTTTTTATGAACTTGAAAATAGTCCTTTTTGAAACTTTGAAACGAAATTGCGGGTGTCCTTTTGCACACAGGACAAAATTTTTTTCAGATTTCTTCACACGTTAGGGCATTGTTTGATAATCCGTTGTTGCAATATATCCTTATATGGAAATCGCACCCCTCAAAAATGACCAATTTTAAGGGCAAATTTGGTGCATGTGTTTCTACATCCTTAACTTTCCATTTTAATTTCCCAAGGATCTAGCCAATAAATTGTTTTTTTTTAATGCAATTTCGATTGAGCATGATTGATTCTTAAATATTCTGCTCAATTTTAGCGAAGGAAACCATCCCTTATATCCTTTTTATGAACTGGAAAATAGTCCTTTTTGAAACTTTGAAACGAAATTGCGGGTGTCCTTTTGCACACAGGACAAAATTTTTTTCACATTTCTTCTCACGTTAGGGCATTGTTTGATAATCCGTTGGTGCAGTATATCCTTATAAGGAAATCGCACCCCTCAAAAATGACCAATTTTAAGGGCAAATTTGGTGCATGTGTTTCTACATCCTAAATTTTCCGTTTTAATTTCCCAAGGATCTAGCCAATAAATTGGATTTTTTTTAATGCAATTCGATTGAGCATGATTCAGCCTTAAATATTCTGCTCAATTTTAGCGAAGGAAACCATCCCTTATATTCTTTTTATGAACTTGAAAATAGTCCTTTTTGAAACTTTGAAACGAAATTGCGGGTGTCCTTTTGCACACAGGACAAAATTTTTTTCACATTTCTTCTCACGTTAGGGCATTGTTTGATAATCCGTTGTTGCAATATATCCTTATAAGGAAGTCGCACCCCTCAAAAATGACCAATTTTAAGGGCAAATTTGGTGCATGTGTTTCTACATCCTTAACTTTCCGTTTTAATTTCCCAAGGATCTAGCCGATAAATAGAATTTTTTTTAATGCAATTTCGATTGAGCATGATTGATTCTTAAATATTCTGCTCAATTTTAGCGAAGGAAACCATCCCTTATATCCTTTTTATGAACTGGAAAATAGTCCTTTTTGAAACTTTGAAACGAAATTGCGGGTGTCCTTTTGCACACAGGACAAAATTTTTTTCACATTTCTTCTCACGTTAGGGCATTGTTTGATAATCCGTTGGTGCAGTATATCCTTATAAGGAAATCGCACCCCTCAAAAATGACCAATTTTAAGGGCAAATTTGGTGCATGTGTTTCTACATCCTAAATTTTCCGTTTTAATTTCCCAAGGATCTAGCCAATAAATTGGATTTTTTATAATGCAATTCGATTGAGCATGATTCAGCCTTAAATATTCTGCTCAATTTTAGCGAAGGAATCCATCCCTTATATCCTTTTTATGAACTTGAAACTAGTCCTTTTTGAAACTTTGAAACGAAATTGCGGGTGTCCTTTTGCGCACAGGACAAAATTTTTTTCACATTTCTTCTCACGTTAGGGCATTGTTTGATAATCCGTTGTTGCAATATATCCTTATAAGGAAATCGCACCCCTCAAAAATAAGCAATTTTAAGGGCAACATTGCTGCATGTGTTTCTACATCCTTATCTTTCCGTTTTAATTTCCCAAGGATTTAGCCGATAAATAGATTTTTTTTTAATGCAATTCGATTGAGCATGATTCCGCCTTAAATATTCTGCTCAATTTTAGCGAAGGAAACCATCCCTTATATCCTTTTTATGAACTGGAAAATAGTCCTTTTTGAAACTTTGAAACGAAATTGCGGGTGTCCTTTTGCACACAGGACAAAATTTTTTTCACATTTCTTCTCACGTTAGGGCATTGTTTGATAATCCGTTGGTGCAGTATATCCTTATAAGGAAATCGCACCCCTCAAAAATGACCAATTTTAAGGGCAAATTTGGTGCTTGTGTTTCTACATCCTAAATTTTCCGTTTTAATTTCCCAAGGATCTAGCCAATAAATTGGATTTTTTTTAATGCAATTCGATTGAGCATGATTCAGCCTTAAATATTCTGCTCAATTTTAGCGAAGGAAACCATCCCTTATATCCTTTTTATGAACTTGAAACTAGTCCTTTTTGAAACTTTGAAACGAAATTGCGGGTGTCCTTTTGCACACAGGACAAAATTTTTTTCACATTTCTTCTCACGTTAGGGCGTTGTTTGATAATCCGTTGTTGCAATATATCCTTATAAGGAAATCGCACCCCTCAAAAATAAGCAATTTTAAGGGCAAATTTGGTGCATGTGTTTCTACATCCTTAACTTTCCGTTTTAATTTCCCAAGGATCTAGCCGATAAATTGGATTTTTTTTAATGCAATTCGATTGAGCATGATTCAGCCTTAAATATTCTGCTCAATTTTAGCGAAGGAAACCATCCCTTATATCCTTTTTATGAACCTGAAAATTGTCCTTTTTGAAACTTTGAAACGAAATTGCGGGTGTCCTTTTGCACACAGGACAAAATTTTTTTCACATTTCTTCTCACGTTAGGGCATTGTTTGATAATCCGTTGGTGCAGTATATCCTTATAAGGAAATCTCACCCTTCAAAAATGACCAATTTTAAGGGCAAATTTGGTGCATGTGTTTCTTCATCCTAAATTTTCCGTTTTAATTTCCCAAGGATCTAGCCGTTAAATTAAAAATTTTTTCATGCAATACGATTGAGTATGATTAAGTCTTAAATATTCTGCTCAATTTTAACGAAAGAAATCATCCCTTATATCCTTTTTATGAACTTGAAACTAGTCCTTTTTGAAACTTTGAAACGAAATTGCGGGTGTCCTTTTGCACACAGGACAAAATTTTTTTCACATTTCTTCTCACGTTAGGGCATTGTTTGATAATCCGTTGTTGCAATATATCCTTATAAGGAAATCGCACCCCTCAAAAATGACCAATTTTAAGGGCAAATTTGGTGCATGTGTTTCTACATCCTAAATTTTCCGTTTTAATTTCCCAAGGATCTAGCCAATAAATTGGATTTTTTTTAATGCAATTCGATTGAGCATGATTCAGCTTTAAATATTCTGCTCAATTTTAGCGAAGGAAACCATCCCTTATATCCTTTTTATGAACTTGAAACTAGTCCTTTTTGAAACTTTGAAACGAAATTGCGGGTGTCCTTTTGCACACAGGACAAAATTTTTTTCACATTTCTTCTCAAGTTAGGGCGTTGTTTGATAATCCGTTGTTGCAATATATCCTTATAAGGAAATCGCACCCCTCAAAAATTAGCAATTTAAAGGGCAAATTTGGTGCATGTGTTTCTACATCCTTAACTTTCCGTTTTAATTTCCCAAGGATCTAGCCGATAAATTGGATTTTTTTTAATGCAATTCGATTGAGCATGATTCAGCCTTAAATATTCTGCTCAATTTTAGCGAAGGAAACCATCCCTTATATCCTTTTTATGAACTTGAAACTAGTCCTTTTTGAAACTTTGAAACGAAATTGCGGGTGTCCTTTTGCACACAGGACAAAATTTTTTTCACATTTCTTCTCACGTTAGGGCATTGTTTGATAATCCGTTGTTGCAATATATCCTTATAAGGAAATCGCACCCCTCAAAAATGACCAATTTTAAGGGCAAATTTGGTGCATGTGTTTCTACATCCTAAATTTTCCGTTTTAATTTCCCAAGGATCTAGCCAATAAATTGGATTTTTTTTAATGCAATTCGATTGAGCATGATTCAGCTTTAAATATTCTGCTCAATTTTAGCGAAGGAAACCATCCCTTATATCCTTTTTATGAACTTGAAACTAGTCCTTTTTGAAACTTTGAAACGAAATTGCGGGTGTCCTTTTGCACACAGGACAAAATTTTTTTCACATTTCTTCTCAAGTTAGGGCGTTGTTTGATAATCCGTTGTTGCAATATATCCTTATAAGGAAATCGCACCCCTCAAAAATTAGCAATTTAAAGGGCAAATTTGGTGCATGTGTTTCTACATCCTTAACTTTCCGTTTTAATTTCCCAAGGATCTAGCCGATAAATTGGATTTTTTTTAATGCAATTCGATTGAGCATGATTCAGCCTTAAATATTCTGCTCAATTTTAGCGAAGGAAACCATCCCTTATATCCTTTTTATGAACTTGAAACTAGTCCTTTTTGAAACTTTGAAACGAAATTGCGGGTGTCCTTTTGCACACAGGACAAAATTTTTTTCACATTTCTTCTCACGTTAGGGCATTGTTTGATAATCCGTTGGTGCTGTATATCCTTATAAGGAAATCTCACCCTTCAAAATTGACCAATTTTAAGGGCAAATTTGGTGCATGTGTTTCTACATCCTAAATTTTCCGTTTTAATTTCCCAAGGATCTAGCCAATAAATTGGATTTTTTTAAAGCAATTCGATTGAGCATGATTCAGCCTTAAATATTCTGCTCAATTTTAGCGAAGGAAACCATCCCTTATATCCTTTTTATGAACTGGAAAATAGTCCTTTTTGAAACTTTGAAACGAAATTGCGGGTGTCCTTTTGCACACAGGACAAAATTTTTTTCACATTTCTTCTCACGTTAGGGCATTGTTTGATAATCCGTTGGTGCTGTATATCCTTATAAGGAAATCTCACCCTTCAAAATTGACCAATTTTAAGGGCAAATTTGGTGCATGTGTTTCTACATCCTAAATTTTCCGTTTTAATTTCCCAAGGATCTAGCCGATAAATTGGATTTTTTTTAATGCAATTCGATTGAGCATGATTCAGCCTTAAATATTCTGCTCAATTTTAGCGAAGGAAACCATCCCTTATATCCTTTTTATGAACCTGAAAATTGTCCTTTTTGAAACTTTGAAACGAAATTGCGGGTGTCCTTTTGCACACAGGACAAAATTTTTTTCACATTTCTTCTCACGTTAGGGCATTGTTTGATAATCCGTTGGTGCAGTATATCCTTATAAGGAAATCTCACCCTTCAAAAATGACCAATTTTAAGGGCAAATTTGGTGCATGTGTTTCTTCATCCTAAATTTTCCGTTTTAATTTCCCAAGGATCTAGCCGTTAAATTAAAAATTTTTTCATGCAATACGATTGAGTATGATTAAGTCTTAAATATTCTGCTCAATTTTAACGAAAGAAATCATCCCTTATATCCTTTTTATGAACTTGAAACTAGTCCTTTTTGAAACTTTGAAACGAAATTGCGGGTGTCCTTTTGCACACAGGACAAAATTTTTTTCACATTTCTTCTCACGTTAGGGCATTGTTTGATAATCCGTTGTTGCAATATATCCTTATAAGGAAATCGCACCCCTCAAAAATGACCAATTTTAAGGGCAAATTTGGTGCATGTGTTTCTACATCCTAAATTTTCCGTTTTAATTTCCCAAGGATCTAGCCAATAAATTGGATTTTTTTTAATGCAATTCGATTGAGCATGATTCAGCTTTAAATATTCTGCTCAATTTTAGCGAAGGAAACCATCCCTTATATCCTTTTTATGAACTTGAAACTAGTCCTTTTTGAAACTTTGAAACGAAATTGCGGGTGTCCTTTTGCACACAGGACAAAATTTTTTTCACATTTCTTCTCACGTTAGGGCATTGTTTGATAATCCGTTGTTGCAATATATCCTTATAAGGAAATCGCACCCCTCAAAAATGACCAATTTTAAGGGCAAATTTGGTGCATGTGTTTCTACATCCTAAATTTTCCGTTTTAATTTCCCAAGGATCTAGCCAATAAAATGGATTTTTTTTAATGCAATTCGATTGAGCATGATTCAGCCTTAAATATTCTGCTCAATTTTAGCGAAGGAAACCATCCCTTATATCCTTTTTATGAACTTGAAACTAGTCCTTTTTGAAACTTTGAAACGAAATTGCGGGTGTCCTTTTGCACACAGGACAAAATTTTTTTCACATTTCTTCTCAAGTTAGGGCGTTGTTTGATAATCCGTTGTTGCAATATATCCTTATAAGGAATTCGCACCCCTCAAAAATAAGCAATTTAAAGGGCAAATTTGGTGCATGTGTTTCTACATCCTTAACTTTCCGTTTTAATTTCCCAAGGATCTAGCCGATAAATTGGATTTTTTTTAATGCAATTCGATTGAGCATGATTCAGCCTTAAATATTCTGCTCAATTTTAGCGAAGGAAACCATCCCTTATATCCTTTTTATGAACCTGAAAATTGTCCTTTTTGAAACTTTGAAACGAAATTGCGGGTGTCCTTTTGCACACAGGACAAAATTTTTTTCACATTTCTTCTCACGTTAGGGCATTGTTTGATAATCCGTTGGTGCAGTATATCCTTACAAGGAAATCGCACCCCTCAAAAATGACCAATTTTAAGGGCAAATTTGGTGCATGTGTTTCTACATCCTAAATTTTCCGTTTTAATTTCCCAAGGATCTAGCCAATAAATTGGATTTTTTTTAATGCAATTCGATTGAGCATGATTCAGCCTTAAATATTCTGCTCAATTTTAGCGAAGGAAACCATCCCTTATATCCTTTTTATGAACTTGAAACTAGTCCTTTTTGAAACTTTGAAACGAAATTGCGGGTGTCCTTTTGCACACAGGACAAAATTTTTTTCACATTTCTTCTCACGTTAGGGCATTGTTTGATAATCCGTTGGTGCTGTATATCCTTATAAGGAAATCTCACCCTTCAAAATTGACCAATTTTAAGGGCAAATTTGGTGCATGTGTTTCTACATCCTAAATTTTCCGTTTTAATTTCCCAAGGATCTAGCCAATAAATTGGATTTTTTTAAAGCAATTCGATTGAGCATGATTCAGCCTTAAATATTCTGCTCAATTTTAGCGAAGGAAACCATCCCTTATATCCTTTTTATGAACTGGAAAATAGTCCTTTTTGAAACTTTGAAACGAAATTGCGGGTGTCCTTTTGCACACAGGACAAAATTTTTTTCAGATTTCTTCTCACGTTTGGGCATTGTTTGATAATCCGTTGGTGCAGTATATCCTTATAAGGAAATCTCTCCCTTCAAAAATGACCAATTTTAAGGGCAAATTTGGTGCATGTGTTTCTACATCCTTAACTTTCCATTTTAATTTCCCAAGGATCTAGCCAATAAATTGGTTTTTTTTAATGCAATTACGATTGAGCATGATTGATTCTTAAATATTCTGCTCAATTTTAGCGAAGGAAACCATCCCTTATATCCTTTTTATGAACTGGAAAATAGTCCTTTTTGAAACTTTGAAACGAAATTGCGGGTGTCCTATTGCACACAGGACAAAATTTTTTTCAGATTTCTTCTCACGTTAGGGCATTGTTTGATAATCCGTTGGTGCAGTATATCCTTATAAGGAAATCGCACCCCTCAAAAATGACCAATTTTAAGGGCAAATTTGGTGCATGTGTTTCTACATCCTAAATTTTCCGTTTTAATTTCCCAAGGATCTAGCCAATAAATTGGTTTTTTTTAATGCAATTACGATTGAGCATGATTGATTCTTAAATATTCTGCTCAATTTTAGCGAAGGAAACCATCCCTTATATCCTTTTTATGAACCTGAAAATTGTCCTTTTTGAAACTTTGAAACGAAATTGCGGGTGTCCTTTTGCACACAGGACAAAATTTTTTTCACATTTCTTCTCACGTTAGGGCATTGTTTGATAATCCGTTGGTGCAGTATATCCTTATAAGGAAATCTCACCCTTCAAAATTGACCAATTTTAAGGGCAAATTTGGTGCATGTGTTTCTACATCCTAAATTTTCCGTTTTAATTTCCCAAGGATCTAGCCAATAAATTGGATTTTTTTTAAAGCAATTCGATTGAGCATGATTCAGCCTTAAATATTCTGCTCAATTTTAGCGAAGGAAACCATCCCTTATATCCTTTTTATGAACTGGAAAATAGTCCTTTTTGAAACTTTGAAACGTAATTGCGGGCGTCCTTTTGCACACAGGACAAAAATTTTTTCACATTTCTTCTCACGTTAGGGCATTGTTTGATAATCCGTTGTTGCAATATATCCTTATAAGGAAATCGCACCCCTCAAAAATAAGCAATTTTAAGGGCAAATTTGGTGCATGTGTTTCTACATCCTTAACTTTCCGTTTTAATTTCCCAAGGATTCAGCCAATAAATTGGATTTTTTTTAATGCAATTCGATTGAGCAGGATTCAGCCTTAAATATTCTGCTCAATTTTAGCGAAGGAAACCATCCCTTATATCCTTTTTATGAACTGGAAAATAGTCCTTTTTGAAATTTTGAAACGAAATTGCGGGTGTCCTTTTGCACACAGGACAAAATTTTTTTCACATTTCTTCTCACGTTAGGGCATTGTTTGATAATCCGTTGGTGCAGTATATCCTTATAAGGAAATCGCACCCCTCAAAAATGACCAATTTTAAGGGCAAATTTGGTGCATGTGTTTCTACATCCTAAATTTTCCGTTTTAATTTCCCAAGGATCTAGCCGTTAAATTAAAATTTTTTTCATGCAATTCGATTGAGTATGATTAAGTCTTAAATATTCTGCACAATTTTAACGAAAGAAATCATCCCTTATATCCTTTTTATGAACTTGAAACTAGTCCTTTTTGAAACTTTGAAACGAAATTGCGGGTGTCCTTTTGCACACAGGACAAAATTTTTTTCACATTTCTTCTCACGTTAGGGCATTGTTTGATAATCCGTTGTTGCAATATATCCTTATAAGGAAATCGCACCCCTCAAAAATAAGCAATTTTAAGGGCAAATTTGGTGCATGTGTTTCTACATCCTTAACTTTCCGTTTTAATTTCCCAAGGATCTAGCCGATAAATAGAATTTTTTTTAATGCAATTCGATTGAGCATGATTCAGCCTTAAATATTCTGCTCAATTTGGCGAAAGAAACCATCCCTTATATCCTTTTTATGAACTTGAAACTAGTCCTTTTTGAAACTTTGAAACGAAATTGCGGGTGTCCTTTTGCACACAGGACAAAATTTTTTTCACATTTCTTCTCACGTTAGGGCATTGTTTGATAATCCGTTGGTGCAGTATATCCTTATAAGGAAATCGCACCCCTCAAAAATAAGCATTTTAAGGGCAAATTTGGTGCATGTGTTTCTACATCCTTAACTTTCCGTTTTAATTTCCCAAGGATCTAGCCGATAAATTGGATTTTTTTTAATGCAATTCGATTGAGCATGATTCAGCCTTAAATATTCTGCTCAATTTTAGCGAAGGAAACCATCCCTTATATCCTTTTTATGAACCTGAAAATTGTCCTTTTTGAAACTTTGAAACGAAATTGCGGGTGTCCTTTTGCACACAGAACAAAATTTTTTTCACATTTCTTCTCACGTTAGGGCGTTGTTTGATAATCCGTTGTTGCAATATATCCTTATAAGGAAATCGCACCCCTCAAAAATAAGCAATTTTAAGGGCAAATTTGGTGCATGTGTTTCTACATCCTTAACTTTCCGTTTTAATTTCCCAAGGATCTAGCCGATAAATTGGATTTTTTTTAATGCAATTCGATTGAGCATGATTAAGCCTTAAATATTCTGCTCAATTTTAGCGAAGGAAACCATCCCTTATATCCTTTTTATGAACCTGAAAATTGTCCTTTTTGAAACTTTGAAACGAAATTGCGGGTGTCCTTTTGCACACAGGACAAAATTTTTTTCACATTTCTTCTCACGTTAGGGCATTGTTTGATAATCCGTTGTTGCAATATATCCTTATAAGGAAATCGCACCCCTCAAAAATAAGCAATTTTAAGGGCAAATTTGGTGCATGTGTTTCTACATCCTTAACTTTCCGTTTTAATTTCCCAAGGATCTAGCCAATAAATTGGATTTTTTTTAAAGCAATTCGATTGAGCATGATTCAGCCTTAAATATTCTGCTCAATTTTAGCGAAGGAAACCATCCCTTATATCCTTTTTATGAACTGGATAATAGTCCTTTTTGAAACTTTGAAACGAAATTGCGGGTGTCCTTTTGCACACAGGACAAAATTTTTTTCAGATTTCTTCTCACGTTAGGGCATTGTTTGATAATCCGTTGGTGCAGTATATCCTTATAAGGAAATCTCTCCCTTCAAAAATGACCAATTTTAAGGGCAAATTTGGTGCATGTGTTTCTACATCCTTAACTTTCCATTTTAATTTCCCAAGGATCTAGCCAATAAATTGGTTTTTTTTAATGCAATTACGATTGAGCATGATTGATTCTTAAATATTCTGCTCAATTTTAGCGAAGGAAACCATCCCTTATATCCTTTTTATGAACCTGAAAATTGTCCTTTTTGAAACTTTGAAACGAAATTGCGGGTGTCCTTTTGCACACAGGACAAAATTTTTTTCACATTTCTTCTCACGTTAGGGCATTGTTTGATAATCCGTTGGTGCAGTATATCCTTATAAGGAAATCTCACCCTTCAAAATTGACCAATTTTAAGGGCAAATTTGGTGCATGTGTTTCTACATCCTAAATTTTCCGTTTTAATTTCCCAAGGATCTAGCCAATAAATTGGATTTTTTTTAAAGCAATTCGATTGAGCATGATTCAGCCTTAAATATTCTGCTCAATTTTAGCGAAGGAAACCATCCCTTATATCCTTTTTATGAACTGGAAAATAGTCCTTTTTGAAACTTTGAAACGAAATTGCGGGTGTCCTTTTGCACACAGGACCAAATTTTTTTCACATTTCTTCTCACGTTAGGGCATTGTTTGATAATCCGTTGGTGCAGTATATCCTTATAAGGAAATCGCACCCCTCAAAAATGACCAATTTTAAGGGCAAATTTGGTGCATGTGTTTCTACATCCTAAATTTTCCGTTTTAATTTCCCAAGGATCTAGCCGTTAAATTAAAATTTTTTTCATGCAATTCGATTGAGTATGATTAAGTCTTAAATATTCTGCACAATTTTAACGAAAGAAATCATCCCTTATATCCTTTTTATGAACTTGAAACTAGTCCTTTTTGAAACTTTGAAACGAAATTGCGGGTGTCCTTTTGCACACAGGACAAAATTTTTTTCACATTTCTTCTCACGTTAGGGCATTGTTTGATAATCCGTTGTTGCAATATATCCTTATAAGGAAATCGCACCCCTCAAAAATAAGCAATTTTAAGGGCAAATTTGGTGCATGTGTTTCTACATCCTTAACTTTCCGTTTTAATTTCCCAAGGATCTAGCCGATAAATAGAATTTTTTTTAATGCAATTCGATTGAGCATGATTCAGCCTTAAATATTCTGCTCAATTTGGCGAAAGAAACCATCCCTTATATCCTTTTTATGAACTTGAAACTAGTCCTTTTTGAAACTTTGAAACGAAATTGCGGGTGTCCTTTTGCACACAGGACAAAATTTTTTTCACATTTCTTCTCACGTTAGGGCATTGTTTGATAATCCGTTGGTGCAGTATTTCCTTATAAGGAAATCGCACCCCTCAAAAATAAGCATTTTAAGGGCAAATTTGGTGCATGTGTTTCTACATCCTTAACTTTCCGTTTTAATTTCCCAAGGATCTAGCCGATAAATTGGATTTTTTTTAATGCAATTCGATTGAGCATGATTCAGCCTTAAATATTCTGCTCAATTTTAGCGAAGGAAACCATCCCTTATATCCTTTTTATGAACTTGAAAATAGTCCTTTTTGAAACTTTGAAACGAAATTGCGGGTGTCCTTTTGCACACAGGACAAAATTTTTTTCACATTTCTTCTCACGTTAGGGCATTGTTTGATAATCCGTTGTTGCTATATATCCTTATAAGGAAATCGCACCTCTCAAAAATAAGCAATTTTATGGGCAAATTTGGTGCATGTGTTTCTACATCCTTAACTTTCCGTTTTAATTTCCCAAGGATCTAGCAGTTAAATTGGATTTTTTTTAATGCAATTCGATTGAGCATGATTCAGCCTTAAATATTCTGCTCAATTTTAGCGAAGGAAACCATCCCTTATATCCTTTTTATGAACCTGAAAATTGTCCTTTTTGAAACTTTGAAACGAAATTGCGGGTGTCCTTTTGCACACAGGACAAAATTTTTTTCACATTTCTTCTCACGTTAGGGCATTGTTTGATAATCCGTTGTTGCAATATATCCTTATAAGGAAATCGCACCCCTCAAAAATAAGCAATTTTAAGGGCAAATTTGGTGCATGTGTTTCTACATCCTTAACTTTCCGTTTTAATTTCCAAAGGATCTAGCCAATAAATTGGATTTTTTTTAAAGCAATTCGATTGAGCATGATTCAGCCTTAAATATTCTGCTCAATTTTAGCGAAGGAAACCATCCCTTATATCCTTTTTATGAACTGGAAAATAGTCCTTTTTGAAACTTTGAAACGAAATTGCGGGTGTCCTATTGCACACAGGACAAAATTTTTTTCAGATTTCTTCTCACGTTAGGGCATTGTTTGATAATCCGTTGGTGCAGTATATCCTTATAAGGAAATCGCACCCCTCAAAAATGACCAATTTTAAGGGCAAATTTGGTGCATGTGTTTCTACATCCTAAATTTTCCGTTTTAATTTCCCAAGGATCAAGCCGTTAAATTAAAATTTTTTTCATGCAATTCGATTGAGTATGATTAAGTCTTAAATATTCTGCTCAATTTTAACGAAAGAAATCATCCCTTATATCCTTTTTATGAACTTGAAACTAGTCCTTTTTGAAACTATGAAACGAAATTGCGGGTGTCCTTTTGCACACAGGACAAAATTTTTTTCAGATTTCTTCTCACGTTAGGGCATTGTTTGATAATCCGTTGGTGCAGTATATCCTTATAAGGAAATCTCTCCCTTCAAAAATGACCAATTTTAAGGGCAAATTTGGTGCATGTGTTTCTACATCCTTAACTTTCCATTTTTATTTCCCAAGGATCTAGCCAATAAATTGGTTTTTTTTAATGCAATTACGATTGAGCATGATTG
Organism: Sisyra terminalis; assembly: GCA_958496175.1. NCBI lineage: Eukaryota > Metazoa > Arthropoda > Insecta > Neuroptera > Sisyridae > Sisyra > Sisyra terminalis. The sequence goes on from OY292278.1 coordinate 8,262,586, forward strand.
ATTCTTAAATATTCTGCTCAATTTTAGCGAAGGAAACCATCCCTTATATCCTTTTTATGAACCTGAAAATTGTCCTTTTTGAAACTTTGAAACGAAATTGCGGGTGTCCTTTTGCACACAGGACAAAATTTTTTTCACATTTCTTCTCACGTTAGGGCATTGTTTGATAATCCGTTGGTGCAGTATATCCTTATAAGGAAATCTCACCCTTCAAAATTGACCAATTTTAAGGGCAAATTTGGTGCATGTGTTTCTACATCCTAAATTTTCCGTTTTAATTTCCCAAGGATCTAGCCAATAAATTGGATTTTTTTTAAAGCAATTCGATTGAGCATGATTCAGCCTTAAATATTCTGCTCAATTTTAGCGAAGGAAACCATCCCTTATATCCTTTTTATGAACTGGAAAATAGTCCTTTTTGAAACTTTGAAACGTAATTGCGGGCGTCCTTTTGCACACAGGACAAAATTTTTTTCACATTTCTTCTCACGTTAGGGCATTGTTTGATAATCCGTTGTTGCAATATATCCTTATAAGGAAATCGCACCCCTCAAAAATAAGCAATTTTAAGGGCAAATTTGGTGCATGTGTTTCTACATCCTTAACTTTCCGTTTTAATTTCCCAAGGATTCAGCCAATAAATTGGATTTTTTTTAATGCAATTCGATTGAGCAGGATTCAGCCTTAAATATTCTGCTCAATTTTGGCGAAGGAAACCATCCCTTATATCCTTTTTATGAACTGGAAAATAGTCCTTTTTGAAATTTTGAAACGAAATTGCGGGTGTCCTTTTGCACACAGGACAAAATTTTTTTCACATTTCTTCTCACGTTAGGGCATTGTTTGATAATCCGTTGGTGCAGTATATCCTTATAAGGAAATCGCACCCCTCAAAAATGACCAATTTTAAGGGCAAATTTGGTGCATGTGTTTCTACATCCTAAATTTTCCGTTTTAATTTCCCAAGGATCTAGCCGTTAAATTAAAATTTTTTTCATGCAATTCGATTGAGTATGATTAAGTCTTAAATATTCTGCACAATTTTAACGAAAGAAATCATCCCTTATATCCTTTTTATGAACTTGAAACTAGTCCTTTTTGAAACTTTGAAACGAAATTGCGGGTGTCCTTTTGCACACAGGACAAAATTTTTTTCACATTTCTTCTCACGTTAGGGCATTGTTTGATAATCCGTTGTTGCAATATATCCTTATAAGGAAATCGCACCCCTCAAAAATAAGCAATTTTAAGGGCAAATTTGGTGCATGTGTTTCTACATCCTTAACTTTCCGTTTTAATTTCCCAAGGATCTAGCCGATAAATAGAATTTTTTTTAATGCAATTCGATTGAGCATGATTCAGCCTTAAATATTCTGCTCAATTTGGCGAAAGAAACCATCCCTTATATCCTTTTTATGAACTTGAAACTAGTCCTTTTTGAAACTTTGAAACGAAATTGCGGGTGTCCTTTTGCACACAGGACAAAATTTTTTTCACATTTCTTCTCACGTTAGGGCATTGTTTGATAATCCGTTGGTGCAGTATATCCTTATAAGGAAATCGCACCCCTCAAAAATAAGCATTTTAAGGGCAAATTTGGTGCATGTGTTTCTACATCCTTAACTTTCCGTTTTAATTTCCCAAGGATCTAGCCGATAAATTGGATTTTTTTTAATGCAATTCGATTGAGCATGATTCAGCCTTAAATATTCTGCTCAATTTTAGCGAAGGAAACCATCCCTTATATCCTTTTTATGAACCTGAAAATTGTCCTTTTTGAAACTTTGAAACGAAATTGCGGGTGTCCTTTTGCACACAGGACAAAATTTTTTTCACATTTCTTCTCACGTTAGGGCGTTGTTTGATAATCCGTTGTTGCAATATATCCTTATAAGGAAATCGCACCCCTCAAAAATAAGCAATTTTAAGGGCAAATTTGGTGCATGTGTTTCTACATCCTTAACTTTCCGTTTTAATTTCCCAAGGATCTAGCCGATAAATTGGATTTTTTTTAATGCAATTCGATTGAGCATGATTAAGCCTTAAATATTCTGCTCAATTTTAGCGAAGGAAACCATCCCTTATATCCTTTTTATGAACCTGAAAATTGTCCTTTTTGAAACTTTGAAACGAAATTGCGGGTGTCCTTTTGCACACAGGACAAAATTTTTTTCACATTTCTTCTCACGTTAGGGCATTGTTTGATAATCCGTTGTTGCAATATATCCTTATAAGGAAATCGCACCCCTCAAAAATTAGCAATTTTAAGGGCAAATTTGGTGCATGTGTTTCTACATCCTTAACTTTCCGTTTTAATTTCCCAAGGATCTAGCCAATAAATTGGATTTTTTTTAAAGCAATTCGATTGAGCATGATTCAGCCTTAAATATTCTGCTCAATTTTAGCGAAGGAAACCATCCCTTATATCCTTTTTATGAACTGGATAATAGTCCTTTTTGAAACTTTGAAACGAAATTGCGGGTGTCCTTTTGCACACAGGACAAAATTTTTTTCAGATTTCTTCTCACGTTAGGGCATTGTTTGATAATCCGTTGGTGCAGTATATCCTTATAAGGAAATCTCTCCCTTCAAAAATGACCAATTTTAAGGGCAAATTTGGTGCATGTGTTTCTACATCCTTAACTTTCCATTTTAATTTCCCAAGGATCTAGCCAATAAATTGGTTTTTTTTAATGCAATTACGATTGAGCATGATTGATTCTTAAATATTCTGCTCAATTTTAGCGAAGGAAACCATCCCTTATATCCTTTTTATGAACCTGAAAATTGTCCTTTTTGAAACTTTGAAACGAAATTGCGGGTGTCCTTTTGCACACAGGACAAAATTTTTTTCACATTTCTTCTCACGTTAGGGCATTGTTTGATAATCCGTTGGTGCAGTATATCCTTATAAGGAAATCTCACCCTTCAAAATTGACCAATTGTAAGGGCAAATTTGGTGCATGTGTTTCTACATCCTAAATTTTCCGTTTTAATTTCCCAAGGATCTAGCCAATAAATTGGATTTTTTTTAAAGCAATTCGATTGAGCATGATTCAGCCTTAAATATTCTGCTCAATTTTAGCGAAGGAAACCATCCCTTATATCCTTTTTATGAACTGGAAAATAGTCCTTTTTGAAACTTTGAAACGAAATTGCGGGTGTCCTTTTGCACACAGGACCAAATTTTTTTCACATTTCTTCTCACGTTAGGGCATTGTTTGATAATCCGTTGGTGCAGTATATCCTTATAAGGAAATCGCACCCCTCAAAAATGACCAATTTTAAGGGCAAATTTGGTGCATGTGTTTCTACATCCTAAATTTTCCGTTTTAATTTCCCAAGGATCTAGCCGTTAAATTAAAATTTTTTTCATGCAATTCGATTGAGTATGATTAAGTCTTAAATATTCTGCACAATTTTAACGAAAGAAATCATCCCTTATATCCTTTTTATGAACTTGAAACTAGTCCTTTTTGAAACTTTGAAACGAAATTGCGGGTGTCCTTTTGCACACAGGACAAAATTTTTTTCACATTTCTTCTCACGTTAGGGCATTGTTTGATAATCCGTTGTTGCAATATATCCTTATAAGGAAATCGCACCCCTCAAAAATAAGCAATTTTAAGGGCAAATTTGGTGCATGTGTTTCTACATCCTTAACTTTCCGTTTTAATTTCCCAAGGATCTAGCCGATAAATAGAATTTTTTTTAATGCAATTCGATTGAGCATGATTCAGCCTTAAATATTCTGCTCAATTTGGCGAAAGAAACCATCCCTTATATCCTTTTTATGAACTTGAAACTAGTCCTTTTTGAAACTTTGAAACGAAATTGCGGGTGTCCTTTTGCACACAGGACAAAATTTTTTTCACATTTCTTCTCACGTTAGGGCATTGTTTGATAATCCGTTGGTGCAGTATTTCCTTATAAGGAAATCGCACCCCTCAAAAATAAGCATTTTAAGGGCAAATTTGGTGCATGTGTTTCTACATCCTTAACTTTCCGTTTTAATTTCCCAAGGATCTAGCCGATAAATTGGATTTTTTTTAATGCAATTCGATTGAGCATGATTCAGCCTTAAATATTCTGCTCAATTTTAGCGAAGGAAACCATCCCTTATATCCTTTTTATGAACCTGAAAATTGTCCTTTTTGAAACTTTGAAACGAAATTGCGGGTGTCCTTTTGCACACAGGACAAAATTTTTTTCACATTTCTTCTCACGTTAGGGCATTGTTTGATAATCCGTTGTTGCAATATATCCTTATAAGGAAATCGCACCCCTCAAAAATAAGCAATTTTAAGGGCAAATTTGGTGCATGTGTTTCTACATCCTTAACTTTCCGTTTTAATTTCCAAAGGATCTAGCCAATAAATTGGATTTTTTTTAAAGCAATTCGATTGAGCATGATTCAGCCTTAAATATTCTGCTCAATTTTAGCGAAGGAAACCATCCCTTATATCCTTTTTATGAACTGGAAAATAGTCCTTTTTGAAACTTTGAAACGAAATTGCGGGTGTCCTTTTGCACTCAGGACAAAATTTTTTTCACATTTCTTCTCACGTTAGGGCATTGTTTGATAATCCGTTGGTGCAGTATATCCTTATAAGGAAATCTCACCCTTCAAAAATGACCAATTTTAAGGGCAAATTTGGTGCATGTGTTTCTTCATCCTAAATTTTCCGTTTTAATTTCCCAAGGATCTAGCCGTTAAATTAAAATTTTTTTCATGCAATACGATTGAGTATGATTAAGTCTTAAATATTCTGCTCAATTTTAACGAAAGAAAGCATCCCTTATATCCTTTTTATGAACTTGAAACTAGTCCTTTTTGAAACTTTGAAACGAAATTGCGGGTGTCCTTTTGCACACAGGACAAAATTTTTTTCACATTTCTTCTCACGTTAGGGCATTGTTTGATAATCCGTTGTTGCAATATATCCTTATAAGGAAATCGCACCCCTCAAAAATGACCAATTTTAAGGGCAAATTTGGTGCATGTGTTTCTACATCCTAAATTTTCCGTTTTAATTTCCCAAGGATCTAGCCAATAAATTGGATTTTTTTTAATGCAATTCGATTGAGCATGATTCAGCCTTAAATATTCTGCTCAATTTTAGCGAAGGAAACCATCCCTTATATCCTTTTTATGAACTTGAAACTAGTCCTTTTTGAAACTTTGAAACGAAATTGCGGGTGTCCTTTTGCACACAGGACAAAATTTTTTTCACATTTCTTCTCACGTTAGGGCATTGTTTGATAATCCGTTGTTGCAATATATCCTTATAAGGAAATCGCACCCCTCAAAAATAAGCAATTTTAAGGGCAAATTTGGTGCATGTGTTTCTACATCCTTAACTTTCCGTTTTAATTTCCCAAGGATCTAGCCGATAAATAGAATTTTTTTTAATGCAATTCGATTGAGCATGATTCAGCCTTAAATATTCTGCTCAATTTGGCGAAAGAAACCATCCCTTATATCCTTTTTATGAACTTGAAACTAGTCCTTTTTGAAACTTTGAAACGAAATTGCGGGTGTCCTTTTGCACACAGGACAAAATTTTTTTCACATTTCTTCTCACGTTAGGGCATTGTTTGATAATCCGTTGTTGCAATATATCCTTATAAGGAAATCGCACCCCTCAAAAATAAGCAATTTTAAGGGCAAATTTGGTGCATGTGTTTCTACATCCTTAACTTTCCGTTTTAATTTCCCAAGGATCTAGCCAATAAATTGGATTTTTTTTAAAGCAATTCGATTGAGCATGATTCAGCCTTAAATATTCTGCTCAATTTTAGCGAAGGAAACCATCCCTTATATCCTTTTTATGAACTTGAAAATAGTCCTTTTTGAAACTTTGAAACGAAATTGCGGGTGTCCTTTTGCACACAGGACAAAATTTTTTTCACATTTCTTCTCACGTTAGGGCATTGTTTGATAATCCGTTGTTGCTATATATCCTTATAAGGAAATCGCACCTCTCAAAAATAAGCAATTTTATGGGCAAATTTGGTGCATGTGTTTCTACATCCTTAACTTTCCGTTTTAATTTCCCAAGGATCTAGCAGTTAAATTGGATTTTTTTTAATGCAATTCGATTGAGCATGATTCAGCCTTAAATATTCTGCTCAATTTTAGCGAAGGAAACCATCCCTTATATCCTTTTTATGAACCTGAAAATTGTCCTTTTTGAAACTTTGAAACGAAATTGCGGGTGTCCTTTTGCACACAGGACAAAATTTTTTTCACATTTCTTCTCACGTTAGGGCATTGTTTGATAATCCGTTGTTGCAATATATCCTTATAAGGAAATCGCACCCCTCAAAAATAAGCAATTTTAAGGGCAAATTTGGTGCATGTGTTTCTACATCCTTAACTTTCCGTTTTAATTTCCAAAGGATCTAGCCAATAAATTGGATTTTTTTTAAAGCAATTCGATTGAGCATGATTCAGCCTTAAATATTCTGCTCAATTTTAGCGAAGGAAACCATCCCTTATATCCTTTTTATGAACTGGAAAATAGTCCTTTTTGAAACTTTGAAACGAAATTGCGGGTGTCCTTTTGCACTCAGGACAAAATTTTTTTCACATTTCTTCTCACGTTAGGGCATTGTTTGATAATCCGTTGGTGCAGTATATCCTTATAAGGAAATCTCACCCTTCAAAAATGACCAATTTTAAGGGCAAATTTGGTGCATGTGTTTCTTCATCCTAAATTTTCCGTTTTAATTTCCCAAGGATCTAGCCGTTAAATTAAAAATTTTTTCATGCAATACGATTGAGTATGATTAAGTCTTAAATATTCTGCTCAATTTTAACGAAAGAAATCATCCCTTATATCCTTTTTATGAACTTGAAACTAGTCCTTTTTGAAACTTTGAAACGAAATTGCGGGTGTCCTTTTGCACACAGGACAAAATTTTTTTCACATTTCTTCTCACGTTAGGGCATTGTTTGATAATCCGTTGTTGCAATATATCCTTATAAGGAAATCGCACCCCTCAAAAATGACCAATTTTAAGGGCAAATTTGGTGCATGTGTTTCTACATCCTAAATTTTCCGTTTTAATTTCCCAAGGATCTAGCCAATAAATTGGATTTTTTTTAATGCAATTCGATTGAGCATGATTCAGCCTTAAATATTCTGCTCAATTTTAGCGAAGGAAACCATCCCTTATATCCTTTTTATGAACTTGAAACTAGTCCTTTTTGAAACTTTGAAACGAAATTGCGGGTGTCCTTTTGCACACAGGACAAAATTTTTTTCACATTTCTTCTCACGTTAGGGCATTGTTTGATAATCCGTTGTTGCAATATTTCCTTATAAGGAAATCGCACCCCTCAAAAATAAGCAATTTTAAGGGCAAATTTGGTGCATGTGTTTCTACATCCTTAACTTTCCGTTTTAATTTCCCAAGGATCTAGCCAATAAATTGGATTTTTTTTAAAGCAATTCGATTGAGCATGATTCAGCCTTAAATATTCTGCTCAATTTGGCGAAAGAAACCATCCCTTATATCCTTTTTATGAACTTGAAACTAGTCCTTTTTGAAACTTTGAAACGAAATTGCGGGTGTCCTTTTGCACACAGGACAAAATTTTTTTCACATTTCTTCTCACGTTAGGGCATTGTTTGATAATCCGTTGTTGCAATATATCCTTATAAGGAAATCGCACCCCTCAAAAATAAGCAATTTTAAGGGCAAATTTGGTGCATGTGTTTCTACATCCTAAATTTTCCGTTTTAATTTCCCAAGGATCTAGCCGTTAAATTAAATTTTTTTTCATGCAATTCGATTGAGTATGATTAAGTCTTAAACATTCTGCTCAATTTTAACGAAAGAAATCATCCTATATATCCTTTTTATGAACTGGAAAATAGTCCTTTTTGAAACTTTGAAACGAAATTGCGGGTGTCCTTTTGCACACAGGACAAAATTTTTTTGACATTTCTTCTCACGTTAGGGCATTGTTTGATAATCCGTTGTTGCAATATATCCTTATAAGGAAATCGCACCCCTCAAAAATAAGCAATTTTAAGGGCAAATTTGGTGCATGTGTTTCTACATCCTTAACTTTCCGTTTTAATTTCCCAAGGATCTAGCCGATAAATTGGATTTTTTTTAATGCAATTCGATTGAGCATGATTCAGTCTTAAATATTCTGCTTAATTTTAGCGAAGGAAACCATCCCTTTTATCCTTTTAATGAACTTGAAAATAGTCCTTTTTGAAACTTTGAAACGATATTGCAGGTGTCCTTTTGCACGTAGGACAAAAAAAAATTCCCTCGAAAATTGACGTTAGGGTGTTATTTATCAAATCGTCGTTTAAAATTATTCTTATCAGGAAATGCCATCCTTGCAATTGTCCGTTTTTTTTTACAAAATGTTGATGTTAGGCAACCATGTTTACAGCCATGAATTTGTGTTGCGGCTTAATATATATCCCAAGTTTTCAACTCGATATATATTGAACGTATGAATTGGTTTATTAATTTTAATCAATGTATTTTTACAGATTGTACGTCAGTGAAGATTAAAGTTGAAAGAAGTGTCATCCTATTGGGAAACAAATGTTTAGTGAGTGATAATGTTATTGAAACTTCAACCTTTGAAGAATGGATGTGGATCCCTCGGGAATCATCAATCAAATTCCTCAAGGATATTATTTCTTCAATTGGTATCTTCCGAGAAGATTACGAAGAATGGATTTGCTATAACATTTTGTGGTGTAAACTGTGAATCATTAAATCAGTGATGTGAAATGATAAAGTTGTTAAAGTGATTAATAAATAAAATATCGGAAAATTCAAACCGTTTTCATTATCATAAGATTTTTATAAGATTGTAACAATTAATTCTTTCATATAATTTATATAAACAATTGTTAATTTGGAAAAGACACTGTAATTGTAATTGTATAGTTGTTGTATAAGTGTAATTGTATAAATTTAATAGATATTTAATATTAATAAATTTATTTTAATTGATTACATTGTTTCAATTCGATTTTCCGCACCCATCCTCTTGAATTTTATTTTTCAGAGCATTTTTTACAGTTAGAATACATTGAAGAATTAAGTTATTACAACGTTTAGGTAGGTAGGTTACGTATAACGTTTTTCGATAGATTAGTTATCGAATAATACGGTGAAAGAAAATATCGAAAAACTTTTTAATTGCAATGGTTCGAATATGGTCGGGAAATTATAATTATTTCAATCGAAAAAATATTTCATTTTTCTACAAATCTCATAAGAATTGTTTATATATGAGTTTTAACGTCATTTACATATATCATCTGATAGCCGAGTCGCTAAGGTCGCCGCCGCCGTCGCAACCAGTGGTCCCAGGTTCGCATCCCGATTGGTCCCGGATTTTTATAATTTCTAATAATTGATTTCTCTTCCTTACAGTTTATAATATATCTAATTAACATTAATGATTAATTCCAGACATTGTATCATCGAAATATTCGATCGAACAGTTCCAACCTTTCGGGGTTGGAAAATGATCGATCAATTACGTAGATTTTTTTTTTTTTTTTGATTCACAAATATGTGACGTCACCTAATAATGTCACTTACCTAATGACGTCATCCACGAAAAAATGAGGGGGAGGATTTCGAATTTTCGATTTTTATGAAATAGGATTTCTGGAACGGCTTGGTAACGCAACGGGAAGCCTAAAAATCATATCCTTAAATAGAATTTTTCATTTTTTTGGAGGAAATTTTTCGACCAAAATCCGAATAAATCTGAAAACTTGGCCAAAATTAACACTTTTTTGCACTTTTTTCAACTTTAACGTCAATTTGAGCGAAAACTATCGATCGTAGGTTAACGATCGGTAGCTTATTCGATAGCGCTTGAATTACTCTATCGATGGTATCAATATGATCCCGGAAAAGCTTAAGGGGAAAAACTTTATTTTTGAACTCTTCAGAAATTTCATTTCGTCGACCCGATGCCCGTCGATTTTATAAAAATTTTTTTTGTCGAATTTTCCAATGAAATTCACACCATAGCTGCATTACGTTACGATAAAAGCATAATTGAAAAAGATATTCCACTTTTCGATGTCGTTAATGGTTTTTTTCGATATTTAAAATTCATCTATTGTGCGAGCTAATGCTATTTTAATAAAAATTTGTTTTGTTAGAAGAAGGATCAAGGACCTTAAAAGGTCACAATTTTATTCTTCAAATTTTCCAAACGTCACATGGAGAACCTATGGTTTAAATTTTTCTGGAAAATTTCAAGAAAATCTCAAGGTCAAATTGGTTCGCCAGATCGATTTTCATGGAATTTTCCGGAAAAATTTTAACCATAGGTTCTCCATGTTAAGATCGGAAAAGATGTCAAATCACATTGCATACTTTTAATGTCCTTGATCCTTTTTTCCCCAAAAAACATAAATGTATTCAAATGGAGTTACGTCACAACGTTTTAATCTTTAATATCGAAAAAAACGATTAAGGGGATCGAAAGGTTAAGATTTTTCGATAAAGGGTTTTCGTTCGTAACATTGTGTAGCTATGGTGCGAATTTCACCGGAAAATTCAATTGAAAAATATTAGATTTTTTTTTTTTAAAATCGACGTGCATCGGGTCGACGAAATGAAATTTCTGACAACAGGAAAAAAAAAGTTTTTCCCCTTTAGGTTTTCCGGGACCAAAATTACACCATCGATAGAGTAATTCAAGCGCTATCGAATAAGCTGACTATCGATAACCTACGATCGTTAGTTTTCGCTCAAATTGACGTTAAAGTTGGAAAAAGTGCAAAAAAGTGTCAATTTTGGCCAAGTTTTCAGATTTTTTAGGATTTTGCCCGAAAAATTTTCCCTAAAAAAATGAAAAATTCAAAAAAAGGATATGATTTTTAGGCTTCCCATATCATCCTTATGCCATACACAAAATCCTATTTTACTAAAATCGAAAATTCGATATTCTCCCCCTCAATTTTTCGAGAATGACGTCATTTGATGACGTCACTGAGTGACGTCACATATGCGGGATCAAAAAAAAAAATTATAACTCATCGATCGATCGATCCATTTCCAACCCCGAAAGGCTGGAACTTCTCGATCGAATATTTCGTCCTGACAATCTCTGGAAACAAGGATTAATGTTATTACATGATATTATATGCTGTAAGGAATAATTATTAATTATAATATTTGAAATAAAACCTGGGTCCTGGTCCATCCGGGAATCGAACTCATGATCTTCCGCTTGAGAGGCGCCGCTCATATCCACTTGGCCACGTGAGTTATATCTATTGTTCGCTAAAACTCATATTTAAACAATTCTTAATCAATCGGGACTTTGAAAATTTTTTCGATCGAAATAATTTAAAGTTCCGAATAATAATCTATCAAAAGAAGTTTTATATTTAAATTGGTAAAGTTGTTTTCATGTTTTAATGTTCTTCTACATTACTTTATTTTCTCAAGGTATTGATTAATCCAAATACTAATTATTTATTATTAATTATATGAATTTAAAAGACTTAAAACTTAGTATTACACGACGCCGAAATGCGTTTAGAATTTCATTGGAAGCTTTGGGTTCATGGCATATTACTATAGATGGCAGTAAAATCTTAAATTTGTTTTCCACTTAAATTTCTAATAGTACGGATTGTTACGCACAGGTGGCGCAGTAAACTTAAGTTGGTTAAAATCGCAGTTAGTTTTAAGAGTTAAGTTATAGTATCATAGATGGCGACAAAAACATAAATTGTACTTTAAGATTTCATTGCCATCTATAGTAATATGCCATGAACCCAAAGCTTCCAATGAAATTCTAAACGCATTTCGGCGTCGTGTAATACTAAGTTTTAAGTCTTTTAAATTCATATAATTAATAATAAATAATTAGTATTTGGATTAATCAATACCTTGAGAAAATAAAGTAATGTAGAAGAACATTAAAACTTTAAAACATCTTTACCAATTTAAATAGAAAACTACTTTTAATAGATTATTATTCGGTACTTATAAATATTTCGATCGAAAAAAATTTCAAAGTCCCGATTGATTAAGAATTGTTAAAATATGAGTTTTAACGAACAATAAATATAACTCACGTGGCCAAGTGGATATGAGCGGCGCCTCTCAAGCGGAAGATCATGAGTTCGATTCCCGGATGGACCAGGACCCAGGTTTTATTTCAAATATTATAATTAATAATTATTCCTTACAGCATATAATATCATGTAGTAACATTAATCCTTGTTTCCAGAGTTTGTAAGGACGAAATATTCGATCGAGAAGTTCCAGCCTTTCGGGGTTGGAAATGGATCGATCGATCGATGAGTTATAATTTTTTTTTTTGATCCCGCATATGTGACGTCACTCAGTGACGTCATCAAATGACGTCATTCTCGAAAAATTGAGGGGGAGAATATCGAATTTTCGATTTTAGTAAAATAGGATTTTGTGTATGGCATAAGGATGATATGGGAAGCCTAAAAATCATATCCTTTTTTTGAATTTTTCATTTTTTTAGGGAAAATTTTTCGGGCAAAATCCTAAAAAATCTGAAAACTTGGCCAAAATTGACACTTTTTTGCACTTTTTCCAACTTTAACGTCAATTTGAGCGAAAACTAACGATCGTAGGTTATCGATAGTCAGCTTATTCGATAGCGCTTGAATTACTCTATCGATGGTGTAATTTTGGTCCCGGAAAACCTAAAGGGGAAAAACTTTTTTTTTCCTGTTGTCAGAAATTTCATTTCGTCGACCCGATGCACGTCGATTTTAAAAAAAAAAAATCTAATATTTTTCAATTGAATTTTCCGGTGAAATTCGCACCATAGCTACACAATGTTACGAACGAAAACCCTTTATCGAAAAATCTTAACCTTTCGATCCCCTTAATCGTTTTTTTCGATATTAAAGATTAAAACGTTGTGACGTAACTCCATTTGAATACATTTATGTTTTTTGGGGAAAAAAGGATCAAGGACATTAAAAGTATGCAATGTGATTTGACATCTTTTCCGATCTTAACATGGAGAACCTATGGTTAAAATTTTTCCGGAAAATTCCATGAAAATCGATCTGGCGAACCAATTTGACCTTGAGATTTTCTTGAAATTTTCCAGAAAAATTTAAACCATAGGTTCTCCATGTGACGTTTGGAAAATTTGAAGAATAAAATTGTGACCTTTTAAGATCCTTGATCCTTCTTCTAACAAAACAAATTTTTATTAAAATAGCATTAGCTCGCACAATAGATGAATTTTAAATATCGAAAAAAACCATTAACGACATCGAAAAGTGGAATATCTTTTTCAATTATGCTTTTATCGTAACGTAATGCAGCTATGGTGTGAATTTCATTGGAAAATTCGACAAAAAAAAATTTTATAAAATCGACGGGCATCGGGTCGACGAAATGAAATTTCTGAAGAGTTCAAAAATAAAGTTTTTCCCCTTAAGCTTTTCCGGGATCATATTGATACCATCGATAGAGTAATTCAAGCGCTATCGAATAAGCTACCGATCGTTAACCTACGATCGATAGTTTTCGCTCAAATTGACGTTAAAGTTGAAAAAAGTGCAAAAAAGTGTTAATTTTGGCCAAGTTTTCAGATTTATTCGGATTTTGGTCGAAAAATTTCCTCCAAAAAAATGAAAAATTCTATTTAAGGATATGATTTTTAGGCTTCCCGTTGCGTTACCAAGCCGTTCCAGAAATCCTATTTCATAAAAATCGAAAATTCGAAATCCTCCCCCTCATTTTTTCGTGGATGACGTCATTAGGTAAGTGACATTATTAGGTGACGTCACATATTTGTGAATCAAAAAAAAAAAAAAAATCTACGTAATTGATCGATCATTTTCCAACCCCGAAAGGTTGGAACTGTTCGATCGAATATTTCGATGATACAATGTCTGGAATTAATCATTAATGTTAATTAGATATATTATAAACTGTAAGGAAGAGAAATCAATTATTAGAAATTATAAAAATCCGGGACCAATCGGGATGCGAACCTGGGACCACTGGTTGCGACGGCGGCGGCGACCTTAGCGACTCGGCTATCAGATGATATATGTAAATGACGTTAAAACTCATATATAAACAATTCTTATGAGATTTGTAGAAAAATGAAATATTTTTTCGATTGAAATAATTATAATTTCCCGACCATATTCGAACCATTGCAATTAAAAAGTTTTTCGATATTTTCTTTCACCGTATTATTCGATAACTAATCTATCGAAAAACGTTATACGTAACCTACCTACCTAAACGTTGTAATAACTTAATTCTTCAATGTATTCTAACTGTAAAAAATGCTCTGAAAAATAAAATTCAAGAGGATGGGTGCGGAAAATCGAATTGAAACAATGTAATCAATTAAAATAAATTTATTAATATTAAATATCTATTAAATTTATACAATTACACTTATACAACAACTATACAATTACAATTACAGTGTCTTTTCCAAATTAACAATTGTTTATATAAATTATATGAAAGAATTAATTGTTACAATCTTATAAAAATCTTATGATAATGAAAACGGTTTGAATTTTCCGATATTTTATTTATTAATCACTTTAACAACTTTATCATTTCACATCACTGATTTAATGATTCACAGTTTACACCACAAAATGTTATAGCAAATCCATTCTTCGTAATCTTCTCGGAAGATACCAATTGAAGAAATAATATCCTTGAGGAATTTGATTGATGATTCCCGAGGGATCCACATCCATTCTTCAAAGGTTGAAGTTTCAATAACATTATCACTCACTAAACATTTGTTTCCCAATAGGATGACACTTCTTTCAACTTTAATCTTCACTGACGTACAATCTGTAAAAATACATTGATTAAAATTAATAAACCAATTCATACGTTCAATATATATCGAGTTGAAAACTTGGGATATATATTAAGCCGCAACACAAATTCATGGCTGTAAACATGGTTGCCTAACATCAACATTTTGTAAAAAAAAACGGACAATTGCAAGGATGGCATTTCCTGATAAGAATAATTTTAAACGACGATTTGATAAATAACACCCTAACGTCAATTTTCGAGGGAATTTTTTTTTGTCCTACGTGCAAAAGGACACCTGCAATATCGTTTCAAAGTTTCAAAAAGGACTATTTTCAAGTTCATTAAAAGGATAAAAGGGATGGTTTCCTTCGCTAAAATTAAGCAGAATATTTAAGACTGAATCATGCTCAATCGAATTGCATTAAAAAAAATCCAATTTATCGGCTAGATCCTTGGGAAATTAAAACGGAAAGTTAAGGATGTAGAAACACATGCACCAAATTTGCCCTTAAAATTGCTTATTTTTGAGGGGTGCGATTTCCTTATAAGGATATATTGCAACAACGGATTATCAAACAATGCCCTAACGTGAGAA
Organism: Sisyra terminalis; assembly: GCA_958496175.1. Taxonomy (NCBI): domain Eukaryota; kingdom Metazoa; phylum Arthropoda; class Insecta; order Neuroptera; family Sisyridae; genus Sisyra; species Sisyra terminalis. The sequence continues at coordinate 8,278,001 of OY292278.1, forward strand.
GAAATGTCAAAAAAATTTTGTCCTGTGTGCAAAAGGACACCCGCAATTTCGTTTCAAAGTTTCAAAAAGGACTATTTTCCAGTTCATAAAAAGGATATATAGGATGATTTCTTTCGTTAAAATTGAGCAGAATGTTTAAGACTTAATCATACTCAATCGAATTGCATGAAAAAAAATTTAATTTAACGGCTAGATCCTTGGGAAATTAAAACGGAAAATTTAGGATGTAGAAACACATGCACCAAATTTGCCCTTAAAATTGCTTATTTTTGAGGGGTGCGATTTCCTTATAAGGATATATTGCAACAACGGATTATCAAACAATGCCCTAACGTGAGAAGAAATGTGAAAAAAATTTTGTCCTGTGTGCAAAAGGACACCCGCAATTTCGTTTCAAAGTTTCAAAAAGGACTAGTTTCAAGTTCATAAAAAGGATATAAGGGATGGTTTCTTTCGCCAAATTGAGCAGAATATTTAAGGCTGAATCATGCTCAATCGAATTGCTTTAAAAAAAATCCAATTTATTGGCTAGATCCTTGGGAAATTAAAACGGAAAGTTAAGGATGTAGAAACACATGCACCAAATTTGCCCTTAAAATTGCTTATTTTTGAGGGGTGCGATTTCCTTATAAGGAAATATTGCAACAACGGATTATCAAACAATGCCCTAACGTGAGAAGAAATGTGAAAAAAATTTTGTCCTGTGTGCAAAAGGACACCCGCAATTTCGTTTCAAAGTTTCAAAAAGGACTATTTTCCAGTTCATAAAAAGGATATAAGGGATGATTTCTTTCGTTAAAATTGAGCAGAATGTTTAAGACTTAATCATACTCAATCGAATTGCATGAAAAAAAATTTAATTTAACGGCTAGATCCTTGCGAAATTAAAACGGAAAATTTAGGATGTAGAAACACATGCACCAAATTTGCCCTTAAAATTGCTTATTTTTGAGGGGTGCGATTTCCTTATAAGGATATATTGCAACAACGGATTATCAAACAATGCCCTAACGTGAGAAGAAATGTGAAAAAAATTTTGTCCTGTGTGCAAAAGGACACCCGCAATTTCGTTTCAAAGTTTCAAAAAGGACTAGTTTCAAGTTCATAAAAAGGATATAAGGGATGGTTTCTTTCGCCAAATTGAGCAGAATATTTAAGACTGAATCATGCTCAATCGAAATGCATGAAAAAAAATCCAATTTATTGGCTAGATCCTTGGGAAATTAAAACGGAAAGTTAAGGATGTAGAAACACATGCACCAAATTTGCCCTTAAAATTGCTTATTTTTGAGGGGTGCGATTTCCTTATAAGGATATATTGCAACAACGGATTATCAAACAATGCCCTTACGTGAGAAGAAATGTGAAAAAAATTTTGTCCTGTGGGCAAAAGGACACCCGCAATTTCGTTTCAAAATTTCAAAAAGGACTATTTTCCAGTTCATAAAAAGGATATAAGGGATGGTTTCCTTCGCTAAAATTGAGCAGAATATTTAAGGCTGAATCCTGCTCAATCGAATTGCATTAAAAAAAATCCAATTTATTGGCTGAATCCTTGGGAAATTAAAACGGAAAGTTAAGGATGTAGAAACACATGCACCAAATTTGCCCTTAAAATTGCTTATTTTTGAGGGGTGCGATTTCCTTATAAGGATATATTGCAACAACGGATTATCAAACAATGCCCTAACGTGAGAAGAAATGTGAAAAAAATTTTGTCCTGTGTGCAAAAGGACGCCCGCAATTACGTTTCAAAGTTTCAAAAAGGACTAGTTTCAAGTTCATAAAAAGGATATAAGGGATGATTTTTTTCGTTAAAATTGAGCAGAATATTTAAGACTTAATCATACTCAATCGAATTGCATGAAAAAAAATTTAATTTAACGGCTAGATCCTTGGGAAATTAAAACGGAAAATTTAGGATGTAGAAACACATGCACCAAATTTGCCCTTAAAATTGGTCATTTTTGAAGGGTGAGATATCCTTATAAGGATATACTGCACCAACGGATTATCAAACAATGCCCTAACGTGAGAAGAAATCTGAAAAAAATTTTGTCCTGTGTGCAAAAGGACACCCGCAATTTCGTTTCAAAGTTTCAAAAAGGACTATTTTCCAGTTCATAAAAAGGATATAAGGGTTGGTTTCTTTCGCTAAAATTGAGCAGAATATTTAAGACTGAATCATGCTCAATCGAATTGCATTAAAAAAAATCCAATTTATTGGCTAGATCCTTGGGAAATTAAAACGGAAAGTTAAGGATGTAGAAACACATGCACCAAATTTGCCCTTAAAATTGGTAATTTTTGAGGGGTGGGATTTCCTTATAAGGATATATTGCACCAAGGGATTATCAAACAATGCCCTAACGTGAGAAGAAATGTGAAAAAAATTTTGTCCTGTGTGCAAAAGGACGCCCGCAATTACGTTTCAAAGTTTCAAAAAGGACTAGTTTCAAGTTCATAAAAAGGATATAAGGGATGATTTCTTTCGTTAAAATTGAGCAGAATATTTAAGACTGAATCATGCTCAATCGAAATGCATGAAAAAAAATCGAATTTAACTGCTAGATCCTTGGGAAATTAAAACGGAAAGTTAAGGATGTAGAAACACATGCACCAAATTTGCCCTTAAAATTGCTTATTTTTGAGGGGTGCGATTTCCTTATAAGGATATATTGCAACAACGGATTATCAAACAATGCCCTTACGTGAGAAGAAATGTGAAAAAAATTTTGTCCTGTGTGCAAAAGGACACCCGCAATTTCGTTTCAAAATTTCAAAAAGGACTATTTTCCAGTTCATAAAAAGGATATAAGGGATGGTTTCCTTCGCTAAAATTGAGCAGAATATTTAAGGCTGAATCCTGCTCAATCGAATTGCATTAAAAAAATCCAATTTATTGGCTAGATCCTTGGGAAATTAAAACGGAAAGTTAAGGATGTAGAAACACATGCACCAAATTTGCCCTTAAAATTGCTTATTTTTGAGGGGTGCGATTTCCTTATAAGGATATATTGCAACAACGGATTATCAAACAATGCCCTAACGTGAGAAGAAATGTGAAAAAATTTTGTCCTGTGTGCAAAAGGACACCCGCAATTTCGTTTCAAAGTTTCAAAAAGGACTAGTTTCAAGTTCATAAAAAGGATATAAGGGATGATTTCTTTCGTTAAAATTGAGCAGAATATTTAAGACTTAATCATACTCAATCGAATTGCATGAAAAAAAATTTAATTTAACGGCTAGATCCTTGGGAAAATAAAACGGAAAATTTAGGATGTAGAAACACATGCACCAAATTTGCCCTTAAAATTGCTTATTTTTGAGGGGTGCGATTTCCTTATAAGGATATATTGCAACAACGGATTATCAAACCATGCCCTAACGTGAGAAGAAATGTGAAAAAAATTTTGTCCTGTGTGCAAAAGGACACCCGCAATTTCGTTTCAAAGTTTCAAAAAGGACTATTTTCCAGTTCATAAAAAGGATATAAGGGTTGGTTTCTTTCGCTAAAATTGAGCAGAATATTTAAGACTGAATCATGCTCAATCGAATTGCATTAAAAAAAATCCAATTTATTGGCTAGATCCTTGGGAAATTAAAACGGAAAGTTAAGGATGTAGAAACACATGCACCAAATTTGCCCTTAAAATTGGTCATTTTTGAGGGGTGGGATTTCCTTATAAGGATATATTGCACCAAGGGATTATCAAACAATGCCCTAACGTGAGAAGAAATGTGAAAAAAATTTTGTCCTGTGTGCAAAAGGACGCCCGCAATTACGTTTCAAAGTTTCAAAAAGGACTAGTTTCAAGTTCATAAAAAGGATATAAGGGATGATTTCTTTCGTTAAAATTGAGCAGAATATTTAAGACTTAATCATACTCAATCGAATTGCATGAAAAAAAATTTAATTTAACGGCTAGATCCTTGGGAAATTAAAACGGAAAATTTAGGATGTAGAAACACATGCACCAAATTTGCCCTTAAAATTGGTCATTTTTGAAGGGTGAGATATCCTTATAAGGATATACTGCACCAACGGATTATCAAACAATGCCCTAGCGTGAGAAGAAATCTGAAAAAAATTTTGTCCTGTGTGCAAAAGGACACCCGCAATTTCGTTTCAAAGTTTCAAAAAGGACTATTTTCCAGTTCATAAAAAGGATATAAGGGATGATTTCTTTCGTTAAAATTGAGCAGAATGTTTAAGACTTAATCATACTCAATCGAATTGCATGAAAAAAAATTTAATTTAACGGCTAGATCCTTGCGAAATTAAAACGGAAAATTTAGGATGTAGAAACACATGCACCAAATTTGCCCTTAAAATTGCTTATTTTTGAGGGGTGCGATTTCCTTATAAGGATATATTGCAACAACGGATTATCAAACAATGCCCTAACGTGAGAAGAAATGTGAAAAAAATTTTGTCCTGTGTGCAAAAGGACACCCGCAATTTCGTTTCAAAGTTTCAAAAAGGACTAGTTTCAAGTTCATAAAAAGGATATAAGGGATGGTTTCTTTCGCCAAATTGAGCAGAATATTTAAGACTGAATCATGCTCAATCGAAATGCATGAAAAAAAATCGAATTTATTGGCTAGATCCTTGGGAAATTAAAACGGAAAGTTAAGGATGTAGAAACACATGCACCAAATTTGCCCTTAAAATTGCTTATTTTTGAGGGGTGCGATTTCCTTATAAGGATATATTGCAACAACGGATTATCAAACAATGCCCTAACGTGAGAAGAAATGTGAAAAAAATTTTGTCCTGTGTGCAAAAGGACACCCGCAATTTCGTTTCAAAGTTTCAAAAAGGACTAGTTTCAAGTTCATAAAAAGGATATAAGGGATGGTTTCTTTCGCCAAATTGAGCAGAATATTTAAGACTGAATCATGCTCAATCGAAATGCATGAAAAAAAATCGAATTTATTGGCTAGATCCTTGGGAAATTAAAACGGAAAGTTAAGGATGTAGAAACACATGCACCAAATTTGCCCTTAAAATTGCTTATTTTTGAGGGGTGCGATTTCCTTATAAGGATATATTGCAACAACGGATTATCAAACAATGCCCTAACGTGAGAAGAAATGTGAAAAAAATTTTGTCCTGTGTGCAAAAGGACGCCCGCAATTACGTTTCAAAGTTTCAAAAAGGACTAGTTTCAAGTTCATAAAAAGGATATAAGGGATGATTTCTTTCGTTAAAATTGAGCAGAATATTTAAGACTTAATCATACTCAATCGAAATGCATGAAAAAAAATCCAATTTATTGGCTAGATCCTTGGGAAATTAAAACGGAAAGTTAAGGATGTAGAAACACATGCACCAAATTTGCCCTTAAAATTGGTCATTTTTGAGGGGTGGGATTTCCTTATAAGGATATATTGCACCAAGGGATTATCAAACAATGCCCTAACGTGAGAAGAAATGTGAAAAAAATTTTGTCCTGTGTGCAAAAGGACGCCCGCAATTACGTTTCAAAGTTTCAAAAAGGACTAGTTTCAAGTTCATAAAAAGGATATAAGGGATGATTTCTTTCGTTAAAATTGAGCAGAATATTTAAGACTTAATCATACTCAATCGAATTGCATGAAAAAAAATTTAATTTAACGGCTAGATCCTTGGGAAATTAAAACGGAAAATTTAGGATGTAGAAACACATGCACCAAATGTGCCCTTAAAATTGGTCATTTTTGAAGGGTGAGATATCCTTATAAGGATATACTGCACCAACGGATTATCAAACAATGCCCTAACGTGAGAAGAAATCTGAAAAAAATTTTGTCCTGTGTGCAAAAGGACACCCGCAATTTCGTTTCAAAGTTTCAAAAAGGACTATTTTCCAGTTCATAAAAAGGATATAAGGGATGATTTCTTTCGTTAAAATTGAGCAGAATATTTAAGACTTAATCATACTCAATCGAATTGCATGAAAAAAAATTTAATTTAACGGCTAGATCCTTGGGAAAATAAAACGGAAAATTTAGGATGTAGAAACACATGCACCAAATTTGCCCTTAAAATTGCTTATTTTTGAGGGGTGCGATTTCCTTATAAGGATATATTGCAACAACGGATTATCAAACAATGCCCTAACGTGAGAAGAAATGTGAAAAAAATTTTGTCCTGTGTGCAAAAGGACACCCGCAATTTCGTTTCAAAGTTTCAAAAAGGACTAGTTTCAAGTTCATAAAAAGGATATAAGGGATGGTTTCTTTCGCCAAATTGAGCAGAATATTTAAGACTGAATCATGCTCAATCGAAATGCATGAAAAAAAATCGAATTTAACTGCTAGATCCTTGGGAAATTAAAACGGAAAGTTAAGGATGTAGAAACACATGCACCAAATTTGCCCTTAAAATTGCTTATTTTTGAGGGGTGCGATTTCCTTATAAGGATATATTGCAACAACGGATTATCAAACAATGCCCTTACGTGAGAAGAAATGTGAAAAAAATTTTGTCCTGTGTGCAAAAGGACACCCGCAATTTCGTTTCAAAATTTCAAAAAGGACTATTTTCCAGTTCATAAAAAGGATATAAGGGATGGTTTCCTTCGCTAAAATTGAGCAGAATATTTAAGGCTGAATCCTGCTCAATCGAATTGCATTAAAAAAAATCCAATTTATTGGCTAGATCCTTGGGAAATTAAAACGGAAAGTTAAGGATGTAGAAACACATGCACCAAATTTGCCCTTAAAATTGCTTATTTTTGAGGGGTGCGATTTCCTTATAAGGATATATTGCAACAACGGATTATCAAACAATGCCCAAACGTGAGAAGAAATGTGAAAAAATTTTGTCCTGTGTGCAAAAGGACACCCGCAATTTCGTTTCAAAGTTTCAAAAAGGACTAGTTTCAAGTTCATAAAAAGGATATAAGGGATGGTTTCTTTCGCCAAATTGAGCAGAATATTTAAGACTGAATCATGCTCAATCGAAATGCATGAAAAAAAATCCAATTTATTGGCTAGATCCTTGGGAAATTAAAACGGAAAGTTAAGGATGTAGAAACACATGCACCAAATTTGCCCTTAAAATTGCTTATTTTTGAGGGGTGCGATTTCCTTATAAGGATATATTGCAACAACGGATTATCAAACAATGCCCTTACGTGAGAAGAAATGTGAAAAAAATTTTGTCCTGTGTGCAAAAGGACACCCGCAATTTCGTTTCAAAATTTCAAAAAGGACTATTTTCCAGTTCATAAAAAGGATATAAGGGATGGTTTCCTTCGCTAAAATTGAGCAGAATATTTAAGGCTGAATCCTGCTCAATCGAATTGCATTAAAAAAAATCCAATTTATTGGCTAGATCCTTGGGAAATTAAAACGGAAAGTTAAGGATGTAGAAACACATGCACCAAATTTGCCCTTAAAATTGCTTATTTTTGAGGGGTGCGATTTCCTTATAAGGATATATTGCAACAACGGATTATCAAACAATGCCCTAACGTGAGAAGAAATGTGAAAAAATTTGTCCTGTGTGCAAAAGGACACCCGCAATTTCATTTCAAAGTTTCAAAAAGGACTAGTTTCAAGTTCATAAAAAGGATATAAGGGATGATTTCTTTCGTTAAAATTGAGCAGAATATTTAAGACTTAATCATACTCAATCGAATTGCATGAAAAAAAATTTAATTTAACGGCTAGATCCTTGGGAAAATAAAACGGAAAATTTAGGATGTAGAAACACATGCACCAAATTTGCCCTTAAAATTGCTTATTTTTGAGGGGTGCGATTTCCTTATAAGGATATATTGCAACAACGGATTATCAAACAATGCCCTAACGTGAGAAGAAATGTGAAAAAATTTGTCCTGTGTGCAAAAGGACACCCGCAATTTCATTTCAAAGTTTCAAAAAGGACTAGTTTCAAGTTCATAAAAAGGATATAAGGGATGATTTCTTTCGTTAAAATTGAGCAGAATATTTAAGACTTAATCATACTCAATCGAAATGCATGAAAAAAAATCCAATTTATTGGCTAGATCCTTGGGAAATTAAAACGGAAAGTTAAGGATGTAGAAACACATGCACCAAATTTGCCCTTAAAATTGGTCATTTTTGAGGGGTGGGATTTCCTTATAAGGATATATTGCACCAAGGGATTATCAAACAATGCCCTAACGTGAGAAGAAATGTGAAAAAAATTTTGTCCTGTGTGCAAAAGGACGCCCGCAATTACGTTTCAAAGTTTCAAAAAGGACTAGTTTCAAGTTCATAAAAAGGATATAAGGGATGATTTCTTTCGTTAAAATTGAGCAGAATATTTAAGACTTAATCATACTCAATCGAATTGCATGAAAAAAAATTTAATTTAACGGCTAGATCCTTGGGAAATTAAAACGGAAAATTTAGGATGTAGAAACACATGCACCAAATGTGCCCTTAAAATTGGTCATTTTTGAAGGGTGAGATATCCTTATAAGGATATACTGCACCAACGGATTATCAAACAATGCCCTAACGTGAGAAGAAATCTGAAAAAAAATTTGTCCTGTGTGCAAAAGGACACCCGCAATTTCGTTTCAAAGTTTCAAAAAGGACTATTTTCCAGTTCATAAAAAGGATATAAGGGATGATTTCTTTCGTTAAAATTGAGCAGAATATTTAAGACTTAATCATACTCAATCGAATTGCATGAAAAAAAATTTAATTTAACGGCTAGATCCTTGGGAAAATAAAACGGAAAATTTAGGATGTAGAAACACATGCACCAAATTTGCCCTTAAAATTGCTTATTTTTGAGGGGTGCGATTTCCTTATAAGGATATATTGCAACAACGGATTATCAAACAATGCCCTAACGTGAGAAGAAATGTGAAAAAAATTTTGTCCTGTGTGCAAAAGGACACCCGCAATTTCGTTTCAAAGTTTCAAAAAGGACTAGTTTCAAGTTCATAAAAAGGATATAAGGGATGGTTTCTTTCGCCAAATTGAGCAGAATATTTAAGACTGAATCATGCTCAATCGAAATGCATGAAAAAAAATCGAATTTAACTGCTAGATCCTTGGGAAATTAAAACGGAAAGTTAAGGATGTAGAAACACATGCACCAAATTTGCCCTTAAAATTGCTTATTTTTGAGGGGTGCGATTTCCTTATAAGGATATATTGCAACAACGGATTATCAAACAATGCCCTTACGTGAGAAGAAATGTGAAAAAAATTTTGTCCTGTGTGCAAAAGGACACCCGCAATTTCGTTTCAAAATTTCAAAAAGGACTATTTTCCAGTTCATAAAAAGGATATAAGGGATGGTTTCCTTCGCTAAAATTGAGCAGAATATTTAAGGCTGAATCCTGCTCAATCGAATTGCATTAAAAAAAATCCAATTTATTGGCTAGATCCTTGGGAAATTAAAACGGAAAGTTAAGGATGTAGAAACACATGCACCAAATTTGCCCTTAAAATTGCTTATTTTTGAGGGGTGCGATTTCCTTATAAGGATATATTGCAACAACGGATTATCAAACAATGCCCAAACGTGAGAAGAAATGTGAAAAAATTTTGTCCTGTGTGCAAAAGGACACCCGCAATTTCGTTTCAAAGTTTCAAAAAGGACTAGTTTCAAGTTCATAAAAAGGATATAAGGGATGGTTTCTTTCGCCAAATTGAGCAGAATATTTAAGACTGAATCATGCTCAATCGAAATGCATGAAAAAAAATCCAATTTATTGGCTAGATCCTTGGGAAATTAAAACGGAAAGTTAAGGATGTAGAAACACATGCACCAAATTTGCCCTTAAAATTGCTTATTTTTGAGGGGTGCGATTTCCTTATAAGGATATATTGCAACAACGGATTATCAAACAATGCCCTTACGTGAGAAGAAATGTGAAAAAAATTTTGTCCTGTGTGCAAAAGGACACCCGCAATTTCGTTTCAAAATTTCAAAAAGGACTATTTTCCAGTTCATAAAAAGGATATAAGGGATGGTTTCCTTCGCTAAAATTGAGCAGAATATTTAAGGCTGAATCCTGCTCAATCGAATTGCATTAAAAAAAATCCAATTTATTGGCTAGATCCTTGGGAAATTAAAACGGAAAGTTAAGGATGTAGAAACACATGCACCAAATTTGCCCTTAAAATTGCTTATTTTTGAGGGGTGCGATTTCCTTATAAGGATATATTGCAACAACGGATTATCAAACAATGCCCTAACGTGAGAAGAAATGTGAAAAAATTTGTCCTGTGTGCAAAAGGACACCCGCAATTTCATTTCAAAGTTTCAAAAAGGACTAGTTTCAAGTTCATAAAAAGGATATAAGGGATGATTTCTTTCGTTAAAATTGAGCAGAATATTTAAGACCTAATCATACTCAATCGAATTGCATGAAAAAAAATTTAATTTAACGGCTAGATCCTTGGGAAAATAAAACGGAAAATTTAGGATGTAGAAACACATGCACCAAATTTGCCCTTAAAATTGCTTATTTTTGAGGGGTGCGATTTCCTTATAAGGATATATTGCAACAACGGATTATCAAACCATGCCCTAACGTGAGAAGAAATGTGAAAAAAATTTTGTCCTGTGTGCAAAAGGACACCCGCAATTTCGTTTCAAAGTTTCAAAAAGGACTATTTTCCAGTTCATAAAAAGGATATAAGGGTTGGTTTCTTTCGCTAAAATTGAGCAGAATATTTAAGACTGAATCATGCTCAATCGAATTGCATTAAAAAAAATCCAATTTATTGGCTAGATCCTTGGGAAATTAAAACGGAAAGTTAAGGATGTAGAAACACATGCACCAAATTTGCCCTTAAAATTGGTCATTTTTGAGGGGTGGGATTTCCTTATAAGGATATATTGCACCAAGGGATTATCAAACAATGCCCTAACGTGAGAAGAAATGTGAAAAAAAATTTGTTTTGTGTGCAAAAGGACACCCGCAATTTCGTTTCAAAGTTTCAAAAAGGACTATTTTCCAGTTCATAAAAAGGATATAAGGGATAGTTTCTTTCGTTAAAATTGAGCAGAATATTTAAGACTTAATCATACTCAATCGAATTGCATGAAAAAAAATTGAATTTAACGGCTAGATCCTTGGGAAATTAAAACGGAAAATTTAGGATGTAGAAACACATGCACCAAATTTGCCCTTAAAATTGGTCATTTTTGAGGGGTGAGATTTCCTTATAAGGATATACTGCACCAACGGATTATCAAACAATGCTGTAACTTGAGAAAAAATGTGAAATTTTTTTTGTCCTGTGTGCAAAAAGACACCCGCAGTTTCGGTTCAAAGTTTCAAAAAGGACAATGTCCATGTGCATAATGAGGACATAGGGGATGTAATTATTCGTTAAATTCGAGCTGAATAATCAAGACTTAATCATCTTCAGCCGTATTGCATAAAAACACTTAGCATTTGGTAGCTATATCCTTGGAAAAAAAGAATATAAGGAGTTAAAATCGCTGCCACCAAATTAGCCGAAATATTGGTCAATTTCGAGGGGGACTTTTACTTATAACAATTAATTTTCTCCTCAGATTATTAAACAATGGCTTATCGTGAAATGTTATGTAAAAAAATTGTTGTCCTGTGTTTAAGAGGACCCGACAATATTGTTTTAAACTTTCAAAAAGGACATTTTTCAAATGCATAAAAGGATAATAAGGATGTTTGTTCTTATTTAAATTGAGTTTATTATTTTAAATCCATAACCGTATTGCATAAAAATAAATTGCATTTAACACCCAGATTCTTAATTTTCTGAATTAATGACTTATTAGTATAAAATATTGTGGTTCCATTAACTTGATTTTCCTTAAAAATCTTCTGAAAATTTATATGGAAAAAATTAGTTATGTTTTGTATCCATAATTAAAAGAGTATTAATATAAGCTGTAAAGTCAATTAAAGAAATTAATTTCAACCAGAAATATATGCAGCTCAGTTAAAAATAAATTTTAAATATTCTCTATTCTTCTTCATCTTCTTTAATGACATACTTATACGTCTTATACGTTTGGAATATTATTATAAAGTTCCTTAATTTGATTTTACCGCATTTTTTCGGATAACTTTAAACTGTTTATGCTGAATATTCAATATCTAGAAAGGCCAGTGAGAATTTCCATTGAAAATAAACGTTTAAAAACTTAACAAAAAAACATTTGTTTTAGCTTGTTGAAGTTTGAAATGTAAAAAGAGAAAATATTTTTGGTTTTTTTTTTGTTTTTGAAGAAAAATAACTCTGATTTAAACGATTTTACCTGGATTTCATTTAAAAAGTCCCGCTAAAATAGGGCAACACTAGCGTCACTGTTTGACAAATCGAGGAATCTTGAATTGTAGGAGCGGTTCACCAGCGTTGAACAAATATTTATGGTGTAGTGATTATGCAACAGAAACAACAGATAGGCAAGTTTAAATGATAGAAAGAAATAGAAAAATGTAAAATCATAATATTAAGTATTAGTGAACCAAATTATTTGATAAAGGATTTGCAATGAATCGACATCCTTTTCTGGCCTTTACAAATATTATCTGATAGGTCTGATATCTCCATGCCAAAAGTGTATAATCAATTGACATTTCATGTAACTAAAGAAAAATTCTTGTCTTTTAATTTAAATATCAAAAAAATACCGTCCCAGTTTAACGTTTAAATTTATTTTTAATTAGTACACAATGTTCGTAACATGGAAATTGATATTCAAATAACATAAAATCACTTTTCTCGGGTAAGGTTAGTGATGAAATCGATGACAAATATTGTATCACCTGTTACTTTTTCCACAGATTTTCATTAAAAAGTAACTGTTAAGAATTGATTGTTAAAAAAAAAGGAAAATAAAAACGAAATAATATGGAGACAGATATTGATAATGTGGATTCAGGTGTAACGCACGGAGCTACTGTGAATGTTATACCGACGACAACATCTCAACAATCAGACCAACGGTATTGTTGGGTTTGCTTTGCAACTGACGAGGATGACTTTACAGCCCAATGGGTTCAACCCTGCAATTGCCGCGGGACAACCAAATGGGTATTTCTTTTTCACGTGCGAAGGTGTGAAGAAAAAATTGCGACGCAATTTTAATATTTATAGGTACACCAGGCTTGCTTGCAACGATGGGTTGACGAGAAACAGAAAGGGGGTGGTAACAATAAGGTGGTTTGCCCCCAATGTCAAACTGAATATTTAATTATTTTTCCAAATATGGGTTTATTAGTTATGATTATGGATACGGTTGATAACGTAGTTTATAAGCTATGTCCGTTTATGGCTGCGGGAATTGTGGTCGGAGCTATTTATTGGACAGCTGTAACGTATGGAGCTGTGACTGTGATGCAGGTTTGAAAATTACACTCTTAAACAAACATAGTTTACTAAACTTGCGTGATTTTAATGAAATTTACTAATGTTTTGTATGATTTCAGGAGAGCATAGATTTTAATGTGGAACTCGTTTCATTCTTAACGCATTTTTTTTTGCTGCAGGTTATTGGACATGCTGATGGAATGGCCATAATGGAGCAGGCAGATCCTTTGATTTTATTAGTAGGCCTACCGGCTATTCCCATAGCTCTTATTGTTGGAAAGATGGTCCGTTGGGAAGACACCGTCTTGACATTCATTCGAAAATATTTAGTTCACGTTCCTTTAGTTAAACATTTTCTTCCATTTCAGTAAGTATGGTTCATCCTTATGAAATGAACGGCATAAATTACTTATTATAAAAATTAAATGAAATAACTTACATTTATGTTTGTTAAAGAATTGAAATAACACCGAGTGAAGCGGCTCGAAACGATGATCTGCCCCCGATAAGTGATCCAATTTCTGCCACCCGAATTCTTTGTGGTGCCCTGCTACTCCCCTCAATCGCCGTAGTGTTCGGTCGGGTTTTTTTCGATTCGGTGCGATCCAATTTCCATAAAACCATTCTTGGAGGGATGACATTCATCGCGATCAAAGGCTGTCTCCGAATCTATCACAAACAACAACAATATGTTCGACAATGCAAACGAAAAATACTTGACTATACGGAATCAAATATTTCCGCTTATTTACATCACGGTCCTAATGCTTTTCCCTACTCTAACGGTAATAGAAGTCATGATATTCGCTGAAATAAACTCTTGGTTATATGGTCATAATGTTTAATTAAATGAAATATTTTTCAAAGAATTAATTTATTTTTTTTATTTTCATAATTTTCTTGTCACATTGAATTTGCATATATCTATAAAACAAGATTACTTTACATTTTAGCAATGAGATCAAATTTATGTACAAAAATTTTAAAAAATTGTTTAAAATAAGTTGTTAATTATAAATGAACGGATATAATATAATTTCTAAATTAAATGGTAATATTTTAAACCCATTTTTAATGTATCTATGATTTTTCAACTAGTTCATCGTCAAGATCGTCAAAGTTATCTAAATCAGGAATTATTAGTTCAGGACCGGAATACGGGAAATTATCTGCCCAAAACCAATTAGGGGTGGTCGTTTCCATTAGGTGGTAAACTGTTGGTGTGAGTTCTTTGAGTGGATGATAGTATGTACATTTTCGGGGTCCAAACTCTGGGATTAGAACATCGTAAGGTGGTGCCAAGATATCGAAGAATGCGGATGGTCCATCGATACTACGAATTTCGTGGAAATTATTTTTGTTGGGCTCCAGCACACAACTCTCGGAATTCTCATCGGCGAAAATTGTGTCATTTTTTTTGGCAATTAAATCTCCTGGACGAAGTTCATATTCAATGGACTCGTCTTCGGCAAAGAACAGTTGTGATTTCGAGTAACTCTCAACTTGAACTGATCCCGAAATAACCTTCAGTAAGCCGTGCATTTGAGGATGATCGTGCAAAGGCATTATCATGTTTGGTTTGAGGACAAATATTGAAACATTTATATACTGGTCCTGGTATATTTCTATATAGGAAACCGGGGCCTTACCAAGAGCGGTCCATGTTTCTGCTAGTTGAAATTTTGGATCTAAATTAACATGTTCGGCCCGTAATTGGTCGACAAACCATTTTAGTTTCTGAAAATTGTTCTTAAAAATCTCCACCGTTAACGCTCGATTTTTAAACGTTTTCAAAGATTGCCGTATTACGGTATTTATGTATGACATTTTTACACATTCACTTTTCAATTGAACATTTGAATATATTTTTTTTAAAAAAGATAAAATATCAAGTTGTTGAAGATAAGGGAAGTTTTACACAGTCCATACATCATAAATGACCTAATAAATTCAGAAAAATTGGTACAATTTCGAATAAATTCATAAAAAACGATCCACTAGTGTCAGAGGGCTTATAATTTTTGTCCCGTTTTATATATAGTGATATATCATCTTCCTACCTTGTCGCTGACACAATACAATGAAAATGATTATTATTTTCAGCTTTGGGACCGCGACTACAGTTGGTATTCAATGACAATAAACCGATGTGAGGTTATGTATGATTTGTTTTCCTTAATTTATTGATTTTTTATACAAACCGCATTGCATTTTTGCAAAAAATGTAACAAGTCTTTAATTAATCAATAACTTGTCATCATCACTATATTGTTATGCAATTATAAAAATCAAAGAATCGTATTTTGACAGGTGTCAATTTGACAGATTTGGAACATTGACAGCAATTGACAGATACGAAAACGACGAGAACCAGAGGCTCCGGAATATGTCAAATGAGGATAGAATTAAGTCTGTTCTTTCTAATTTGGGCCGTGCAACGTTGCGAGGTGTTCGTAAATGTCCAAAATGTGACACCTACAATGGCACCAGGGGGTTTAGTTGTAAAAATAAAAAATGTGATGTTGTCTTCAAAGAAATTGATCTCAAACGTAAACTAAGTTCGGACGCTGTTAAACTGTTGACGGGAACCTCAACGCAAGTATACTCAGTTCGAGTCCGCGATCGTGGGCCAGAGCACCGTGGATTTGTCCAGCTGCCGTTTGTCCAAACTCAACTAAGTGCAATTGGAGGACTGGACTCCACAATAAGCATATTCAGTGAAACTTCTGCACTTTGTTTTGTCGACACATGCCAACGTTTGTTTGACACATCAATTCTAAAATGCCACGAAGCGACAGAACAACCTAACGATTTAAACGACTGTTCGGGATCTTTGCTAGGAAATTCCGATCTCTCATCACTTTCCACTTCATCATGTCCCCATATACAAGCAGCCATCAAATGTGTCAACAAAGCAACTCCTATACCTGTCCGAATCGCTGTATTAAGTTCACTAAATGTCGCCAACGAAATCAAGCAAGGACTGTTGCTTCTAGTGACCGAAACAGCTGGACCACTTGTTCAGCGAGTATCAAAGAACTGCATGGCAGTTAAGTGCCAAATAAGCCCGAAACATCCTTTGGGCTACCTACATTTTTCTTTCATTACCACCAAATCAAAAGATCGGCTGGACCATCGATATATTTGTAGCTGCAATGATTTTAAAACTCCCATAGAAACAATAACTACATCTCGAATTGCAAGCAAATCCAACAGAAGCATTAGCATCGATATCTATCCAATAATCGACAATAATAATATGAAAAAATGTATCCATTACTATGCTTGCATTTGTGCTTTTGCAAGCGATCCAAACTTATCAGAAGAATTCGATTACTACGTAAAATCAGAAAAATTGTCTGGACTATATTCAACAATTACTCCCACTGGTACTAGTATAAATATAGAGATTTTTTTTAAATTTATAATATTTTTCTTTCAGCAGGAACACTTACCGATGATCTTGGAGAAGATGTAACCGAGTCTTTAGCTTCGATGTTTAACACTGATTTTTCTTCCAATAATGGAACATATAATATTGAGGTTTTAACAGACCAAAAATTTTCAGATGTTCCAAATCTAGTTATAGGAGAATTAGACACAAATCAGTCAATATCGGATGGCGAGGTTTGTCAATTTTTTAGGAATAATAACAGCATGATATTTGGTTTCGGGGTAGATGCCTTCAGTTAATCAGAAGCGTAATTTATTGATCTATCGTTCTAAATATAGTATAACTCCATTGAATAAATATAAAACTGAGTTTTTTCAGTGTGTATACAATATATCCTATATATATTGCCTATATTGCGGTCCAATTTATGTAGTATAGTTTAATATAATAATATATAAAAATCATACCATAAATATAAACTTGAACAGAAGTTCAAACAACAATATTCGTGACGTATTGCTCAGATACGTATTTCGATTGCCAAGCAATCTTCAACAGTGGTCATCAAGTAGTTTGGATCACTCCGTAACTGCTTTGTCATGATTCACAAAGTCACGAATATTTTTGTTTGAACTTCTGTTCAAATTTATGTTTATGGTATTATTTTTATAAGTTATTATATTAAATTATACTACATAAATTGAACCGCAATATATCCTATATTTTGAATACATAGTATAACTGTTCAGTCAGCGAAAAAATCTTATTTTGATGAGTTTTTTCAGTTTCTTGAATGATTCTTCACAAAATTAGGGTAGAAAATTCTTTTTCTAGATAATGAAACTTATAAAAATAAAAAAAAAGGTTTATTTTATGATTATAATTAGATTCAATCTTGTTGAATGAAATGAGTGATTTATTTGTATTTTACTTAAAATATTTTACTACAGAGATTTGCTTAAAATATGCGTTCTTAAGATGCACAGACGTGTGAGCATGATTGATAATTAAGATATCTAGTTTTTTTTTCAAGTTTCTATTCATTTTTATCCAGTGGTGTGCTGGAAAAATTGTA
This sequence comes from Sisyra terminalis, assembly GCA_958496175.1. Taxonomy (NCBI): domain Eukaryota; kingdom Metazoa; phylum Arthropoda; class Insecta; order Neuroptera; family Sisyridae; genus Sisyra; species Sisyra terminalis. The sequence continues at coordinate 8,295,757 of OY292278.1, forward strand.
ACAATGGACTGGCTGTCTAAAAAAAACTTATTTTTATAGATAATTTATATCAAAAATTTAAAGAAATACTGTTTTCATGAATACCTAATAGAAGACAATTCGGGTTGCCTAACATTCAACTAGTTGCGCTCAAATTATAAATAGTCCGGTAGACGATAGATTGGGATCGTGGAAACCTATTTTTTACAATGGGCTTGTAAAGTTTCAAAAAGTTTAACAATGGGCTCGCGAAAACGTACTCCAGCACACCACTGTTTTTATCATTGTATTGTACAGTATCTTACGAAATTGTGCATTCTAATTTTTACGCTTTTAACCGAAACAGCATTATGATCTATACATTTTTTATAGATTACGATCACTCGGATCTTGGATAGCGAAATCTTGAACATGAATTTAACTGAGCTAAGTGATAATTACATATCTCTCAATGACAACGTTCAAAACGATTACATTGAAATATCTGAACTGAAACGATTTCTTCCACCTTCTTTAAAAATGCCAACAAGTAAAAAACCACGAGTTTCATCGAATACAGTATCGCACCATTCTCGACACTCGAATTCCGAGGCCAAAGACAACTTGAAAATTGGTAAAATGAACAATTCTAGACGATTAAAAAGGGCCGCAGCTCGGCAAATTGTCGAACCCAATGAGGAGAGATCAGTGTCGTGGAGTTTTCTGGAGTGGTTGGCGTCAGTGACTGAAACTATTAACCAGACTATGCATTTTCAGTACGATGGCAAACCCGAACCACTACGTTTTTTGGTACCACAACACTTTTTCGAATGTTTACGTGAACGAATTTCATTTGGATTTACGAAAAAACGTCTACCAAATTATACACAGTCTGAAACGAGACGTACTCGCCCTCCTTTTGGAACATTTATTAAATATGTATGGCACATAATCAATATTTTTCAACTGAAACAAATTTTCGAAACCCCTCTGGTAAAATTGTTATAAGCATTTATATATGTTTGTTTCAAACTAAATCTAAATCATTCCGCAGGTTTCTTTGGAAATTACACGGGGATTTTACAAAAATGGGGATGGAAGTTATGAACCTTGTGTAAATTGTAAAGAAGAAGAATTGACTGAAACAAATAGCTCGTTTGTACCTATTAAACCCTTTGAATTCAATACGTATTTGAAAGTAGGAAAGACTGCTGTCGACCAGAATGATCCAACACCATTTATAATTGAATGGACGCCAGATATAATGCCCCAGACTAAAATTGGCGAAATGAACTTAATTTTTCAATATGGACATAGTCGATATACTTAAGAATATTTATGAATCTTGTTGTTATTTAAAAAAAAATAAACTATTATTGAGTACTTAAATTATTATTTTATGTAGTGAATTTGTTGTTTTATTTAAAAATTTTTCCGCAATTCCTTCCTTAGTAAATCATCTGTATACCAAAGGCAAGGTAAGTGGAGCACGGTAATGCTTTATAACACTAAAATAGCACATTTTTCATACAAAGATTTATTCGGTTTAGTAGATTATTAACGATTTAAAATTTATGAAACTTCCAAAATATGGTCGTGTCTTATCCTAGTTACTTGTACAAACTTACAGATCTGTAATTCCCAGCAATTATAGGAACAAAATTTTGCTAATTTTTGCCCAAATTAATTAATTTACTATCAAAAATTTGTTCTAAAACAATCCAAAAATTATCTTGAATTTTACGTGCAACGTTTACATTCCATTTGCTTCGGGGAAAAAATAATCGCATTCTCTTATGTAGCTAAAGGTTGTTAAATAATATTAATGAGCAATAACAAATCTAATTAAAAATTAATTTTGCACTGGAAGTCAAACCATATAAGACTAAAAATAGTCAAGAATTATAAAAAATCAAAAGATAAAGAAGAAACTTCAACTGAATCAATTGAAGATTTAATTTTATTAATTGCTCAATCAGGAAACGTAATTTCAGTCTGATTAAAATGAACTCTTAATAAGTTCATGATTAGATACACAAATACGATTTAACTGAGGAATTTCGTATAATAATTTTAAAAATAAAAATGATTAAAACTTACATGCTATTTTACTAATTAGAAATGTTTTACTCCTGTAAAACTATCAGGAAATTATTTGCATGTAAAGTTAATTAAACTTCATAGTTAGTACATAAACTTGAGTATATATCTACGACGGAACTAATACTTATAATTACTCTTTGTAGCCAAAAAAGTGCTTTAAAGTTTTGAATTAATATTTTCATGTTTATTTAAGATTATTATAAAAGATAACAAACATATCGATATTATTTTACTCTTATACCATTGCATTTGTGCTGAAAACTAAAAATAACTCATTTTCTTGCTTTGCTTCTATTTTTTATTCAAAATTTATATGTAATTATTGTCCCATGCATACACAATTAAATATAAAAACCTTTAGTTCATTTCAACTCAACCTATTAATTATTCTGTATTAAAAATAGGTACATTTTTTTAATATTGATAAAATTTTTAATCAGACATCATGAATTTGGTTTTTTTTAAAAAGATTAAAATACATTAAAAAATGATAAGTTATAAAACGATTTATTAATCGATTTATTGTAAAATGCACTTTAGTCGATTCATTAATTCACTCTTATATCATTTTTATTTGAACAGGTAAACTGTTCAAGTTTATTGGCGTAATCTGATAAAATTTTTGAAATAAAGAACATACAAATTAGTCAAATTTATGAAACTTTTGTAACATTTAAGCAATCATCGTTTTTAATTTAATCATTTGATTTAAAAATATTTAAATTTTTGAATAAATTAAACAAGATACTTATGATTTTTTTATAAATGCAGTGCTTCCAGAGTTGTATTGTCTTTTAAATTTAAAGTTGAACAACATATTTTAAGCCTTTGAAAAATTATATGGCGAAATATATACTCTAAATATAGAAGTGGTGATTAAATCAGAGAATAGTTTTTCAAAGGATGTTTCAATAACAAAATTTTGCACTTTTATTTCTTTTTCACCCTCCAGTGATCGAATAAAACTATTGGTAGCTTAAATTAAAAATCAGTAATTCTTTAATTATATTACTATGACTTGAAAGTTTGAGAAACACGAAACACTTTATATCCACGCTTTTTTATATAAAAACGGCAATAAACTTGAAAATTTCTTAAGAAGCAAAAAGTTTACCAAAAAAGAAGTAACTATCGATTTCCATATTGTTTTTACCTTTTTATTTTAGCCGCGTGTAAAATTACGATTGTTTACTTTTTATACGTAACTTAAAATTCAAATAAACCATCCACAAAAAATATTCAGCATTTGATGTCAATAACATTAGAAAGTAAATTCTTTAAATAGCTATAAAAAAAGATAATGGCTATCTCAAATATGAAAAAAAACGAATTTAAGATAAGTAAAAAGTAACTATTAATAGGAGAGAGGCATTGTGTATGTTTTCTATTTGTTATTATGTCAGTGGATTTTAAAAATATCAACTGATTCTTATCTAAGTAATAATATTTTTTTAATGACGTTATTAAAATTATATTTTAATTCTTATGCAGGTATATGATTTTGTGTTCGAATCGTCCCTTTCCCGCCGAAAATCGACACGAAGAGATGGAAAATATCGATAAGAAGATAACGTGTCATATTTTAAGTAAGTATTCTTTGTAGAAAGTATAATTTTACTTTGATATCAGATAGTGTTTAGGCATATTGTACAACAATTGTAAAATTGACGTGGATGTGTCTAGAGTTCAATAAAGGTACTTATGTTATAGCTTTTATTAATTTTCTCCTATATACGTAGATTAATCCTAATAGCATTAGATAATTAATATTCACAATTAATCAAGAGTTGCTATAACCTTTGCTCTCGAAGTAGTCAAATAAAACTCGAACGTGGATAATAATAATTGTTCATTTGATTAATTGCATTGTGTCTGCCAAGATTGTATTTCCAACAATGGCCTTGTACCCAACGACGTGTTTAAATCGCGAAATTTACACCGACGAGGATTTGCGTTTTGCCGCGGAAAAACTCGGGGAAACTGAGGAAAATCGTGATACGAGTGTCGAGGAAATTCGGACGTGGATTGAAGAATCCAAAGATCGGTTCAATGCATCCAGGGATTATACTTGGATTTTGTCGTTTCTGCGTACGTGCAAATTTAATATTGAAAAAACGAAAATGAAAATCGAGAACCATATGCAATTGCGAGCCTCGGCTCCTGAATGGTTTGAAAACCGGAATCCCCTGCTTCCAGAATTGAAGGCTTTGCTGGACATTGGCGCTTTTATACCACTAAAAAAGCGGGATCAACACGGACGGCTAGTCGTGGTCATTCGAACAGGAGCCCACGATCCCCGCAAACATGAACAAAATGATGTATTCAAAGTCGGGAAAATGCTGTTGGAAGTTGCTCTCAAAGAATTGGAGGTGGCTACTATTTATGGAGTGGTCGCTATTTTTGATATGAACGGCGTTACGTTGGGACATGCAACAAAATTAACACGGGCCATCATTAAAAAAGCGGTGTTCGCTTGGCAAAACTACAATATTCAGCCGAAACGTTTGGACTTTGCCTATGCTCCGATTTATATCAATGTTGTGCTAAATATATTCAGAAAATTCATGAACGAAAAATTACAAGATCGAATCACAATTCATTCATACAATACAACAACGTTGGAAAATGTGGTCAGTAAGGATATACTTCCGTATGAATATGGAGGCGATGCTGGCGATTTAGAGGATCTAATTCAATATTGGCACAAAAAAGTTATTGAATATGCAGACTACTTTAAATTCAATGAACAGTTCAAAGGCAATTCCAGTGATATAACGAATGAATAATTAAAAAAATTAATCTTATAACTATATTTTTTTAGTAATAGTGCTTACTTATAAAAAAAATATTTTCAAACTGATTTAAATAAATCTTCTGATAATTGATAGTTTTTTCTACTGATTTTTTAAAAATATTTTAGTTTAATCGAAAATTTATTTATTTTTAAATGTAAAATTCTGTTGCTTATCTATAACATTTCAAGATACCATTGAATGTTAACCATTGAAATTTTAATATATAAATTATATAGATTTTATCAGTACGATTTTGCTACTGTTGTTTCAAGTATCGCTGAAACAAGATTATATACTTTTTATAACTTTTATACATTACTTAAAATAATAAAAAAAATTAAAACATAATATACATGATTTTGGTTTAAAATTATTGAAATTAAAACATGCATATCATTATAAATTTGATGCTTCAAAATTTGTTGTAATAGAAATTAGAAAAGAAATTCAATTTAATTTAAAAGTCACAATTATTTTAAAAAGATAAACTTTTTTTAATTATTGTATTCCATGAAGATAAAACTATTGAAATATTAAAATTTATAGAAAGGATTTTCTGACAAAGAAATTAATTTACTGACTATTGTTTTATAGAAACTGAACTTTGACTTGAAACCCAAATAGGTACAATATATTTCTTTTGTAAACCTGTGCTCAGTTAGCCATATTTGTATTAAAAATAAAAATATTTGAAATGTTAAAGGTCATTTTGTAATTTCATAATAATAATATTTACTAAGCAAAAAAAATATTTTTTTGGAGAGCAAGTGTTATCAATTTTTAACACTTTAGTGTAAAACGTGTTTATACATTATTTAAAGAAATTGACATTTATAAGTTTATATGAAAAACAGATAGACAAGGTCGAGCTAAAATTATTTTGAAAATGGTGTAATTATGATAAAAAAAAAGCCCAAAATGAAATTTTGGCAGTTTTATTACCTGCAATCTATACTGCATTTAAGTCAATCTAAACTTTGGTGGTTGCTTTTCTCCAAGAAATACAATTTAAATATAATTTAAATAAAATTTAAATACAATTTGGTACTTAAATACAATTTAAGTACCAAATGTTAAACTAGAATAACAATTTATTCAACAATTCAACGTTTTTTAATAATGGTTTTGCAGTAAGTATCCAAAAACATAAAATTAAGAAATGTATTTTTAATGGGAACCATTTTTTTCCTTGGCTACATTTTTAAAATTATCATCATCGATTGAAAAGATATGAATTAGATTTAAGATATTTATCAAAATGAATACATCTTTAAATTATCAACGTTTTTTTTAAGCATATACGTACATTATTGTATTATTTAAACTTAGAATCATTGATAAAATATCTCCGTAAAAATAAATAAAGAATAAAACTTATTACACCATACACAAGAGGCATTACTATTTCGACATGAACATTAATATATGAATGAGTTGATTTCCTAAGATAAATTGTCTTAAGAACACTAGGTGTGCTTGATGCTGGTATCCATCGGAAAATTTGGTACATCCAAATTGGTAATGTATAAATTTTTTCGAAAGTCACTAAAAAAAAAATTATATTATTTAAAATAGTATTAATAGATTAAATACAATCTTTATGCTACTAGTTATAGTAAGATCTATAGATATATCTGAAAATTTGATAAGAAAAACAAAGAAAATGATAACGTGGCATTTAAATACGGATATTTAATCTGTAAGCCGTTTCAAGAGTATAAACTTTTCTTTAGAGGAGAAATTTAAAAAAAATTGTTTTTTTCATTCACGAGTAAGTACCGCAGTACTTGAATGTATGAAGTGTTGCATAAGTGCGGCACAATTTTAAGCTTTATGTATACTTTTAACTATAATATAAAGTTTCATGTAATAAGTTGGAATCGAATGATTTTTCTTATATTTGTATCTTATAATTTGGACTGGTTTTAAATAATTTAGCGTCCTTTGAAATCTAGGCGTTTAGAACTTTACGATTTGCTAGTTTTGAGCATAAGTGAAATATTTTACAAACGTAATTATCAATTATGTTGAAAAAATATAAATTTTCTTATAAACTTGTGATTAAAAAAATCATATATTCAAAATGGTACTAGCTTTACAGAATTTATTTAAGCTTTCAATTATATTGCAATCAAAAGAAACTGCTAATATTTTAATTTGTACTTAACGCATAGTGCTTACGTACCTAAGTGCAGTGCCACTAACTATAGTAGATACTTACACGAAAACATATTAAGAATCAACAAATAGAAAGTATAAATCAATACAGCCACTTTAACCGAACGAGAAGCAAAAGCGATAAACATACCTAAAACATAAAATATTAACATATAGGAAATTATCCAAAGGTTAAATTGCATTATAGTATAACCGACCCGAAATTACATAGCTCCACGAACTTGTTAATCGTAATATTGAAATGGCCCATATATCTTGATTGTGTAATCCAATAAAATATAAAAAAAAGTAAAACATTATAGCCGTAACAAGTATGTATAATATTTCAGTCATTAAAATGAAGGAAATTAATTCTTCAAACGGTAAAATACCTTAAACAAATAAAAAAATTAAAACCATATTGAAAGTTGATTTAAGTACTTTTAAAGTATCGAAAACATAAGGGAAAACTAGCAATTGTAATTCTTTAGTTTTTGAAAAATATATCAAACTCAAAACAAAATCAAATTACTTTTGATTTGAATTCTTCAATAATGTGTATACAATATATAGAATATATTGCGGTCCAATGTATGTAGTATAATTTAATATAATAATATATGAAAATCATACCATAAACATAAATTTGAACAGAAGTTCAAACAAAAATATTCGTGACGTATTGCCCAGATACGTATTTCGATTGGCAAGCAATCTTCCTCAGCGGTCATCAAGTAGTTTGGATCACTACGTAACTGCTTTGTGATGATTCACAATGATGATTTTTTGTTTATGGTATGATTTTTATAAATTGTTATATTAAATTATACTACATAAATTGGACCGCAATATATTCTATATATTGTATACAGTCTAGACTGATTCAAAAAAATTATGAATTTTTGTTTTCTTAATTATATCGAAAATATTGTTGGAAATGACAAAAAAAATCCTGTGAAAGTTTAAGCTCTTAATATTAATATTAAAAGGTGCCGCATCGCAAATTTCGATTTTCCATTTAAATAACATGGGAACAATATTCTCTTGCACTTAGGAATTTTATAGCTCACGTTGGTGACAATATTTCCAAATGACCAAAGTATATTCTTGTAGGAAATTGAACGATCTACAAAAAAGGTCTGTTACAAGTTTTTGATATATTTATTTCTTCAAAAGTTATTCGAGGTCAAAGTTGAAGTAAAGAGAAATTGTAATATTTTTTCAATTTTTTGACGCAACCATCAATTTTATGACAAAATTTTATAGGACATTTTTTGTAGAGCTCTTTTTTTCCTTTAAATTATCTCCATAATAGTTTTTGATATCATATTTTTCACAGGTCCTAAGTTATTTGCATTAAACTGAAAATTCCCCGAATTATTATATTTTTAACATAAAAATTATTTTATTTTATTTTAATTAAATAACTTAGGACCTGTGAAAAATATCAAAATTTTTTATTGAAATAAGTTATAGCAAAAAAAGTGCTCTACAAAAAATGTCCTATAAAATTTTCTCATAAAATTGATGGTTGCGTCAAAAAATTGAAAAAATATTAAAATTTCTCTTTAGTTCAACTTTGACCTCGAATAACTTTTGAAAGAATAAATATATCAAAAACTTCTACGAGCCCTTTTTTGTAGATCGTTCAATTTTCTACAAGAATATACCTTGGTCATTCCGAAATATTGTCACCAGCGTGAGCTATAAAATTCCAAAGTGCAAGAAAATATTGTTCCAATGTTATTTAAATGGAAAATCGAAACTTGCGATGCGGCACCTCTTAATATTAATATTAAGAGCTTAAACTTTCACAGGATTTTTGTTTGTCATTCCCAACAATATTTTCGATATAATTAAGAAAAAAAAAATCATCATTTTTTTTGAATCAGTCTAATACACAGTATAACTGTTCAAAGTCAGCGAAAAAATCTTATTTTGATTCTTCAATAATGTTTTCCTTGCTTAAAAGTACCATATCAGGACGTACGAAAAGTCTTATTTTAACATTAATTTATGTAAAAAATATAAATAATTTAAGTGGCTCCAACTTACCAAGCACCCGATATACATTAAATAAACCAATTCGGCGATTTACGATAATACGAATAAACGATAGATACGACACTGTATAATTAATACCCGTTAACAGTATGTATGACGACAGTAGAATTACATCATCTGAAATCTTGCATGAACCATAACAATCAAATCCATTATTTTGAATTTCTTTAAACGGAAATGTATCGGATTTAAAATTAACATCTAAATCACCATTGAGAAAAAAATCCTTCTTTGCTTTTTCCAGTGCAGTAATTACTCTCATAGCATCCGGATTATGTGTCGTTTTGAACACCAACTTCATGTTTGGTAAATCAATATTAATCGTAGAATTGTCATATTTCAACATTTCCAAATATGCTGTGAGCTTATTACTAAAACCTTCCGGTATTACTAAAATGGCTGTCAGTTTAAGATTTCCTTTTTTCTTAAACTTTTCCATAAAATTATCATAGTGAAATTCAATTTCCCGTTGGTTCGTGTAACTTAAAAACTTACAACTTATAAGTGAATATGTACAGTTTCTAGATGAATTTGTTTCATGGTTTAGAACACCAATGTGAAGTTTATTTGGAAAACCATCCAAAAATAACACAGCTAGCAGTGCAAGAAAAAAGGGAAAGAGAACTGTGGCACATATCCAATATGTATTTTTCAACCATAAAATTACTTCCTTCCAAAATGTTAGTGCTATGTATCTGGGATTGAGCCATCGAAAATTCGCCTTTGATTTAACAGTTTTGTAGTAGTCCTTTACCAAGGATCGTAATCTCAGAACGTGAGAGGAAGGAGGAGCGGGAAGTTCTTCATGTTCTTCATGTATAGCAATTACAAAGCCTAATGATCCTTCATTTTTTCGTTGGCTGTAATCACTGGTGGAAGTACTTGACGTAGGAGTTGAAGCAGAAGTCGGTGTGGAATTATCTTCGTCACTTCTAAACGTCGTGTGAAATTGTTTCTTGAAAGCCAAAGTCTCATCATAGACTGATTCATAGACACTTTCTAGATCATTTTCCTTGCATCGTTTTAGCAACACTTCCGGTTCATTTTCCAGCACAATTTTCCCGCTAAGCATTATACCAACTCGATGAGCTCTTTCGGCTTCTTTTGAATCAGCTGTTGTTACTATTACAGTTTTATTTTCGTTTGTCGCAATCGTCTGTAAGTAATCCCAAATTCTAAAAGCAATTGATTTGAAAATATCAAGCATTGATATCTTTTTGTTATCAATGTCGTGTTACCCTTCTTTAAGATTTGGCAAAATCCCGAAAGTTGGTTCGTCCAAAACCAACAATTGTGGCTCGTGTAGTAAAGCAACCGCTAGTGATATTCTTCTTCTGATATTTTCATCCAAAAATCTGATGGCAGTTTGTTCAACCGGCAAAGACAATAGTTCACATAAAAACGAAACTCGGTTGTTAATGTATTTGCTATCAAGTCCCATCAACAATGAAAAGTAGCGAAGAATTTCATTGGCTGTAAATGTGGAAAATAGAGTATCTCTTTGTGGCATGTATCCAATCTGCGTTTTACATCCTTTTACTTCTCGATTGACTCCAAAAATCTAAAAATTATAAGCTTTTAGTGTATCAGCATGATAAAGTCGCTTTGGGCTTTTATTAGGTACTTCTATTTGCCCTTGATTGAGAGTTTCTATTCCCACTATTGTATGTAAAAGAGTAGACTTTCCAGCTTTACTTGGTCCCAATATTGCATATCTGCATTGAAAGAAAAGTGGTATCAAGTTTTCATGGTTTGTTAAGTATTTAGTTAATAGTTTTTTTGAAATATTAATCTAGGTTAACAATTTAATAATAAAACATTCAAAAATTAATTATCAATTTGAATACTAATTGTTTCAATACCGACAAAGAAAATAACGTTAAATTTTTAAATTCGTTGGCAATAATATTCGCCACAAAAATTAGTTTTGAACTTTTTAAATCTAATTTTGGGTTGATGTAGATTAACATAAATCTTAATTGTTAGTGGAGTGCCTAGAATTTTGGTTTTGGTTGAAATGGCATTTTGATTCTTCAACTATGAAGTCACCAAATTCTATTGATCAATTAGGGTTACCAACTCTCCAGTTTTAGTCCGGAGACTCCTGAAAAATTAAACTTTCTCCAGACTCGAGTTTATACAAAAAAAAAGAACGATTTTTTGTTTTTATTTTGAACACTTTTTCTTGTAAATATATCTTCTTCTTTTTATTAAATGCATCTCTCCGGATTAAGGCATAAGATCTCCAGACTTTCTGAAATTTAGAATTGGTAACTCTATTATCAATGTATAAGCATTTAAATTGATAAACTATAGTCTATACCATTTTTATATTTACTTATAGGTCTATTTTCACCTGTGTAAATTGTATCATATAGCAAAATATATTTCAAAGTTACCTGAATATTTAGTAAAGTAAAATGCATAAGAGATTATGGTAGTGGAAGCTTTAATTATATAATACGAAAAGATTAGACTCCAGACACTCCACTAGGTTAAAGTAATAATCTACCAACATCGAAAGCCTGTTATATAAGTTGCCTACTTATTTTTTAAACTTACGAATACCAAAAAATAAGTAAATAAAACAAAAATTAATAAGTTACATTTCACCACTGGTTGCTTTCATATGAATACCATTAAGCACTTTCTTTTTACCAAACTTTTTCACTCCATCTTTAACTTCAACAGCAAGACAGCGATATAAGCCTCCAACTTCTTTTAATTTGTTCTTTTTCTTGTAAAAACTTAGAGACTTTGCAGTTTCGTCACTTTCTGTACTTTTCTTTAAGTCCTCACTCGTTGCAGACATTTAAAGCGATATGTTTCAAAGGATTTTTCCCTTTCACAATCATTATCGACGTTTTTACCGACTAAAGACCTACAATTTTGAGTTAGCAGTTGTCACATTTCGAAATTCTAAGATTGACATATCTGTTGCTAAGAATTAAGTTACAACATTAACATAATACCATTTAGTACTTTATTGGGAATTGACTAATTTAGTATGTTTACAACTAGGCATTTTCATTACAACTAGGAATAGATTTTTCGGAATGTTATCGGGGAAAAGATCTTTGCCAAACTTAAGTGGACAATTCCAAGCATAAAATTTGCAAGGATGCATAAAGAAACTGCACTGTCGAGAGTTGAGTCATCTTCGAAAAATATCGCTCGACAAGCTTCATTCACCCAATGAAATGATGTAAAATAATATACAGCTGTTACTAATTGATGCAATCGCTTATTGTAGCGAATATTTGATGTAACTTAAACAAAAAAAAGATTTATTTGTTAAGAAAACATAATTAGCAAAAATAAAGTATCCACTTACATACACCACCAAGATAATTGGTACAGAAAATGTAGTAGATAAACAGAACCATAATAACAAACGTTTCTCTACTAATTGCCACAAGAAAAAGCCCTAAAATTTAAATAGAGTCAAAGAAAATATGAAACTTATTTTTTCGTTAAAATTCCATATAAATACCTAAGCTCCAATAAAATATATTCTAAAATGCTTCTATCTCAAAAAATCAAAATTCCAGCTAAAGATAGTTAAATTATTTGTGTATACAATATAAAGAATATATTGCGGTCCAACTTATCTATCTATTATTATAAAGAGGAAAGATTTGATTGTTTGTTTGCTTTGAATAGGCTCCGAAACTACTTGGCCGATTTGAAAAATTCTTTCACTGTTGGGAACCTACACTATTTCCGGTGAACATAGGCTATATTAAATTTTCAAAAAAGTTAAGGATCTATACTAAAACTCCAATAATGTAACCGAAGGTCTGAAAAAATTACCAAAAAACATTCTTACATCGCGTGCGCTGCGAAAACTATTGGTTACAGAACAAAATAATGTGGTACGATTTTGTAGAACATATCATTATCTACAAAAAATAGAGCGACAGCATATGTCTAACTATTATAGTTATGTCACAATAAGTGTTTTTTCTTTTTAAAAAATATATCTAAATGCCACCGTTATAAAAGCTCTTTTGTTTATACTTTGGGATTAATCCTTATCAAAATAAATGACTTCATATTTAAGTTTGCTTCAATACCATTATATAACTTTTTGACTTAGTCAATTTGAACATTCCATTCGAAAGATATCACAAGTTTAAAAATGTAAGTTATTTGAAAAATGTCGCATGGTCACCCCATTTTACTAATAATTAAGACCAACTTTATTGAACTTGGCGATATTTTTTATTTATGTATAGATGCTGATTGATTTACAGATTATTTGGTCTACGGTAGGTATACCTACCGTAGCTATACGCAAAAGACATACTATTTTTAGGTATTTATAAATATTTTTTGAAAATTAATTGATTATTACATAGAAAAATTTTATTCTTTGCAACAGTTTATTAAATGTGTCTTTTTGAAGTTGACAAAATAGTGTTTTCAGGTATGATTATGTTTTTCGTAAAAGAAATAAGAAAAATAAAAATTTTCATATACCACTACAAATGGCAAATTTGAAAAGAAAACATAATCTACACCTACGTTACGCAGGCGAAGTTGCGGGAATCAGCTAGGTGTAGTATAATTAAATATAATATTATATAAAAATCATACCATAAACATACATTTGAACCGAAGGTCAAACACTTTTTTACACAATGTTTGTTTGAACTTCTGTTCAAATTTATGATTATGGTATGATTTTTATTTCATATTATGTTAAATTATACTATCATACATAAATTGAACCGCAATATATTCTATATATTGTATACACAGTAGACTGATTCAAAAAAAATTATGAATTATTTTTTCTTAATTAAATCGAAAATATTGGTGGGAATGACAAAATAAAATCCTGACAAAAAAGGTCTCTTACAGGTTTTTTTATATATTTATTCCTTCAAAAGTTATTCGAGGTCAAAGTTGAACTAAAGAGAAATTTTAATATTTTTTCAATTTTTTGACGCAACCATCAATTTTATGAGAACATTTTATAGGACATTTTTAGTAGAGCACTTTTTTTCTATAACTTATCTCTATAAAAGTTTTTGATATTTTTCACAGGTCCTAAGTTATTTGCATTAAACTGAAAATTTCCTGAATTATTATATTTTTAACATAAACATTATTTTTTTATTTTAATTAAATAACTAAGGACCTGTAAAAAATATCAAAAACTTTTTATAGAGATAAGTTATAGAAAAAAAAGTGCTCAACAAAAAATGTCTTAAAAAATTTTCTCATAAAATTGATGGTTGCGTCAAAAAATTGAAAAAATATTATAATTTATCTTTAGTTCAACTTTGATCTCGAATAACTTTTGAAGGAATAAATATATCAAAAACTTGTACAAGACCATTTTGTACATCGTTCAATTTTCTACAAGAATATACCTTGGTCATTCCGAAATATTGTCACCAACGTGAGCTATAAAATTCCAAAATGCAAGAGAATATTGTTCCCATGTTATTTAAATGGAAAATCGAAATTTGCGATGCGGCACCTCTTAATATTAATATTAAGAGCTTTCATAGGTTTTTTTTTGTCATTTCCAACAATATTTTCGATATAATTAAGAAAAAAAAATTCATAATTTTTTTTGAATCAGTCTAATACACAGTATAGCTGTTCAAAGTCAGCGAAAAAATCTTATTTCGATTAAATTATTTGTAATATTTTGTATTTACCTAGTGCGTAGGACAAAAATATTTGGAAAATCAAAACGAAGAAATACGTGCCCCATGCTGGTCTAACTTGCACTCCATATAAATGAAAAAGTAGCATAGTCACCCCAAAACATTTAAGCACTGTATATAATCCAAATCCCAATGAAATTGCAATAAAATTTTCAATACTTTTTACTCCTTTAATTGAAGACTACGTATAAGTGAAACTATTTGACTAATAACAAAACAAATATATGGAAAGAAGACCTGAAATTTTTTTGATATCCTCCAAATTTTGATCTCTCTCATACACTTTGTAATAAATTGTAGCCAACATAGTGGAATAGTGGCAATAAGCATTGATTATTCCTAAACAAATTAGATTTGCTTGAACTAATGGAACATCATTTATAATCTGAAAGTTATATTTGTTACAATTTATAATAAGCTTAATTTCATTTTTCTTCAAATAGAATAGGAAAATAAGATCAATCAAAGGAATTAATGTTTTTTTTTTGCTAAAGTGAAACCAAAAATCTTACCTCAATCGGATATTCTTCACTGTTAAGAGGATTCTGTAAGACAATATCATTAAAAAATAATTTCCTTATCTTTGATATTTCATTTCGTAAAATAGTTTCAGTCGTAATTTCTATTCCTTCAGCAATAACTTCTATTGATTTGTCAGCATATTTCGAAATAGGATCCTGCTTATAATACAACTGACTTGTCATGTCCTGATAGAATTGATATGTGAATCCCTTGGGAATAATCATATAAACCGGAAAATTGCCAAGACCCTCTTCATATCGTAGGCGTTTCAGACTTTTGAAAAGTGTTAACTGCACAAGGGTTGAATTGAATTTGTTTAATATTTGACAACTAATTAAACGTGCAGTTTCACTATTGCATTCATAACTTTCATCCGTGTCGCCATTGAAAACGGCTATGGGAACAACTCGATCAGTTCTCATTGAAATATAGCCGAAGATATATGCGGCCATAAACAAAAAAAGCTCCACCAACAATAATGTGATCCAGTTTCTTTGGACTCTTTTACAATCAATCCAATTGATCCAAAGTACTCGTCCCAAATTGATTTTAAAAATGCCACATATTTTTCGGCAAACTCCAAGAATAATTGCTTTATTCGAAGGTTCCATCGAATCATATTCGATGATGTTTCTTAATTGAATTTCTCGTAAAGATGTGCCCCGGATATTGAACAAGTGGGAGTCAGTCGAGGAACTTCTTTCTCTACCTTCGGTTATTGAAACATTTGTAATTAAATAATGTCGTTCATGAGTGTAGGCTTTTGCGTAAACTTCTTCCAAGTGGGTTAAATCGTTACGGGCGACCAGTAATTGAGGTGATCCTTCTACTACGATTTGTCCACCGTACAAAATGCCAACACGATCTGCTTTCTGGGCTTCGGTTGAGTTTATAGTTGTTAAAATAACTGTTGAATTTTTTGTCGCTGATAAATCTCGCAATATAGTCCAAATTCTATAAAAAAATCAAAAGGATTTTCCAACAAAATAGTGAAAATTTTCATTGTTCACATCAGTGGCGTAGCTAGGTAACCAAGGGCCCTGGGACAAATTAAAAAATGGGACCCCACTGCTATGTAAACTGATTAGGTTTTATCAAATAAAAATGTGAAATATACAAATACTTTAAAAAGCTAAGCTACTTAAGCTCTTTTTTGTGCACTGCACACTGCCAGGTAATAAAAATATTAAGAGTGGATCACCGTCAGAAAAAAAAATGTTTTCGATTTTTTTTGTCCATAAATGTCTTCTTATAACATTCAAGAATAACGTGTTAAAAGGATTTGTCGATATTCGAAATATTTCGAGTTATAGACCTATATATACATATATACATAAAAATTGAATAAATTGATAACATAAAAAAATATCTTAAAAAAACTTTAAATGCGTTTTTCTCGAAATCAACTTTTTAAAACTGGCAGACAAGATTTCTCAGAAACTATCCGACGGATTGACTTGAAACTGGAGAGTGTTATAGTTCAATACGTCTTCTTGGTACTGAACCTCTGAAATTGGCCAAACCTTCCCCCCCTAAAAGTGGGAGAGGGGGAAAGGTCCAAAAAAGGTCGTTTTTTTAAACTTTTTTTTTCAAAGTCGCGCCATTTTGTGAATTTTCAACTTTTTCGGATTTTCGAGGTTCAGTACCAAGAAGACGCATTACCAAAACCTACATTCTTTGGAAAATCATGATCCAACTTCCGGCTTCCGAGAAAACTTGTCTCCCGTTTGCCTCCTCATTTTTGAGGACCCTTTTTCAAAGCGCTGTAAAAGGAGGAGGGGGGAACATATCGGGACAAATAAAAAAAATAGTTCAAAACTTCAACTTTTACATGTTGAAGACCGTTTTTTAATATCTCTAAAAAAATGGGAGCAGTTTTAAAAAAATCATTTTTTTTTACGTTCTGACGGTGATCCACCCTTAAACAGTAACTACATAAATTACAATTATTACTTGGTGTAGGTTTGACAAATAAAAGGAAATAGAGAAGATTCAAGGGTTTATTATATAGCTGGGTGATTCCCGCGACTTCGTCTGCATAACGTTGGTGTTGATTGTTTTCTTTTTAGGTTTGCCCCTTGTAGTGGTAGTATATAGAAATTTTTATTTTTCTTATTTTTTTTATTATTTTTCTTATTTTCTTATAATCATACTTGAAAACACTATTTTGTCGAATTTAATTTATTTATTTTCAAAAATTATTTATAAATAGTATGTCTATAGTATAGCTACGATAAGTTTACCTACCGTGGACCAAATAATCCGTAAATCAATCAGCATCTATACATAAATAAAGTCGGTCTTAATTATGACTAAAAAAAGTCGAAACTTATCAAAATACTCGCGTTAAAATAACAGAAGTTAAGTTTCTAGATTTTGAATATTAGTAGGAATCTCTATTAGCATCGCTATTAACATCAACTATTTGTCTTATATATATAAAGGTTTATATTTCAAAGAGGCAATTTTTTAAACTTTAAATTGAGCTTACTGTGCTTTTTATCAGTTCAACTAAAAATATTTTTACAGATTATTTTCTAACTTTTAATTACCTTTCCAATGATATATAACTCACCTATCTAAAGTAAAAATTTCTGTTTTCATCCCTAGGGAACCTTCCCTAGGAAACCCTAGGGAACCTTCATACCTTCCCTTTTTATTTTTTTTTTGGAATAATAAGTAGCCTATAGTATGTGGGAAATTGTGTTGTACCTTTATACCAAATTTTATTAAATTCGGTTGTTCCGTTCTTTAGTTAAATCGGGACACACAGACAGACAGACAGACAAAACTTTTAAAAATGTTAAATTTGGAATAAGGGCCTCTTGAAACAAATATTTGCTCTAAAATTGGGTTCAAAATCGAAATGTAGGCAGACGTAAGAATTTTATATATTAGTATAGATGGTCGGGCCTACCAACTGACTAAATAACAATTATATTTACAATTTTTTCCTAGCTTTAGTTCTCGCAAAAGTATCAATGACTTCGTTTAAATCCTGGCTTGATGTGGTTTTGTTTTCATTTGCTATTAGCGATAAATATCGGAGTCGAGGTTGGCCCATATTATTTCTTAAATATTTTATTATTATTTTTAATTTGCTAAATGATCTTTCAACTGCTGCAGAAGTGACAGGAATTGTAAATAATAATAACATTGCTGTAAATACTTTCGTCAGATCGCATTCTAGCACTCATATTTGCTCATTATTTCCTTACATAATTGGTGAACTTCCAACTGAATTTCCAAAAGTTCAGTTCGATCGAGATTTCTGGTAAGGATTCGAGGGCCCCCTGAGCTTGAGGGCCCCGGGGCACTGCCCCGCCTAGCCCCTAGGTAGCTACGCCACTGGTTCACATATAGATTACCTTTTAACAATTTTTGGATTGATTCCTTGAGTTGGTTCGTCTATAATTAACAGTTCCGGTTCGTGAAGTATGGCCAGAGCGAATGAAAGCCGCTGAAGAATGTTTTCATCATAATGTGCAAGTTTGAAATCATGTTTCGGTAAATCTAAAACTGTCGTCAAATGCATTTTTCTCACTTGAATATATTGACTCGAAAGATTAAATAAACGTCCATAGTATGCAAAAGTTTCTGACATTGTTAAGCATAAATCCAAGCCCAAGTTCTGAGGCATATAACCCACTTTACAATTATACAGAGGCATTGAAAACTTTTTTTTAGAAATCTAAAAAAGAAATGTTTGATTAAACATCAGACATTTGATAATAAGTGAAATTTAAATGACGGCAAAAGCTGATCAGTTATGCACTAAAGCTCCAAAATATTGATTCATAAAATGAAATTTTCCGTAAGGAAAAACTTTATAATAAATGCACAAATCGGGTTGAATTTATCTTAAGAGATACCCAATTCTAAGATCTATATAGTTTAATCGCTAAAGCTCTTTTTAAAAAACAAGTGGCACAAGCAAAATTGAAATCCAAATTGTTATAAACAAGTTACTCGTATTTCTCCTTGATTTAGAGGAATAATTCCAATCAAAGCTCTAGAAATTGTAGTTTTTCCACTGGCTTTTGGTCCAAGTATTGCATATCTAAAAATAGTAAAACATACTAAGTAATAAATCCGATAAATTGTCATCAACTTTACATTTCTCCAGGATAGATTTTCAAGTTTAAATCTCGCAGCACTTGATTCCAAAAGTTGTAAAAACTATAATGCTTAAACCCATGTCGAATTTCGATAATCGGAACATAGGATTTAAGAGGTTTTGGTCTCATGCTCAAAAATTCTTTACTGATATTGGACCTTGATTTTCTAGCGGTTGAACTAATCGCTGATTTTGGCAGGTAGTTGCTGTCCCATTCGGGTAATGTGGGTAATATTTTATTATTAATCATTTTTGTTTCCTTTTAAGTCAATTCAATTCAATTCAATTCAAAAGAGAAATGTGTGTTTATTTTAATTTATTTAGTAACTATAACGATTTGAAAATTAATAGTTATTTTGTTTTTTAATTCGAGCAATAATAAATATTAAACATAGTAGAAAAATGATCCAGAGTAAAGCTGATATAAATCCAAAATAGACGACAGGATTCGTTAGAGGCCAACCTCGACTCATCATGGCTCGTTGGGCTGCGATTACCGAAGTGAATGGTAGAGCCAAAGAGAAATATTGAAGCAATTTTGGCATTCCTTCCAACGGCCAAATGTATCCACTGATGAATAAAATCGGGAAGAACATTCCCAGAACCCAGTAGGATGCTGTTTTCTCGTTGGCACTGAGTTGGGACACGACAAATCCGAAAGCGATTCCTAGAAATCCCTGCAAGAATGTTAACAAAGTGATCAAATATATGTTTCCGAAACACTCCATCCCGAATCCATAGATCATCAGTGATATTAATTCGATGGTGCAGACGCAAAGTGATACAGATTCAAGAATGATGTGGGATATGACAATTTCGAATTGATTTACTCCAGCAACCAAAATACGTTCGATATATTTGCCTCGTTTTTCGGCCACAAGAATTTGAGAAGTTGGATTTGCGTTTATCGTGAAAATTAAACTGAAATATAAAAAATATGATCACTTTTTTGGGATATTTTTCCCGTTAAAATTTGTTATAAAAAGGGAATATTTTTAGACATATGGTAAAAAGAAAATTAAAAAAAAGTAAATAAGGCTGACCATTAGACTGATTTAAAAAAAAAATGATGATTTTTTTTTCTTAATTATATCGAAAATATTGTTGGAAATGACAAAGAAAAAATCTGGTGAAAGTTTAAGCTCTTAAAATTAATATTAAGAGTTACCGCATCGCAAATTTCGATTTTCCATTTAAATAACATGGGAACAATTTTCTTGCACTTTGGAATTTTATAGCTCACGTTGGTGACAAATTTTCGGAATGACAAAGGTATATTCTTGTAGAAAATTAAACAATCTACAAAAAAGGTCTCTTACGAGTTTTTGATATTCCTTCAAAAGTTATTCGAGATCAAAGTTGAACTAAAAAGACATTTTAATATTTTTTCAATTTTTTGACGCAACCATTAATTTTATGAGAAAATTTTATAGGATATTTTTGTAGAACACTTTTTTGCTATAACTTATCTCAATAAAAGTTTTTGATACTTTTCACAGGTCCTAAGTTATTTAATTAAAATAAAAAAAATAATTTTTATGTTAAAAATATAATAATTCAGGGAATTTTCAGTTTAATGCAAATAACTTAGGACCTGTGAAAAATATCAAAAACTTTTGTAAATATAAGTTATAGAAAAAAAAGTGCTCTACAAAAAATGTCCTATAAAATTTTCTCATTGAATTGATTGTTGCGCCAAAAATTGAAAAATATTAAAATTTCTCTTTAGTTCAACTTTGACCTCAAATAACTTTTGAAGGAATAAATATATCAAAAACTTGTCCGAGACCTTTTTTGTAGATCGTTCAATTTTCTACAAGAATATACCTTGATCATTCCGAAATATTGTCACCAACATGAGCTATAAAATTCCAAAGTGTAAGAGAATATTGTTCCCATGTTATTTAAATGGAAAATCGAAATTTGCGATGCAGCACCTCTTAATATTAATATTAAGAACTTAAACTTTCACAGGACTTTTTTTTGTCATTCTCAACAATATTTTTGATATAATTAAGAAAAAAAAATTGTAATTTTTTTGAATCAGTCTACTGACCATAATGAAAACCAGTTTATAATTTAAGTTTTTCAACTTGATTACCTAATCAATAGAGCTGGAGCCACAAAATTTTGGTAATTGGTATTTTTGCCATACACCGGTTCTTTCATCTGCAACGGAATCACCCCCGCTTTTGATGATTTTCCACAATCGCTTAGTAAATCTCTGGCAAAACTATCATAAGCCCGATTGAACGAAGTCACCAAGTAGCTACTTATCGGCAAATCTGTAAAATGATTTCACCCCATTAAAATTTACGACCCCTTTTACAAAACCGAAGCAATACTTGTCATATCCAACCAAATTCTAATTTCGGATTGCTCCAATATGAATTCATCTGGCCATTGATTCTGAAGCAATCGCGTACTAATCGCTTCGGAAAAATATTCCGAAAAATGAACCACACCCCATACTTTTCCTTTTTTTAGAGCCTCTCTTCCCCGTTCAACCGAAGGATAGTTTTTGAAGGACAAATGGGTATCGTTTGCCAAATAGTTTAGGAATCTACAGCTCAATCGATTCAAATTACATCCTGACAAGGAAATGCATGGTTCCGTTGCCATATCAATTTCGGAGTTAATGATGGCTTGAGTTAAATCATTTGGGGTTATTCCGATTGAGAAATAAAAAATTGCGGTTTGAGTCAAAGGAAGAATCAAGAAAAACAATAGGATCCACATGTTTCGAATTTTGCGCAAATAGTTCTTGTAAAGCAATGCTTTTATTTTGGAAAGCCTTATCGTTGATTTTTCTTGTTCATATCGAGAAGTTTTGTCTTTGTTGTACTCAATCCAATATTTTTCTTCTTCTGGATTATTATTTTGGTCACTTTCCTCAGACAAGTTTCGACTATTATTTCCAGATAGTGCTAACTTAAGAAAAACACCATCTAAATTAGAACTTGAAGAAGAAGATATCAGATTTAGGGGTGAGTTTTCAGCCAAAAGTTTTCCATTTCTTAAGAATCCAATCTAAAAAAGATTGATTGAGAAAAAATGTTTAAAAATTAATAAAAAAGGGGTTACAGTATCGGCTTTTTCGGCTTCTTGGATATAATGACTGGTCATGACGACTGTTTTTCCTCCAGCTTTCGTTAAATTTTCCAGGTGGTTCCAAATGGTGCGACGCAAAAGAGGATCAATACCCACAGAAGGCTCATCCAGAATCAGCAACTCAGGATCGTGGATTAATGCTACACAGAATGAAACACGGCGTAGCTCTCCACCACTTAAATTGTCCAGTTTGGTGGTCTTAGGTGGCAGTTCGAGTAAATTGCACAGGAATTCGATACGTTCTGCAATTACTGAGTTTGGTAGTTCGTAGATCCATCCGAAATATTTGAACATTTCTTCAATTGATAGAAATGTGTACAGTTCCACGTTTTGGGGCATGTAGCCGATTTTTTTGCCAGGAATTCCAGAATTTTTCGAGCCAGGTGCGCGACCAAAAACATGAACGATTCCAGAGCTGAGCTTTCGTTGGCCTGTAACACATGCAAGCACTGATGTTTTGCCACATCCTGATGCTCCTAGTAAACTGTATCTGTAAATTATAATGTTTTTTTTAATAAAAATATCTACATGAGACTGATTCAAAAAAAATGATGATTTTTTTTTTAATAATATCGAAAATATTGTTGGGAATGATAAAAAAAAATCCGGTGAAAGTTTAAGCTCCTAATATTAATATTAAGAAGTGCTGCATCGCAAATTTTGATTTTCCATTTAAATAACATGGGAACAATATTCTCTTGCACTTTGGAATTTTATAGTTCACGTTGGTGACAATATTTCGAAATGACTAAGGTATATTCTTGTAGAAAATTGAACGATCTACAAAAAAGGTGGTCGTATAAGTTTTTGATATATTTATTCCTTCAAAAGTAATTCGAGGTCAAAGTTGAACTAAAGAGAAATTTTAATATTTTTTCAATTTTTTGACGCAACCATCAATTTTATGAGAAAATTTTATAAGACATTTTTTGTAGAGCACTTTTTTTCCTATAATTTAATTTATCTCTTTAAAAGTTTTTGATACTTTTCACAGGTCCTAAGTTATTTAATTAAAATAAAAAAAATATTTTTTATGTTAAAAATATAATAATTCAGGGAATTTTCAGTTTAATGCAAATAACTTAGGACCTGTGAAAAATATCAAAAACTTTAATAAAAATAAGTTGTAGAAAAAAAAGTGCTCTACAAAAAATGTCCTATACAATTTTCTCATAAAATTGATGGTTGCGTCAAAAAATTGAAAAATTTTAAAATTTCTCTTTAGTTCAACTTTTATCTCGAACTCGAATAACTTTTGAAGGAATAAATATATCAAAAACTTGTCCGAGACCTTTTTTGTAGATCGTTCAATTTTCTACAAGAATATACCTTAGTTATTCCGAAATATTGTCGTCATCAACGTGAGCTATAAAATTCCAAAGTGCAAGAGAATATTGTTCCCATGTTATTTCAATGGAAAATCGAAATTTACGATGCGGCACTTCTTAATATTAATATTAAGAGCTTAAACTTTCACAGGATTTTTTTTTGTCATTTCCAACAATATTTTCGATATAATTAAGAAAAATTATGATAATTGTTTTGATTCAGTCTAATTTACATAATATTATACCATAAAATAGTATGAATCATTGTTTAAAATTGTAAATAAACCTTGGCTTTGTTTTTATTTTAATAATAACCATATTTTAGTACCAAAGTTTGTAACGTTTGTATTATAAAATACAAAATTTCTTTACTAGTAAGAGAATCTAATACTTATAAATGGAAAAATATTGCAAACCCATAAAATGCAACAATGAAATTGGCATTAAATCTAAGTATAAAATCAATGAATCATCGAAAGATAGCAAAGTAATTTAAAAATGATAATTATAGTTTTTATGAGTAAGGAATGCAGTTGTGTAATTATCATCGAAAAGTTATTGTTTCATATTTTTTGATTTATTGCAAAAAGCCTATTATGCAACATTAAAATAATTTTTAATTAAAAAAAAAATCTATGGAAAAGTTCTATGATACTTATTTATATTCTCTTTTTTAGAGCTTTATTTTTTTTACAATACGTTCCATGGGTTTCCCGATTTCTTCAGGTACCAATAAATTTTATTATAGCACAATTTACCTATCAATTAATCACTTAAAACTCTTAAAAAGGAAAATATTTTTAGTTTTTAAACTATGGAAGAGAAATATCTATATGATACCTTTAGAAATTGTAAATTTAAATTTTATTGAAACAGTATTAAACATTATGCTCTTGGTCTGAGCTTTATAAGCTTTGTAGGAGCTTTATCGTTTTTGGAAGATTTAAGACCAAAATATAAATTTTTTTCTTCAAAATCTATACATCCTTTATAAGTGCCTACTATTTATATTAAATCGTAGGAAAAGCTAGACATAAACATTTTGCACACTTTTGAATAATGACCTCTGGTCAGTATAATACAACAAAAAGCATTACAAATTTTTACCCAAACTTCCTCCAAAATTTAATTTTCCTGTTGTTTGAAAAAAATTAATGCTAAAACTGGCTAAAACCAAATGGTTTAAACTAATTTGTTAATACTAACATTTTAACAGATAGTGAATTTTCCGAATTTCATTTGCATAAAAGAAAACTCTTCGTTTTAAATAAATCAACTTACATCGTTCCTTTTTCCACTGTCATGGAAAAATTTTGCAAAATATTAAACTGCTTTCCATTATGTTTATAACGTAGATATGCATTTCTTACGACCACTGCCTTGGAAATTTCCTCCCCGTTATTGTGTAGTGAATCTTCTTTATCAACCACTGTATCACTTTCTTGTAACTCCATTGCAATACTGCTTGCACCGTTCAATGATATATTTTTCTTATTGCTTCAGATACCATAAAAACTTTATGGTTCTGATAATATTTAATTACTTGTCTGAATTATGAACATTTGTTTTCGCTGAAAATATAAACAATTCACTTCAAATATTTAACTCATTTGAAGAAAATATTTGAGAAATAAGCATAGCCATGTTTTATTTTAATCAATCATTTATTTAATAATAATAATAATAATAATTGTATAATATATAATTATTATAACAATATAATATTTCATACATCACGTTTATACCAACAAAAGTATGGGATAATGGCCGCCAAACTATGTGTAATTAATTTTAAGCTTAAATTAAATTATTTTTTTTCATTTTTTATTATTTGAATGTAAACATGAGTAAGGGGCAGTTGGACACAAAAGGGGGAGGGAGAAGAGTTTTTACAATTTGTTTTCTTTTTAATAATATTTCTTTCAATTAAATTAAGTTACAGAAAAACATGTACACTTAGCCTAAACACATACAAAAAATACATCTTTTTCAATATTTTCTCTCTTTAAAATTAATGATTAAATCGAATAAAATGCCAAATATTTATAAGTTTAATTAAAGTAATAATAATAAATCTATTATTGAATTGTTCATGTTGACGAATCAATTAAAAGATTCACTGGGACGGAAAGTGGAATGATTTCATTATGGGACCAAGGGAATGACTTAAAAATTATAAATTCAAACTGATTTTCGATAAAAACTTATAATTAAAACTTCAATAATTAAAAACAGTGAAAGTAATACACTTGATCCCATTGGAATTCCATGGTTAATTAAGTACAAATCTCAGGATTTCAAAATAATATATTTTTTAAACTTAAAATTCTTGTACACCCAACTAAAACCAAATTTCTATTCTATTTCGAATGTTTTCGTTAAAATCAAAAAGAAAAAAAGGACCTGCAACTTGGTAATCTAGAAACATTTAGACCGATCCCGAAACTAGTCATTGCATTTTTTGATCTTTTACGACTTTCATTGACCAGAAGTCGTTGAAAAAATCAGCCCCAATTGCCTCTAAACATTCAGGTTTCCTCTTTTTCTTTTGAGTTAGCATTTCGTTTAATTATTTTCCTTAAAATCCAATTAATTCTTTAAATCAATTAAAAATTAAGTTTGGGCAAGTTCAAATCTTTTGATCGCATCTACGAGTATGTTCATTGTTCATTCTACAATCTAAAAAAGTATTTAAGAAAAATTGGGTTTGTTATTTAAAATAAAATTTTTATGCCCCCCAAAAAGTAATAAATAATACAAAAAATTGAGCTAAATTTAAAAAAAAAAAAGAAGTGAAAAATGGACAAAAATCTACACATTACAAATCTTTTTCCATTCATTTTCCATTTTCTGTCTAAAACAATTTAAAAAAATCTAAAATTCAAGACGGAATTTCATTGATTTATATATATATTTTTATAATTTTTAACTTTTTTTAACCGAGGAACTGATTAGATTTGCTTAATTTTTTTCAAAACTGTTAACCTTTAGTTTTGTACGTGATGATTGGTTAAAAATTCCGTCATTTAATTTTTTCTTCAAAAAGAATGAATAATAAAATAAAAACAATCCTTAAAAATATAGAACAGTCTGAAAGAGAACATTTTAAAATCGTTTAAAAGTTATTCTTAGATCAACCACGTTTGAATCGTAAAACGACCATACTGATTGTTAAGAATAACGCAATCCAGACAATTGTTGCAATAAATCCGTTATAGACGTCAGGCTCAACAATGGACCATCCTCGAGTTAACATTGATCGCAATGATGTGGTGGCCATCGTTAACGGTAAGCACAGTGAAATGTAGCGAAGAACAATTGGCATTCCTTCGACCGGCCAAATGACACCACTAAGCAGTAAAGTTGGATAGAAACTTCCCAGTGCTAGTTGGATGGCATTTCGTTCCAATTCGCAAATGGCTGATATAACAAATCCGAAACACATTCCACACAATCCTTGCAAAATGGTCAGAAGAATGACAAAACCAATGTCGCCTTTGCATTCCACGCCGAACACCAAAATCATGAAGATCAACACCAACGCGGTTTGGCCACACATTACTACGAATTGGGTGATGACGTGGGAGAATAAAATTTCACCAGGAGTCACACCTTAAAAGGGAAAAATAAATATCAAAATCAATCAATGTTCAAAGCCTCATCAATTATGAATTATAACTAGAAAATAATTTTCCTTTGAAACACGAAAATTCAAATAATCTTTTCAGGGTGAAAAAATAAGGAATGTTGATTATTTTCCACTACTATTTGGTGACAAATTTTAAAAGCTTTCTAATAGTTACTTGATTCCATATTTAGTATTTTTCCATTCAGAGAAAATCGAGGAAAACCTTTTACACTGTAAATTTGCACAGAATTTCATCATTACAAACAGAAACTAAAATTTTTTTTATAGAAGTTTCTTCCTTTTTATTTAAATAATTGATCAGGCAAAAAACACCCCAACAACTTCAATAATTTTCCGGAAAATAGAAAGAAACTTCGTCTGGATCGATGAATATTTTGTTGCATTTCTTAAAGCAGTTTCTGGACAATCAAGAACATAGAACCATCTAATTAAATATCTACATTTTGAAAAGGAATCTCAAGAAATTAGCTACGATTATATTGGCCGGAAAGTCCGGGAAAACAGTTTTCAAGTACCTGAAACTTATATTCAGTCACGTATCAACATTTTGAGTATTTTCAAGTAACTTTTTAGCATTCACAAAATAAAGCTTATCTTTTTTAACAAAATCAATCAATGTTCAAAGCTTCATTAATTCAAATAATCAAATTTATAGAATTATAACTAGAAAAGAATTTTCCATTGAAATACGAAAACTCAAATAATCTTTTTAGGGGGAAAAATAAGGACTGTTGATTGTTTTCCACTATTACTTGGTATAAAATTTTTAAAGTTTTATTAAAGCTTTCAAATCGTTATTTGAATTCGTATTTAATAATTTTCCGCTCATAGAAAATCGAGGAAAACCTTTTGCACTGTAAATTTCTACGAAATTTCATCATTACGAACGGAAACAATTTTTTTTATGGAAGTTTCTTCCTCTTTATTTAAATAATTGTTTAGGCAAGAAACATCCCAGCAACTTCAATAATTTTCCGGAAAATAGAAAGAAACTTCGTCTGGATCGATAAATATTTTGTTGCATTTCTTAAAGCAGTTTCTGGACAATCAAGAATATAGAACTATCTAATTAAATATCTACACTTTGAAAAGGAATCTCAAGAAATTAGCTACGATTATATTGGCCGGAAAGTCCGGGAAAACAAGTTTTGAAGTACCTGAATCTTATATTCAGTATCAACGTTTTGAGCTTATTTCAAGTAATTTATTAGCATTCACAGAATATAGCTTATATTTTTTAATAATCGGAAAATTGAGGAAAATGCATTGTACTGATAGTAGAAATTAGGGAAAAACTATGATTCTTCCGGCACCATGATTTAACGACGGATTCTTATAGATCTCGATGAACTAAACGGAAATGAAGAATAATTTTTTTCGATATCTTGCATAGCTTATGAAATATCGATACTTAAAAACTGTAGTATTCCCGAAATTAGTAATAATAGATGATAAAATTCAGATCTCAGCTTTTATTTTTTTAAATAAGAAGACAATTCAGGTTGTTTAAGATCGGTTTTTTTTATTTAATATTTTTACTATTCAGTTAGCTACGTTTCGTTACGTATCGAAACTTCATCAGGCTTCTTGAATCACAAAAAAATATAATAGTTTCAATTTAAATTCAATAAATATTTTTTTTTATGAATCAAGAAGCCTGATGAAGTTACGATACGTAACGAAACGTAGCTAATTGAATAGTAAAAATATTAAATAAAAAAACCGATCTTAAACAACCTGAATTGTTTTCTTATTAGTAATAATATGGTTTAAAAAAATTTATCAACAACTTGAAGAATTTTTATCTTATGTACTTTAAAAACTTTCTCAGTTGTTGTCTAGAGTCAAAAATACCGTTTTGTTGGATTGACCGCTATTCTATTATCTCTACAAAACCGATAAACCACAATTTTTAAATAAAACTGATCTATTTTTGGGTAAAAATATGTTTATCTATAATTTATTCCAAAATTAAATTCAGTAACACTAACCTGCAACCCATGATCGATCCAGCAATCCTTCCGTTCGCTCAATAATCAACGCCGAAGAAGTTAAAGCGACAGCCAAGAAGAATACAATTCTAAAAGAAAAAAAATCAAATCATTACTTAAACAAATATAAAGAAAAGTTGGATTCTCACGTTAAGATAACACCAGGAGCTACGAAATCCGTGAAAGAGGGATCATTAGATCCATAAATTGGTTCTTTGAATTGAATTGGAACGTCAGCTAATTTTGGATTTTGGTCACATGTGCTAAGTAAATCTTTCGCGAATTCTCGATACGCGTATTGCAGATCTCGGTTTAACATGAGACCAATTTGCTGATCTAAAAGAAAAAGAGGATTAGTGATGAATTGTTAAGGATATTTTCGAAGAGCATACTTGACATATCGAGCCAGACACGAATTTCGGATTGATCCAGAGTTTCTTCATCGGCATCCCGTCCCAAAACCATTCGAGCAACCAGAGCATCCGTGAAGTTTTCCGTAAAATACAGAGCACCCCACGCATTCCCGTCCTGCACAGCATTGAGAGCCGACTGCGGATCTGGATAGAACTCTTTATTTATCGTTGCGTTTTTCAGATGCCTTAAATAGCGACAACTCAGATTCGTAAAACTGCATCCCTCAGCAATATGACAATCTTCCATTCCGCGATCGGTATAGTTCATTTCGTGGTTCACAATAGCTAGTCTGAGTCCGGTCGGGTCCCGACCAATTGCCAAACAGAAGAGAATTACCTGCATCACGGGCAAAGCGAAAATAAACAACATTACACCTACATTACGCCACATTCGTAGGAAATTTTTGACTAGCAACGCTTTAAGTTTGCCCCGTGATGTCAATTTGAAACAGTCATCGCAAGAACCTCCGCAATCATCACAATCTAATGGCATATCGGGTTTAGCACTGGGTGCCATTGTAGCTTTTCCATTTTGCTATAAGCACAAAGAAAATGATCAAAAAAGAGTTGGTTTTATTAAGTTAATATACTTACATCTAAATGACCGTTGGATTCGTGAATCAAAACTTCTTTACTTTGATGGAAATTTAAACCGACAACACCACTTTCTTGTGACGCGTACACTGGATCATCTTTTCTGCCCCAATTCAACGAGGCTAAACTAATATTATTGCTGATGTTCAATTCGGTAACGTTATTAGTTTGTCCTTGTTTTCGTGATAATTTTAAAAATACTTCTTCTAACGACAAACAGTTATACATTGTTAGCAAAACGTGTGGAGATTCTTCGGCTAGCAAGTGACCGCTACGCATAAGACCAATCTACAAAGAAAAATGTTTTACCAAAATTTATAAAAATTTCAGTCCAAAAAACTTACAGCATGAGCTTGTCGGGCCTCTTCGATATAATGTGTGGTAATAATAACAGTTTTATTTCCATCTTTCGTAATTTGGACCAAATGATTCCAGATACTTTGACGTAAAAGAGGATCTACGCCTACAGTTGGCTCATCAAGAATTAACAACTCTGGATCGTGCATTAAAGCAACTGCGAAAGAAACACGTCGTTGTTGACCACCACTAAAAGAAAATGTCAAAATTATAGTCTTTAAATGTGGAAAACTTTTAAAGAAAATACCTTAAATTTTTCACTAATCGGTTCTGACTTGGCAAATCGAGAAAGTTTAACAAAAATTGTAAGCGTTCGTTGATTTCAGACGTGTCCATTCCAAAAATCCATCCAAAGTACATCATTGTCTCTTTTATGGAAAATTCCCCATACAAGGCGATTTCTTGAGGCATGTAACCAACACGTTTTCCAGGTACACCCGAACCCTTCGTGCCTGGTTTTCCACCCAAAACCCATATTTCACCAGTGTTCAATCGTCGTCGGCCCACAATACAGGACAACAATGTTGTTTTACCACATCCAGAAGCACCCAACAATCCGTAACTGCAACAAATAGAGAAAATATAAACAACAAAATAAAAATAAATTTAAACTGTAAACTTTATATTTTAACAGTTGGAAGTTATTAACAGTTTGTTTAAACTAAACAAAAAAATAAACAATTTTAATGTTTATGTCCTACATTATAAATGAAAAGGATTATCCCAGGAACTGTATCAGATTTTGTGGTATTTTTATCAACTGATTGCTGAACATTTTACTGACGATGTTACATTGTTATTGAAAACCAGGATAAAATAATACATCACTAAATAAATTTCCAGAATTTTCTTGAAAAAATTTGGCATTACCTAACAAAATTTCCCTACTTTGTAAGTTCTTTGATTGAG
Organism: Sisyra terminalis; assembly: GCA_958496175.1. Classification (NCBI taxonomy): domain Eukaryota; kingdom Metazoa; phylum Arthropoda; class Insecta; order Neuroptera; family Sisyridae; genus Sisyra; species Sisyra terminalis. The sequence goes on from OY292278.1 coordinate 8,327,509, forward strand.
CTACGAAAACTATCCAAATGTCTACAATAATCAATTTCTCTACAAACAATAAAGGCCATGTGAAAACCTTTTTGGTTCAACTTTCGTATAAGGGTTTAGAACAAGATCTAATTTTCATTAATCAGGGGCAAAGATCTGCTTAAATTCTTGAAGTTCTACGCATAATATTTAATCTCTAAGATCAATTTTTTTGTGGTTGTTGCATTATGTTTTGTTGAACAATCGAAAAATATTCTCGACTTATATTTTTTTAAATTAAACTGAACTATAAACATAACTTGATATGACGCCAAAGAATAAAAGCAACAATGTAAATAGACTCGAAGAAATTGTGTATGTATACAGAAAGTTGTAATAGTGAAACTGGTTGATCTTCTTAGACCTGATTTCCAGGTGATTAGTAATAAAAAAAATCACTGAGTTCATAAATGAATAACAACCATAACTATTCAAGTAAAATTGCAAATAAAATATAACACTCAATGAAACATTGTAAACCAGTTTGCAGAATCGATGGTTTCAGTTGCATTACGTTATTGCAATATCTTTGCAAAAAAGATCAAAAAATATTTGTTTACCAAAAATAATTGTGAAAATAATGTTTTAACAAAATCAAGAAGAGTAATACATACTCAAAAAATACCACAAAAAATCCTTTAGAAAATAGTGACGAATAATATGGCATTGATTTTTCATCTAGATATCACAAGGATACTATGTACATCTAGAATACCACTAGAAGTAAATTTGATGCAATTTTTTGCACTTTATGTCTACATATAAGAACCGAATATAGAACTAAAATTTAATTATTGAGGGAACTCAGCAGGTCGAGGCAAATAAGTTCTTTAAAAATGTAGGCAAAGAATTGAAATTGGAAAGGACCCACAGTATAAAAAGTGTTGAAAACCAATATAATGATTACCAAATGAAAATTATAAATATACAAAAATGCAACCGCCAAAAAGAACAAACAATTCTAACAAAGAAACAGCGACAATAAAGTTTGATATATAAAATTAACAAAGAATTATAGAAATCGGCAAAGTCTTCGAAAAGAATATTTAAATAATAAATCAGTTTGCTTTTTAAATTTGATTGTTGTTTTCGAATATTTGAAATTGTGATTATTGAATTCATTATTTGAATTTTCTGAATACAACTGGGTACTTCTTTATGAAGGTTGAAGAGTAAAAGTGACCTATTATTTAGATTTTTTTTTGTTGGTCCTGCGTAATAATTTTAAACCTTTTTCGAATTTTGGGAGTTAATTTATTTTGATTTACAAACCAGTACTTCTCTGTATAGAGAATGAAAGGTAAAAGTTATAGATTTTTATATTTTTTCTTTGTAGTTCAAAGGCAAATCCTAGTCTACCAAACTTCAATCTTCTGGAAGGATTCGATGACGATGATGAAGTGGAAAAGTCGACGTATTTCAGGTATTAATAAAATTCATTATATAAAAGTTAGATAAATTAAACTGTGAATATTTGATAAGCTATAATTTCCTCGTATCCTAAAAATTTGAACTCTCGACGTTATAAAAGAAAATAAGATTTTTTTTTTCGAGAAAAAGCTATGTAGTGTCCACGTTAGTTTCTTTTGAGGGGGCCCTAGTGGGTTTCCAAATTTTCCAAACAATGTAAGTATCCGATAGAGTTACCAATTCTAAACTTCAGAAAGTCTGGATATCTTATGCCTTAATCCGGAGAGATGCATTTAATAAAAAGAAGAAGATATATTTACAAGAAAAAGTGTTCAAAATAAAAACAAAAAATCCTTTTTTTTTGTATAAATTCGAGTCTGGAGAAAGCTTAATTTTTCAGGAGTCTCCGGACTAAAACTGGAGAGTTGGTAACCCTAGGATCCGACCAAACTTTCGGTTTCGGCAAACAAACAAGTCAAGCCGAAACTACGACCAAAACCGAAACTAAATTTGTGAGATGAAAATGTTGAAAAATTATGGTTTCTCAGTTATAATATTAGATTCTTCAATTACGAATACTAATAGTTATCAGTTCAGTATAATTAAATTTTAATCCATAACTGTTGCTTCATGAAGTTCTTTAATCTTTTTTTTTTTAGTTCGAAAGATAGCGGACCAAAGATTAGAAGAAATTATTTCAATTTTACAATGTAAGAAAGGGGATTTTCTACTTTATGTACCAAAACATATAAGGTAAAAATTAATTTTGTTTTGTATTTTTTTTAAATATATATTAATCATAACTAATATTTAAAAGTTGGAGTATTTCTTTCAAATCAACCCCTTATTTTTAAGAAACATATATAGTTGAATTAAAAATGAATTTTACGGAAGTTTCGGCTGAAACCTAGACCTTTCAGCCATTGTATTATTCATAAAACTATTTTCAGTAGAATATATCAATTGAAACCAAGTCCTAGAAAAAATTTAGAATAAAGAAAAATTGTATTAGATTTTCATTGGTGGTCCTTTATAAGCAAGGCACGTATGAGCACAATAAACCATTAATGTTTATATCAACCTACCACGAAGAAAAAAATATTAACTTAATTTACAAATCGAAACAGTTTATTTCTTAAATCTCCATGTACGCATCAATAAATTAGCAATTAATTCTATTAATAACTTCTTAATGGTTCATGTCTGAAAAATGATTCTTTTAACCTTGATGACACCGGAGCTAGAAGCACGTAAATTACTGACCACCCGGAGCTATAACAATGAACTTCCCTCAAACTGTAATATTAGAAAAACAGTGATACGCAGTACCCCCATCGACGAAATAAAAACAATGGGATATTAACAAGCACTGGCAGAATATTAATTGAACTTTAAATCGATAAATTATTGGCAAGCTTGGTTAAAAATAGTAGTGTGCAAATTAATTGGTCGTAAATATGGGTATGGTGTCAATAGGTTTGCATTCCTTCAGGTGTTGTTTATTTATTTGTGATCCTTCTCCCATGGTTGAAGGCAATTTTTAGTCAGGTGTATAATTTGAAATGAATTTTATTGGCGTTTTATGGTAATTATCGGTGGGTTTATTTTTAGACAGATATGTTCGTATGTTAAATTTCAATTTCCTAAAGATTATTTAACAGTAATTATGTTGGTAGTTGGTTTCAGATTGGAAATAATTATGCTCGCAATCTGTCGCTTTGTGTAAGTCTTTCTTTTTCACAATATTTTATAATTAGTTTTCATGTAAGAGAGAAAGTCTGGCCAGTTTATAATGCATCGATTGCTCAACACTCGACATCTCCTCAGGATGAGAGAAGTTTCATTTTCAATAAATATAGGAAGTGGGCAAGACAAATATTTCACATATGATCGTAAACGCTTGCCCCCCATTGCCCATCCACCGTTCACATGCCTGCCCCCCTTTGCTTTGTCGGCCGCGAAACGAAACTTTTGCCGATTAAGAATGAGAAATGGTTGATTATATAACGGCCGTTGAGAGAAGGTCTCGTGTCAGATTTCGAATATTACCATTTCATATTAAATTATCTTCTTTCTGGTACAAAAAGTAAGAAAAATGATATAACACACGTTCGAAGAGAAAGGCCATAATCGTTTTTGATCTCAACTAATTTGATTATTACGCTGAGAAAGTTTTCGCCCGACTACGCGAAACGGAGGGTTACAATTTTCATTCTCGGTTTCAATCTATCGAAAAATGAATTTCCGTCCTCCATATTGACATAATGTTAATTGTTACATTTTATGGCTTTCGCTTTCAATATTATTATTCAACGTATTTCTTCTTTTACAGGTTTCAGAAGAGATTGATTCCTCATCGATAACGAGGGATGAAAGTTTAACCATTCTTTTACTTAAGCGGAAGTGGAAAGCATTTTTTTTGTTCAAGTAGTAATGAATCGATGAGTTAGTGATCCATCGTATAGTAGTTACGGAGATTGGCAAGTTGCTTGGCAATCGAAATACGTATCTCGACAATACGTCAGTAATTCATTTGTTCAAATTTATGTTTAAAGTTTACTTCTGTAAATTATATTTCCTAAGTAAAACTACAATAAATGTATAAATATCAAACGATAAAAAACTATTGAAAGTCGAATCTTGAAACTAATTCTAAAAAGCGATAAATTGAACCACTTTTTGACACTTTTATCTCACAAAAATGGTTTCAAAAACACCCTATGCTGAGGTCAAAAGTTTTAGGATAATTTGTTAACTAGTTTTTAATTATTGAAACTCTGTAAAAAGAATTTTAAGAAAAAATAAAAATTGACGTTTTCATGTATTTTTCAGAAATTCTAAGGAACTACGAAAAGTTATATTCAATTGAAGCAAACAATTTTCCATTATCCATCACATAGTAGTTACGGAGTGATCTAGTACTACTTGATGGCCACTGATGAAATATCTTGGCAATCGAAATACGTATCTCGACAATACGTCAGTAATTCATTTGTTCGAGCATCTGTTCAAATTTATGTTTAAATTATATTATTATTCAACTAATTTCTTCTTCTATGGTTTTCACAAGAGATTGATTTCTCATTGATAATGGGGGATGAAAGTTTAAGCGTTCTTTTCTTAAGCGGAAGTGGAAACCATGTCTTATGTTATAGTAGTATTGGATCGATGAGTTACAGTGATCCATCACATAGTAGTTACGGAGATTCAGTACTACTTAATGACCACTGTTGAAGTTGCTTGGCAATCGAAATACGTATCTCGACAATACCTCAGTAATTCATTTGTTCAAATTTATGTTTAAAGTTTACTTCTGTAAATTATATTTCCTAAGTAAGATTACAATATATGTATAAATATTAAATGATAAAAAACTATTGAAAGTCGAATCTTGAAACTAATTCGAAAAAGCGATAATTTTGCGATAAATTGAACCACTTTTTGATACTTTTATCTCACAAAAATGGTTTCAAAAACATCCTATGCTGAGGTCAAAAGTTTTAGGATAATTTAGTAACTAGTTTTTAATCGTTGAAACTTTCTGGAAAATAAATTTTAAGATAAAATAAAGAATTGACGGTTTCATGTATTTTTCAGAAATTCTAAGGAGCTACGAAAAGTTATATTCAATTGAAGCAAAGAATTTTCCACTGCAATAAAGAAGGTCAGATCTTTTGAGGATTACATTGAACTTCAGAATGAAATAAGTGGACAATGATTCACTTTTCTGTGGTAAATTATTTTTTCTGTAAAATATTTAAGAATTTATAATGGTATCTTGTTAATTCCGTAGATGTGAGGCCTTAATTAATCATAATATGCACAAATTAAGGTGATGTAGCCGCAAATTTAAAATTAATTGCAACAATAATTATAATTAAAAAAAAAATAGACCAGGGATGGTAAGTTAACTAATTCAAAAGTGAGAAACTTCAACCGACTACACAACCTTGATGCAACATTGCTGAATAATGATTCAAACGGATTCCATTTTGTTGCAGTTGCTTTACTTGAAGAAAAAAATATAAAAAAATAGAAATATTACACGAAGGCCTCAGCAAAGGGAAATTCTTCGGAATAAAATGCGTAGGTACGTGCAAGTTCTGGGGTACTTACATTGTGCCTTTGGCGACCGTCATATTTAAATTACTGAGGACATGGTTTGGATTTTTGCTACTTCCATAGTGTTTAAATGCATGTCGTACACAAACGGCTTGTTGTCGTTTCGTCCAAATTGTCGATTGTTGTGTCTGAAGACTTGGCGGCCGAGTATCAACCACGGCTGAAATGGTCGTGATCGGGGGTGGCGACCCCAAAACGTCTGGAGGACCTCCTTCCACTACTGTTCGATTTGGTTCCATTATCGATGACGATGAATTTGTTTCACTAAAACAGAAAAAAAAATGAAAATTAAATATCCGACAAATATTTTGCCAAGTCCAAATGCAAGAATAGTGCAGCCATGTGAAAATTTTTGCATATTTTGCAAGGTGAACCAGGACCATATGTATATTTTTACGCTAGCTATTCTATAAATAAAAGTACATATATCCAATTCGTCAAGGATTTATTCAAACCAGCGTTTCTCAACTTGTGAAATCTACGAACATATTACAAATCAAAGAAAAAGTTTTACATTTTTTTTTCTTATATAAATTTGTAAACGTTTAAAGTACCAATACTTGTAGTTATCATGTGCTGAGTTTCAAGTAAATTGCTTCAATGTCTTAAATATCATTTAAAACATGACTACCATATGATAAAAGGGAGAATGTGGGGGATTTTATGATTGTAAATGGGGTCGTAAATATTTAAAGTTTAAAAAGTACTAACTAAAACTAAAAGTCCTTCTTCAAAAAGCTTAACCAAGTGCTCCTATATGAAGTCTTCATATAATTAATTTATATATATCAAATCTAATTATCAATTCATTACAATATTAAACCAATTATATTAAAATAGTATTAAGCAGTTCAATTTGGTATGTAAATCATTACATTTTCTTCATACTTTGACTTAAATAAGCCAATTAGTGGGGTCAAAAGTTCTTTGTTGCAATATAAACAAGTATTACCAAAAATTGAGAAACACTAAACTTTGAATTATAAAAAAATGAATGGATATAAATGGAAATAAATAAGCGAAAAAAAATAACAAACATGTTGCAAAAGTTTAATCAAAAACTTGATTGATAAAATTAATATGAGGTATAACAGAAAATATAGTTTGTTTCAAAAAGCTCGAGAGCTTTTAACGCTGGTACTGGAACTCAAGTTGATATCCGAGAAAAAGTTTTACTCAAGTAAATGTTGCACTAATGTGCTTTTAAAAGCATTTAAAAACGTGTGGTTTGATGAAAATTTTGTAAGATGATGGGTTTTAAAAAAAAATCCTTAACTATATGACATTAGTTAAAATATTTAAACTTCATAAAGTCCAATGACAAATTGATTCAAAGACTAATAAATTTGCTACAAACTATAATTTTCAAGCAGTAATTAGAAATATTCGTTAATTGTTTGTGCTATAGTTGAAAGAATTTAGAGAAAAACTATTTTGTTGCTGTTATGATTTTAATTTGTGGCAAAAGTTTAGCAGTAAATATTGGAAATTAAGCTCTACTGTTAATTTGAATTTTTCATAATTTACACCAATAAATTTATTGTGTTTATGGTTTGCACTTTGTATGAGATCCATAAAATTGATAATGGATACATTTGGAAGGTTTAACTATATTTCTAATCCACAATTATGCATTGTTTTTCCATAAATTTCCAAAGCAACAAAATGTACCAGCAAATTTATCATTAGTGCCTAAAGTTTAAAAAGTCAGCTTTCGAATAAAAGTTATTTCATTCTTAATTTGATAAGAAATGAAAAAGATAATAAAACAATTTATGGTATGTCATAGTATAGAATGAGCTTTAGATTTTTGAGAACCAAAAAGTTTTTTGTATCATACATTTGTAACCAAACTCAAAAATCAATCAGCTATAGAAGTACCATAATATTTGTGCCAAATATTGTACCTATCAACGAAATATGCTGCATGTATATTACACATTTTGTGCAATTATAATCATATTTTGGCAGTAGTACTAATTTTTCCAGATATTTTTAGTTTAAGTATATTGTACAGTATAGAAATGTTTAAAAGTTTGGTTTACAATTGACAATTCTTTTCAATTTTTTTTGGACAAAAAACTATTATGAAAGTTGAAAAGAACTGTATTTCTTCTATCAAAAAATTTATGATAGGCATTAACTTTGTACGTAATGGAAATAAAGTAAACATAATTATCATAAAAATCTAACTTTGACACCAATAAAATGTAAATGTAAAAGTATTGTTTTTTGTAGGAATCCTACAACGTGGCTACATTTTAACAAAAAAGATTCATAATTGCTTTTGGATTCATAATATATCATGCAACATTGACAACATTTACACGAAGATATTGAAGCCCAAGATTCAATAACTACTTTAGCCATAACATAAATAGAATTAATTTCAAAAAATTGGTAAAAATCAACTTTTAAATGAAACAGATTTGCTTATAGTAAATAACCTATAGATTATCATATTACAAGTATGTATGTTTGGTCACCCGCATTAAACTTTAAACTTTTTTACACTCTAAAAACTATAATTTTTAATGACATTATATCAAATTATTGGTTTCTAAAAAGTCTCTTCTTTTATTCAGTATCGAATTGTTAACTTATTTTATGATTAAAGTGAGATCCTTCTTTAATAATTTTTAATTGATATTTTAAATTAGGTATAAAATACAATAACAAAATAACGCATTTATATTCCAATCCCCCGAAAATTTCATACTTAAATACATAAAAATTTTTGCTAAGTGCATTAAAAAACACACACCAGCATTAATTCAATTGCAAATTTCAAAAATTATCTCACTTTTACAACACATAAACGTAATTGAAGTGCCATGTAACAATTAAACAATCAAAATGTGTCGATTTTATTATTATTTGCACGTCACATTGTTTTACAACTTAAAGAATTTCAAATATTCAACTGAATTCCACATTTACAATTTACACAATTATTATTATTTATTAAAACCGGTGATTGAATGGAATATTTTTTACGATAAAAAACAATGAATAACCAATTGTATTAGAATTAGTTATTACTAAATTCCAAATAACTTAACATATTGCAACAGAAGCGGAAGACAAAAGTGGAAGTTTTACCTCAATGTAATTGTAATGGAATCCATTTCCTTCGTAGTGGTTAGGGATCCAACGTATTACTGAATAAAAAAAATAATCAGCTTGCCTTTTTAATTGTTGTTCTATTGGTAGGGATTTTAATCCCTAAGACCATTGGAAGGATTGTTTATCTGATTGGTATGTAAATGATGTCATCCTTTGATATTCTTTCAGACAATTATTAGAATTATACAATTAATTATTGTAAGATCATTTGCGATTGTGACAATTGGACATGGAAAAGCAATACTGCCTAAAGAGGCATCAAATTTATTTTTTTATGTTCATTTTATTTGTTGTGGCATAAAAATTGAAAAATTATTTATATTTGCCAATTGCATACAGCGCAATAAATGAAATGATGGAAAATTGAAATGAAAATAAGTCTGAAAGAATTTGTAGGAAAAAGTCTGAATAATGCATTTATGCGTCATTTGTGCAATGTGATTTATTGCATGCAATACGCAGAATAAGTTTATGAAGAAGGAAATTCCAGATTGAATAACTTTTGTTAAAAATCGAAAGTTTTAAAGTTATTTAAATAAGATTTAATTAAAATCAATTGTGGCAATTTAAAGCAATTAGAGAGTTCAAGCCACTGGGGATGCCACTGGGAATTGGACAAAGTTAGTTATGGTTCCGGCTCCAATTCCGGAGTCATTTTTTTATAATTGAGGTTTTATCTCCGGATTGACTATCTATTTTATAACATTAACACTTAAATAATTGTATGAGGTTTGATTTATTATGAAAGTATTATTTGCAATGTTAGTAGCTCCGCAAACTTAATTTAAATCTTGGGGCAGACAATTGGTCCTCAAATGTACAATCGAATTTCCAAATTTTCAACTTGAGCAAATTTATAATGTTATTTTTTTTTCAATTACTAAAATGTATAATTTTAAAAAGAACTATTATAAAGCTGCACTTGGAAAATCGACTTTTCTGCAAGAACATTTTATCCTAAACTTGAAGCTTTTAGTTAGAGTTCATAAAACTATTTTAATTAATTATAAGTATAAAATTGATCCAATTGCATGATATTGAGTACAAAAATTCGATAATTGCTTTTACTTTACTAATTGCTTTTGGGAAAAAAAATACACATAAATTAAGATTGTACAAGTCTTGTTTTCGTAGTATAAGAAAAACCAATTTGGTAAAAGAAAATAAAAATTAAAATAAATCGTTTTGAGTAAAATATTTACCAAATATTAAGCTCTATTAATACATAGCCTTGAAATATACAATCATTTATTAAGAAAATATTTTTTTCTCCATTCAGAACAACAAGGAACTCTTATATGTTTCGAAATAGTATTCAACAGTAAACATACATTACTATTAGTAAATCAGATAGTAACTAATTCATTTTTTCATTGCTTATTTCCGTAATAAAACTGGTTATGATCTAAAGAAGATGAAACAAATATTTTGTAAACTTTTCAAGATAATTAATTCCCAATAATATACATATATATTTTGATGCTACTACGTGCAAATTAGTGTGTCCACAGAAATATCGGCCTTCATAAATACCTGAATTGCTATATGGCTAATATAATTAAGACTTTATTAATTTATCGATATTTTGGACATCTTTTAACATTTCCAAAATGAATCAATGATTATTAATTGTTTCAGTCTGTGATAATATAATCGAGAAGAGAAACGAAGGTTGACAGCCTTTGAATTGAATATCATTATTTACGGGAAAATTATTTAAATCTCAAGAGTTTTGATTTGGTAATATAATAATTACTTGGTTTATTATTTTATAAATGCTGGGACCAGTATTATATTATTGTAGAATCATATCTTAGATTTAAGTTTCACTTACAAATATATATAAAAATATTTACTTAATCAAAGTTTCATTGAAATAAAATTCTTAAGAATTGCCTTTTAAGGATTAAGATTAAATTTTCTTCCAGAAAAAATATACAATTTGGTTAAAAACTTTGAAAAATTAATGTTAAATTTATATCCTCATATAAAAATAAAATTAAAAATTAGTTGAAATATTTCTTGGTCACAATTTTTCCTTAAATTTCCAATTTATTCAAATCCTTGGTTCTTTGTAAGCTGCTTTATTTATTAAAATCTATTACAAGTATCCAATGTCATACCTACTTTGTATTTTATTTGGTTTAAGTTATTTTCAAAAATATTTTTAAAAAAGATTTTCTTTCAAGGGCTTTTCTTGACATTTCCATAGATTTTTTAATCCAAATAATTGAGTTTTAAGTAACCAAAATATATTTATACATTTTTTTCTGTGAAAAATCAAAAAGTTAAATCTTAACATTTCTTCTATCTTTAACTTGGTTAACAAATTGTTCCAGCACCATTGGAAGGACTTCTCAAAGACGTTGTAACAAATCTTCGCTGAGTGGAATCAGAAATTCCTCAGGGATTATCGTGGGGCCAATATTATATTTGGCGTCAAAGAAGGTATCACTTTGGTAACATTTGCAGATGATACTGTGATTCTGGTAAAGGAAGATAACCTTCGTTTGACTTCAAAGAAGCTCCAGAAGCCTCTTATCATGATCTAGCAAGTATGGAAGATGTAATGTTGGTATAAACGATACAAAGTCCATTCATGTTACGTTTACTATCCAGGAGAGACACCTGACTACCCGTTAACCTTCACGGAAAACAACGACCTCAAACTACCGAGGTCAAATATCTTGAATTCCATTCGATAGAAGACTAAATCTGGGGAAACCACATACTCAGTAAAATGGTCCAACTGGGAATCATCTTTGTCCTTGGACACCAAATTAACTATTTATAATACCATATTGAAGCCAAATGGAGCTGGGATTCGAACATTGAAACTCCTCAGAAATTTCAATCCAAAACACTACGTCTTATTGCCTTTATAAACCATGACGTATACAGGAATATTGGATGTTAACAATGGGGTACCTGGTTCTCAGATTCAGCCAAAGTATCAAACTAATCTAAACGACCATCCCAATCATTTGTCTGTCTAATTTTTTGACCACAGTGGGGAAATACCAAGATTGACGTGGATCTCCATCCTGGAGATAACGATGAATCAAACACATCACAATAATGAAAAGCAAATTCGATTATTGTTTAGGGACTGCTTCCAAATTGAAAGAATAAAAATAAATCCACATAATGTTGATTTTATTTCAGCAAAATTGTAGTTTTACAGAATAGAGATAAAGAAAAAGCATAAAAACTCACCTAAACTGTTGTCTACAGTTTGCTTTAATTCAATAGTTTTCGTGAAATTTAAAAAATTGAAGGAATTTTCTCCTAAAAGGAACAATCAAGGAAAATTTTGTCCAAATTTTTCTCTTTTAAAATTTGATGTAAAGATTTTTCAATTTATTTACAAGTTGATCGATTTTTATCAATTTTGTGATAAATTTGGTAAATTTCTTAGTTCTAAAAGGAAAATTCTTCCATTTGTAAACTCTTCATCTCACATCAATCCTTTCCCAAAACTAAATAAGTAAAATTAGTACTAACTATTTGAAAACTTATTAAAGAATCCCTATTATGCTATTTAATTATTGCTTACCACTTTTATCTTGTGGAAAAATGAATATTTTTTTTTATTTTCATATGATAAAATTTGTTTAAACTTTGCTAGCAAATAAAGTAATAAATAATTGTAATACTTAAATATTCATTCAGGAAAATATTATTATTTTGTATTTTCAATGAAATTTTGGAAGTTTGAACCTTAACAACCACCAATTTGTGTTTTATTATGAAGCAATAAATTAATTAATTATTATTTACGAGACTTTTTCGTTGCAATAAAATAATACATTTCGACAGCAGACGATTTGTGAAACTTACATTAACGAAAAAAAAAATGTATTTTTTTTTTAATTTTAAATATCCTCAATTGAAAATAAAGAAACTTCTTGTAAAGTTACTCAATCTTAATTGCAAATTATCTGACCTTATCAAGGTAAAATTTCTTTTTAAAAAAAATATATTTTTTTGTGTTACTAAAGTTGGATCAAATCGAAATCGAAATTATTGAGGTCAGTTGAAATTAATTAAATCATTTTATTATAAAACAAATCGTTACATTTCATATAATATGTAAATATTAAACAAACCCACTTTCAAATGAGCAAATTGCAATTGTATTCGATAGTAGCAACTAAAATGGCAATAATGAATCTAAACAATATGGAATTTAGTGTGGAACAGATATAGTTGGTGTAGTAAAAATCGAAATGAGACAGAGATTTGTTTATAAATGAAACATTTTTTTTTTCATTAAATCGCATTTTTAGAACGCGACAATGACTTTGCGTTGGAGTAGTTCTTTCGTTTCACCTACTGACATAATCGCGAAAAAACCGCTGATGACAAAATTTTCAAGTCACCAAGTTCTGGTTTTCCGTTTTGTAAATAAAAACATTTGTCTTTTTAAACTTAATTTGCTTAAGTGTGCAAACTAAGTCGTTTTTTTTTTGTGCTCAAGAAAAAAAAGTTTTAATTAATATCAAATGTTTCAAAATTGCCACTTTCACAAGCTGAAATTGTACAAGAATCCTTCCTAATAATCAAACGATTTATATGATTAAGATATTAGAGCAAAAAAATCAAAATTTGATTCCAAATATTTGTAGTTTAACCAAGAAAAGACGTTTGCAATTTAGATTTTTCTCAAAAATATACAATAGATAGTTCTTCATTGGAATTCTGTTTTATATTTAATGGAAACGATGATTTAGAAAAGGTTGCCAGGAAAATCTTCTTTTCAAATAAAACCAATGATACTAATTTATTATAAGCAATTTGCTAAAACCATAGTAAATGTTTTTCCATAGCACCTATACCAACTATAGAAATTTTTATGTTTACTATGGAAAACTGCTTATCAACATAAGCTCAATATATATCAGGGAAATATCATTGAAAACCTTTATGATGTTTTACTTTACAAAAAATTTGTTTCATTTTCAACAAAAAATGAAACTAATTTTCTGTATAAATGCCTGGGTATACAATATATTATGTTGCGGTCCAATTTATGTAGTATAATTTAATATAATAATATATAAAAATCATACCATAAACATAAATTTGAACAGAAGTTCAAACAAAAAATTTGATGATATTAATATATGTATTAATATATAAATATATGTGATAAAATATTGTGAGAAATATTGAATCATCACAAAGCAGTTATGGAGAGATCGAAACTACTTGATGACCACTGAGGAAGATTGCTTGGCAACCGAAATACGTATCTGGCAATACGTCACAAATATTTTTGTTTGAACTTCTGTTCAAATTTATAACTGTTCAAAGTCAACGAAAAAATCTTATTTTGATTATAAATGCCTGTTGAATTCGAAAAAAGCTAGTCTCTGACTAAAAAAAATATTTAACACCCAAAATTATAAATAAGGATCAATTTTCTATCTTCTTCATAAACCCAACATCGTTACCAATGTTTGGTAATGATGATTAATATGGTAACCCAGGTTGTTTAAAATTTCTCAGGATCCACTGGGTGGTTCTTGAGTCCACGAGCTTTTCCATACACTTCCAAAACTTCCACAGTTCCAAACTTTCCAAGTCACTTTTTATTAGTTTTTGCTTAGTTTGTGGGCCAGAGGATTCATCAATACGTTAGTGAAGAGAACCTTTGGACTGTCATAATTCCTTGGGATAAATCTTTGGGATCTATGAGATCCACGGCATTTTCTTCCATACCCACATTTCGAAGATATAAATTCATCCCTGATTAGCTGCCGAGATAGTTCAAGCTTCCGAAGCATAAGAGGAAAAACCAACATTTTAAAATCAAATTTTATCCATAACTACAAAAGACCTTATTTTTTCCGGCTGATTTTGAAGTATTTTGATCTTAATTTCAGGTTTTCCTTGTACTATTAGTTTTTCCTTGATATCATGGCCAGGGGATTAATCAATATGTCTGTTAAGAGAGTCTTTAGACTGGCTTGACTTCATTTATGATGGAAAAATTTGTTCCCTTAGTCATCCATGGGAGTCGTAACTTTCTTCTCCAAACTTACATTTTGAAGGTATAAATTCTTCGCCAATTAAATTCGACCTCCCAACTGCCGGAGGATAGTCCAAGTCTCGGAAACGTAGGAGAAAATAGAAAAAACCAGCATATTAACCAATCTTACAATAGTGGTTTCTTTCTGTAGTAATTTTTCCATAATTTGGATAGTTATGATACGGAAGACCGCACAATTTCGTGTTCTTATGAACCGAATTTAAGCAGAATCGAGCCTTTATAAATAAATGTACCCACAAGAATGAAGGAACATATTTTTTCTGGATGATTTTGATGTATTTTGGTATTATTGGAGTTAATTTTTTGACCAAAATCCAAACTCAAGACTTCAAACTATCGAATGAATTTCTGCAACTCTTCACATTTCTATCGTTATCAAGGCCATATTGTCTGCGAAATAAGGGATGAAAAATCATTTCCTGCTAATTTTAATTCCATTATTCCATTCGTCCAAAGCAAGTCGCACTATAATAGCATGGAATATCTCATAAAGCAATGAATAGAGAATGCAATCCTGTACGTATTTTTGATTATCGTATTTATCGGACAAGAAGTTTTTGATCTTTGAGTCTTCATAAAGATTTTTAGCAATAGAAATCAATTGGAAAGGTACTATTAGTGATACTAAATAAGTTTAATTTAATACGAGGAAGGCATCTTTCTAACTTCTAAATAAATCTTGAAGAATAATAGAAGAGTTTTATGCAAAAATTTCTTAAGAAATTTATTAAAAACAACTCTTACAAAAAAAAAAAAAGAACAAACCATAAAGATTAAGAACCTTTTGCCAACCTACGATTTCCCAAAATATATTTTTTTTATAATATTTACAATAATATTATATTAAAACTGGAACATTTCTTTGAATAATTATCAACTATTTCCTTGATTTTTTACATCCGAAAACAAAACTATAAATTCAGAAATCTTAACTTAAGTCTTAGAAAAATAATATTCCGGTATATAATCCGCAATTTGTTTTGGAAAAACATTTTGAGGATTTTGAAAGTTAATGAAAATTAATATTTAGGACACGGAAAATGATTAATTTTTGTAATAGATGATAAAATTCAGATCTCAGCTTTTATTTTTTTAAATAAGAAGACAATTCAGGTTGTTTAAGATCGTTTTTTTTAAATTTAATATTTTTTTTTGTGAATCAAGAAGCTTGAGGAAGTTACGATACGTAACGAAACGTAGCTAATTGAATAATAAAAATATTAAATAAAAAAACCGATCTTAAACAATCTGAATTGTCTTTTTATTTAAAAAAAAATATTTTTTGTTAAAAATTACATATCCTTAATCAAAGTTTAACTTTTTTATCAATTTGACCCATGCTTTTTAATGCTTAGGAATTCTTAAAACACGTGGAAATATTTGATGAAAAAAATTGTTATTGAACCAATAGGTTTTACTACTTCATTTTTTAATGATTATTTTATACTTTTCCGCTATAAAATAATAAAGAATTTCACGGTTTTAGTACCCACAATATACAAATATTTACCGGATTGGTTTTTTTGGTAATAATGCTTCATTTGTTCAAAAAAAATAAAAGTGCATTAAAATAAGTTATTTGCTGTTCAAAGTACGAAAAACTGACCTTTAATCTATTTTTTTTTTGTAGAATTGGATTGAAAAAAGAAAAATTTCCCATCAATCATAAAAACGCATAAAAAAATCTTAGAACCTTATTCAGATCTGAATCATCGTTGCCTCAACATGGCATTATTCTTGGAAATTTTCTTTTAATGTCATAAATATTTAATTTTTCACTTAAACCTTGGAAGGAAATGTTAGTAATTCAATATCTCCTAAAACTATATTGCTTCCATGTGCAATGAATTAAGAAATGCAACAAAGTATGAAATTTCTGTTACCCCAAGATTAAATGTTAAATGACAATTTTTTCCACAAATTGTTCAAATTAATCATCAAAATTATTATCATTTTTGCGTGTCTTGACTCAAACTAATTGCGGTTTTCAATTCTTGTGGTTTCCATTTCAATAACACAATAACAATTATAAAGAATAGATACATCCAAATACGAGTACCAATTAAACATAAACGATCAATTGAAATTTTTTAAATTTAAAGATTTTTTTTTCGTTTTGGACTTTATACTTTTAGTAATTATATAATTTATTCTTTATAATTTTCTCAATTATTTTTTTTTTTGAAAAAGAATTAACCAACAGTTATTTTGACCTCGACAAAAATTTGTAATTTTTGGTTGCAATGACGCTAAAGCCTTATCGGTATGTAAATTTGTATCTATTTTAAGTAAAACAGGTTTCATGAAGATGTTTAGAGATGCCATACGGCACGATTTTGCCTGATTAATTTCAAAATTGTGAGAATTTTAAAGCTGATGGTAAAAAAGAAACTTTTTTAACTTTTTTTTTAAATTTCATGAATTTTCTGTGGCAATGAAAAGAAATATTAAAAAATTGCATGTTTTCGATTCATAGTCTTTTCCTAGCTTGTAAAAGATTCAAAATCTTTTATGTTACCTTGTTTGTCTTTTACAAATAAAATTTGATCAAAAAATATCAACTTTAGCAACAAATATCTCGAAACTAAAAAAGATTTTTAGGTGCTAAATTGTATAAGACACTTAACTCAAAAAGTATACAATCTTGGTCAGAAATATTAGGCTGACTAAAAATTATTTGTGGAAATTTTCTTTATAATATACAAAGTAATATATAAGTAAGTAAAAGCAAAGTATTTGTCCTGGTAATATATGTCCTGGGTTGCTTCCTGCTATCTCTTTTTACAGCCTGTATTCACTAGGATACATTATTAAAAAATTTCTTAAACATTATTTTGATATTCTGCTTCCTTTTCTTTGCATAGTTATCGACAAAGTGTTATGGAGGGCAGTTAGGAACATGCAGGGTAACGTTACAAATTTCCCTCCAATAAAAATCGATAATCATCGATATGCAACTACAGATTACGAAAAAGCAAATTTATTGGCCTCCCATTTTGAAAAAAATATCCACGCAAAACCAAAACTTAGGTTCACAGGCGCACACTCTCAAGGTGAATAGAACACTAAGCAAATTTGCTAAAGACAGGCCAGAGAATGAAACTAACTACCCTTTCATATCGCCAGGTAAAGTAAAGAAAATAATTAAATCGTTAAAAAACAATAAGGCCCCTGGTCCTGATAAAATCACCAATAGAGCACTTGAAAACCTTCCGCGGAAAGCCGTAGTATATTTATCAGACACCATCAACCATATTTTTAGCCGGCAATATTTCCCTAACCAATGGAAACAAGCAATTGTCAAAGTCATACCAAAGACAGGTAAAGACCTCAACCAACTAAATAATTACAGACCCATTAGTTTACCAGACGCGTTAAGCCAGATCACCGAAAAAATAATACAAGATCACATAATCAATCACCTAACAACTAACAATATCCTGATCAATGAACAATTCGGTTTTCGGAAACAACACTCAAAAACTGCTCAGCCAGCAAGGCTGGTTGACAATGCAACTGAAGAGTTTAACAAAAAAAAGCACATTGGCTTGTTTACTCTCGACATAGAAAAAGCATTTGATACCGTCTGGGCACGCTGGGCTGCTATTTAAACTAAGAAAATACAGATTTCCCAAGTACCTAATTAGATTGGTCTCTTCCTATCTTCATAACAGAACTTTTCGGGTTCAGATGGCGAATTCATTGTCTGACCAATAGAAAATAACAGCCGGTGTACCCCAAGGATCAGTTCTAGGACCTATATTATTTATTATATATTTAAATGACATCCCTTGTAGGAACAACTTAGCAGTGTCACTTTTTGCAGATGATACAGCACTGTCCGTGTCATCCTGGAGAACTGACACAGTAGCCAATAAACTAACGAAAAACTTAGACCAAATAAATAGGTATTTCTTAAAATGAAAAATTAAAATAAATGCTGGAAAAACAAAAGCCATTTTAATAACTAAATGAAGGCCAAGTAAAAAAAAAACGTGAATTGCCAACCAAGAAATAAAATGGTCTCCCCCACTAAAGTACCTGGGGGTCACTTTGGACCAAAAATTAATATTCATAGCACATATAAATAATCTAGTGCAAAAAGGAAAGGGTCTAATTGTGGCCCTATTCCCCTTGCTAAATAGAAACAGTGCTTTAAGCACAAAAAACAAAATACTTTTGTACAAAGCTCTGGTAAGACCAATGCTCACGTATCCTGCACCATGCTAGAGTTTTAGTAGTGAAACCAATCTAAAAAACTCCAGGTGACACAAAACAAATTTTTAAGATTTGGTCCAGATGCCCCCAGGTATACACTGGTTAAACAACTACATGAAGATGGAAACCTTCCTATGATAAAAGTATTTTTATGGGAACTGTGTAAAAAATTCTTTTTAAGATGCGAGGATAATTAGAGTGCCCAAATAAAAAGTATAGGCCGCTATGACCATAATGTCCCAAGAAAACACAAGAGAATAAAACATATTATTCACTAATTTTTAATTAACAAAATAAGTGCTGGGTTTTTTAAGGTCGTTTTTCCCAATGATCTGAGACAAATATCTTTAAATATTTATATAGTTAAGAATCATATTATTTTTTTCTTCTATTTTCTATGTTTTCTAAAGTTGTTGAAAGGCAAAGACATATGTCTGGAACTTTTACTATTATATTATTTCATTTCTATATTGTTAGTGTAGAGTATACCAATAAAAATCTTTTTATTATTATCGACAAAGTATTTATGATATTATTTTTTTTTCCTGATATTATTCTTTAAACATTGTGTTTAAAATCCATCAAAAAATTTATGTCTTTTATATAAAGCAAAGAGCAATAAGAAAAATAAATTACCAAACATAAAAAGCGCAATGATTTGCCCAATTCATTAACTTAATAAAATATGAAAAATATTTCGTAAAATTTAAAGGTTTTTTAGCAAATTAAAGACCATAATATCCAAGTGAAACAAAAATTTGTTTACTAAAATAAAAAAAAAATATTCATTGAAATTTTATCAAGATTCATCCCAAAAAGATTTCCGTAAATGATAATTGCAAATATTTATTAAAAATTTATCAAATTCAGCAACTAAAACCATACGACAATAATAAGATAATCCTAATCTTAATCTCAATGATTTGATATTCCAACCGGAAATGTTCTTCAACTCAATAAGCCTTCAAAAATCCTAAACAATTTTAATTAACAACCTCAAAACACATTAGATACGAAAAAAAAAATTCTCTATAATTTACGTACTTTTCCGGACTGACTAAAATCACAATTAACATTTTCAATAATTTATGGAAATTTTAAAAGACGTGTACATCAAAATCATCTAATTAAATTCCAAGAGATCAGAAAAATTCCATCTCGTAAAATCAATAATTTTTCCCCCTTTATAGAGCTTTAAAATGTACACAAGTGTCATTAAATAATGGCATCGATCATAAGGTCAATTCGATCGTTAGCAAATTTTGAATTGATCAATTATTTTTATTGTCATTTGTTTCGATAGCCATTTTGAAAACAAACATTAATTTAATACATTTGTTTTTGTCTAATTAAGGGGAAATTAATTATTTAATCAATTTAATGGCTGCAGTGTTTTATTGATGCACATATTGATTATTAATGTACGTATTATTCTTTAATTGCATATGAATGTAAATACGATAGTATTTGACTATTGTTAACGAAACAAAATTGAAATTTTCTCGAAAAAATTTTTCGACCAAAAATCTACAAGTAAACGTGATAATGATAATTGAAAAATAATTATATTTTAATATATCTATTATTTCTTCGTAAATTAATTACTAATTCATTGTTAAGTATGAAACGTCTTAATGTTGATATAAAAATTTGATTACGGTGATATTTCTATATATATATATATATATATATTTATATATATATATATATATATATATATATATATATATATATATATAAATCGTATAAATTTCATATTTTGTTTTGATTAGTTTGCAAATATTTGAAATAAAGTTTGACCTCGTCTAGAAAAAAGAAATTAGTGAACAATTTTGTTAGTTTGATGATTAAAATATGAAAAAATTAATTTACAGAAAAATATAACAGCTATGTCGTCTTTGCCATTCTATTCTCAAGGCTTCTATACAGGAATTGAAATCAATAGAATTTAATTTAAATTAATAAGTGCATAAGTATGTAAAACTTATGCATAACATTAAAATTTTTTGAAACAATTTAATTTTTATGTTTCGATAATCCTTTTTTAGGAAAGAAATAATTGGCAACCCTTAGTTAAGGGTTTGCTTTCAGAAAGCCCAAATTTCTTGAATAAGGATATAAATTAATCGATGCCTATAATAACATATTTTTATTCATTATTCTTTTTTAATCGGTGGCGATTTTGTTTAAGTAGTTTCAGAATAAAGCAACTTCAAATTGTGTACCTATTTATAAGTAACGGAAAATCCAACATTTTTTTTTAAGAATTATTAGGTGATAAATGTACAAACAGTTTTTTTTTTTTAAATTAGCAATCAGTTAGTGCAAACTAACTTCCATTAGGATTTTGATTATTCTTCCATGTAGCATAAGAAACGTTATTGAAAAAAATCTTTAAATTCTTTTTTCCTCTTTACAAATTTGCCTAAATAGGATTGGACCAAGTACTAAGATGATCTGCTGCTCTGATTTTTCGTGTATGTTTTATTCTTGAATCTTTTTTTAAGCTTTTATTTATTAAATTATATAAATAAACCTCTAAACATAAACTTGATTCCAAAATTTAATCAAAATAAGATTTTTTCGCTGACTTTGAACAGTTATACTGTGTTTACAATGTATAGAATATATTGCAGTCCAATTTATGTAGTATAATTTAACATAATAATATACAAATTTAATATCATAATACATAAACTTAATATAATAATATATAAAAATCATACCACCAACATAAATTTGAACAGAAGTTCAAACAAAAATATTCGTGATGTATTGCCCAGATACGTATTTCGATTGCCAAGCAATCTTCATCAGTGGTCATCAAGTAGTTTGGATCACTCCGTAACTGCTTTGTGATGATTCACGTTACGGAGTGATCCAAACTATTTGATGACCACTGATGAAGATTGCTTGGCAATCGAAATACGTATCTGGGCAATACGCTATGAATATTTTTGTTTGAACTTCTGTTCAAATTTATGTTGGTGGATGATTTTTATATATTATTGTATTAAATTTGTATATTATTATGTTAAATTATACTACATAAATTGGACTGCAATATATTTTATATATTGTATCCAACATTTACTTTCTAATTAAAGTTTCACTCCTACAATAAAAACATATTTTTCCTAATAAATATTTCGTAAATATTTCAATTGTATACTGAAGAAAATTCTTTTCCCTATCTCTTCTTTAAAGCATATAAAGGAAGCATTATAATCTCAAGAAATTCGGTTTTATTATTTGAACGCAATTTTGTAATTTTTTTCTATTTACGTTAGAAAATTTCACATAAACTAATCAATGAGGATTATGTTTAACAAACTATTTTTTTTTCTGATTTTTCAAAGGTATATCTCAAGGGAAACACCTAATTATTAATTATATAGTACTTAAATAAGGAGAGTTAATCACAAAATACTTTCCAAAAATTACTATTTACATATATTTGCATATTCTAGAACTTAGTGCTTAATTGTCGCATGATTAACTGGACCTGTTTCAAGTGTAAAACTTTAAGGACTTTGCCAATAATATTTTGGTGATTATTTTCCATAGTTTTATAGTTTTATAGTTTCCTGATTTCTTAAGGTACTAATATAATTCTTTATGACACAATTTAATTGATAATTACCTAGGTAATTGTATTAAGTTATTAGGTAATGTAAATTGTAAATACAATTCGATTTTAAGATTAAATAATTAAATTAAAATCAAATATTAAATTCTTTAGATTGGGATTTTTCTATGCTATATAGATTTTTCTATATATTAATGGATATTTCTATTTTTATCGCATTAGTTTACATCTTTGATCTTTTGGAAAATTATTTTCCATAAATTTCTTCGAATTTAAGATCAAATTGAATTGATTTCGAAAATAAAGTTTTCCTTTAAAAATTCATATGATTCTACATACAATGGCAAATGCTATTTATAAAAAATAAAATAGTTTTCCTCATTTTCCAGCTTAGTAAATATTTTTCTGTTTATATCTTGGTTTCAATAAATGGATTGAGATGTTATAGAAGATAATCCATAAGTGCACCCATTGCTTTTTTTGGACTCTCATTTATTCAGTAGCAAAAAAACTTTTTTTTCTGCAAAAACATAAAGTTTTTTACGAACTAAAAATTAGTTTTTCTTGCTTTAATAATGTCTTTTCTTGATTTGAAAAAAATTTACATTTAGACTATTCAAAGTCCAGTTTCCAGTACTAATTAAAGTACACACTTCAAAGGTGTGAAAGGAGCAAAAGGATTTGGAACTTGAAAAATTTATTTATTGTAAGTTTGTTTGGAAAATATTTTTTTTAACTTTTATTTTCTGCTATCTTTCCGGTAGTAGCATATTGTGACGCTAAGAAAAGTTCCTAGTGATCAAGTAGAGGCATTCCTCCACTAGGAGTGATCTCCATCACGTCAGCTCCGGTCACCAAATCGGATAATAGGACCTAGATCCTGATGGCCGATTTATATATAAAAAAAAATATTTTCACGCTGATAAAATTTTTGTTCTTTGATGACGTAAAACTGGTCGGCGGGATTTTGCCGGAATGATGACAGAAAGTAGTGTACTTGATTGGACAATTGATAATCCAATGAAATTATTATACTCCGGAAGAAAATTGTCTTCCATTTTTCAAAGAAAAAACGAGAATACTTTCCAAACAACTTTAGATAATTAATAGAAAAACCGTGAAAATTGTAAAGTCAAAAAAAACTGTAAAGTCAACGATTAAGCAATCGAATAATTTTTAGTTTTAAAAAATAAATAATTTATCAAGTTTATAAATTTTTAAACTGCAGATTATGCTCAAGTAGTTGCAGGGTGTAACTGTTATTATAATGATAATTTATTGTTGTAATATTGAAGCCAAAAATATGAACTAAGAAGGAATTAGTTAAATTTTATGCAAAACACTGAAAACTAAAAATAATTTCTTCCATATTATGTAAATCTACGAAAAAAAAAACACTTATCAAGTTCAAATAGGAAAAATTTTCATTGAAATCTAATAATAATAATCAGATTTCCCAACTGAAGTCATTGAACCGGTCCTTCAACTCTCAATTCGTTAGCTAATCCAACCTTACTCACATTGAAACCAAATGCTCATTTATTTCTCTACACTCGAGAAAAACTTAAGTAAGTTCATTTTCAATAGACAAAAATTCAAAAACAAGTTATGTCGAAATTTCCCGTTCGTAAATCAAAACGACCAGCGTTCATTTACGGCATAATTACTATTAAAGTTAACTGTATCATTTATTCACAGCATCCGAAACAAAATGCCCTCATCATTTCCATGACAAATTGGTTTTTTTCAATCCCAAAAAAAAAAACATTTCCCTGATCTCTGTTGGAATTTCTTCAAACGATCATTTGTCTGGAAATATTTGTAAATATTTTCATGTGTGACCTTAAACCTTGAATTGCAATTAAACGAAAAAACACATCATTGAAAATTTCATTATAATCTTAAGTTGTAAAAATGATTCTAAACTTGCAATGAACTTTTAGCAAATAGCCGAAAGTGGTGGATTTGTATGTAAATATTTGCGAAATTACCGGTCCGACAAATATCTAAAATAATAGTGTTGAAACTGGTTAATCCGCGTCTCAATCATTTTATTGACGAAATCCACGTCTGAAAAACGCTTAAAACTTTTAGCAAACCGACAAAAAAAGTGTAATAAATTTGTAAATTTGCAAATGCACGTGTTTGAAAAACCTGAATCTATATTATGATCGTATTTGTTTTTTAATATGAGTCATAAATTTCAACTAAAAGCGCTGTAAAATGTAAATGATTGCTGATATGTACAAATGATTTGATCTTTATTCAAATGTTACTTATCCGAATCAATAGTGGTTTAAATATGTGACGCACTTAATCACCATAATATCTTGAATTACTTACGATAGGTAAACTAATCAAGTGATGAAGATTGAAAGAAAGGGTCTAGAAGGATCCACATGGCGAGTTGGCCCTCAAATAGGAACCTTTGTCGAAACTTATGTTAAAATATCGGCTTGATATACAAACACATTTTATATACTTTTCACGACCAAATTCCTCTTTGACCTTGAGATATGAGCAAAAATGTCTCCCCGCATGGCTATTTTTCAAAGTTATAGATCTCAAAAACTAATTAAGCTAAAGAAGTGAAATCAACGCGAGGCTTTGATGATTTTACAGAGTATATCATATATTTTTTTTGAAATTTTTAGAAAAAAAAAATTCTACAAAAAAAAATACAAAAAACAAATGAAATATTTTTTTTATGTGTTTTCTGAAAATGACAATCACGAAAAAAATATATTTTATGCTTCTACATGAGCACTATAACTCATAAAAATTGCATGAAAAAATAGTTGGTGCAACACTTTGAAAAAAAATGAAATGTCATTTACGCCTAATAGTAAACCTTAGTTTTATTTCTTTTCGAAGTGTTTCACCAACTTTTTTTTCACAAAACTTAAAAAAAAAATACGCCACATATAGGAGCAAAACATAAATTATTGTCATAATATATCAACCCATATATATAAAATATCAAAAACTTTTATAGAGATAAGTCATAGAAAAAAAATGCTCTAGAAAAAATGTCCTATAAAATTTTCTCATAAAATTGATGGTTGAGTCAAAAAATTGAAAAAATATTAAAATTTCTCTTTAGTTCAACTTTGACCTCGAATAACTTCTGAAGACCTATATATATCAAAAACTTGTCAGAGACCTTTTTTGTAGATCGTTCATTTTTTTAAAAGAATATACCTTAGTCATTCCGAAATATTTTCACCAACGTGAGCTATAAAATTCCAAAGTGCAAAAGAATATTGTTCCCATGTTATTTAAATGAAAAATCGAAATTTACGATACGGCACCTCTTAATATTAATATTAAGAGCTTAAACTTTCACAGGACATTTTTTTTGTCAATCCCAACAATATTTTCGATATAATTAAGAAAAAAAAATTCATAACTTTTTTTGAACCAGTCTAATACTCAGTATAACGGTTCAAAGTCAGCATAAAAATCTAATTTTGACTAAAAAGATGCTTTCACACTCGAAATTTCAGCTTTCTATGACTTTTAATTCCAGAATAAATTAAAATAATCGATAAATCGAAAAATATTTTTTTCTCAATAATAAATAAATCATTTCGACTGATATTAAGACATATAATGAAAGTATAGAAAGGCTTTTGAGATATGACCACTAAGCATGGCTTAAAAACATGGCTACGTATTATGTGCAACCAAAGATTTACCCATAAGTTAACATTAAGTGTGTGTTTTTTTTCTTTAAAATTAATTTTAGGCTGGATTAACGCAAATAAGTTTTTGAAGCTTGACATTATATATAATGACATATTGGCGATAAATCGAAAAATATTTTTTCTCAATAGTAAGTAAACCAATTCGACTCAAATTAAGAGATATAAGTAAAGTATATAAAGATTATGGAGATATTAACATTAGGCATGGCTTAAAAAACATGGCTACGTATTAAGTGCAACCAAAGAATTGCCCATAAGTTAACATTGAGTTTATATTATAATTTTAATTTGTTTTTATTTCCTTTAAAATAAATTTTAGGTTGGATTAACGCAAAAAAAGTTTTTGAATTTTGGCATTATATATAATGACATATTGGCAGTGGTATTGAATGAATCATTCCCCAAACTTTAGGTAATTGTTAAAGAATTTCTTCGAACCAATAAACTTAAAAACAAAGACTTAAACTTTTATCTGCTATGTAAAATATTTTCACGTTTAACAAACGTTATTATTTACGTACAACTTTTGAAGACCAACAATTCTTTGCCCTTTCATCGAATCATCTTCCTTTCAATTGGAACGTATAAATGATATTTGAATATGCTAAAAATAAACTGGAAAAACGTGTAACTTTTATTAATGCATACGACTCATTATTTCATACAATATTATAGAGAATTAATAGCCGTTTTATTTACCAAATGATTCCATGTAAAGTGTATACATTTTCTTGGCTGTTCAATGCGAGTTGAACGAATTGAAAGAAATCAATGAAAAAGTTAGAAATATGCACACCGAATCTTTTACATTTTACCTAAGTATATGTTAATTTGAATAATTGATTCAATATTCTTTTCATTGGAAATGAAGAGAACATTTTCCGGACTTTCACTGGCTTTGAATTAACTGGTAATTGTTTGGGTTACACTTGCGGTTGTTGGTGATTTTCCGCGAAAATCATTCATGTATGTTCCGCTCGTGTTAATTACAATAAATTCGTTAGTCATTCTTTGTAAATGTTATTTAACAATAAGAAATTTTCGATCACCAAATAATTATTCTATGTCCTTCAGGAAACTTTTGGCTATGAGGATAACAACCTTAAGACATTAATTTAGCAATAAAAAGCATTAAAAAAAGTCACAGTAACTGTTACTTCTTAAGATATGAAATAATAAAGAATTTTATGCTTCGTCATTATTTCTCATTCAGTTATTCAAAAAACGTTTTTTTTTATATTATGAGTGCAATGAAAATTTGAAGTTTATTCACTTGAATTATCTTATTCAACCTTATTGCCTCTTGAGTTGTGATTCAGTTTCTTTCCAAGAATTTCTTCAACAGGTTTGCAATTTAAATTGTTGGTATAAATTTATAACTTGGCAAATAAAAAAAAATAAAATTGCAGTTCTAGAATTCAAATGAAACATTTCAACTTTGAAAAAGAATTATCTAACAATTTATGATCATTTTTGCTCTTCTTTTCGACGGATAAATATTTAAAATAACAAATATAATTCATTGAATATTCATTTTGCTGATAAAGTTCTACCTTTAGATCATTTTTGTTTAAATCATTTTTGAATTTAGTAATCTTTTTTAGGATTCTATAGTCAAACGAGTAAAATAAAATCCTATATATCATTGTTTCCTAACCGCGGACTCCTGGAGGTCCGCGGTCCTATTTGAAAAAGTTTTTTTTTTTAATTTGATGAAGGAATACTAAAATATAATAATGTCCGAAATTTGCACCTTTTTTCACTCAGGGGTCCTTGGCATTATGCTTGATTTCCTTGGGGGTCCACGGCTGAAAAAGGTTAGTAACCGTTGCTATATATCACTAACATTTATCTTAAAGATTAAGATCATAAAGAAGAAATTTGAAAGAAAAGTTTTTTTCTTAGAACCTTTAAAAAATGTTATAGAATTATTTCCTTTTATTGCCTTTTCCTACTTAAAGTGCACAATGAAAACTGCAGAGCAAATCTGTAAATAGTGAGGAGGAATTTTTTCCCTGAAAGTTTTTAGTTTTCAAATGTCACACAATGTTTCATATGGTAAACATCGAATAGATTCAATTCTTCGATGGTACTGAATACATTTAAAGGAAGGACTTGAAATTGAAGACCCAATACATGGATCTAAAAAGATCTAATAGATCTAAAGAAAGTCTTGCAAAAGAAAAATTAAACCGAAACTTAAAAATAGCGACATTTCTAAGAAAAATACATCCATGAAGTGAAATATGAAAATAATTTTTAAACTGTTAATTATTGCACAATTTACTGTACTTAAACATACCAATTTCATCAAAAGATATTCATTTTTAAATAAATCAGCTTTTTAGAAAGAAGTCATAACTCAAAATTAATTTAAAAAAATCCCAAAATTTATTCAAAATTAAATCCATACAGTGTACGTATGCAAAAAATAAAGTTACCCAATTGACGTCATAAGAAATTTACACCCAATATCTTAAATCATATATTCATTTCTTAATGGCTTCCATAGAAGAAGTATCGTGTTTTTTTTCACTAAATAATTTAGCAAATTAAGCCTAACACCTATCAAAGTTGTTTAAGGCGATTACAAACTTCAAAGGAAAAAATTTGCAACTTCGATCTCTTGCATTATTTCCATTTTTCATTATTATTTAAAATAACAAAAAATCATTTTACAATTCAATGTGACCTAATCGATTAATGATAATGAACTTTTGAATCCGTGGAGCAATCATAATTATTAATATTTTAATGCTTAAGTAAATATTTTTCCTTTGAATTTCCTTTTTTTTTTTGGTCGTTGCATAAATAAGCAATTCAGGTTGATGATCAAGGTGAAAATGTTTTGTAATGGATTATGGTCTTGACTTTTTGGTTTTTCAGTATTTAAATTGTTGAAAAAAATTAATATACACGATAAATAATAATTGCATTTTTCGTAATAATTTCAAAGTTTGTATTTTTTTTTTCATAATTTTCGACCAATTAATGTTTATTTTATTTAAATTTTGTATCAATTTTATCATTACAATGAAAACCTACCAAATATCTATCAAATAAATTTAGTTTTCTTCTATAAAAATTTCATATTTAAATTTTCAAAACAGATCGGCTTGATTAATCACCTATTCTTAAAGATACAGCAATTTATAATTTTAAAAAATTCATCTTTTGCTTCCGAAGATTTTGAATGTTAAGATCATTTGCTATATTGATAGCAATAAAAATGTAGTAGAAGTTCCAAATCAAGAAATTGTTTACTGATTAAGAAATAATATTTTAGAGTGAAATACTTTTCTTTTGATTTTCTTCGACATCATTTCAAATTTTTGAAAGTTTTGCTCCATATTTGTCAAGTTTGCTCTTAATTACATCTGTAAAAGACACAGCCAAAGAAAATATAATCTTCAAGCATTGGAAGTTCTAAAGTTTTCATCAAATATTGATGTAAATAAACAAAAAAAATTCATTCAATTTTGGATGATTGGATTATTTCTTGTCTCAAAATTTATTTTGGCAGATATTCAATTAATTTTAATGATCTTACAAAATGCATTTTTGAAATAGTTTGAAATAGTCATTAAGCAATTACAATTGTTGTATAGATAAGGCAATTCTAAATAAAATTATTAAATAATGTTTGTATATATTCTTATTATATGTACTAGACCAATTAAAAAAAAATGATGATTTTTTTTTCTTAATTATATCGAAAATATTGTTGGGAATGACAAAAAAAAATCCTGTGAAAGTTTAAGCTCTTAATATTAATATTTTGAGGTGCCGCATCGTAAATTACGATTTTCCATTTAAATAACATGGAAACAATATTCTCTTGCACTTTGGAATTTTATAGCTCACGTTGGTGACAATATTTCGGAATGACCAAGATATATTCTTGTAGAAAATTGAACAATCTACAAAAAAGGTTTCGGACAAGTTTTTGATATATTAATTCCTTCAAAAGTTATTCGAAGTCAAAGTTGAACCAAAGAGAAATTTTAATATTTTTTCAATTTTTTGACGCAACCATCAATTTTATGAGAAATTTTATAGGACATTTTTTGTAGAGCACTTTTTCTTCCTATAACTTATCTTCATAAAAGTTTTTTATATTTTTCACAGGTCCTAAGTTTTTTGCATTAAACTGAAAATTCCCTGAATTATTATATTTTTTACATAAAAATTATTTTTTTAATTTTAATTTAATAACTTAGGATCTGTGAAAAATATCAAAAACTTTTATTGAGATAAGTTATAGGAAAATAAGTGCTCTACAAAAAATGTCCTATAAATTTTTTTCATAAAATTGATGGTTGCGTCAAAAAATTGAAAAAATATTAAAATTTCTCTTTAGTTCAACTTTGATCTCGAATAACTTTTGAAGGAATAAATATATCAAAAACTTGTCCGAGACCTTTTTTGTAGATCGTTCAATTTTCTACAAGAATATAGCTTGGTCATTCCGAAATATTGTCACCAACGTGAGTTATAAAATTTCAAAGTGCAAGAGAATATTGTTCTCATGTTATTTAAATGGAAAATCGAAATTTGCGATGCGGTACCTCTTAATATTAAGAGCTTAAACTTTTACAGGATTTTTTTTCTGTCATTCCCAACAATATTTTCAATATAATCAAGAAAAAAAAATCATCATTTTATTTTGAATCAGTCTAATATGTACTCTTATAATCTTTCTTTTAAACCATAGAAATAACTATTGAAATTTTTATTGCTACAGAAAAATTAAAAAAAAAAATCCTAGTACAATTACCACTTTAAAATTGCCTCAATGATTTTTCCTCTCTAGAGAAAAAGCATAAAAAATAGATCATTGAACTTCAAAAAAAAAAATTGAGATTTGGTAAATTAGTCAACGAACCATATCCAATCATGTTTGGAATCAACAAACCAACTACGTAGGTAGGTACTTCTTTTTTTTCTAGAAATTCCTCAAGATTTCTCAATCTTGCATTTTATACGAAACTGAGAAAATATTTAAAAATCGAAATTTAATTAAATTGAAAGTGGTATTTAACGTATTACAAAATAACACTTTACGTTGAAATAAGTAAATGATTTTTGTTACTTAAATCATAAGAGATTTTAGCTAATTTACTGTGAATCATTAAGTGATTTTGTAAATTTTTAGAGCTGAGAAAAAGCTTTAAAAGCAATTGATAAATTGAATTTTTATTTTTATTTTTAGAACTTTTCTTACCTGATAAAAATTTAAACATAATAATTTAAATCAAAAAATAAGAAACTTAAAAATTGACTACAATTATCTGTAACAACTTTGTATACTTGTAGTTCTTTAATAAAAGCTGTAATTTTTTACCAATGCCAAAAGTTTGATATTTTTTTTTCAATTCCCTAAGCCCTGATTTATTCTTCTACAATATGCAATATCAGCGTGTCCCTAATGGTTTAAAGTTAATTTTTCATGAGTTTTAAACCGTAAATATAAAAAGTCTTTAATAACTTTCATGAGAAATTAAAAACCAATTTTTTTTTTAAGAAATTTTCTGATTTTAAAGTAAAAGTGTCACCAAAAATATTAAAGTTAATATTCTTAATCGAAATCGGAACCAAATTTATAATATTTTTTTTTGATATATCAAAAAAATAATTGAAAAAGATTAATACATTCTTTTTGTCTTTTCTTTGATTACTTTTGGAAATCATAAAAGTTTATTAGAGAATCCCAAGCTTTTACGATCTAGATGTATTAATATGAAACCGGATTTTTTTTTCTTAAAAATAAGTTTTAATTATTTCTTCTTGCATTTATAAAAAAATATTTTCTCTAGTAACTATATATTTTTGCCATCTTTCTGATAATTTGTGGATAAATTGCCAAAAAAATTGATCATTTGAGAAAAACCCATCATCGGGACATTTTTGTAGATCTTCGTAAGATGTGAAATGCTTTTCAGCAAATGCGTGGTCCCATTGTTGCAAATAAGTAATAATCAGAAGGAACCAAATCTGGGGAATAAGTTCCATGCGAAAGAATCTTCAAATTGAATGTCATAGTTATATTGTTCACTCGTTTTTCTGGGTGCCCAGGGGAATTGCCATGCAGTAAAGTCACTTTGTAAAGCCTTTTTACATGTTGGTAGTTCAAATTCACCATTATTTTAATTTTATTGTTTTTAGTTTTCCAGTGGTGGCCATATTAGTTTTACTAGACGCAGACATTTTCGCACTTTTAAGGGTTTGCGGAAACTTGATTATCTCAGGCGCTATTAGTCCTATCAAAATGAAACTAAAAGCAGTGGGTTCATGAAAATATAAGCTATAAGGTTGTAACAAGACGTTTTCACCTAAATGTAATTCTAAGGGGTGAAATTTCAGCCTTAATTTTTAGATCTCATTTGTAAAAACTCCAATTTTCACGGAAAGATTGTGAAGAAAGGGAAAGAGTCTACACGTTCAAACTTTTTTTACAAATAATTAGGTACTAGTTGTATTCAAAAACAAAATTTGAAATCTGAGACTTGAAGCCTTTTTAAAATAAAAAATAACAAAATTTGGAAATTTTCAAAATTTGCAATTTTCTGAGCTCAATATCTCTAGTGGGAGACCAGATAAAAATTTGAAATACCACCCCATTATAGTAATGTATAATAGTATTATACACCAAAAATTTGGAGTTTGAGATTTGACTAGGAGCATATAGGAATATTTGAGATATAGGAAGCACAAAATGTCAAAATAATGCACACTGCAGTGGATGAATATTATGTATTTAACCATTTAATATATGACATATACTTGGCAAAAAGGGCATTTTACACAAAATAACATATACTCTCGGCTAACTGTTATTCATATCTTAAATTTAAAACATATACTTCTTCCTAAAAGCTAGGGTGATTAAAGTAGGTGATTAAAGATTCGAAAACTTTAAAATTTTGAACAAATTTTTGATTTGTACAAAATAATATCGATTACATCATTAATCAAATATACAGAAAATTGAAGTTTTATACGAAAAAAGATAGTTTATTTCACAAAAAGAAAGAGAAGAATATGCACTGAAAAATTAAGGATTACCTACTTAAGTCAAAAATTTAAAAGATCCTTTATAATCCATGAGGAAAAAGCAAATAAAAAAATTATCAAAAAAATTTTTTTGAGTCATCTCACGATAGGAAAAAGACATTGGAAATTTTCCCTAAATAATTGATTTATCTCCACAGAAAAGTAATATAAAATTTTATCAAAATTCTTCAATATTCTTCGCATCTATGAATTCTTTATGGACTAGTCCATGTACTATATCATTAAACCATTGGAAAAAAAACAATAAAATTTACTTTTGGAACATTTCGAGAAAAATATATTGGTCAATCTTCTTGGATCAATTTGAATAAATCATTACTAAAGTGAATCGCAATATTCAATAACAGCTACTTTCTAACATTTCTGCCTTAATACTAAACTCAAGTAACAAAAATTTCGATAGACATTAAGTCAACAAATTTTAAAATTTCAAAATTTGGATTTCCCAAAAATAATTATCACCTTTACAATTGTTCCACTTTATCCAATCCCTCATCCAATGATTCATAAGATACAAGTCTTATACATAAATTTCGAACAAAAATTTATAACTATTAAAGTTTTCTGCCACTTTTAAATTTTTAAACATTGGTTCTAGTACATAACTAATTTGTTCCGTACTTTATATAAACATTTTTTAACAAGAAAAATGCTTTTTTCTACGAATCATCTGGTTCTTATTTGAAATCATATTGAGGAGAATCTTAAATTTTCAAAAGCTTATTGTAGGAAAATCGAATGACATTTTCGCAATTTTTTTGCACCGATACCAAAAGTTTAAAAGAAAATTGAGGATTTAAAAAAAACCATTTCCCAATTAAATTTTTCCAAAATATAAGTCAACGTGCACTATTATCACATTCATTAAATTTACGTGGTCATAATTTCAAACATTACTTAACTTAATCACTAATAAAAATGACACACAAACCACAAGGTCTCGATTGCACTAGGAACCTGCCGATGAAATTTTCCAACGAGAAAAATTAACCCAATTTTTTTCAAATAAATTTTCTTCGAACAATTTCTTTAATATTTAATTCAATTAAATGCTTAATTTTATGTCTTTATTACTGCGACTAAAGATAATAATTATATTATTACGATAATGCAGTCTGCATCGCTGATTTTTCACAATGAAAAGTTTTAAAGTAAAAAAAAAATCGTACATTCGCCTTCGAATCATTAAAATTTGTAATATTTACATAACAATTATAGAATTGCATTGTTATTAATAATTAAAATGCTAACAATTTCAATTGTTGTAATGCAATTGCTTTAATTATTACCACATTTTCTTCGACCAATTGCATCAATGAACGTGAATTGAGTGTTAAGATTTTCACACATTTGTGCTACTGTGGGGATTTTCTTTTTCCCATATTTTTTTTTTGGGGGGATTTTCTTTGATTTTATTGATGGCTAAGGTTTGATGTTTTCATCCGAAAACCTAGATTTCTTATCTCATTATGTCAACGATGACACAATATTTTACTTAAGTGAAACTCAAGACTCTCGATTATTCAATATCCGTGACTTCCATAATGGTTATAGTCGTTGAATTTCTGCTTTACACATTGCGAATTCTAACGAAAGTGATTACCCAAAGGCCATATGGAAATAAATTTAATATATTAACCCCATAAGATCTAGAACGGCCAAATGGATTTATAAATATATATCAGTTGGGAAATGCCAAAGAAAAGTTCGACAGTGTGAAAAATTTTTGGGGAATTACAAACTAAAATGTGGTAAATAAATTTTTAAGTAGACCAACCTTGGATTTAAAATAATTTCTCTCGTTATTTTTCTGTCAAAATTTGAAAATTATCCACTTAATTCACAACGGGGATGTCACAAACACTGAACACGTGAGGATGAACAAAATTTTCTTAAAAATTTTCCAAAAAAAAAAAAATAAAAAAAAAATTCACCAATCACAAACGCTTATCAACTGATTCAGCCACCGAATAAATCCGAAATTTTCACAGAAATTGACGTCAAATCCAAAAAATTCCAGCCAACTGTTATTGCTACGTTTGTTTTCGTATATTATTGATATGTATGTGTGTATATATTTATATTGTTTGTATAAGTTTAATATTATAGTTGATATTTTTATTGAATGGATTACACCTGGCGGGCCCAGGTTCGAGCTCTGACTGATTGTTCAAATCACCAGCGCGGCCCCACAAACGTACCACAAATGGGGGGATCATTTATGAGGCCCCCCATTCCGCCTCCGATGGCTTGCCAGTTTTATTCTGTGATTTTTTTCCGATTTCGTGTCTTGTCTTTTTCTTAATCATTCACTACCTTGTGGACTTCACCTGTTGTTTCGCGGGACTTCGGCATATATCGATGAGGTTCAATAAAAATTCTCATTTGCATTTGTTGAGACAACAATCAGATCGTGTAGGATCGATTGGATCACGGAGGACAAATCTGCTGCTGGGCACCTACGTCATTCAAGGGAATAATATTTTCGAAAATTTCCAACATTTTTTCGAGAAAAATTTATTTATTTTTTCCTAAATTGAAGGCAAAAATTTGGGTTTTTAATTTGGGGATTTGTTTGATGTAATGTTTTTGAAAAGCTCCATGAGCTTTTAAGCTTCTTGTACAAAAATAATGCATATTTCATGAATATGTGGCTGGATTTTATCAAAGTTTATTGTGCATTCAAAATGCATCAATTCGAAACAACACGTACTTTTTTTATTTATTTATTTTACTTCTGGTAGGCATTCTACAGAGATGCAAATCATCTGTACTAGGCTGATTTTTTTTTTTTTGGACTATTTTTTTTTTTGCTCCCGTGCCAAAATTTTGTTGAAAATACTTCAAAAAAAAATCCCTGAAAGTTTGAGACCTTAATATTAATATTAAGTACTCGTTCACAGCGTGTGAATATTTTCCATTTAAAATACACGAAAACTTTGATTTTTTTTTTTTTAAATTTTTATAGTTCAGCGGCATTTTATGGTATCGCCTCGCTCAAAGTCGGAATTTTTTTACAATTGTATGCTCTACAAAAGTGCCTATTGTGGCAAAATCGTAATTTACACGGGCGAGGTAGTACGGGTCACTAAACCTAGATTTTTCATAGATTTCTCGTTTTTCTCTCAGTAACTCATGAATTACAAGACCTACAGAAAAAATGTAAATGGCAAATTTATAGAAAATTTAATTTTCTACAAAAAAGTTCCAGAAAACCAAATTGCTAAAATCGATATTTCTCGAGACATTGAGCCTTGAATTTCTCTTACTATTAAAATTTTTACGGATTATTGAGTAAAATTTAAGAAAATATTGATTTTTTATTCCATATTAAAAATTATTAAAATAGGCACTTTTGTAGAGCATACAATTGTAAAAAAAATCCCGACTTTGAGCGAGGCGATACCATAAAATGCCGCTGAACTATAAAAATTTAAAAAAAAAAAACAAAGTTTACGTGTATTTTAAATGGAAAATATTCACACGCTGTGAACGAGTACTTAATACTAATATTAAGGTCTCAAACTTTCAGGGTTTTCTTTTGAAGTATTTCCAACAAAATTTTGGCATGGGAGCAAAAAAAAATAGTCCCAAAAAAATCACCCTAATCTGTACATAGAACTGGAATATTACAATTGTAATGTAATGCAATTTACAATTGCATATATTTAAATCAGCTTAACAAAATTAAAAGTAACAAAGTTAAAACAGAATTACCAATAGAATAAATACAATTTTAATTTAAAACTAAATAATGTCAGTGTTTAGTCACTAAGGGAACCCATTGTGCTTATTTATATTTTCCTCAGTTTCTTTCGCCTAAAACTAAGTGTTTTAAGATGGTTGGGCAATTTATTAAAAAATTTTATCGCAATAAGATATGGATTTTTAGTGCTGATAGTCTTCTTAGTTTTAGGCAGCGTTAACAAATTAGATCTGGTTTGTTTATTCTTATTATTATATTGGGCTTTACACTCATGATAGTAGTATGGTAAAGCATTTATGATAAATGATTTCTTGATACCAAGGGATACATCAACAATCCTGCGTGAGATGAAATAATTAATAAAGCGTTTTTGGATAGTAGTCAATGGCCTGAGACTATTTTCATAAGCCCCACCCCTTGCAATTGTGCCATAATTGATTATATTTTCAAGTATCCCATGATAAATAGTTTTTAATACTGAGGGGCTTAAGCATTTGCTTAGTTTAAAGAATATGAATGAAAAATACCTTTTCTTTTGTCAATTTAAAGCCATGTGAGTTCCATTTCATGTGCGCATCGAAAATTAGTCCCAGATACTTACAATTATCTACTCTTTTAAGATCAAAATTATTTATTTTACGGTGGAAATTATCAGGAATGCTATCAATGTAACTACCAAACGGGACCCAGGAAAAATAATAAATTTAAAGGGTATAGTATTGAGGCTCTCTATACTTCGTCCTGGTGAATTTTATGAAAAAAAGGCTTTAAAAATATGAGACGATTGATTGCTTTTACAATAAATTTGAAATTAAATTACAGTGGACCCTCGGTAATCCACAGTTTGCAGGGCAAAGTCGGATTAGCGAATTTATCGGATTATAGAGTACTGCCGAAGACCCTATATAGTCTGGATTTTTTTACGAAAGAGTACCTTGTAATCCGACAAATTACAGTCCCAATGATAAGATTCTACATGTTATATACATATCATGTACTCTGAAGTACAAATCATACTTCATTATATATATGTAATAAATAATAGATCATGTCGGATTACAGGGGGTGCCAGATTAGCCGAGGGCCGGATTATCGGGGGTCCACTGTACAACCGTAACAGTAACATCGTAAAAAACCAAAAAGATTTTCGTCGCTAATGATTACTTCCAAAAATCAGCATTTACTTTTGAAGTATGTTTTAATAATGAAAATTCATTGTTGTGTTATTTAGTGCTTCATTGTTATTAATCCTAAACTATAAGCTACCGATTTTTCTATATTTTTTTTAGATCGTAACCTGTCCCGCGAAACATGGCAAATTCAAAACTCTTGTAAATTATGGGACAACCTATACCTTGTAAACATTTTTTGGTTTTTTAAAAAGTTTTATAGCTTTTTCTCTATAATTTAATTCCTATTCGAAGTGGTTTCTTCAAATATTAAAAATCCAAGGATTATTGAGGATCTTATGTGAATATCATGTTTTGCTATGTGATATTAATTTTATTACATTGTATCCAAGGATTATTGGCAATTTTGCTACCTTATTATTAAAAATATTATGTTTTCAAAATTATTATTGTCTTTTTTATTTCCAATCCTTGAAAAAGCCAAACTTTATTAGCCAAGAAGGATTAGACTCCACCTGTTTCCTCAGGGATACGATGACTCCAAAATTGGAATTTTTCTTCATTCTATTAAATCACTTGGTAATTCTGGGAAGATAAAAATCCCAAATATACAATTGCAGAAGAATAATAATTGATCCACAAACGCATGAAGAATTTGTTGCGGGAAATCCCTATCCCATCCCGAAAATTGAGGAGATTTGTTTGTAAAAGCCGGAGTAGCCTTCGAAATATTTGCAAAATTGAGAAGTTCAAGGAAAAAGCTCATTTTCCTTTTAATAATTTTTTTTTCTGAAATTCTTTGCTCAGTAGTGTCAGGAGTTTTTAAGACGAGCTTTATAAAAAATGGAAAGTGATCCATCAAAAAATATAGCAGTAATCTTTTTACTTCTTGTTTAGAATGTTTTAGTCATAGAAATTTTAGCCCAAAATTCTTCTGGACTCTTAATAATGATTACTAAATAATGATCCACAAATCTGTAATTTCATCGATTAATTTTTTGCTAGAGGAAATTATTTTTGCAAATATTTTGCAAATATTCTTTCAATTTTATTTCCCATGTTAAAATCATTTCCGTCAGTATACAATGTTTAGGATAAATAAAATTTTGATTAAGAAAAGTTAATTTTTAATGGTACATTTGAAAAAACATAACTTTTATAAATATTCAGGAAAAATTCAATTTTACAAGTTTCCATTGGCTTCATGTAATAATATTCTGCAAATGCGTAAATGAAATAATCTTAATATGCAATCAGACTTTCGATTTCTTTCGTATATCTCTTCTTATTTCATATGAAATATCTACCTTGAACTTTTTGTATCCTCCCAGGAATGCAACAAGTTCTTTCACGATCTTCAGGGATTCCCTTTAACGCCTTGGAAATTTCAATTTACCATTACGTAGCAGCTACCAAGAAGATAAACATATCGATGATACCAACTTCACAACAAAAAGAACTCGTTTTTGCTCCTTTGACGTCATCAACTTTATTTCCTTATTTTATTTTTTAATTTAAACTTCTCATACCTAAACAAATTAAGATTTCCTATTTAAAATATTCAATCGATTAATGTTAATGTTCTATTTTAATTTTGATCACATTACTATAAACATAAAGTTGAATATTTATTTATTTTCTCAATTATTTCAAGTTGATTAAAATATTAATTGTGTTTTGATTAGAGCAAAGTCGAAAAGATTGAGGGTTCGAATGGAAAAAAATCATTTCTAGCCCAAGCATAATAGACCTTAATATACACTTCAAATGTCAAATCCATTCATAAACTGGTTAAAGTAATGGTAAAACTAGTTTTTCTTACGGATCTTTACTCAAACGAGATCATAATGTCAAAAAATGCACATTAAATGCACCAATTTTCATAATAATGTTGAACTTTTGTTGACAAAAAATTAATGGCTTATCAGTTCAGCTCAGTTCAGAATCGAATGTTATGATTTGCGTTTTAAAGTCTATGAATAAATCAAATTGTTCTATATAATATTTGACATTGTTGAGTTTCTTTGTTAGGCTGTTCATTGAATAAATCAATTTTTGGAAAAATTAATCCAAATGTTTAGATAAACTAAAGAAAAATAAAGAGATATTCTTTTGAAAAAACATGGAAATTAACATTGAGAAATTGATGTAAAGATGCAAAGAATACATTTAAATTTTATTGATTTTTGAGCAAAATTTTAGAAATTTTCAAGTACATTTCTTAGAAGTAGTATTCTAAGCTTTTGAAGAAAAAATTTTAATCTACAATTTGTTAAATAGTTACAAATGAAAGTTATTTGAAATTTATGAATTGTTAAGTTTGAATTGTATTAGATTTTAGGTTGGTAAACAAGGATTCAAAGTTCCCGAATATACAGAAAATTATAAAGACTATTTCATAGAAAATCCAATATTTTTTGTATAAATTATTCAATCATAATTCTTCATTAGTTTATAGCAAATGATTTAAAATATCAGTTGTTGAGAAATAGGTATAAGTTTGTACATTGTTTAAAGTACTTACTCTTTTACTAGCTTTACAATTTCTGCGATAACTTCTTTGGGGACTAAATTTTTCATGTTCATTTAAAAGTTAAGGTATTATTTCTACGTTATACCATTCTAATAGACTTGGGGAATTATTTTCTAATGTAATAAAACCGTTGATTTTTTTCCATTTTTTTACTATTCAAATTGTACCTTTTGAAACCTTGACGACAGCTTTGTGCTTAAATCACCGTCCATAATAGTAGATAATCCTTAGTAGTTGAAAATTCATACCTGTAAATAAAAAATTAATATAGATAGTAAAATATTGCAATTTTTAAAAGATTGAAGATTGTTACATAAAATTGGTCTTTCTAAATTGGAAATATTTATTCTTATATTTAAAGAGAATTTTGAAGAAAATTTAAAAGTAGTTCTACATTTTTTTTATGGAAGGAACTTAAAAATACGTTTTTTTTTGCAATTATTACAATAAATCTCTTACTTAAAAAAAGATTTAGTATTTTTTAACTTAGTGTCCTATTAATCATAATCATCATATTAATCACCAAAATCATATTTCTGAAATAAATATTTCTTTATTGTAAAATTTCAGATCCTCGATGATGATAGATTGGTAAAAATATTCAGAGGACTAGGATCAAATAATAATCAGTTAAAACTTTATTTATTACATGCGCCTGCAATAAATAAAGTTTTAACTGATTATTATTTGATCCTCTGAATATTTTTATCAATCTATAAATATTTTCTGTTTTTCATTAATACTAATTCAGATAAAGATTTAAAAATTCCAGGATCTTAGTATTTTATTAGTACCTAAACACCCCTTAAGCTACATTTAAGTATTTTTTCGGGGTTGATTCCCATATTTATACCCCAAGGCTCTTTTTCAATTATTTTAATTTGTAATTCCTTTGCATTGGAACATTAAATTGAATAAAAGTGAAAAGTTTGCTTAAACTTTAATAAAATCTCTCAATAGTTAGTTGTAAACTTTTAGTAAACTACATTTTGTGCTTACGATTCTACGGTATAAATATATAAAAAATTATACCCCAAGGCTCTTTCTCTGTTATTTTAATTTGTAATTTCTTTGCATTGAAACATTAAATTGAATAAAAGTGAAAAGTTTGTTTAAACTTTAATAAAATCTCTCAATAGTCAGTTGTAAACTTTAAATAAACTACATTTTGGGTTACAATGATTCTACGGTATATATATAAAGAATTATTAAAAATATTTGGGGAAATATTAAAAGAATTTTATCTAAAAAATATACGTTGATTTCAAAAATTCAGGGGATAAAATATTCGGAACCTTTTCGATTTCGAAAACTATTATTAAATCACATTTTTGGTTCAGGAAAGGCGCTATTTATAATGATAAATTTGAAAAAATTTTCAGGAAAATAATATATGAAAATTAATCCATGTTGTTTAAGTCCTTGTCTTTTCAAATATAATAATTACATTGTGGGCAATAAGGACGAAGCTTCTTGTGGAATATTGTTTATTTTATCGCCAACGTTTCGTCAGTCATTCCTGACTTCTTCAGGGCTCAAAATTAAAAATTACTCCACAAATGTCATAAAAATAAGTTGGGTCATTTGACAGCTTATTTTTATGACATTTGTGGAGTCATTTTTAATTTTGAGCCCTGAAGAAGTCAGGAATGACTGACGAAACGTTGGCGATAAAATAAATAATACTCCACAAGAAACTTCGTTTTTATTGCCCACAATTTGAAAAAAAAAATGTTTCTTCTGCTAACTTTGGAAACAAATAAGTTTCTTCCAAAATTATTTTGTAAATTTCTGATACAAATTCAACAATTGCAAAAAACGTTACTGTTTTAGTAAAATTTTAGTTATAACTAATAAATTATTATCATATGGTCGTTTCTTTAAGCATAAGTATTAGATACAATTTCATTGTTGTAACAAAGTAGTTGAAGAGTATTTTAACTACTAAATATCCACAATTAAGAAAGAATAAATTATCTCTAAAATAATTAATAATGTTCTTCAGAACTTGTGTTAAATAATAAGACGTTATTTTTCAAATTATCTCAACGTTTCGTTGGTATTTATTTCCAACTTCTTCAGGAGAACTAAAACATAATAACAATGCATGTTGTTCAAAGCCAAATTACACTAACTAATTTTCGCTGTTCAGAATAAAACTAAGATAAAAATACATAAATACATTCAGTATAAAAATACATTAAAAGAATAAATCTTACTTTTTGATGTTAACATCCTCATTGAAAAAACTGACTTTTTAACAAAATTTTTGGCTTTGAATAACATGGATTGTTATTAGTTTTAGTTCTCCTGAAGAAGTTGGAAATAAATACCAACGAAACGTTGAGATAATTTGAAAATTGAACTTCTTATTATTTGAATCCAAGTTCCCAAGAACATTGTTAATTATTTACCACACCATGAATGAGAGCAACCAGGAATTTCCTCTAAAACTTATTATTCCGTGATAAACTTAGCAATGGTTACAATTTGAAGTTAAAATTTTAAACCGAATATCAATTCTGATTTTTTTTCAATTTAGTTCTTCAATTGAAAATGATCGATTCATTTGAAATATATTTGTTCAAGGTCCATTGAAAAAATGAATGAAAACACTATATCCAATATATTTCCCAATAACTTTTATTAAAGACGATTCCAATTTCTAACGTTTCCACGAAATTTTCCTTGAAATTATTCATACCGATTTCATCAGGAACTAATAAAAAAACACTTTTAATACTCATATAACTCTCGTTTGTTAATTGGCTTCTTTATGATCTTTTAACTCAACTCCTTGGCTTCCTTAAAGATTAATCATTTATGTATGTATTTCTGCTTGATTAATTGATGTTTGTGTTTTTTACTATATTAAATATTTAAACCGGAAATCTTTAAAAATATTATTCCAATAATCGATCAAACTAATGATAATGTTATGTGATTTCAAACGAAATGAATGTAATTGATGATTATTCATTGAAAAAAAAAATTCTTTGCTACTAGTTGCTGTATTTTGTATATTTTTAACTCAAATATTAAGGTTTTAAGTAATATTGAGGTAAGTCGATAAAATTTGCTTATAAACGTTTTACACTGGATTTTTTTGTGTTTAAAACTTTAAAGCGTTTTTCCCACAACTCACGTTTTCAAAGTCGGTGCCCCTCATAACTTCAAAACTCCTGCACCGATCCTTTTGAAATTTTAAACACTATTTCTGTACATATTTTACAAGGTAACACTGTCGAGTTTTTTTTTTTTTTTGTTCATAATTTTGATTTCACAATGACAAATTAGCCGATTTTTTCCCAAAACATTGTGTTTTTCACTTCAAAGTCTTC
This sequence comes from Sisyra terminalis, assembly GCA_958496175.1. NCBI lineage: Eukaryota > Metazoa > Arthropoda > Insecta > Neuroptera > Sisyridae > Sisyra > Sisyra terminalis. The sequence continues at coordinate 8,371,538 of OY292278.1, forward strand.
GAAAAAATTCAAAAATTAGAATTTCAAAAAAAACTCGACAACGTTACCTGGGGCAAACTATTAGCTAACGAATGAACTTGGATTTTTTGATTTCAGATGATCCAGCACCGAGTTATGAGGGGCACCGCAATTCAACTTTTTTTCGAGACACGTCCGGACAATTGCTACCATTGCCATATTTTTGAATATTTCTTTGTAAAAATTTGATAAGACATTCGTCGAATGTCATACTTTAATGTACCATTCGTTGAGTAAATACATTTTAACTGTGTCGTCGGGAAAAAAACACAAAAACATGGCTTTTTTCGTATTATTTTACCTTACCCCCCAAGTAACAAAGCTCAGTTATTTATAGATTTGATAAGAGAATTTTAAATAGTTATTGTAAAAAGTAGATAAATTGCAAAAATTCAAAATTGCTCTGTAACGATTGATAAATTTGATAACCCCTATTTGCCAATAGTAAATGTTAACTACGTAACAAGCTTTTCCAATCAATGAAACCTTCGATCTAAATCACTGGCTTGCATTTTGGTCATAGTCCAAATGCGATATCAAAACAATGTTGCAACTGCATAAAAAAGGGGTCGATTCAACAGTGAAGAATTAATTCTTAATATTTGCAATTGATGGTTAAAATTGTTTAAACGACGAAGTGAAATTTCCAAACGCCCTTGACGATGTCTGCATGATTGTAGATATTACATAAATTAATAAATGATCGTTTCTTTGCGTTATGAAATTTTTGTCGATACCTTAATCCCTCATAACATAGTCGTATTATCAACACCAGTTAATTGTATACCGATAAATTTAATTATTTATCCTTTTACAAACGGTAATTACAAATGAATCACACCATATTTTTGCTGTTGTTTGGTAAGTTTTTTTCGGGCGAAATATTATTGCTTAACCCTTGAAAATTATTTTTTTGTTTACCTTTTTTTTTAAACTTTCAAATGCTCTTAAGGTATTTGTCAAAGATACTTCAATTGTGTCACAATTTATAATACTATGCCGGTTTGCAGAAAGGTCTTGTTCTCTTATGGTGGTAGAGGTTTCAAGATCGGTAATGTTTTTAAGACATATTGACATAGTTATAAACCCGTGTGTCATAATATAAGTAAAGAATGAGTAACTAAAACATAAGATTGAATTATTGTATGCTGCTGTAAGCAAATGAAAATTATTCATTATTCATATATATAAAATTATTTATATATAGGATTTATATTTTCTTATTGACAATAGTAATCCAGCACTATAAGGAACTGTATTGAACATATCATGTTATGCGCATGAGCAGCTTAGGTACACAAAAATAAAATCCTCTAATTTTGATGTGAAATGTGGAGGGGAGTTCACTCAACTACACTTACCATTGTTGTGAAAGTATTAGACATTCTATTCAAATACGCGTGTTTCTTGACACAAGAAATATAAAATTCTTGATTCAAACCGGGATTGAATAAAGCAAAATATATTTCACTAAAAGTAAATTAGTCAAACTTTTAAAGAATTCGATCTCATAATCAATTTTTTACAGTGTACTTTTCCAGTTGTTCCAAATTGTATTAAGTATTTTCCCGAAAACAATAGTCATACTTTTGAGAGGAAATTGATCAGATAGAAACTAATTTAAGAGTATTTTAGGTATACGAATAAATCGATACCGAAATTTTAATATAAACTATCGACAAAAAAAATCATTTACGGAAAGGTTTTTTTTTTAAAAATATTAGAAGAGGCATTAAACAATTATTCATTAGAGGTAGAAATATTCGGTTATCAGTTTTCACCATTTGAAGAAAACATTTCAATTAGACTGATAATCAATTTTTGGCGAAAATTAGTAACCAATTTTTGGCTTGGAATTCACAATTGAGCCGTTTATTTTGAAAGTGGCTTAAGTCCATTTCAAGAACCATAGAAACATAAAATACTAAGGATTAAAGAATAATTAGCGTTTTTTTTTACAACTAAAATTATATCAATAATTTGTGAAAACTTAGCTGTTGAATAATCAACATACTTTGTTCTAGTTGCAAAAACCGGAAATACCATATGGAGCATTCTTGAAACGGACTTATGTCATTTTCAAAATAAACGGCTCAATTCTTCAGAAAATTGGGATTTATTAAGTTTAACTATAATCACTTCAAATTTATAGTATGGATGTTGATGCAATTTCGGGATCGTTGAAATTGGCAATATTGACAAAATTCAGTCGATTTAATCGAAGACATTAAGACTTACAACAGACACCACTTGGTATACCATAAATCATGATCTAGAAATGGGCAGAAGCGAAATACGTAAATTATGCCAGAAAAGGGAAAAAAATTACCATTATTTCTACATGAAAATCTTTACTTTTTTTTCAAATAATTTCCTCTACTAACTATTGATTTTTGCCATCTTTTTTACTCTTTGTAGATACCACACCAATAAAAAACTGTTCATCTTTTGAGCAAAACCCCCGTCATCGAGCCATTACTATAGATCTTCGTAAGATTTGAAGTGCTCCTCAGCAAGTGTTTTTCTGCAAATATGATTGCCCATCGATGCCAATAATTCATAATCTATAGGAACTAAGTTTAAGGGTAAAGTATTTCCAAACTTAATGCCTAAACCGTATTTTTCACTCTTTTTTCTGTGTGGCCAGGGGAATTACTAAACAGTAAAATTACTATGATTTCCTTATTCTGATATTCTGGCCATTTTTTGCGATAAATAAGAAAATAATAAGTATTTAGAAGTTTATACTAACAGGGTTCTAGACAAATCCCGAAAGAATATAAACTTATGTAAAAAAAAATGTCAATATTTATTCAAGTGCATCAGATATTAATCAATGCCAAATGCATTTTTTTATGCTCAAGAGTTCTCCAACTCGTGCCACCCAAAAAATAACAAAACTTTAAACAATAAGATGTTAAGGGAGGAAAAAGTACCAAATCCCATATCAGACAGTCCAAAGTTCATAGTCAAAAGTTCCCAGAAATTGCCAATATAGAAATTTTAAAACTTTTGGAAAAAAATAATAAATTAAAGGTTTTTCGGAAATGCATCCTAAGTCCGGGAATCTCCATTAAAGTTATATATTTCAAATTCTCCTTACTAAATTTAGGTACATTGTTGATATTTTTATCTGTAATTGTGGTAACTATTTCTTGCGTCAATAACATACTTGAGATTGCAAAAAATTGCATTTTCAAAGGTCAATATTTCATTACTACGAATGTGTAGTGATTTTTAGAGGCATAGCCAAATTTATCCAAACTTAATTGAAAAATGCTTATTTTGATGGTAAATTATAAAAAGTACAGTAGCGGATGCTGTGAGTTGCTAAGGCAGGGGATTAGATTAATACAATTTTCAGATTTTTTCTATCACTAACGATATAAACTACATTTTTCTACCCTTAATTTGCGCAAAAACTTCGATTATACCATCGTAATTGAAATCCTGTACTAATTAGGGTTCAATAGACAATAATATCAAGGCATTAAGCAAATCTTGGCCCACATTTGTAAGTTTGTAATTTTTCACTCCTTTCAGGATAAAAAAAGATCTTTTTCCTGAATAACATGACGCTTGGAATCCAAATATGGACAGTGCAATGCCAACATTAGGGTACACTTCTCGAAGATTCCGAGATGCGATATATTCCATATATTTTCGAATATCTCCAGTATTGAATTTTTAAGAAGATAATGTATTATAATACATTTATTTACGAAGGTCTCTTCTAAATCGTAACTATACTAGATAGTTTTAGATAAGTACGACATATTTCGACTACCAGAGTTTGCATAGAACTATAAATGTTTGGACAAAAAATGATTGAGTTTAGCAGAAAATTTTACAATTCTTAAAAAAAATACCATTGTGAAGATCTCCAATTTGATATAAATGTCCCCGGAATGGCAGTTCTCTAATTACCAGTGATTAGACAATTGAAACATGTGATATGATAAATTGGAAAGTAAATTCAAATAAAAAAAGAAATATTTCTCTTTCTGATGATATTCCATAATTTTTTTAAATGAGAAGACAATTCAGGTTGTTTAAGATCGGTTTTTTTATTATTTAATATTTTTTAAAATTCAAATTAGCTACGTTTCGTTACGTATCGTAACTTCATCAGACTTCTTGATTCACAAAAATAAAATATTTTCAATTTAAATTCAATAAATAAATAAAAAAAAATTTGTGAATCAAGAAGCCTGATGAAGTTACGATACGTAACAAAACGTAGCTAATTGAATAGTAAAAATATTAAATAAAAAAAAAACGATCTTAAACAATCTGAATTGTTTTCTTATTTAAAAAAATAAAAGCTGAGATCTGAATTTTATCATATATTCCATAATTTTGAATTTGAATTGTCCGTATATTCTTCGCCTTTCCGAAATTTTTTCGCACCTTAAATTAATGGAATTAATTAAATTAATTTTCACAAAATTTTAAATATCACAATACTATAGACAAGTTAAGGAAGCAATTTAAGTAAAAAAAAATTTTTTTTGACCCATCACAGGGGAGAACCTCTTTAGTTTCTAATACTTCTTAATTTTGAAAAGCAAAAAAAAATCTTAACCATTTTTCTTTTCCAATGGCCAATTTTCTTCCCGAAATGATTAATGAAACGTAATTTAAATAAATTACACACAAAATAAATTATTTTGTTGTTTTTCTCCAATAGAAACGATATATCTTCTCTGTAAACAAAATATTTCTTCTCGTAATAATTAGTCGTATTTCAAGATAATTTAAATAATTGCTATAATATCTCAGAAAAAAATAGCAAACGAATTAGCATCTGATCGCCTATTTTAGTTGATGGCATATATGTTATAAATTTTCTTCTACTCGAAAATTGAGCCCCGCACATGCAAGTATTCATTAAATATTAAAAATGCGTGTCTATAAAATCCCTGATTGACTATATGAATTACAAATATGATTGGTGAATATTATCATTATATTTTTTTTTCTCTCGATAATATTCATTATTAAAACAAATCTTTCTCTTTCCTAGCAAAAGCAAAGAAAAGTTAAAATCGTTTTTATTCGATTCATTTTCCTTGAACGTTGTATTCTTCACATATCATAAAATACAACTTGTACTTGTGTGGTGAAGAAAAAAAAATTATATTAAAATTCAAACGGAACAAAGGGCACATACCATTAACGTTCACGTGTCACACTTAAATCTTTCGCTTGATTTTAATGAAAATTTTTCATAGTCAATAAGATGGAATAATTTATCGATAGACAATAAAAAAGTCCATCAAATTCAAGGGTTGCTGGATTTGTAGTGGTTACTAATGAAGGGTGCATCCGATTTTTAAAGACAAGGCCTTTTTAATGGTTGAATAGTTAAGTAATAATTAACAATTATTAAATGAAGTTGCTGTCAAGGTAAACTACACAAGAATATTAATAATAATGAAAATAATTTCTTGTCGGTTTTGTGTGGCACTTGAAATTTTACACAAAAATTGCTTTTATGAAAATTATAGTTAATTAGCTGATCCAGCAAACTTCGTACTGCCTAACAGGCAATAAACGTAGTGTTTTATGAATGAATATTTTAGCTACACTTAGTATAAATTTTTAATAATAACATGAAGAAAATTAAGTTCAATACTTCATTAGAACAATAAGTATACAAAAGAAAACAAAAATTATATATAAAAAAAAATTATTTCAATTGCAAGTCAGTCAATAAATTTCGTCGGTCTAAAGTGTTAAGCTGATTAGTTCTTTTTCACAGTTTTTTTCAGAAAAAGGAAAAAAAGTGAATATAAACTACATAAGTTATTACATAAAGCAGGTTTCCGATTCATGTTATATATTAAGAAATTTTTATATTTAAAAAGATTTATCAGTGTGTCATTCGATAAAATTTTTATTCCTTCCTATTGGAACAAAAACACAAAATTTTTTAAAAGTGGACTTAGCAAATTGAGATTTTAGGCCGACGATTTACTTTAAAGAAACTATATCTTTGGGTTCATGCGTTACCCTCGGATTGATTCACTCCATTGAAGCATCTTGCCATTACATTGACATATGAAGTTTGTCAAATCAGATTTCTTTAATATATAAAACAAAGTGGGGGTAGTTAAACCAATTAGAGCTAAAAAAAATGACTGAACTGATTTTGATGATATATGATTTGTTAGATTCGTCTTCGCTCCGAATAGTAGAATAAATATCAACATATCTTAACAATTCACGGAAAAAAATGAATAAAATGAGTTTTTAAATAAATAAGGCTTGGCATTTTACGGAATTAGCAGTTCACGTCACCCAAATTTCTATGTCAATTTAATATTGTCAGTAATTTTTATTTGCAAAACGCATATAGCCATCGAAACCATTGGAAGCTCGACGCAATGACTCCGTATGTTTTGAAAGTGCAATGATTTTACTGATTGGAGATTTCTCCCAAATATTGCCAATCATTCCAAGTTCAGATTCTGCCCATAAAATAAACTTCTGCTTAAAATCATAAAATCTGTGACACAATGTGAAAAAATTTCAGCTGGCAACATGAGTTGCGTTGCGGAATGATCCATCTACTGAAGAATTTTCCAAACAAGTTTTGAATCTCAGCAATGACAGTGTTCTTGTCAACGAATCAAGCGTATTGACTTCATTTACTTCGAATTTTGTCTCATTCAAAAATTTTACCCAATACCTAGATTTTTTTATAAAACAGCAGAATCACATTTTAATCAGTTTAATTGGAATAAAAATTTACACCAATTGCACGGCTATTACCTATATTCATTAATTTCTAGGATAAATCTTCTACAGAGGACCGTTCAATGCAATTTTTATGTTTTTTTTCCAGTTGAAATTTCTTCATATGGTTCCATAAATTTGATAATTGAAGGCAAGCATTTATTTTTTTGACAGAAGTCGATGCTTAATGTCTGAAGTCGTCCACTTCTGCAATTCTAAATGCAGAACGCCTAATGTGGAAAAGTGTTTTCCAAACAATTTCTCGATATTGGTAATGGCAAAATTTCTGTTGACATATCATCTGAATGCATTACATTCCCTACTAATTGTTGCCACTTTACTAAATTAAAGACCAAACTCTTCGAGGTGGTTTTCCCAAACTTTGTTTAAAATTACAAAAATTATATTTCGTTAAGTAAACATGTTATATTGGCTCCAAAAAACGTTGATTAGGTACAACAAAATGAGTATTCAGATTCAAAATAAGATAACTGGCGAATTGATACCATGCAATTTGGTTGATTTTATTACTAACCAAGCTGATGTTGAGAATAGAATAGAATATAAATAGAATTTTCAAATTCGCTGGAAGTCTTAGGATTACCATCTCATAATCTGTAATTAAAAGTCGGATCAGTAATCATTAATGTGTTGTGGACCATATAGACTAACCACGTCTTTGTAATAGCACCCAGCTTGCGGTGAAAAAAGTTAAGGAACAATGTTTTCGAAGTAACAATATTGAAATGAAAATATGAAGGTGAAGACGTTGGGGTTCACACATTTCTATGATTCCGAACGACAGGCCGTGCGATTTGAAACCATTACAATTTTCAGTGTAGTATCTTGCATATTTTGTAATGCCGATAAATAAATTGCAATAGCAGTTATTCAATGTTTGGGGAATCAATTTAAAAAATTCATGTTCTTCACATAGCCAAATATATATCGCCAATTCACAAATAATCTATTTTTTTTATAAATTACTAGTAGTTGCCCGTTGCATTCGCAACTAAAGGTTTTATCTCAATAAAATGTTTAATATGAGATAATGTAGAGTTAATCAACAATCGAAATTTTAAATTTAATAATCAAAGTGTTGTTAATATAAAAAAAATTTATCTAAAATTATATTAAGAAATAATGTATAAGTGTTTTTTTTATATCATTTTAATAACATTTTAAATAACGTCATTTCACTAAATTAGTATGAAGTTTTAATACTTATGTAGTACTTATACCAAATAGGCGATTTTATATTTTGGTTCGGTTTTCAACAATCAAACTTTTTAAAAATCTATTTTATTTTATGAACCAATGGTTGTGATCTAGAATAATTATATATTCGGCTGAGAAGCATTAAGGTAGCAATTTTTTGCCATATATTTCACTATCAATTCAAATATAAAATCTTCGATACTAACTTTTTTTCGGTATTTAGAACAATTTGAAAAGCAATTATTGTTATTGAAAATAAATAAAATATTCGAATTTACTTCCACGCTTTCCACCTATTTCCAACAAATTTGTATGTATAACGTCCAAATGTGCGAAATCGAAAAGCTTTTTAGTCATGTTAACTAACATAAAGAAGGTCATTATTTTTTTTTATTTTCCAATATAAATGCCTATTTGTATCGATGAAATTTGGAAAGTGTTTTCCTTATACGATGCAGATATATAATATGAAAGGATTTTTGAAAATTTCTCCCCTAAAAGAGTGAAAAACGGTAGCAAAGTTTGTAAGGGATAACGTTTAATAAATAATCGAAATTTCAAATTTAATAATCAATCAAAATCATCACATGTGAATCGTCACATAGCAGTTACGGAGTGATCCAAACTACTTGATGACCACTGATGAATTGCTTGGCAATCGAAATACGTATCTGGTTAATACGTCACGAATATTTTTGTTTGAACTTCTGTTCAAATTTATGTTGTTGGTATGATTTTTTTATATATTCTTATATTAAGTTTATATATTATTATATTAAATTTGTATATTATTATGTTAAATTATACTACATAAATTGGACTGCAATATATTTTATACATTGTATACACAGTATAACTGTTCAAAGTCAGTGGAAAAAATCTTATTTTGAAAGTTGAATTATTATTAGAAACAAAAACTTAGAGTCTGCTTAAAAATTTAAACTCTGATAAGTAGATATATCTGAAAAGGTTAAGTTAAGTTTATAAATGAGCATTATGTTTTTTGGCTTTCACATATTGTAAACCTGAAAATTCGAAATGCGTATTCACAAATAAATACATTAGTGAGTGAGTATCCCCCGCAACGTTTTGAATGCGTAAGTGGGAATAACAGAGCGCATGCGTATAGAGTATTCTGCATGGACACACGGCAAGATAGTCAATTTATATTTATGAAAATAAATCGTACACAATTTTGCACGCACTGCGCTGTGATACATAATAAATGCAAAATTAATTGCCAAAATGTCGCGGACTTACAACACTCTCCCATAATATGAATTATATAATTATTTTAATACAAATTAAATAAATAAAAATGTCAAATTCATACGTCGCTTAGAATTTTTCAAAATAATTCACAGACATCGATGATTACAAATAATACATAGACGTAAATAATAGTAGGTGAAAAAATTTACAGAAGATGCCGAGGGACACCTTAATCTTCTAGAAGTATGAAATATAATTTACATCCGATTCTCACGTCTCCCGAATATACATAGAAAATTTTATGAAAATCGGTCCAGCCGTTTCGGAGGAGTTTGGCTACAAACACCATGACACGAGATTTTTATATATAAGATGTATTTATTGTATGTTTTTAAACAAACACAAAAAAAACAGGTTCTTTGGAGTTGGTGCTTTTTCACTTTCGTTTTCAGAGCGATTATTCTTTGGTTTTTTATGAGGTTAGCTTCTTTAATTTCTTTGATGAGGGATTTATGTTCGGTGAGTTGTAATAAGAGGTGGATGATTGATGGAGCTGAGATCAAAGAATGTGGGCATCTGTCATTATTGGTGGCTACTTAGGCCTTTCGTTCGACAAAACAATTTTAATAGTTTTAAAATTACATCTGAGATTATTTTCAACCCTTAGTTTTATGGTAGGTCATCCGAAACTAGGATCATTATATTAACAAAAAAAAAAAGAAATGGAATTCACTTGAAAAAAAAGGACCTGAAGGTCTTTGTTAACTTCAGTGAACTATAAGGGTGAATTAAAAAAATTAGAAATGCTAGACTAAAGAATATTTTTTATAAGTAACCATTTATATTTAAGAACTTTTCATCCCTTAAAAGTTTTATTAATTATTTAAGTAATAAGCCTTAGTTTCTTGTAAAATTTTCTATTACAAAAATTGAATCCCAATGCTATAAAGAACATCTTCATTGATAAAACATTTAAATAAAATCTCGACCTAAATTTTTTCGAATCCAAATTCGTTTCTCTTGACTGGTCCAGTCAAGGTTTAACCCTGATTCTTTTTTTCGTAAATATTAATTATTGTACCTATGCACATAAAAATCCTTTTTCTCCAGTCAAACTATCATCACTGATTATAAACTGGCTAACCCTGAATCGTTATAAAATTCCACCACAAGGAAAAATTGTATAATTAATAATTATTAATTATTTCAAAAAAAAAAAAAATACTCAAAAGAACAAACAAATCAAAAGAGAAAAAAAGTTTTCCATTTTCGTTTTGAAAATTATGAAAAATTATTTCCCGTCATGTCGTCCGATTGTCGTCCTTCACTTGTGCCGTTTTATTGCATTTTATATATATATATAATTCAAATATGAAAATTATAATTCGCTTATAAAACTTTTATTTTTATTTTTGTTACGATAAAATTATGTTTCTAATGGCAGTCAATTACCGTTTTGTACGCATGTCACGTAAGATAATGGGGAAAAACTGCTTGGAAAAGATTCCAATTGTCAAATAGCGATTCGGTGTATTCATTGTTAGATAATGTCTGACAAATGTTTCTTTTGACAAACTTAATTTATTTGTTTCATAAATGAGGACGTTTTGCGTAGTTTTATCGAAAGATTAATGGCAAATTCTATGCAAATTTTTGATTAATTTCCCCATTCGAATTCATTGAATGTTACTGTAGTGTTTCCAATGGAAATTTAAGGGTCACAAATGGCTAAATTTTTCATGCTTTTTATTAGAAGGACCAACACGTGATGCCGTTTTTACGATGTATGCTAATATTTTTTTTAATTGCTACCACTAAATTTGGGTATAATAATCTTTATTTTTGTCACAAATTTACTTTTGTTAAAAAGTTATATGTTAAGTACTTTTACAGAAATAAGGATCAATGATGGAACTGTTGATATTATAAAGATTTATCTGATCAAATCGATAAAACTTCACAAGTTTCAATAAAGTTCAATTGTACTATAGTTTAATTTCAACTTCAAGAAAAAAATCTTTACCTCCTAATTGGAAAAGCTAGCCCAAATTTTGAGCTTTTAACTCCTGTCTAAAAAAATTCAAATAACCAAATTGCTTTAGATAACAGCAAAGATCTAAATTCAGGATTTAAATTTTTTTGAATTTCCAAGAAATTTCTTGTATAAGAACTCAACAGTTTCTACTAAAAAGTTTATTAAGCAATTTAACGTTAAACAATCCTGTGGAATGATTTTAAAAGTATTGATTTGATTATTTTGATCTTCGAGTAACTTTAGATCATAGTAAGAGTCCTGCAAAAGGATTATGAATCTTCTTCTAAAAGAAAGGGTAAAAAAATACTTTAGTCCCTACGATAAAGTACGATAAACTAGTAATTACAGAAATCTGGATTAACAGCCAATGTAAATTATAACCATATAAAATTTGGTAAAAAAATAGTAATATATTGAGAAGAGTTCAGTAATTGTTAATTATAGAAATGGTTTTTGTAGAGCCTTGGATTTATACTATGGATATAAAGGTCTTAATCCCAAAATAAAAAATTTCTATACCAGATAAAATATATGAGAACAATAAGTATTGATTCATATATAAATATTTTGATTGTAAAGTTGAAATTATTTCCAATAAAACATTCAAACAGTTTTTCCTCTAAATCAGTGATTCTCAATCTTTTTTGCATCATACCCCATCCAAATCTTTCTAAAGTTCCTAGAGAAACTAAAGAAACAAAAACAATTCGATTTTCATAGTAGGGAAGTTTCTTTCCCGTATTTTCTTTCAAAAAGTATTTGGCTCTGAAGATATATGGGCGTAGGACAATAAAGTAAAATTGCATTGTACAAAATAAACCCTAAAGAAATCGTGAATAGTACTTTAGAATTTTAGCTATCATACTCGATTACTCATAAAATGGTTTTCCTTTATTAAATTTTAATTATACTTCTAAAATGTAGCACCAATTCTTTTGCTAGAAAACCAATTGAATATTACTAGTTTAGCACTGGAAATTAGTATTTAAAATACTAAATATTTGGTGACAATAGCACTGATTACATTAAACTTAAAATTAAAAAAAAATGCTTAGTTAAAAGTAAAACCGTAGGTTAACCATCGTTGATTTTTCACGTAAATCGTTAAATTTCAAACATGGTTTTTGTCAATCGAAAATATACGTGCACCTGTACAAGCTGTGCAAATTTTTCCGAAAACAAACCACATTTAAGGGATGAAATCGACCATCAAAGTGCCAGAAGAAATCATCAAACCATCTAAACTTCAATCGCATGTAACATCGTTATATAAGGGATGATATTGAAACCAAGAACAGTTTCGGGTTCGTAACAATGTATAGAACTATAATGTAACAATCTTTTTCAAATTCGAAACTAAAAGACTTTTCGTCAAAAAAAAACCGTGGGGTAACCATCGTTGTTTTTCACGAAAATCGTCAAATTTAAAATTTTCTTTTTAGGATGCCAATCGAAAATATAAGTCCACTTGTATATGCTGTGTAAATTTTTTCGAAAATAAACCATGTTTAAGGGATGAAATCGATCATCAAAGTGGCAGAAAAAATCATAGAAAACCATCCAAATTTCAATTGCATGTAACATCGTTATATAAGGGATGATATTGAAACCAAGAACAGTTTCGGGTTCGTAACAATGTATAGAACAATAATATAACAATCTTTTTCGAATTCGAAACTAAAAGATTTTTCGTCAAAAAAAAAAACCGTGGGGTAACCATTGTTGTTTTTCAAAAAAATCATCAAATTTTCGATTTGGTTTTAAAGGATGCCAATTGAAAGTATAAGTTCAGCTGTACGTGCTGTGCAAATTTTTCCGAAAACAAACCACATTTAAGGGATGAAATCGACCATCAAAGTGCCAGAAGAAATCATCAAGCCACCTAAACTTCAATCGCATTTGTCATCGTTAAATAAGGGATGATTTACGAACCAAATACTGTTTCATATTATGTGTCATTTCTTAATCGCAAATTTTGTAAAATAAAATTTATATTTTCTCCAAAAGCTGTTTAAAATAGAACATTAAACTTTCTCAGTCTTATAATGCAAACTTTCGGACATGTAATGCTGCAAAAATTGCAACTCTTGTTAAAACCAATTATGTTTTTTTCCAAAGAAATGTCAACCACTGTTTTGTCCAATCTCAATAAAATACGAGTGTTGACTTTATTATGGAATTTTTTGCTCTATTAAAAGGGTATTCCCCGCTTTGTATAATCTTAGCATTAAAATGCAACAAACGATTTATGCGATACAATAATAAAAAAAAAAACAGAAAAAATCAGTATTCATATTTAAGAGGACTTACAGAGAAAATTAAAGAACTTCTTTTCTATCGTTTTGTTTTTAAGACGTAATTGTTACCCTTAAATATTTAAAAAGAAAAGAATATCAAATTGCATTGCAGAAAATCAATCAGTTGGACCTAAAGCTTTAATTTTTATCATTCAATTTGCATAATTCATTAGTTAATATCCTGTTTAGTTGTCAATTAAAGGGTAATAAAATTAAGTCGCAATAGTTTTGCGCTAGCATGGGAATATTTTCGCCATAATACGGTTACTCTCTCATCAAAGTAAAAGTAGGTTAGACATATTTTATTCACACATATGTCACAAACGTGTGTGCAATGTGTACATACTTACAATACATACATATGTTCTTTTTTTAAGTTTAATTTTATTTATATTTATTTTTATATATATTTTACTTGCTTTATATTTTGCGAACGTTCAAAAATCAAAACAGAAAAAAATCGCTGTCGCATGTAAAAAGTTTGTTTTCTTTGATACGTACAACTTCAATATAAATTCTTACTATAATCTTTAGAATCATTTCATCAGAAAAATATTAAATGAATTCTAAATATGGTTTAATGTTATAGAAGGATATTAAAAGAGAATGTTTTTTTCTTTGAAAAAATGATTTCTATGCAACGATAAAATGGTGGAAAAGGTCCAATTATTTGGTTGTAAAAGGAAAGACTTAACAGAATTTTCAAGTTCCTGCTTTTCTTATTGATATTGAATAATAGCTACAATTACCTATAGATTTTAAAATTCTGTGCCCAAAAAATAATTATTTGAGAGAATTTTTAAGAAAAACAATAACAATTAATTGTTCAAAATACTTTATTTTGTAACCCACAAAAGCTCAAAAGCTTCGTTAAAGTTTGACACATATACAGAATGCAATAAACCATATGACCATTTTTTTAATCGATAAAGAACTTTATTAAAGTGAGGAAAAACCGATTTTTAGATTGAAGAAATTAATATTTTTTACAGAAAAAAAAAGTTTAACTATTAATGAAGTCTATTGACTACTGCGAAGTTGAAGCAATAGTAACAAACCTTAACAAACGGGTGGGGTTGATGGTATAAGTACCAAAGCTCTTAAAAATATAATCCATTATATAAATGATGCATTGGTGCATATTTTCAACAAGTCTTTGACGAATTGGCGCGGAAATTATTCCAATAGTTTAAGCAGAAAATAAAAATCAAATTAACGACCAATTTTGCTCATATTTGAAGACCCTATGCTATCATTATCCAAACTGCAATAACGAATATGAGATCCATTCTGGAATTACCCGAAAAAAAGCCTGGTATTCCCTAAAGTTTATAAAGAAATATGTTTTAAGAACTCAACTATTGTTGCATTGAAATATTTTAACTAATTACCTAAGCATCTGAAAACACTTCCAAATATCAACAAATTAATAAGAAAAAAATTTAATGGATGAATAATAGCTATTGCTTCAAATTAGATTTAAAATTAAAATTATCAAATAAAAAGACAATTGAGGTTGTTTAAGACCGTTTTTTTTATTTATTTTTTTTAATATTCAAATTAGCTACGTTTCGTTACGTATCGTAACTTCATCAGGCTTCTATAAAAAATTAAAATAATTACAAACCGTAACGAAACGTAGCTAATTTGAATATTAAAAAAATATTCAATAAAAAAAAATCGATCTTAAACAACCTGAATTGTCTTCTTATTTGATAATTTTAATTTTCAATTGTTGATTGTTGCAAAATTCTTAACTCTGTTTGGATGAGAGTCTACTGAAAATATATAAGCCAAAAAATCAGTTTTAACGCCAGATAATAAGAAAGAATAACTCTTTTATAATAAGTACAGAAAAATAGTACATTTAGGGTTACCAATTCTCCAGTTTTAGTCCTGAGACTACTGAAAAATTAAGCTTTCTCCAGACTCGAGTTTATACAAAAAAAAAGGATTTTTTGTTTTTATTTTGAACAATTTTTCTTGGTAATATAATTACATTGATAAACTCTAATTACATTGGACATCTATGTATGAAAAAAATTGCAACAATGCGTACTTAACAGCAATAAAATTTAATTTACAGCTTAATTATGTAAAATCATATTAAATATGAATAACAATAGTTAAATATTATTACAATAAGTTGGTAAAAATGTTTACATTTGTCATTTACCTACCAATTTAAAAGTCAATTTAAAAAGGTTTTATTAATTATTAATTTAACTTGATAAATAAATATTAAAATTGATATACCCAGCAAATTTATTAATCTATAATTAACAAACAAATTGACTTTATATCGAACAATAATAATCAAATATTTGTAAAGATAGCAGCACTTTTCGTAGAAAAGTGGAAAAAAACAGTTCTAAGTGGCTAAAATCATATCCAAATTAGTTCAATGGTACAGCATCCGGATATCTAAGTACAAGCAATATGATTGAATGTACTAATTTCATAATTAAAATAAGATACTCTTTACGAGATCGTTTATATGTTTCTCAATTTTTAAATAAATTAAATGATTTACTAATTAAATGATCTATGGACAGTAGACTGATTCAAAAAAGAATCATAATTTTTTTTCTTAATTATATCGAAAATATGGTTGAGAATGACAAAAAAAAATCCTGTGAAAGTTTAAGCTCTTCATATTAGTATTAAGAGGTGCCGCATCGGAAATTTCGATTTTCCATTTAAATAACATAGGAACAATATTCTATTGCAATTTGGAATTTTATAGCTCACGTTGGTGATAATAATTCGGAATGATCAAGGTATATTCTTGTAGAAAATTGAACGATCTACAAAAAAGGTCTCGACAAGTTTTTGATATATTTATTCTTTCAAAAGTTATTTGAGGTCAAAGTTGAACCAAAGAGAAATTTTAATATTTTTTCAATTTTTTGACGCAACCATGATTTTTATGAGAAAATTTTATAGGACATTTTTTGTAGAACATTTTTTTTCTATAACTTATCTCTATAAAAGTTTTTGATATTTTTCACAGGTCCTAAGTTATTTAATTAAAATAGAAAAATAATTTTTACGTTAAAAATATAATAATTCAGGGAATTTTCAGTTTAATGCAAATAACTTAGGACTTGTGATAAATATCAAAAACTTTTATAGAGATAAGTTATATAAAAAAAGTGTTCTGCAAAAAATGTCCTTTAAAAATTTCTCATAAAATTGATGGTTGCGTCAAAAAGTTGAAAAAATATTAAAATTTCTCTTTAGTTTAACTTTGACCTCGAATATCTTTTGAAGGAATAAATATATCAAAAACTTGTAAGACCACCTTTTGTGTAGATCGTTTAATTTTCTAGAAGAATATACCTTGGTCATTCCGAAATGTTGTCACCAACGTAAGCTTTAAATTTCAAAGTGCAAGAGAATATTGTTCCCATGTTATTTAAATGAAAAATCGAAATTTACGATGCGGCACCTCTTAATATTAATATTAAGAGCTTAAACTTTCACAGGATTTTTTTTTGTCATTCCCAACAATATTTTCGATATAATTAAGAAAAAATAATCATCATTTTTTTTGAATCGGTCTAATGGACAGAAGTCCACAGTTGCAATGCTACAAAATTTCGTCTATGAAACCAATAGTTACTTTAAAAGAATGGACCGAATCTTATCATTGGACATTGCAAAGCAAGAAAATAATAAAAGTGGATAATACATAGTATTCATGTACTTCAAATTTCAGTTATAAAAGTATTACTTCAAAATTAATAACTTAATATTTAATTGAAGACCGGGAAACTTTTGAAGATTCTGGACAGAGTTTTATAGTACTTAGGCGTTTAATATAGATGCTGGTATTAATAAATGTAATTTTTCGTATCCAATATTGCAAATAAAATATAAATGCAAACATATATTGGGTCTTCTTATTCGTTTGAAAAAAAATTGAAGTCCCTGATGAAACTAAATGTCTTCCTTTAGGACAAAATCATAAATGTAGGATCCCTTCAATGGCAAAAAAAAAGCATTAATTAATTAATAAATTTACTGGTTTGACTCAAAATGTAAGCTACTTGGTGTTTTTAGTTCTATTTTCTACATGCTTAGGTTGTTTATACTTAAATTGTACGTCTAGTTGACCTATATCTAGGACTTAAATGTTTAAATCTGGAATGCAAATTAACTGTTTAAAAAATTCAATATCTGGCGTTAATTAATATATTTTTATGTGCACTCTTTTTCGAATATCTTTAGTATTGAATCTTTAAGAGAATACATTCATTTATGAGGGTCTCTTCTAAATCGTAAGCATACTTTATTATTTTAGATAATTACGACGTATTTCGACTACCAGAACGAATTTTGCAAGAAGTTTTATGGGTATTAAGAAAATACCATTATGAAGATCTCCAATATTCTATATATATAAAAGAGAAAGTATGTGGTTATGTTCCGTATAGACTCCGAAACGGCTGAACCGATTTCAATGAAACTTTCAGGAAAACTTCAGATTGAATTGACAAGTAATCCTGTAAAGTTTGGTGGCAATCGGAATACTGTTCTTTTTGAACTGTCAGAGACAGCTTTTATTTACTACTAATATATAAATCTATATAGGATTTTTTTTCGGTTGTTCCGTTATAACTATTGAACTATACATCCGATCAAAGTGAAATTTTGTATATATGTAAAGGATACATTGATTTTGTCGATAGGTCAAATTTTATTTAAGTATTGGACTTCCAAAGTACATTGCGGGGGCGTTAATGATTCAAAAATAACTAAATTTTTAATTATAACTCATATCGACTTATATTTGGAATTTAGAAATTATTTTTTTTAAGATGAGTTAAAACTAATTAAGAAGATATTTTACTAAGTTTCAACTCCAAAAGCTGTTACGGGGGCGTTAATATTTAGTATTATTACCATTCCCAAAAGAACTTAATGAAATTACTTACTGAAATTACTTACTGAAACTACTAAATTACTAACTGAAAGTAATGATGGTTTGTTTCTAAATACATTAAAAGTATTATTAAATTTATTAAATTGTATATACCGAAAACTCAATTATATGCTCAACTGTTGATATGAAATAACATAGTACAAGCTTGAAGGCC
This sequence comes from Sisyra terminalis, assembly GCA_958496175.1. NCBI lineage: Eukaryota > Metazoa > Arthropoda > Insecta > Neuroptera > Sisyridae > Sisyra > Sisyra terminalis. The sequence goes on from OY292278.1 coordinate 8,390,161, forward strand.
AAAATGAGAGAATGGCAGCTTTAAATATGTCGTTTAAGGAATTTGAGACCAGTTTGAAGAATTTATTATTTGTTGTCAATTATAAATACATTAACACCTCTTTCCAATTCGATAAATTTTGAACCTTTGAACCTTTTTCTCATTCGGATTTTGGCCTTCAAGCTCTTATTATGTTATTTTATATCAACAGTTCAGAGCAGGTAGGAAATTCTTTGCAATTTTAACACCATTTTGGAATGTTTACCTGTTTTGCTCACAATTATTGATCATTATGGATCACAGGTCGATAATTCGAACGTAAATTTCTGCCTACCTGCATTCTTTCGTATGATTCAATAACAGGTTTATTGATTTTGATAATATTTTGTTTTCAGGTACAACTTAGGGGTGTTTCGCCAAAAATAAGTGTAAAGGTCACAAACAAGTGTAATTTAAATAGTTGTACCAATATTTTATTCTGATTTCACTTATGGTTCCAATTTAAAGCCAGCTTTATTGATTTGATAGAAACTTTGTAATCAAGTTTAACTATTTTTTTTCAGAAGAAAAGATTACCTATTTACGTTAAATTATTAATAATAAAAGTAGCATTCAGAAGAAGACGGATTAATATAAATAAACGGACATCCATTAAATGGACTCTGCTTAGATATCTATGTTCTTTTTTAAGATATCAAAAAGTTAGCATACTTTAAATCAGGGGTGGCCAACCCAAATGATATTGCGGGCCACTTTGAAAATGCATCATAACTCCGAGGGCCACTTTTGAAGTTAAATCTCAAATTTTCCATACTAAATCTAGATACACTGTAAACAGTTTTATTAAATTGGTTTTATCCACTGTGGTCATTATAAAATGTGTACATTTTATAAAAGTCGAATGCATCTCGCGGGTCCAAAAAAATTGTCAAGATGTGCCTTTTGGCAACCTCTGTTTTATATAAACAATGAATAATGTATCTTTTATCTACATATACAAAATTCGTATATTAATTTATGTAGATTTCAAAAACTCAAAAAGTTCTGCATCAATTTAGCTGAAATTTTGCCACGATATACAATCTGTTTTAAAGATTTAAATATTGTTTTTATTGTGTATACAATATATAGAATATATTGCGGTCCAATTAATGTAGTATAATTTAATATAATAATGTATACAAATCATACCATAAACTTAAATTTGAACCGAAGTTCAAACAAAAATATTCGTGACGTGTTGCCCAGATACGTATTTCGATTGCCAAGCAATCTTCTTCAGAGGTCATCAAGTAGTTTGGATCACTCCGTAACTGCTTTGTGATGATTCACGTTACGGAGTGATCCAAACTACTTGATGACCACTGAGGAAGATTGCTTGGCAATCGAAATACGTATCAGGGCAATACGTCACGAATATTTTTATATTAAATTGGACCGCAATATATTCTATATATTGTACACACAGTATAGCTGTTCAAAGTCAGCGAAAAAATCTTATTTTGATTATTGTTTTTATCTTTTTCTTGCATTTGTAACATTCTTACGACCGCAAGAAAACGGCTTTTTCAAAGGTCAATACAATAGCCGCTAACTGTCAAAACTTCATTGGTATGATAGTGCAGTGATTTTTAGAGGTAGGCCTAAGTTTCTCAAAACATAATTGATAAATGTAAATCTATTTAATTGGTACAGCGAGGGATGCTGCGGGTTGATAAAGGAGGTGATTCTTATAATTCAAAGCCTTTTTTTTCTGAATTCAATTTATTTATTTACTACTATTGACAACCATAAGATGTTAGGACAACGTCTGCCGGGTTCAGCTAGTTAGTTATAAATGTTCCCGGAATGGCAGTTCTCTAATTGTCAGTGATTTTACAATTGAAAAATGAGATGTGGTAATTTGGAAAGTAAATTCTCTTAAAAATATTAATTATACTTTATTGAAGATGTTCCATGATATCATAGCAAAATTAATTGAAATTAATTTTGGAATTGGAATTTTCCGTGCGTTCTTCGCCTTTAAAATTTTGGCGTTTCAAAAATTCTACCACCCTTAAAATCCCACCACCCTAGGCCACCTGGGCGTAAATGCATCATTGGTTAAATGTTATAATCAATGAATATTGAGTCAAAAAATTCCATTAAATATTTTTTTAAAGATTTAAAAATTCCCTTGGCAGGAAAATGAGGAAAATTATTTTAATTTCCTTAAAAAAGCATGTGTCGTTGTGTATGGATTTATAGGATGTTTTTAAGGAAAACTATTTTGGTAATCGATCAATTTATATCTTAAATTTGGAAAGAAGTATAGTTAATAACTTTCCCATAGTATAAAAATGATAACTAATGTGAAAAGTGTAGAAAAAGCCATCGAATGATCTAAGTATCTTGCACATCCCTATATGCGCCACTGCGTATATATCTATTGAGCAAAACATCATAATTAGTGGGTCATTTTGCCCCAGTCATAAGTGACAAATATTTTTTTTTCACTAACTCCACATTACATGTCTTACACAAACTAGGTCAAGGATTCCACGTGACCAAATTTGTTTATTAATTGTTACGAGACACGATAGACCAGCGGTGACCATCTATCGTGAATATTAATCAATAATTGGTCAGATATTCGATTTGCATCGATACGCACATTTTCTCCTTTCTTTCCGTCTTACATATAAACCAATACAAGCAACACACGTCATAGTATTGAACCAAAAAAAATTCAGACAATTTTCAATGAAATTTTTCACCTAAATTAATTACTTACTTCGTTTGATGGAAATATGACGAAATATTTTTTTTTTCGGTTTTTTATTTTAAGAAAATTTGTGTGTAAATGATTAAATTATAGAAAATTGAGTTGATCTCAAAGTTCGAGGATCTTTTTGATGTAGATGGGCCTAATATACGTGGCTTGAATCATTCACTAATTTATTTATTTTCTTTGGTAAAATCAAACGACTTTTTTTTATAAAATTGATTCATAGTTTCATTGGGAAAAGTTTCCTTCTTGATTCTAAGAAGCCACTAATAGGAGTGTCAATAAAATTGAAAATATATTTAGTGGACTGGGCCAAAAAATTCGACTATTTTTTTTTGAAAAAAATATCGAAAATATTGTTCAAGGCCACAAAAAAAAATATCGTGGAGATTTGAGCCCTTAATATTAATATTAAGAGGTTTATCATCTTTAATTTCGATTTTTTATTTGTGATTTCATTTTTGCGTCAATGCTGTCAAACAATCAAGATAAAAAAAATCATCTGCACGTATATTCATAGAAAATTAAATTCCCTACAAAAAATGTTTCTTTGAAAATTTTCGCCAGGCATGCCGTTTCCGAATAATCAAGCTTCAGACATTGATATAATTTTTAGATTTATCTTCTTTATTTTGGAATTTTGTAACTAAAGAACAAACAAATATATAGAAATGAACAATATAGATTCATAAAGGAAATTTAATGCTCTACAAAAAAGGTCTCCTAACGTTTTTACATAAAATTATTTTTTCAAAAGTTATTCACAATTAAAGTTGAAGGAAAAATTAAAATATTGTTTTTTTTCGTTATTGAACAAAAATTTTTTCATTCAGTGAGAGAAATTGATATTTTACATGATCGAAAATCATCATTTTTTCAATCTTATCGCTTGAAATATGTAAATTTCATAATATATCCAAGCCTATTCTCGGTTAAGAGCTATTTATTACACGAAAATGCAGATTTAAGACTGTCTTAAAATAATTAAAAAAATACAATTATGTGATTTTACTATTGAAAATTATTTATTTACACTATTCCACATATTTGAAGAATAGAAAAATCAGATAATGGATTATAATAAAATAGTATCTACCAAACAGAGTAAAATAAACGTTTTAAGTATTTTTATAACGTAGAGTTTATAAACATTTTATAATCTTTTATTATTAAAGTTTTAGAATGAACTGTTTATTAGGTTATTTCATCACATTAAAGTTTTTTTATTGCAATCCGGGAATTTTTTTCGGTACTCACTAATGACCAATAGTAAGTATTGAAGTTGCTTTTCGTAAGACACTTTAATTCATTCAACTTTAATTGTGAATAACTTTTGAAAAAATAATTTTACGTAAAAATGTTGAGAGACTTTTTTTGTAGAGCATTAAATTCCCTTCAAAAATCAATATAATTTATTTCTATATATTTATTTGTTCGTTAGTTACAAAATTCCAAAATAAAAAAGATAAATCTAAAAATTATATCAATGTTTAAAGCTTGATTATTCGGAAACGGCGTGTCGGGCAAAAATTTTCAAAGAAACCTTTTTTGTAGGGAATTTAATTTTCTATAAATATATGTGTAGATGAATTTTTTTACCTTAATAGTTTGGCAGCATTGACGCAAAAATGAAAGCACAAATAAAAAATCGAAATTACAGATGATAGACTTCTTAATATTAATATTAAAGGCTCAAACCTGCCCGATATTTTTTTTGTCACCTTGAACAATATTTTAGATATACTTTTCAAAAAAAAATAGTCGATTTTTGGCACAGTCTAATCCTTAACATATATTTCAACTTACTAATATATTTTAAATTTAATCGATTTTCTATTAGCTTTACTCCAAAAGCGTTAAATGCAAACTGTGTATACAATATATAGAATATATTGCGGTCCAATTTATGTAGTATAATTTATTATAATAATATATAAAAATCATACCATAAACATAAATTTGAACAGAAGTGCAAACAGAAATATTCGTGACGTATTACTCAGATACGTATTTCGATTGCCAAGCAATCTTCCTCAGTTTGGATCACTCCGTAACTGCTGATTCACGATCACAAAGTGAATCATCACAAAGCAGATACAGAGTGATTCAAACTACTTGATGACCACTGAGGAAGATTGCTTGACAATCGAAATACGTATTTGGGCAATACGTCACAAATATTTTTGTTTGAACTTCTGTTCAAATTTATGTTTATGGTTTATTTTAATATATTATTATATTAAATTATTCTACATAAATTGGACCGCAATATATTCTATATATTTAATACACAGTATAACTGTTCAAAGTCAGCGAAAAAATCTTATTTTGGTTAAATGAAATTTTTTTTAATTTTTAATTTCCAGATAGGAGGGAAGCTGGAATGCTTAAAAAGGAAGAAAATCGATTGAAATTCAGAATTAATTTAAGAAAGGATTTTTTTTTAAAAAAAAAATTCAATATTTCTATAGTTTTCCACCTTTAAAAGATGAATTAAATTTCTTAATTTAAATGAAACCATTTTTAATATGTTTCTGATTCAATAAACGTTGAATCATCAAAATTGGATTTCTCGTCGAATTGGGAACCTTCTTTTTTTTCGGTCGATTAAAAATGAGATCAAACGACTTGACAAATAAAATGCATTGGAAAAAAAATCAAATCTATTTCCTCTTTTGGTGTCCACCACACCACACACATATTATGGACCGTAAATGTCATTTTATTTCTTACTTCCTCTTTCTCCAGTCTCTAAATTAACGACAATTTTTATCCACAGAAAGTAAAATTTCCACCTTTATCACTTTCTTTTCATCGATAAACAGTGATTTTCGATTCGATTATATTGCACCATGTGTATATATATTATATGCATGCACCTATGGTTGTTATGAATTGATACTTGATGACGATTCAAAATGCAATTTATTTAGTGGAATAGGAAACTTGGTCAGTTGGTTATTGCATATTATACAATACTTATATGAAGTGTAAGTGATATTAAATTAATCGTGCGGTCGTGTCTTTGAGCAAAAGAAGTGGTAAAGTGGTTAAGTTTCAGCGGTGGGACGAGGTCGGAGGCTGATTGGCATACACAAAACGACTTTTGGTCGACATTCCTCAGGTGGTGTCGTTGGAAAATGTGTTGCATAAGAGAGAAAAATAACAAACGTTCGTAAGTGAAAGTCAATGGTTGTAATCCAACAAAAGTTGTCAGACCATCGTCATCGCTGTCATACTCAATGGAACATTGTCAATTGAAACACTTTTCGGACTTGGGATATGAATGGCACAGGGGACAGGGGGAAATTATATCGAAATTATTTGGGTTTTTGTGTACCAATGAAGTTCATGTCCCAAATTGAACATACGATTGAAATTTTCTTCCCTATCATTGCTAATTGTAAGACTCTTCAAGCACTTTGACGACCAAAATTGTATCTTTTTTCTGAGGAGCTTAACTTTGAATTACTTGGAGCTTTAAATACAGAAAAAAGCTTTCGTCTTTGCCCCAATTTTACACTAAAACTAACTATTCTTATTATAAATAGTTTTTCTTAAAACTTTTTCCTCAATTGCTAGTCTTTTTATTTTAGATTCTTATACCAATTATTTATAGTTAAAAAAAAAAGTTTTTGAAGGTAGTTTGTAATTTTTTTTTTCAAGACCCAAGATGCAAAGCCCTACCAGAAGGTATATTTTCAATTAATTGAAGGGTTCTTAAGTTTTACTTAAAATCCTTGAAAATATAAGCCGTTAGCTGCTAAAATATTCATGAAATATTCAAATATTTAGCACCATAATTATTTTTAATTATCTTTGAATTATTTTGTGAAAAATCAATTGAAACACCAATGCCAAACTAGGCATATAATTACATGCGTAAATTGATAGTACCAAATGAACAAATACAAAACCTCTACTTATTAAATATTGTATAACATTTACGTCTATTGAATCTGTTATATAAAAATGATAAACTAATACAATCGTTTTACTATTATTTTTATTTAAAAAAAAAAAACAATAATTGTTCATGTGTGGAAGGTTTTTTGGTTCACAGATAAAGAAGTAAAATTATATGTGGCCGAGAGAAAGTTTGAACAGAGAAAGAGATTTAAAATAACACAGAAGAAGAAAAAAAACGTTAAATATGATAAAAAATAGATTCTCTGTTTTTATCGTACGATTGTAGTTACAAGGTTTGTTTGAAATGAAATTAGATTATCGAGAAAAATTCGAGAAAAACGGCGTGAGAAATCAATGATGCGTATGATAACATAGTAGCTTTCACTAGTTGGTGCTAGATTTTTTGGATTTTCGAATGAAGATTAGCGTAAAAATGCATTGGATCAATCAATTTAACAATTATTGAACTAAATAATAGACAATGAGACCAGTGTAATTTTAGACTAAAGAAAGTAACCCAATTCTAAGACTAAGAATTGAAGAAATAACATTAATTGGTGTTAACATTAATTTGATGATTTCAATCATATTATGGCACAAAAATGATAATGAAACTTGAATTTTTTTGGAGGATTATTGCAAAAGAAATGTCATTGCCATTTTATGAAATTTGCGTCATTTTGACGACACTTGTGATGCTTTTTTTATTAAGTTTTGCATAATTATTTATGTGTTCTTTTTCTGAGAATTCAATCGAGTGGCATCTTCATAATATTTTTTCTTGAATTTTCAACTAAATTTTTGGTTTTAAATGATTAGTACATTAAATTAAAGTATAATTTATTAAAATTAATGGATTTTTTTTTGGTTTTAGTCGTGGTGGAACTTTTCCATCAAGCTTATCTGATCTCCTGGTGAAATTTTTCAGCCTAAGTTTGTTCATTTAATTTTATAAATATAGAATTATTGATTTCGTAATAATTGATACCAATTTTTCATACATTGTCGTCTATTCGATAGAAAATTTATTTTTAAGTATACATACATATTTATAATTATTCTAAGTTGTAGTTGATGTATAATATTATAAAGTTTAATAAATCTTAGTATAATTATTCAAAAGATTGTGTATAGATTTACGAGGGCAAAAAAAAAGTACTATCAGTACTTTTAGTTACAATTTTTTTTCAAAGTAGATTAAAGTTAATGTATTAGTAAATTGAGTATTAATCAAATGTATTAAGTCTAAATATGTAAAGTATTATTGGGAAGAAAGAAGATAATACTTTATAAAAGCTTAAGTACAAGGAGCTCTTGTACAAACCACTAACTTAAGGTCTCATTTTCTATTCTGTTTTTAATTCAATTCGCGAATCAATCGACCATAATTAATATATAGCAACAAAAGATAAACTTTTAACCAAAGTTGAATTATTAACAAATTTGCGAATGGAAAAAATCGCGAATATTTGGAAAAACAAAGTAGAGAATTAAATGTTACCAGAGGGTGACTTGTGTAGAAACTACTTGTACCAAATTATGAACATTTTATTATAACAAAAATTAAGTTTTATATATTATATATTAGAGTGATTTTTTTTTTTGACTTTCTTTTTCTTTTGGTCCCATCGTGAAATTTTGTTGGAAATACCAAAAAAAAAAAAAAATTCTCGGAAAGTTTGAGCCCTTAATATTAATTTTAAGTCCTCGACCAAGACGTGTAAAGATTTCCCATTGAAAATACACGGAAACTCTGATTTTTTATTTTTAAATTTCTATATCTCAGCGGCATTTCATGGGATCGCTTTTACCGAAGATGGTTTTTTCTCAGAATTAAACGCTCTACAAAAGTGCCAATTGCGACAAAGTCGTTACTCACACCGGTGAGGTAGTACGGGCCACTGAACCTGATTTTTCCATAAAATTCGCGTTTTTTTTGCATTTATCTCGTAAATAACAAGAGCAACAGAAAAATTATAAATAAAAAAACTTGTAGAGAATTTGATTTCCTACAAAAAAGTTCCTGTAGACCAAATCGCGAAGATCAATATTAAACGAGATAAAAGCCTTGAATTTTATGGAAAAATCAGGTTCAGTGGCCCGTACTACCCCACCGGTGTGAGTTACGACTTTGTCGCAATGGGCACTTTTGTAGAGTTTTTAATTCTGAGAAAAAACCATCTTCGGTAAAAGCGATCCCATGAAATGGCGCTGATATATAGAAATTTAAAATTAAAAAATCAGAGTTTCCATGTATTTTCAATGGGAAATCTTTACACGTCTTGGTCGCGGACTTAAAATTAATATTAAGGGCTCAAACTTTCAGGGAATTTTTTTTTTTGGTATTTCCAACAAAATTTCACGATGGGACCAAAAAAAAAAAAAAGTCAAAAAAAAATCACCCTAAATTATGTACCAACTAAAATACAAATGCTATTTTTTTATATAATGTATTAAACTTAAACCATCTTCCTCGTTATTAATTATATGTGATTTTAAATTCCCTGGCCTCCACCTCTATTACCACATCTTTGGGACAATTTTTTAGTTAAATATTAAACTTTGTACATTGACGAAAAATATGTTTTTTCTGAAGAAAATTACTATGAAAATTTCTGCAAAAATGATAAAGTTATTAGCAAAAATAATTATTTCAGTATTCAGTATTGATATAAACTTCTTTCTAGTTTTGGTTCCCGCGAAATGTTGATTATTTTATCCTAATCAATTTCTTGTACTAATTGGGGCTCAATATATAATAATGTTGGAGGTAAAGTAAATCTTGGTCCATACTTGCACATTAGTAATAACTTTTACTTTTTCCAAGGTGGAAAAAGATCATTCTCCTGATCAAATTTCAAATTGGCGTTGAAGTTTAATAAATGCACAAAGCAATGTGGATTTTAGGGCACACATTTCGAAGACTTCGGGATGCAATATTTCGTATACTTTCGGATATCTTCTGTATTGAATTTTTAAGAAGATAATGTAAAAAATACATTCATTTACGAAGGTCTTCCAAATTATAAATGTATTAGATAAGTAATACGTATTTCGACTATCAATATTCGCGTAGGACTTTAAATGTTTTGACAAAAAAAAAAAAAAACGAATTTAGATCAAAGTTCTACGGTTTTTAAAAAAATTCCATTAAGAAGATCTCCAATTTGTTGCGAATGTCCTCGGAATGGCAGTTCACTACTTTCCAGGGAATTAATAATTGGAAAATTTAATGTGATAAATTGGAAAGTATTGGAAATTTATGTGCTATAAGATTGGCAGCAAATAATATCATCAATGAATTGATTTATAAAAAGCACAGTATAAAGATGATGAAAAAAACCAATCCTGAGACTACATAGTACTGAGAAATACATAATCCTAAAAAAGGGCAGAAGATGAGTCATTCATATGCAAAGAATTGTAAACTACCAATTGCATTTAAACTGCATTTTCAATCTTAGTCTATCTCTTATACTTTCTATTATATTTACAAAGATTAGAACAATAATGTCTAAAGATAATTATCATAAAATATGAGAATAATTTCATTGAAACTAATTCTCCAAAACTGATCTGCAATCATTTTAAAAAACAATAATGAGAATTAAAATATTTAAGAATAAACGCAATAATGACTGAGACTTAAACATACAACTCTATTTCGATAAAAATAAAACTTACAAAATTGCGAAATATTACATCACGTTTTTAAAAAAAATCGCAAACATAATCCATTCAAGTCTTAAGGTTATCGTTAATGTTATAAAAATTACTTAAAACAACTCACCAAAAATTAATCTTTTTTTTTCTCCCAATATACGAAGATTGAACGTTTGATTTCGTGTTATTTTTCTATTGCTTCTTGTATCTATATAATTATTTTTATTTTTAATTAATAATAGTTATAAACGTTTTCATATATGAAATATGAGTAGAGGCAAAATAGTTAGAAAAAACATATACTTTTTTTGTGGTCCTTAATTGGAATTGGAAAATTCGATCAAAAAATAGCACGTGGTATAAATTATGAATTTAAAATTTATTGGTTTTGAATATATTACGTATTTATTTAATTGTAAAGTTTAATCAAATCAATTGGAATAAAAATATTGAAATAAAAAAAAACTTTAAAACTTTTCGTTAAAAGAGCTTTTTGTTTTGATGTTATCAATTTGAAATATTTTGACTTTTATGTGGGGATTGTATCCCTTTAAATCAGCGGTAAATGTTTAGTAAATTACACTAAGAATTTGAGGATAATAAGGAAAAATTGAAATAATTTTTTTGCAGAAGAAGAAGAAATTAAAACTTAATTATTAAAGAGTGGTTTAAAGAAGTATTGCAAATGATTAAATGTACAACCCTTTTTAAATACTTTTTCACCAATTAATTTACTTGACATATTTTGCCTGTTTTGACACCATTAAAAAAGTTTCATGACTTTGACGAAATTAAAACCATCGTTTTTTTACCACTTTTCTAAACCGGGAAGAAGTTAACGTGGAAATTTTTACTTTTTAAGTGGCTTAATATGTTAAATAAATTTCAGGTCTACCAAACAATAATGAGGAAGTTCCTCATCCATGGAACAAGGAGAGGTCAATAGGGTAGAAATAGAAATAGTTTAGAGTATTCCTTAATGTATAGTCGCTTAGTAAGCAAAAAGGACTAGAAGGGATGTTCATGTTGCCAAAAAGTACTTTTGGCCAGATTTTGCTTTAATGTGGGACCTAATCTCCATAAAGAACCTTTACCAAACTCCCTTAGTATACCTTAGTACCTTAGTATCCTGCCTAAACTTTCCTCAAGTAGCACCATATCATTTCTAAAAAAAATCCAAATGTATCACAAAATATAACGATATCTCTTGGAATTCTAATGGATTTACACTGATGGTCCAGTAACTAGAAAATGACTCTAAGAATATTGGTTCATAAAAATATAACGACATCCTTTGGAATTCTACGCCATTGATGGTCCAGTAACTAGAAAATGACTTTAAGAAAATTGGTTCATTAAAAATTAGGACTTTTTAACAACTGATTGTCGTAGACTTAGAGGAGCAACTATGGTCTCTTCTGCAGCATTTGGAACCAATTTTTGGGCAAATATTTCAATTGAAAAATAAATTCCAGGTCCTCCAAACAATAACGGAGATCTTCCTCATTCATGGAACAACGAGAGATCAATTGATTATAGAATTGGGTAGAAATAGAAATAGTATAGGGTATTCTTTAGTGTATAGCCACTTAATAAGCAAAAAGGACCAGAAGGGATGTTCATGTCCCCAAAAAGTACTTCTGGCAAGATTTTGCTTTAGTGTGCGACCTACTCCCTATAAAGAACCTTTTCTAAACTACCTAGTTCCTTAATATCCTGTCTAAACTTTCCCCAAGTATTACAATATCCATTATAAAAGAAATCTAAATATACAACAAAATATAACGATATCTTTTGAAATTTCAAGCTATTGATGATCCAGTAGCTAGAATATGACTCTAAGAAAATTGGTTTATTGAAAATTAGGATTTTTTAACAACTAATTGTCGTAGAATTAGAGGAGCAATTATGATCTCTTCTGCAGCATTTGGGAATAATTTTTGGGCAAATATTTCAATTGAAAAATAAATTCCAAGTCCTCCAAACAATAACGGAGATCTTCCTCATCTATGGAACAAGGGGAGGTCAATCAGTTATAGAATTGGGTAGGAATAGAAATAGTATAGAAATAGTTCATGTTACTAAAATGTACTTTTGGCCAGATTTTGCGTGGGACCTTCTCCCCATAAAGAACCTTTTCCAAACTCCCTAGTACCTTAGTATCCTGCCTAAACTTTCCTCAAGTAACACATATCCATTATAAAAGAAATCTATATGTGCAACAAAAACGATATCTATAATATACATAAACGATATTTATAACGATATCTCTTGGAGTTCTACGCCATTGATGGTCTAGTAACTAGAAAATGACTCTAAGAAAATTGGTTCATAAAAAATCATGATTTTTTAACAACTAATTGTCGTAGACTTAGAGGAGCAACTATGGTCTCTTCTACAGCATTTGGGACCAATTTTTGGACAAATATTTCAATTAAAAAATGAAATCCAAGTCCTCCAAACAATAACAGAGATCTTCCTCATCTATGATACAAGAGAGGTCAATCAGTTATAGAAAAGGGCAGAAATAGAAATAGTATAGGATATTCTTTAGCGTATAGCCAATTAATAAGGAAAAAGGAGCAGAAGGGATGTTCATGTTGCCAAAAAGTACTTTTGGTCAAATTTTGCTTTAGTGTGGGACCTACTCCTCATAAAGATTCTTTTCCAAACTCCCTAGTACCTTAGTATCCTGTCTAAACTGTCCTCAAGTAACACCATATCTTTTCTAAAAAAAATCCAAATGTACCACGAAATATAACGAAATCTCTTGGAATTCCAAGCCATTGATGATTCGGTAGCTAGAAAATGACTCTACAAATATTGGGTCATAAAAAATTAGGATTTTTAACAACTAATTGTCGTAGAATTAGAAGAGCAACTATGGTCTCTTCTGCAGAATTTGGGTCCAATTTTTTGGCAAATATTTCTACCCCAAAATAAAACCTTCCACGCTAATTTCTTTCCAGTTTTTTCCAAGTAAAGATTTCCAAAAGAATAGAAAAACTATTGTTGATGATTATTTTTTCATCACCTAACGGTCTTGACAAAAAAATGGATTTTCCTTAATGTTATACTTGAATTTTTTATTTAAAAATTGGATTTACAACCTATAGGGTTACAAATGAAAGAAAGAGGACATTTACTAGAGTTTTCCTTTGATACTTATAAAATATTGATATCATAAAAATTGTAAAGATTAGTAGGGAATATCAGATAAATAATTTTTATTGTAAAAAACCAAACACTAATTCTTTTCTTTGTGGAAAAACTTGAAAAAAATTTAGTTCTTGTTTGACTTATTCATAAATTTCCTTGGACTTGTTTCCCTTATTTTCAATCCTTGACCTTTATAAAACCATTTTCCATCTATAATAGTGAGTTAAAATAAATACCATAATTACCCAGGAGTTTTAAGAATATTCCTGCAACATTGATAATTACATCATTCAATTAATTCCAATATTACTAATTTCTCATAAATTTTTTAACAGTTTTTCAACTGTGGAATAAATCATAAGTTGCAAGCCCATAGTCTCAATGGAAGAACATAGGATTTATCCTTCAACATTTCTATCCATTAAGTCCAATAAAAATTATTCTTTTTGAGCATTGAATTTATATAACTGCACGTAACATAGAATCGTGAGTTCAGAGTTCAAGTTTGCCATCAAATCGACTGATAGATATACTGAGGTTTGAAGTTGAAGTTCAAGAAAACATATTAAATTTTTTTACATAACTATTGCTATTATTATATTTTTTTTTCTATTTTTTTAAGTCTATTGAGATATAAAGTTTTTATGTGACTTTGACTTTTAGTGTCCAAATGGAATTGTTTGGAAAAAGAAAGGCGTTTTCTTTATGGATGATTTGAGGCGTGAGATCTTTCACTTCTGTTTTATTGAAAAATTTACAAGAATAAGTAATTAATTTGGAGGAAATTATTTCGTGGGAGTAATCAAATCGAATATCAACACTTTCTTTTGGAAGGAACTGTATATGTTTTTTTAGATTTACGTAAGATAAACTTTCATTCTTAATTTTTTTGAAAATTAATTGATTATTTTGGCTTAGGAGGATGTGGAATAAATTAACATATTTCACAATTTCAATATGAAATGTTATTTTTTTTTCTGGTGTTAATTGACTTGAAAATATGTTCAACATATTTATTGAAGTGCAAAAGATTTCAAAACAGTCAAAAGATTTTTTTTCTACTCATAAAAATGCAATGAATTGCATGGGTTGGTGAAAAAGGTTTTGTATCATATCAAATAAATAAAATGCAAGGTTTTTTGTTTCTAACATTGATGCAATAGTTTACCTTTTCCATAGGTCCATGTTTGGATCGTTTTACAACAGCCGCTAGGAAAATTTAGCATTGAGAAAATGGAATATTGTTGTCACTAAAACTAAGGCCATTTTGGGTTCAGAGTTTAGAGTGCATAGATCAGGGTATCCGTGTATAGATCACCGTGTTTCCTTACCCAAGTTATTCAATTCGATGGACAAACACCAATTCGATGAAATTAGTCAATGGAAACTTTAGCCATTGCGTAAATCTGTGTTTTTTGTTTTTGAGCAACGAATTTTAATGTGGAGATCTTTGATTTTTTCAAATTACCCAAAAAAAAACCAAAATAAATAAATAACTGTTCATAGAATTAATTTCAAGTTAATCTGAGATGTCTTCCAATGGCATTTGTTACGTGTTATCAATTGAGTACCTTGATATTTGATTTATCCAAATTCTTGTTTACCTTTTGAATATTTTTTTTTCCTAAACTCTAACACTGTAATAACCAATGTCTCAGGTCGACTTACAAAATCGCAAATCTTTAATAAATTAATTATTATTTATGAAACATATTCACGATTGCATATCATATTATGCGAAAATCAAATTCTCAAATGAAGCACTTAAGTATTATGCAAATTTATTCCAAATCTCAAAAGCAACAATTTTCAAAAAAAAAAAAAAAAAATCTTACCTTTGAGTTCTTGAACTAAATAAGACAAATCTTCAATGCAACCTTGGTATACTTATTCGTGAAAAAAAATCTTCGAGATTGCTGTTTTTATGAACGGTTTTTTCACAGAATAATCAATCAATTTTTTTTCGGTGTAATTAATTTATTGATTGATTATTGTTTGGGGTTAATTCGATTGAGCATTGAGGTGTTTTTTTTTTCTCTTACCTAAATTAAAATGTTTAACCTCGACATTCTCGATCAAAGTTCGTGGCACTGTCGCTTATAATTCATTAATCGCTATAAATTACAGGTGGTTTAATTATATGCAAAGGTACTCTTTATAATTATAAGTTTTGATCACCAAAAAAAAAAACCGTAAATGCAAAAGTATAATTTAAAAGATTTGCACATATTTTATTAAAAAAAAAAAGAAGATTTTCTTTTTTTGAAAAACAAGGAGAATTATACAATTTCAACATTGATATTTGCTGAATAAACAGTTTAAAAGTTTCATTTCAAAATCAGACATAAAATTTTATCGAATTTACTTAACAAAGAGTTTCCATAAATTAAATTATAGTTTTTGCAATTGGAAATTCAAAAATTCTTTCTTCTTTCAAAAGTTCTTTATCACTAAGCATTATAACAAATATTACTGTGTTAGCTGTCATTTTTGATCACAAAAATAATAAATTATATAACAATGTAGCAGAAATTTCATTGAACTAAGTAGTATGTGGTATAATCTTATTAAAATCATAAGTTATCTATATCCAAATTTATTTTTTTTCTTGTAATAAACTAAGATTTTAATGCCAAAACTGTGGGAACTTTTAACTACTTGATAAAGTAGACTGATATCAATGATTCTTCTACTTCAAAATTGATACCAAAATCAATAATTCGTGGATTTTAGTATCCTAAGTGTAAATATTTTTCCGATCAACAAAGCCAGCAATAGAATAATTAGAAGTATCAATTTTTTCCTTGAAGGAAATTGAATTATTTTTTAAAATATTGCACAGCAATAAAAATGCAACAATGTGTTTAATATCACCTGAGCTAATCTAAAAAAAATTGTGATAGGTTTGTGGTGAAAAATTTATTAAAAAAACATATATGGCATCAAGAAATATAATGGCAGGTATACCACAAGGCAGTGTTTTGGGGCCATATCTAATTTAGGGTGATTTTTTTTTTGACTTTTTTTGGTCCCATCGTGAAATTTTGTTGGAAATACCAAAAAAAAAATTCTCTGAAAGTTTGAGCCCTTAATATAAATTTTAAGTCCTCGACCAAGACGTGTAAAGATTTCCCATTGAAAATACACGGAAACTCTGATTTTTTATTTTTAAATTTCTATATCTCAGCGGCATTTCATGGGATCGCTTTTACCGAAGATAGTTTTTTCTCAGAATTAAACGCTCTACAAAAGTGCTCATTGCGACAAAGTCGTAACTCACACCGGTGAGGTAGTACGGGCCACTGAACCTGATTTTTCCATAAAATTCGCGTTTTTTTTGCATTTATCTCGTAAATAACAAGAGCTACGGAAAAATTATAAATAAAAAAAACTTGTAGAGAATTTGATTTCCTACAAAAAAGGTCCAGTAGACCAAATCGATAAGATCAATATTAAACGAGATATTAAGCCTTGAATTGATTTTTCTGTGAAATTTTTGGCGATCATTGATTTAAACTTTAAATCAATGATTGAAACTTTAAAATGATTTAAATCTTCGGTAAAAGCGATCCCATGAAATACCGCTGAGATATAGAAATTTAAAAATAAAAATTCAGAGTTTCCGTGTATTTTCAATGGGAAATCTTTACACGTCTTGATCGAGGACTTAAAATTAATATTAAGGGCTCAAACTTTCAGAGATTTTTTTTTTTGGTATTTCCAACAAAATTTCACGATGGGACCAAAAAAAGTAAAAAAAAATCACCCTAAATTATCTATATTTGATATATGTATATGATATGCCACAAGTACACCAGTGCATGACAGCACAATATGCGGACGACATGGCATATTTAATGTCCGAGGATACTTATCAGTGGGCTGAGGAAACAATCCAGGTGAACCTGGAAAAAACTTTCAAAAATGGTGCAAAATATTTTCATTGATAGATTTTAGGAGATGAAAATCTTAAGATTTTGGCTGTTACTAAGAAAATAAATCAAGAGATGAGCAATTAAAATATCTTTAGATGTCCTTTAATTAAGAATTTTGGCATCTTCCGGTATAACTTTTCGTTCCTTTCATGCTATAATTAATCGCAGAAATTTAGTCTTTATGTCTTATAAAACATTAGTTCTTTTTTTTCTTATGCGATTAATAATATCTTTTTTTTAAATAAGAAGACTATTCAAGTTGTTTAAGATCGGTTTTTTTATTTAATATTTTTACTATTCAATTAGCAACGTTTCGTTACGTATCGTAACTTCATCAGGCTTCTTGATTCACAATTTTTTTTTATTTATTTATTGAATTTAAATTGGAAATATTTTATTTTTGTGAATCAAGAAGCCCGATGAAGTTACGATACATAACGAAACGTAGCTAATTGAAAAGTAAAAATATTAAATAAAAAAACCGATCTTAAACAATCTGAATTGTCTTCTTATTTAAAAAAATAAAAACTGAGATCAGAATTTTATCATCTATTAATAATATCCACATTATTAATTTTTTGGACCTGAAATTTTTTATATTTCAAACCTATGATTATGATTTTTCAAAAACACTTTCTTCACTTAATTCCCCTTAGTAGTGAATCATTCTTTATTGGCAGTTTTTCATGCCACTTAATGTAATTAGGAGTCATTAATACAAAGTAATTTATCAAAAAAAAAAAATAACATTAAGTGCGTATCAGTTACCATTGTATTATTTGGTTAAAAGTTAAGACAAGTATAAATTAAGGTCATTGAAAAAAGTGGAAATTTAAATTACAAACGCCTAAATTGACGACACAAATTGAAAATGGAAAAATTATCAAAAAAATTTCCAGTCAATGATTTGGAAACATTTTCTTGACTCTTGGGAAATTTCTTGTTTCTTGATTGTTAAATGTAAAAAAAAAAACAACCAAATTTCATACCTACTGACTTAAATTTTACACGGGGACACTAACGTTTTCAATGGAAATCCTTGAAATGTAAATTATAGTGAAAAAAATTTAAGCCATTTGAACGAAAAACCGGCCAAATTATGGATGGGGAAACAGTTCAGTGCCATATTTTATGGTCTTCAATCGATATTAAGTTTCATAGAAAATATTCATTGGGTGTATAATTGTAAATTGCAGGCATATATCCGTAGAAATTTTCAATTTGTAACTTAAAGATTTGAGTGTAATACTTGTAATGGTGATATTAAAAACTAATTACAGTTAGATAAAGATATAATAAGTAAGGTCGATTTATTTAAGAAAATGATTTCTGAAGGAAATTTCATAACCCTGTCTGTAAATTGATTTTTTTTCATCAGAATAGTTTTGAAACCTAGTATTAATAAAAATGAGGTTTTAAGCTTATACAAATACATAGACTTAATAATAGAAAAAAAAGCTTCAAATTTATCATAGAATTGATTGAGTTTAATCGGTTTTTAATTGGTCTCAATAAATATTTGGTGTTTATTTTTTATATTAAATTCAAAGTAGTAAAAAAGAACATATTTTGCAGTTTTTTATAAAACAAAGTTCGAAAGATAAGACCTTCTAAATGTCTTCTATTTTTCACTTCGAATTAATGAGCTTTTTTTACTCCATGGTTCATTATAACTCTGAAGTTTTGGTCTCCATTGCCCTAATTTCGGTACGAATATTTACTTCAATTGGTAAAATTTTTCGTGGTTTATTTGCGAAAACTTTTCCCTACAGATATCCCTATAAATCAAAATCAGGAACCGTAAGGTCGGGAAATTGCGGGAGATAATCCACGGCACATTTTCTCATTATTATTTGGTCACTAAAAATGACTGTTGCGACTTCAAGCACTATAATTGCAAGGTTTAATTATGGTAATATTGATACCAAGTTTAGTTTAAATATTATGATATTTTTTATTCACATATAAATTATAAATTTTTTCAGACCCCGAGTTGGAATTTTCGATAAATGATATAAAAAGCATATGGTAATTAAAATACGAAATAAATATGTTAGTTTCGATTTGATCCAATAAATATATCATTGACATTAGACTGGGCCAAAAAAGTCAATTATTTTTTTTTTTTTTTGAAAAGTATATCGAAAATATTGTTCAAGGAGACAAAAAAAAAATATCGTGGAAGTTTGAGCCCTTAATATTAACATTAAGAGGTCTATCATCTTTAATTTCGATTTTTTATTTGTGCTTTCATTTTTGCGTCAATGCTGCCAAACTATCAAGTTGAAAAAATTTATTTGCACATATATTTATAGAAAATTAAATTCCCGACAAAAAATGTTTCTATGAAAATTTTGCCAGAAACGCAATTTTCGAATAATCAAGCTTTAAACATTGATATAATTCTTAGATTTATCTTCTTTATTTTGGAATTTTGTAACTAACGAACAAGTAAATATATAGAAATGAACAGTATAGATTCTTGAAGGGAATTTAATGTACTAA
This sequence comes from Sisyra terminalis, assembly GCA_958496175.1. Classification (NCBI taxonomy): domain Eukaryota; kingdom Metazoa; phylum Arthropoda; class Insecta; order Neuroptera; family Sisyridae; genus Sisyra; species Sisyra terminalis. The sequence goes on from OY292278.1 coordinate 8,410,078, forward strand.
AAAAAAGATCTCTTAACGTTTTTAAATAAAATCACTTTTTAAAAAGTTATTGACAATTAAAGTTGAAGGAAAAATTAAATTATTGTTTTATTCGTTGTTGACCCAATTTTGAAAGAGTGATTTTATGTAAAAACGTTTAGAGACCTTTTTTGTAGAGCATTAAATTCCCTTTAAAAATCTATATCATTTATTTCTATATATTTATTTGTTCATTAGTTACAAAATTCCAAAAAAGAAGATAAATCTAAAATTTATATCAATGATTAAAGCTTGATTATTCAGAAACGGCATGTCTGGCAAAAATTTTCACTGAAACCTTTTTTGTAGGGAATTTAACTTTCTATAAATAAATAATAAGTGCAGATTAAATTTTTTTACCTTGATAGTTTGGCAGCATTGACGCAAAAATAAAAGCACTTAATATTAATATTAAGGGCTCAAACCTTCCCGATATTTTTTTTTGTCGCCTTAAACAATATTTTTGATATACTTTAAAAAAAAAATAGCCGATTTTTTTGTCCCAGTCTAGTTGACATACGACTAATTACGTCAAATTACCTGAATTAGTGAAAATTTTATATGAAATCGTTTATAAAAATTGGGAATTTATTAAAGCTTAAATCTTCATTTTTTAAGGAATCCTACTCAACTTTAATTCTAAAGACTTATTCTGAAATGAAAATCAATCAAATTTTGGAATATTTTTTTGGAACAAAGATCAAATTTATAATTAAATTCCAGCAAATCCATAAATCTGAAAAAAATATCTTGATTTTTGATCTAACATTAAAAATCAACCGTTTTTGATTATATTTGACCTAAATCCTCAGTGGTTGACAGGTAGGCGCCAAAAATTTTTTGTCACGTAGTCTTAAAAACGATTATTTTGGATGAATTAAGCAAAATTTTGGGCTCAAGTGTACTTTAGCACACCCACAATCTGGCAACGTTGCATTTTCGACTTTGTTTTTAATTTAATTCGCGATTAAATCGGTCCATAATGAAAATTTAGCCACAAAAGAGAGAATTATATCATATAAGAATTGAATTAACAAAAATATCGCGAATTAAATTAAAAACAAAGTCTAAAATGTAATGTTGCCAGATTGTAGGTGTGCTTAAGTACACTTGAGTCAAACTTTGGACAAAAACTTCCAATTCCATTGTGGGTAAATGTGTAAAATTTAATTTAGAACTAAAATTAATAATGATTAAAAATTTCAGTCCTGCATACAAATTGCATGGCAAGAAAATGGAACCCAAAGTTTACAATCATTCTTTTCATTTTTATTAAATTAATTTTTGAATTATAACGTATATTTATCTCTTTAATTATCGACAATTTTAATTAATAGAAATTCAAATATTTTTTTTTTGAATTGCATGACGTAGTTACAGACATTTATTGATTTCCTTAGGCGACTATTGGATTAAAACTTCCTGCTTTGCGTACATTACATCAACAAATCAATCGAATTGAGACCTTCGATACCTAATTTTCATGTCTATTTCCATACATTCAGTAATAATTGAGCTCAGTATTTTAATTAAAGCGAAAATATTGAGTAGACTTAAGTAATTCAACCTTAATAATCGAATTCTTGATTTTTCAACGCACATTCCCCAATTGCCACTTATTTGGTTCATTGAACCGCATTATGTGTTTATTTCAGCCACAATTTTCCACACTTTTCACGCTTTTCCTTGGCTACGAAATTGCAGTGGATATAAAGACGGCATTTAAGCGGACTAACATTAAACTTGCAATTACACGATTGCATCATTACATGGAAAAGTGATAATTTTTTGAGAAGAAAAAAGTGTTATGTAAGAATTGAAGTTGTTGTTTTTTTATTTTATTTTAAAAAGAAATTTAACTTTAGTCTTTATGTGTTTTATATTGAAAAGGGGAAGTGGTATGAGTGTATTAATAATGGCAATAGAAGAATCCCCCCCGCTTCGTCTGGCATCGTATGGAAGTGGGAAAATTGTTATATGGAGAGGAACAACGCAATCAGGAAATATGTGAAATGGTCACTTTCTCTCCATTTTGCCTTGCAGCTATCAAATCTCTTTAAATATTATTATTTTATATTAATTCAGACATACTACATATGTATTGATATAACATGACGCATAGTAAAATTCTTCGAACACGAATGAGACCAGCTTACGAGTCCTCCATTATACAGAGCAAGATACGACATTGTCAGATACAACACAAGGATAAGAGAATTTGCGAAATTATTACAACAAAAAAAAAGAAAAAAAAAGCGGTCATTATTCAATTTTATTTTTCCCAAAAAATTTTAATTTTAAATTTTGCGTCTCTGTACGAGAAAAAAAAATGAAAGTTGCGATTACAGTGGTGCCTCATTAAAAATATTATTGAAGTAATGCTATTACGTATTCAGAAAATTATCATTTTCTAAAATTGTAACAATAAAGTAACTTTTCAAAAAAAAAAAGCCATAATAATATGACAGATTAGTTTTGAGTTTCTGTAACTTGATACAAATGATAATAATGTAAGAAAACAATGCAATCACTTAAATGCATAAGTGTTATTTCTCCAAAAAAATTACTACAAAAGATATGAAAAAGATGCTTTGTTCTTTAAGGGGTTATATACAGTTAGAAGGCCGAAAAATAGCGAATTTTCCAGAATTTTTTCAGAGAAAACTTTTAAATTAATTGATCTAAAAATTTGTACACATATTATGGTATCTTTTAACTTTATTTTAAGACTTAGTATTAGTAAAAATATTTATTTGGAAAGCAGCTACAGCTGATTTCCGGGGGCTCCTCTCAAAAAAGACGTTTTGCGGTGACCAATATATCTCTGAACTGGATCCTCTGAATTTAAAAAAACCAAACAGATCTCGTTAAAGTAATGTTAAATCTAGTAATTAGTCGAAGGAATAAGCAAAATAATTTTTTTTGACCAAATGACGGTTTCTCAAAAAAAAAAAAACGATTTTTGACCAAAATTTCGGCCTTAAATTGTTTATAAAAAAAAATATTTATCGGTGAGAAAAAGTTTAAAGTTTGAAAAGCACTTTACATAGGATAAAAACGCCTTTTCAAATTTGCGTGTAACTTCGAAAATATTCACCGAAACGATATGAAATTTTCTGTATGTGTTCTGAAATATATGTACATTAAGGAAAGAAAATAAAAAAAAAACGATTTTTTGAAAATTCTAACTGTATATAACCCCTTAACTTATAGTTAAAATAATTATAATCCGCAAGAAAACGTCCCAACTACGGAAGGATATTTGAATTGACTTCTATTCCTAAAGATTATTGCATCATATTTTTTTCATCTAATACCTAAACATATTACAATATTTTTAAATTTGGCTGAAACCAATTGAGGCATTTCTGGATATAAATTTAAGGATTCTCGAATTTTATATGTTTATTGTTAAATTAAAACCTTCAGAAGTTTGAAATTTCTATTGAAGTTACAATGATTTTTTGAGTTCATGTGCTTTCAAAAATCCTTCTTCATTGCCTTAAGATTAAAAATAAATTTTCATATTTAAATTTCTTAACATTTCGTGATTGTTAATCTATGAATTTTAACAGCAAATTTTGGATAAATATAAGAACAAATCAAGGAAATTTATTAAGTAAAATCCACAAAAAATGCCACTTTTCGTTAAATTTTGGAATAAAAATACAACAAAGTTTTAGCTTACATTTAATTTTTGAAATCTTTCATTTTTCCTCTGGGTACTTTTATAAACGAACAACTCAAATCCTTTCCCATGTGGTTCTTATGCTTGCCACCTTTGTTTCCTTCAAATGCTTGTTCATTTTGAATATTAATAATTGATTAAGATATTTAGAAATTTTCAATTACACTTTGGCGTTCTTTCGTGGAAATGTGTTCCACATAAATTTTATTTTTTTCAATTAAAAACAGGGCTCCCGAAAAAAACTTTTTTCATGCTTTTTTTCGTGCAAAACTTTAACATGTTTATCATAAACTTTGACTAATTATTTAGGTTTGACCCAAGGAAAATTTATTACCGTAAATAAACGTTCACGATTCGGTCGTTCTAAGATATTTTATAGAAATTTTTTTGAAGGATAAAAAGGATAAAACCAGGAGAAAAAATCAAGTTTTCATAGGAAAATTTTGGTTTAAAATTCCATGTGCAATTGATGGTATTTTCATTTTCTGAACTTACTTGGAAACTTTTATACTTTTTTTAGATCTACAGACTTCTATAATTTCAATTTTCTGACCTCTCAACAAAAAGATTGAAAACTAGAAAGACTAACAGATTTATGATGGAACTTTTATGTGACAAAATTTATTTTGATTATCCTCGGTATTTCATTTTTATTGAGCTCTGCTCTTTTGATTTAAACTGCTTTAACTGGATATTAATTGGGAAATTTGTAAAGTAATTATACTGTATTGCTTAATAACATCCTAGAAATTTGTTGTAAAGATACAGGACATAGCTTGTTTTTTCCATAAAGAAGTAAGAAAATATTGTATTCAAAACAAATTCAATTGATTCATAAAACCAACCAATAGAATAGGAATCGTAATTTTAATTGTTGTATAATTTTAATTAAAATTTTTCATTTTTCCTACAGATACTTTTGAAAACGAACAACTCAAATCCTTCCCCATGTTATTCTTACGCTTGCCACCTTTGTTTCCTGTAAATGCTTGTGAGTTTTGAATTTGGAAAAGTTGTTATGGGATTTAGAATTTCTGGACTCCACTTTGGTGCCCTTTCGTCGAAATCTGTACACATAAATTTTATTCTTTTCAATTAAAAACGGGACTCCCGAAAAAACTATAACATTTTTTTCAAAATTTCCTTTTTCAATGTTCATCACTTTTCTGAAATATTCAAAAATATGCTTATCATAAACTTTGATTAATTATTTAGGTTCAACCAGAGGAAATTTTCTTACGTTTCCGATTCAATTGTTTTAAGATATTTTGTTAAAAAATGTTATGAAGGATAAAAAGGATAAAACCAGGAGAAAAAAATCAAGTTTTCATAGGAAAATTTTGGTTTAAAATTCCATGTGCAATTGATGGTATTTTCATTTTCTGAACTTACTTGGAAACTTTTATACTTTTTTTAGATCTACAGACTTCTAAAATTTCAATTTTTTGACCTCTCAACAAAAAGATTGAAGACTAGAAAGACTAACAGATTTATGATGGAACTTTTATATGACAAAATTTATTTTGATTATCCTCGGTATTTCATTTTTATTGAGCTCTGCTCTTTTGGCTAAAACAGTAAAAAAAACTTTCCTGCAAAAGAAAACTTTGGCAATCCTTGACAAAAAAATTTTATTTGTAATCATTACCAGCCCAAGAATTAAATTGCTTTAACTGTATATTTATTGGGAAATTTATAAAGTAATTATACTTTATTGCTTAATAATATCCTAGAAATTTGTTGTAAAGACACAGGACATAGCGGATTTTTTTTTTAAAAAAAATTCAATTGATTTGTAGGGCCAAACTATAGAATCGAAATCATAATTTTAATTGTTGCACATCAAAATCTTTTATTTTTCCTATAGATACTTTTATAAACTAACAACTCAAATCCTTTACCATGTGGTTCTTATGCTTGCCACCTTTATTCCCTTCTAAAGCTTGTCCATTTTGATTATTGATATAATTGATTATGGTATTTAAATTTTCAATTACACTTTGGTGCCCTCTCGTGGAAATGTGTTATACATAAATTTTATTCTTTTCAATTAAAACTCTTCTGAAATATCCAAAAGTATTTGATACTTATCATAAACTTTGACTAATTATTTAGGTTTGACCAAAAGAAAATTTATTATCGTAAATAAACGTTCACGATTCAATTGTTTCTAAGATATTTTATAGAAAATGTTTTGAAGGGTAAGAGGGATAAAACCTGGGTAAAAGATCAAGTTTTCATAGGAAAATTTTGGGTCCAATTCCATGTGCAATTGATGATAGATTCAATCTTTGTTTTTACTTGGAAAATTTTATATTTTTTTAGATCTACAAACTTTTATAATTTTAATTTTCTGACCTCTCAACAAAGAGATTGAAGAGTGGAATGACCAAAAGATTTATGATGGAACTTTTATATGACAAAATTTATTCTAATTATCCTCGGTACTTAATTTTTTGTGAGCTCTGCTCTTTTACCAACAACAGTGCAATAAATTGGCAACAAAAGAAAACTTTGGCAAGCCTTGCCAAAAACATAAATGTTGATCTATTGAAATATTTTTATTTGAAATCATTTCCAGCCAAAGAATTAAAACGCTTCAGCTGTACATTTATTAAGAAATTTATAAAGTGATTATACTGTATTGTTTAAAATTCCTTTTCAAAACGATAAAAAAATATTTGCTTTCGGAATCTTATAATTTTTACCAGAGCACCCATTAAGGTTACCAACTCTCCAGTTTTAGTCCGGAGACTCCAGAAAAATAATGTTTTCTCCAGACTCCAGTTTACAAAAATAATCTCCGGATTTTTTTAGGGTCACCAACTCCCCCATTTTAAACCGGAAACTCCAGAAAAATGTAATTTTTTCTTGACTCCAGTGTACAAAAACGATTTTCCACATTTTTCAATGTTAATAAAAAGCAAAATTTTCCACTGTTATCAAGCGATAACAATTGATTTTATAGTCAAAAAAATATATATTTATTATATTTCGAATATAGAATGAAGCAGTAAAGCTTGTGAACGTTATCATTTAGAATACTTGCTAAATTTTTAAGACTGTTTTTCATTGAATACAACTTTCCGGATTTAGTTATACGTTCTCCGGATTTTCTATTATTTAAAATTGGTAACCCTAGCACCCATTCATGAAAACACCTTAAAAATGTCCTCTTCATCCAAAGATCAAGCATAGGAAATGTCACAAAATATTTACCATTAACTTTGCATATAAATTTATTTCTTTAAAACCCCATTTTGATTTACTCGTAAAATTGACCAACAGCACTACTAACTCATTAGTTTTCTATTTATCTTACACTTTAATCGGGGGAAAAAAAATCAGAAAACAGCAATTATTTTTCTTTTTAAATTTCAATTGGGAAATTTAAATGAAATGGAAATTTATACTTGGAAACTTTTATATTTTTTAAGATCTACAGACTTTTATAGTTTTAATTTTCTGACCTCTCAACAAAGGATTGAAGAGTGGAATGACCAAAAGATTTATGATGGAACTTTTATATGACAAAATTTATTCTAATTATCCTCGGTACTATATATTTTGTGAGCTCTGCTCTTTTACCAACAACAGTGCAATAAATTGGCAACAAAGGAAAACTTTGGCAATCCTTGCCAAAAACATAAATGTTGATCTATTGAAATATTTTTATTTGAAATCATTACCAGCCAAAGAATTAAAACGCTTCAGCTGTACATTAATTAGAAAATTTATAAAGTGATTAAACTGTATTGTTTAATATTCCAACGATAAAACAATATTTACTTTCGGAACCTTACAATTTTTACCGGAGCTTATATTAATGAAAACATTTTTAAACTGTCCTCTTCATCCAAAGATCAAGCTTAGGAAAAATCACAAAATATTTACCATTAACTTTGCATATAAATTTATTTCTTTAAAACCCCATTTTGATTTACTCGTAAAATTGACCAGCAGCACTACTTACTCATTAGTTTTCTATTTATCTTACACTTTAATCGGAAAAAAATCAGAAAACATCAATTATTTCTTTTTAAATTTCAATTGGGAAATTTAAATGAAATGGAAATTTATTGTCCTTGCAAAATCAAAGAATCTCATAAAATTTAATTGTAAATTGCCTAGAAGACCTAAACGGCCATAAAGTGACTTTGAATTGAAACCAAGAAGAAAAAAAAACAGTGGACTAGTTATGTGAAGCCTCCAGATATAATGACAGACCAATAGATATAGAAGTTAATTAGTTCATTAGTTTCGTTTTACATTTATTCCATCACACTTGCCATTGCTTTTTAAAATGTCATTTAGTTAAATTCCTTGTCGAAAATCATAAATGAGAGACATTTATATCTAAGCTGATTGATTGGAAATAATGTCACGGACTTCCCAACGACGCTGCGTAAAAGTAAAGGCTCATTTTCCATGGAAAGTTTTCATTTACTTTGATCTTGAAAATGAGATGTAATTTTTATTGAAAACATCGATACCAACGTAATAATATAGAACTGAAGATATGAAAAAAGCATTCGACATAAATAAATACTTAAAGAGCAATGAAAAGGTTTTATCATTCAACCAACTATATAATATGAGTGTAAGTGGTATCATTGTTGAGAATATTAATGGAAATTTAATGTTGTCTTTTTTTTTTTTTGTCGTCTATAATTGGCATTGTGCAATTTTTTTCTAGTTGGAGATTCATTTAATGTTATATTGTCGGTTCGCAAATGAATTGTTCAAGGAATTGAAATTAAAGTGCATGTCAAAGTTTTTTGCTTTTGACGTTTTCCTGGTCATGGGTCGCAAATTTATTCAACTCATTTCTTTGCCACTGAATATGAATTGAGTTTTTTGTATGTTAGGTTTGCTTATTAAATTTTATGATATAATAAATAGTAAATATTTTGGGTAATTAATAATTTTAAGAAACTTTAAACCTGATATTTTTATATGTATAGAAATCGCTTTGAAATGTACAATATTTGGAGTCAAAGTTCAAAGTTAACTTGTGATCTAAGGATTTCAAAAAGAAAATAATTTGATTCTAGACCATATTTAAACGAAGGTAAAGGGTTTCATTGAAAACTCTTTTATGATCTACTGTTTTTATAAATTTCGTATTCTTCCAAAATATTAGCGATTAGACGAATAATCCCTGCGTTATCCGCAGTAGACCTAATAAGGGTTGTAGTATTTACTTTATACTATAGAGTAAATACTACAATTACAACTACAACTTTGACCTCGAATAACTTTTGAAAGAAAAAACATATCAAAAACTTGTACGAGACCATTCTTGTAGATCGTTCAATTTTCTACAAGAATATACCTTGGTCATTCCTTCCGAAATATTGTCACAAACGTGAGCTATAAAAATTCCTAAGTGCATGAGAAAGTTTTTGATATTTTTCACAGGGGTGACTAGTATTTATTCTCAACTAGTATTTACTGTATACGTAAAATACTACAAAATACTCTATAGTATAGAGGAAATACTACAACCTGTGAAAAATATCAAAAAAAAATTCTTGCACTTTTGAATTTTATAGCCCTCGTTGGTGACAATATTTCGGAATGACCAAAGTATATTCTTGTAGAAAATTGAACGATCTTCAAAAAAGGTCTCTTACAAGTTTTTGATATATTTATTCCTTCAAGTTATTCGAGGTTAAAGTTGAACTAAAGAGAAATTTTAATATTTTTTCAATTTTTTGACGCCATCATCAATTTTATAGGACATGTTTTGTAGAGCACTTTTCTTCCTATAACTTATCTCCATAAAAGTTTTTGATATTTTTCACACGTCCTAAGTTATTTGCATTAAACTGAAAATATTCGTAATTTTATTGTTTTAAATAATATTCCCTGAATTATTATATTTTTAACATAAAAAATATTTTTTTTATCTTAATTAAATAACGTAGGACCTGTAAAAAATATCACAAACTTTTATAGAGATAAGTTATAGCAAAAAAAGTGCTCTACAAAAAATGTCCCATAAAATGTTCTCATAAAATTGATGGTTGCGTCAAAAAATTGATTTTTTTTTAAAATATCTCTTTAGTTCAACTTTGACCTCGAATAACTTTTGAAACAATAAATATATCAAAAACTTGTACGAGATCTTTTTTGCAGGTCGTTCAAATTTCTACAAGAATATACCTTAGTTATACCGAAATATTGTCACCAACGTGAGCTATAAAATTCCTAAGTGCCAGAGAATATTGTTCCCGTGTTATTTAAATGGAAAATCGAAATTTGCGATGCGGCACCTCTTAATATTAATACTAAGAGCTTAAACTTTTACAGGATTTTTTTTTGTCATTTCCAACAATATTTTTGATATAATTAAGAAAAAAAATCATCATTTTTTTGAACCAGTCTACTCTATAGCATTAACGATGATTTTTGAGCCATGATATTTTTGGACATCCATGCCAATGTTTTTTTTTCATTTTTACCTGAGTAACTATGCGAAGAAGTTAATTTTTTGGATTTATAATTACGTGGATAAAATACTCCAACTTTCATTTTTCATACGCCGTAGAGTTGCTTTATTCATCATCCTTTTCTTCCACCATATCCCCAATATTCTTCAGTATACCTACATTTTGAATGCCTACATTATTTCAGTAATGATTTATAATTCCTACCCTTCAAAAACTATGAAGACATACTGAAGTATTTAGTATATTTTTAAGAGAATTTCAGGGCTTCAATGGTTAACCCTTTTTATCCCCCTTCTGCCTTAATTAAGATTTAAATTTTACTATTTCTAAAAAAAAAAATATTTAATTTTGCAAAGAATAAGATAGTTTCGCAGTCCATGCTTTGAAAATTAATGGATTAGTACAAGTAGGAAGAAAAGAATTGATATAAATGTACAAACTCATAGACTTATAATCTGGTTGGAAATCCTTGGCAAGGAATTGAATTAAAGAAGAAGATAATTTAACTAAAGATTGATTAATCCTAAAAGTTACTTAAGAAGCATTGCCTTTATAAAAATTCCAAGTATTGTTTATTTTTTAAATTGCACCTTATTTACTGTAATAATAAATCTATAAGGATTAAATGCAAGATATTTTATAAATCGGTAAGAAGCTAATTTAAAGTAAAGAATTGGTTATTTTTTTCAACAAAATATAAAAATTTAAGTTACTGAAACTTTAGTTAGTTTGCTTACAACATAATTATCAATATGTTACATTAATTATTACATTTACAAGCATTGAAATATCAACAATAGGTATACAATTGAGTTCTATATTAAAACTTTGAATTTCCATAACAAACGTAGACCGCTAGCAATGACAATTTAATTGAGAAAAAAACAGATTTACTGATATCAAATATGATAAACGTATTTTTATTTTGGCAAAATTCATAAGACTTAAGGGTTATCTCCAAAGACTTTTAGGGGATGAAATAAAGAGTTTAAATTTCTTGAACTATCGACTTTAGAAAGTTATTACTTGACAAAAATCAAATCTAAAGAGTTATTTTTGTTTTTCAAGTTTAAAAAAGTAGTATTTGAAAATTTAAAATTGGCATTACCATGCAAAATTTTGAATAGATTGTAAATCTTTATTGGTAAGGTCTTTAAGATTGAAAATCACTTACAACAAAAACTGAACTTTGGCTAAGAGATCCACGATTTCCCAAATTTCTATTGAGTCAAAAAACAATATAAATAATTCACTTCGAAAATTAACTATCATAAAATGTATTCACTTTTTACTAACTTTTTAATTATTGCACCATTCAATTGCCTAAAATACAAAGGTGAATGTTCTCTTTGTTGATGATTTGCAAGACTCGCGAAAAACGTCAAAATAGTTTCGGAATTTTTAAATGAAAATTCAAACAATCATCACAAAATATGCTTCAGAAACTATTCTATTTTCATAGTAAAGTTTTCCCAATAAATAAACCGATATAAATTAATAGTTTTTTGGAAAATTTTCGGAATTTTATACACAAAAATTAAGATGCAATAATTTATATTTTTTGATGAATTTCTGTTTGATATTTCTTTTTTATTTTATTTTCAAATAAATTGCACAATCTGCATAGGGTTACAATAAGTGCATTCAATCCATAGACAATCACATGTAAGCACTAGTCCCAGTAGATGTTTGATATTTCTGTGGATAAAATCCAAAAAAAATTCCCATAAAATATTTGTGTATAACAGCATATTTTTAGGGAAGACTTTTTTCGATTGACGTCTTGGGATCATTGTTTTTATTTTCGTGGACAAATTTCAAAATAATAGTAAAATTTTCCGGTAGAATTGCAGACCATTGGCAAAAGGAATGTCATTATCGTTTATTCAGTAACATAATGATTAAATAATTATAAAATGATTTAACTTTTTGGCTTCAAATTTATTACTTTTTTTTGGTAAAATTTCAAACTAAAAGTTACTAATTTAATTTTTGAATTTGCAGAAAATTTATAATAACTTAAACTTCTTAGCCAAAAGATTATTAATTGTAGGAAAGTGGTTTTTAATCCTAAAACTTTCTACCATAATCTATCCAATACTGATCCCAAATTTTCCCAACTGATTCTTAATGTAAAAGACTTAAGATTATAGTAACTTACTAGATGTTATAGTATGAATAAGATACTTAGATTCTGGAAGTTTTAGATCTCATATTCTAGTTGTTTTTGTGGAAATCAGAACTAAGAAATTCTTAGCAATTATAGAATCCTTTAATCTTATACTATAATCTTAGGGGTTGAGAAATCTTTTTATTGAGGTTTGAAATATAAAAGTTGTCTTTTATGTATTAAATTCTTGAATATAATTGATCTTAAATTAAAAAATATGTCAGTATATTCTATTTAAATATACAGAAACATCATTTAACACAAGTGAACGAATTGTGATGAAGTTTCTGGTATTTACTAATTTTTTACAGAAACATATAAAATTCTTTATTGGTCCATAAACTTTTTTCTTAAAAATTTATTATTTATATGAGTTTAGAAATTGGAGTTCAAGAGCAGTACAACTCTTTCTCTCCTACAAAATAAAATTTAAAATTAGAAATATCAAATTCCCTGTTTAATTCTTAATATAGGAAAAAGAACCCAAAAAACCGAACAAGCTTTATTTGCTAGTTGCTTTGTATACCTAACTATAATATTACAAATAATAGCAATTTAATTTTTGTCAAAGTATCCATAAATTCTCTGATCAAATAGAAACTTCCCAAACTTTAGTGCGAACAATTCGCAAGCCATAGACACCAGTTAAATTTTTGCATTTACTTTTCGCACTCTATGAAAGTTATTAGAATATGCGACCCGAAATAACTGTTCTATTGAAAGTATGGCCTAAAGCAACAATCTAATCACTCGTTCTATGTGCCGACTACAATTGTTAATTACTTTCATTGTTTATTAGGATTTATTATTTGCCAATATAGACAAATTAATGTGTGGGTCTGTAGACTAACCCCAACAATTATATTAACAATTGTAGAAAAGGATTAACTTTTGGTCACATTTTATCCATTATTATAATTTTTGGTTGAACTGTTGTATTTCGGGGCTTTGTTACTTTTTTTTAGTTTATTTTACAATGAGATATTCAATAATGAGTTCTTTATTCTCTTTGTCGTACGACTCAATATTATTTTGTCAATTTCAAAACAAATTTCATACAAAGTGTTTAGTATACTTAATATGTCGTTTAGAATATTAGTTGGATTAAGTTTGTGGAAGTCATATATATAAAAAACATATTTTAAATTAATAATTTATTACAATCGGAAGATATTTTAATGAATGAAAATAATAAATAGTTAAGATAATTCACCCTTTTCTTTTACTTAAGTAGAAAGAAAAAAAGCAAAGGTTGTTGTATAAAAAATTTTCCTATTCACCTAAGGGTAGTTTATTATATTCTTTTTTTTTAAAATAATATTCTATTCAGCCATATCAATGCATTAAAAAGCAGTTAAGTTGAAACATTTCGTAGCTTTTGTGATAAATCAAGTCTTCGATGTTTTGGTTTATGATTGAATTATATTTCAAAGTTACTTTTTTGGTAAATTTTTCGTCCCTCCCTTCTTCATTGCCAAAATCATTCTACTGTAATAAGTCGTAAGATGGCAATAATGATCCAACATCTTTTTTATGGGGACTTTGGTAAAAACTTTATTATGTTTTCAGAATTCCATCAAGTTTTTCATGATTTGTTGGTCATTTGCAGGTGCCATGTAAACCATTGGCGCTGTAAATTAGTAGCTTTCGTAAACATTTTTAAAAAATAAGCAAATATTTGTAATATCATTAATAATGTTCTTGGGAACTTGGACGCAAGTAATAAGATGTTACATTTTTAATTCATCTCAAATTTTAAGATCTTATTATTTGAGTCCAAGTTCCCAAGAGAATTATTAATTATTTACCACACCATGGATGAGAGCAACCAGAAATTTGTAATATCTTTAGTTTTTTTTAATTGTAACCTTAAGATGATACTATCAATGTATATGTAGCTTATTAGGAATCTCCTCTGAAATTAAATAATCAAATTAGGAGTTCTTTTTAATCATCACGAAGTTGAAATTGTAATAGATTCTGTACAAAAACAATTAATTCTTTCACAAAATTTTCAATACAACTTCAAGTAGATGGTTTGAATGCTGAAGTCTTGAAGTCTTTCGGATTATTTTTGCTCCAATAGTTTTTATACCTTTTGAAAATTATAATTTTTGGAACCGTTGGAAAGTTCAATAACTGGTAAAATGACAGCTCTATGTACAATATCATCATTCCAGGCATCCCCCAATGCACAATAGTTGCAGTTTATGGATAATAATAAATTTTTATAGAACCAACAAGCTGCTTTGTAATATCATTTCTTTGGCGATTTATAGAAGAATTTCTTTATGATCATGTCTCCATATTTATGAAGTTCATCTGCAGAAGAAGTAGCTGAAGATGACAAATCAATCGCATTTCTCAATAAGTCAATCAATTGATTTTTTTTTCTTTTCTTAAGTTTTCTCCAACAGACTTTTTTTTCTTAATTGCATATCAAGTTTTCTCGCGTAAATATTGTTAATCGGAGTTACCAATTGGTCCTGACGATCCATATATTAGTCCTTATAATTAAAGTATTAGAAGTACATATTAGATTTGATAAAAAGGGCATTTATCAAGATTATTAAAGTATATAATCGTTTTTTTAATTATTAAAAGTATACCAAATTCAATCTATCATTAAGCATGTTATTGTCGATAATTTACATAATTTGAAAGTCGATAGGATTTTTTAAATATTAAGCAAAAATCCCGAAATGATTTGTAAAATTTGAAGATATTTTGGAACAAGGTTTTCTGGGTATATATTCCTTATGTCTATTTCCGAAAAATCTACCAATTTTGCCATTATATCTAGACGATCCATTATTCTTTAGTGTCATAATAATTACTTAATTTCATCAATGGTATTTATAATAAGAATATTAGAGAAACATATTTGATTTGATAAAAAGGACATTTATCAAAATTATTAAAATTAAAAACCATTTTTTTAAAATTATTAAAAGTATTCCAAATTCAAGCTATTATAAAGCATGTTATTGTCGATAGTTTTCAAAATTTGAAAATCAGAAACATTCTTTAAATATTAAGCAAAAATCCCGAAATAATTTGTAAAATTTGAAGATATTTTTGAGCATGTTTTTCTGGGTATATGCTCCTTGTATCTGTTCCCGAAAAATCTACCAATTTGGCCATTATAGAATTTTAATTTTATATATTTCAGTTTCATTTTCCAGTGTGATTTGTTTTCCATGGTTTGAGAATTCTGATAATGCTTGCTCTTTATTGCAAATGCGATAGTAATATTATTTTGCTCTAGGAAGTTTGCGAATTTACTACTGAAACTAATTGTATATATTTCTTATTTTCTTTGAGTAGAATTGAATAGTAAAGTTCGAATTTAATTGTTCTACAATGATGGAATTTTAATCATAAATATTTTTACTTGTTGTGTGGAGTTTAAGAAAGATATTCCCAATTTCTTTGGGAAATACAAACTTGAAAAAATAAGGAGAATTTTTTTTTTTTGAGATATGGGAAGTTTAGAAAGGAATATTGCAATGAAGCCCATATTTAATGATAGGTGACTTAACATTAAGCATGTTATTGTCGATAGTTTTCAAAATTTGAGTGTCGGTAGCATTCTTTAAATATTAAGCAAAAATCCCGAAATGATTTATAAAATTTGAAGATATTTTTGAGCATGGTTTTCTGGGTATATGCTCCTTGTTTCTGTTCCTTAAAAATCTACCAAATTGGCCATTATAGTATTTTAATTTCATATATTCCAGTTCCATTTTCCAGCGTGATTTGTTTTCCCATGAAAATTTGAGAATTTTCATGATGTCGCTATTTATTGCGAATGCAATATCAATATTTTTTTACTTTAGAAAGTTTACGATTGTGATTGCAATTATACTATTGAAACTTATTGTATATATTTCTTATTATTTTTTTTGAGTAGAATTGAATACTTGAACTCGAATTTAATTGTTCTACAATGATGGAATTTTAATCATAAATATTTTTACTTGTTATGTGGAGTTTAAGAAAGACATTCCCAATTTCTTTGGGAAATATAATCTCGAAAATGGATAATATCTAATCTTAATATGGTACGTTTAGAAATGAATATTGCAATGAACTCCATATTTAATGATAGGTGACTTATCCCCAAGGTTTATAAAATACACAAGTGGCCTCATGCACCACGTGACGTATCCAGAAGAAATTTGTATGTATCTTTAGATTGATTCAAATTTCAAAATTCTTCGTGTGACGTCATTTTTTTTTTGTCTAATGGGGCAACCTGTGTAATTTATAAGCTTTGGACTTATCCAACATAAAAAATTTGTCAACATATTAGTAAATGATGCAGACGAAGTTGTAGGTATCAGATAGTAAGAAAACCAGTTTTCTCTTTTCATTATTCTTTGAATATCTGTCATATTTTGCTGTATATTCCTACAATAATTTAAAATCAAATATTCAAGTTCAAATGCTTAAATAGCAAGTGCTTCAACAAATAAATATGTCAACAATTGGTGTTGGATTTCCAATAATTTTCCTTGATTTATTGACTAAAGAAAAGTCACAAAAACTTTTTACACTTTTCAAATAAATTTGCGATAAATCGCAACTCTTAAACACTATATACCGACGAATGGTAGAAGTCCAGAATTTTCCCATTTTCCGTGTTTTCGCCAACGTCGTTTGCTATGCAATTTTTTCGTGCAAACATATAATTAATTTGAAAACTTTAAAAGTCTATCTATCTCATTTCAAAAACCTCACCACTATAAGTGAGTGAAATTTCTCGACATAATTATGTGCTGATATTTACATTTATAATTACATTTGAAAATAAGTAAATACTATTTAGAGGAGTTAGATGCAAATGTTATTTTACGTATACACATACACTTTCTTGAGATTTATTTCTAATTGCAAATTACACTTAGAATTTCAACGAACGAGATGTTTGCAAATAATAATAATATGGAGAAATATGTGGTTTTGGTGCTTAAGGCTAATAGTTGCCAAGGGGGCAGGAAAAATACGACAGCAAAAAAAATCTTTGGAAAATTCAAAAAACCAGCATAAATCACGGCCATTAAATTGGTGAGATTGATTCGTGATAAAGATTTTTTTTATGTTTTTTCTTCATAGTGATTTTCAAATCGGTGCAGTGAAGTTTGAAAAATATGAAATTTTCGTGGTTGAAGACGTTCATGATTTATTTCTTCAAGAAAATATCGTTAAAACTTTCTCCAACTAAAAAGAAATATTATCTTTTTTTTCACTTATCATTTTTTGCAACTTTTAATGTTTTGAACAAATTTCTTATAACACACATTGATAGAAAATAATCTTTGAAAAATTCCCCACCGAAATTGTACAGTAAAAAAATTGTCATTTTTTATATATTAAATTTAAATCGTATTGCACATTTTTTTGATTAATACTATCCATAGTTTTGATAATAAATTACTGTTATGTAATATTAGTTCGATAATAAATTGAAATATATGTAATAAAGTCTTTCATTCACTTTCTCTAACTGTAAGTGAAGACGACTAATTTCAATATTGAAATGAATAAATTAAAATATTTCTATTCTAATTAATAAATAAAAATTTAATCATAATTGCTAACTGCCTTTTAATTACTTTTATGTCTTAATGATTTACAACAAAATGCCTTAAGCTTATATTATGTGAACGAAATTTAAAAGAAAGAGTTATATCGATTGGCAAAATTTTGAAGATAAACCATAAAATGCCTTTTAACTGGATTATCCTTTATCCAATTATCCTCCTAAAATATTCCAGTAAAACTGCATTTTTTTCATAGAAATGTCTTCAAAGTATTTTGATTTTTTTTTTCAATAATAAATATTACATTAAAAACGTTTTGAAAATACAATATTGGTCACAGTTGTTGAGTAAAGTATTTACCGATCACGCGATATAGGACTTTAAATTATAGGCCTGTTTTTTTTTCTGTTCTTCTCTAATTTTTGTGTTAATAACCGTTTATTTTCTTTTACCGAAGGGTCAATTGTGCATTTGTCGATATGCCACAAGTCCAAAGTTAATAAACCATCATAGAATAAATTCTTTATGTACCATATATGCATAATATAAATTATGCATTGAAATAGAGGTGGTAGGAAATACACCCAGCCCGGATATTTTCTTTGAACAGAATGAAAATGTTGACAAAAACCATAATACCTTGAAGACGATTAATAATGCAGGAAATCAGAAAATGTAATTTCTTTGAAAATTGAAGGAAATATTTGAAATTTGATGGTCTACTTGTAAATTGTAGAGGAAACTTAATTAAATTTAGTTGTTAAGTCTTCAGCCAATTAGATGGATAGTAGGATGATTTTTTTTTTTACTTTTTTTCTTTTTTTGGTCCCATCGTGAAATTTTGTTGGAAATACCAAAAAAAAAGTTCTCTGAAAGTTTGAGCCCTTAATATTAATTTTAAGTCCTCGACCAAGACGTGTAAAGATTTGAAAATACACGGAAACTCTGATTTTTTATTTTTCAATTTCTATATCTCAGCGGTATTTCATGGGATCGCTTTTACTGAAGATGGTTTTTTCTCAGATTTAAATGCTCTACAAAAGTGCCTATTGTATAATGAAAATACATAACATTTAAAAAATATCAAATATCACACTATTGTCAAAATTATAACATATTATAACAGATTGAGCTTTTCACGGTGTGTTTATGATTGACCCATGCATCCTGCGCCATTCATATAACTACAGTGCCTTGATTTGGACAAAGTAAGCTTAGTATTTCTCGTTTAAAGTGACTATTGAGTACAGAACTTTTGGAACGATATTTCTTTCGATTTATAATTCATATATCGTAAAGAATGTGATTGTTATTTAAATAATTTTTCTATATAACTCTTAATTATAATCCGAAATTAATATTTTTCAATTTAAAATTTACTTTTGACGATGAAGATCGTTGATTTTGTAAGGGTTAATTTTCTTCCCCCGATTAAGACCTTTGGTCTCAATAAAGATCCATAAACTGAGAACCATAAAAAAATTTCTTATCATATTTTGGTAACTTAATTTTTTTTCTAATTTTGATCATTATCGCGATCAACGATCATTGGTCTTATTGTTTTTAATGCGAAATTTTGATTTGCGATTTGAAGTCTTCAAATGAAGTCCAATAACTTTCTTTCACTGTTCGCATTTATGATTGCATCTTCTCTAAATCAAAGATTGGAATATCATTTTCCACCAATTTTAATCCCATTATTTTACTCCTCCAAAGTGAGTTCCAGTATAATCTCTCCTACAAAAGCTTCAAATAATATAGAACACCTTTATGACGAAAATCATCAATGCTTAAATTTCGAAACTTTTAAGCCACTACATATTTGCAAGAAAAGATCATATATGAACATTCTAGAAGAATATGAAGTATACATAGTTCACAAACTATATGCAAATAATATCTTTAATGACAAATTATATATAAAACAAACAACCTATATGAAATTTGTTTATAACTGACAAAATAATCATTATCTGATGATGACAGCCAAGAACTTTTGAAACGTGTCGTAATAAAGAAATTGAGTCATAGGACATATATTACTATTCATTAATTTATAATTGTGACTCGGAAATAAATAAAATGTTTATCAATTTTCTACCAAAATTTATCCCTGGTTGCAATGTAATCATAATTTTTCTATACTTCTTCTTTTTCTTGTCTGCAATAGAACGTCAATCATAACAGTATTAGTCATTGTATAGAATAAAAAGAAATTAACCTTAAGTTTAATTAGTTTTTCATTATATTGATAAGTATCAATGATTTGTCATATTACAGGTAATTGAAAAAGATATAATGACGTATATACACTTAGCTATTGACGCACTAAATGTGGATATTATAAAAATTTAAATTTGTAATTGAATAAAAATAATATATCTTTAGATAATGATTCATGCAATTGTTGTTAAATAACTATTTTGAACATATTTTTTTAACAAATTATTATGTTAACAAGCTTTTTCTATTTCGATCAAACTTTACTAAAAACAAAATCCAAAGCTCAAATAAGTTAAAACATTTAAGCTTTTTTATACCATTTTTTTGTTTCCTATAGATATGGTTCATAAGTTTGGATAAGATTTGGAAAGTTATAGCCTTATTGTGTTCCCTACTTTATCTATTGTATGCCAAGAATCCAAGTTTAAGAAACCAAGCAAATTTTAGCAACGAAAAAAAATAAGATACTTTTCGACCGCAGCTTTTTTGACAAAGCAGTGCATTTTAACGGAATATGAAGAGCGGTTCTATAATTAAGGGTGGATCACCGTCAGAACGAAAAAAAAATGACTTTTTTAAAACTGCTGCCATTTTTTTAGAGATATTAAAAACGGTCTTCGGCATGTAAAAGTTGAAGTTATGAACTGTTTTTTTTATTTGCCCCGATATTTCCCCTCTCCCTCTTTTACAGCGCTTTGAAAAAGGGTCCTCAAAAATGAGGAGGCAAACGGGAGACAAGTTTTCTCGGAAACTGGAAGTCGGATCATGATTTTCCAAAGAATGTAGGTTTTGGTAATGCGTCTTCTTGGTACTGAATCTCGAAAATCCGAAAAAAAGTGAAAATTCACAAAATGGGGCGACTTTGAAAAAAAAGTTAAAAAAACGACCTTTTTTTGGACCTTTCCGCCTCTCCCACTTTGAGGGGAGGAAGGTTTGGCCAATTTCAGAGGTTCAGTACCAAGAAGACGTGTTGAACTATAACACTCTCCAGTTTCAAGTCAATCCGTCGGATAGTTTCTGAGAAATCTTGTCTCCCAGTTTTAAAAAGTTGATTTCGAGAAAAACGCATTTAAAGTTTTTTTAAGATATTTTTTTATGTTATTATCAATTTATTCAATTTTTATCAGTGAAAATACATAAGTCAGTTATTCCAATCCTTTTAACACGTTATTCTTGTATGTTATAAGAAGACATTTATGGAAAAAAAAATCGATTTTTTTTTCTGACGGTGATCCACCCTTAAGGAGGATTTAACAGTACCCCAATTGTACGAAGATGCTCTTCTTAGTCCATAGAGGTCGGTTATGAGATCTGTCACCAATCGAGTTTGAGATCTACTTAAATTTAGTATTTCTACTGATAATTTTTTAGAAGAATTTCTCTTCATTCATTTGTAGTGGTCTTGTCCTATGGTATTGCTCAAGAAGGAACAATAATAATCACAAAAAGATTCTCATTAATGGTTTTTTTTATTGACGATATTGTAATCCCAAACATTGGTATTAAATAATTGTATATCCTTATATGATCATTGAAATATTTTCTGTTTTCTACCCTTTTAAGAATATTTTCATCGAAAACTATTTTAAGATTTTTCCAAAATATTGTACCACGTAAAAAGTCAGTTTATTGCAAATATTTTTCGTTAAAAACGTTCGCAAAGAAACCAACAAAGTTTAGGGCAATAGTAACAGAAAAAATTATGAAATTTTGGCTGAATTTTATTAAAAACAACACATTTTGGAGACAATTTAAAGTAATAAGTATGGAAAGTCAATTTATTTTTCATATCAATTAAAAGTTAATTTTCTCAACTTATTTTCCATAAAACATATTTTTTCATGGTAAAAGTTTAACCAGAAATGCCATTTGGATAATAAAATATCCAATTTTTGCGACAAAAAATAAACAATACCCGATTATCTTTGGAGATATCATTGATCAAATAAGAGCAAGTTCGAACTAATTTGCAAAAGATAGTGATTATTTTCGGTTTGTGTATTTTTATCCTATCCAAATAAAAATATACATAATTCTCAGGAAAGAAAAACATGCAATTATTTTCTTGGTATTCCAAAAGTTTGGGTAAGAAATATATAATATATAACAAAGTTAGTTATTCTGTCAAAGTTATGAAGATCAAAAGAAGAATCTACCTTGCTTTTCATACTAATTTTTACGACCAATTTCTTTGGTTTACCTTCGTAAGTTAAAGAGAGAAATCATTTATTTGAATTTCATATTTTCGTTAATTATATTATACATTAGTTTTTAATAATATATTAAATACAACTATTGTGGATATTGCCTGTAAAAAAGTTTTTTTTTTTCATCCTTCGAATACTTTTCGTATTAGAGTCAGTCCCCATATTGGTAGATTGTTACTTTTGAGTTTATTTACTCCTGGATTCTATGATCCAAAAGATCTCTTTTGCTTTCTCCAGTTAAAACTTTTTACCAGTTAATACCAATAGTGATACGATTTTAAAAGTTTTAAAATACATCAAAACTGATTTTCGAAATAAATTTCCATTATTTGCTTCAAGAAATACAAATAATTCTACAATATTGGCCACTAACTTCATAATTTTTTGAAAATCATTCAAACCAGGATTATAAAAAGTATTGTTAGACTTTTGAAACAAAAATATAGATTTTTTAATACTTTTCAAAACTGAGGACGTTTTAGGATATTTTTTTTTTTTGGAATCAAAAATGGTTTACTGTAGACAAAATCCATATTATAATAGTAGAAAGAACTACAAAATTATAAATCAAAAAATTTTTAAACTCTTTAGGGCAAAAATAATTCGTCAACTTCTATATTTTCTTGATTAATGTACTTTAATTATATTCTTCTTTGTAATATAATAATACAAGACTTAGACTTAGACATAGTTTTTCATGGTAAGTCATATAAAAAAATCTGGGAAATAATAAAATTAACATTTTAAAGACCCAGTGACTCATTTTATGGATGATTCAACTTAATTTCACCTTCAATTTTCATTACTTTAGGTAGAAAAAAGGCAAATATGCTCAATATTTCCGCTGTGGGATCTAAAGAGTGATTTTTATAAACTACAAATGTCTTTAGAAATTCAAACCAACCCTTATAGTTTTGATATAGTTCAGTTGTATACAATTTATCATTTTAATCTTATTCAGCTGGTAAAGTTGAAAATTTAAAGAAAATGGAAAATAAAGTTATAATTTTTTCACTTTTGCAACCCAAAAATAATATGAAACTAATGCTAAAAGGGAAATAAATTGAAATAGGGATGATAATTTATAAATCATATTATGACACATAGGCCTGATTGCCATAAAACAGCGGTTCCTAACCTTTTTCAGCCGCGGACTCCCAAGGAAATCAACCCCTCAGTGAAAAAAGGTGCAATTTTCGGACAATATGTTTGGGGGTCCGCGGTCCCATTTGAAAAAGTTTGTTTTTTATTTTTTTAATTTAATGAAGGAATACTAAAATATAATGGCTCATGTGTACTTTAGCGCACCCACAATCAGGCAATGTTGCATTTTCGACTTTGTTTTTAATTTAATTCGCGATATTTTTGTTTATTAAATTCTAATATTTATTAGGTAGGCAAAGAATCCACCAAAGATATTTGGAGATAAACTGAAAAATTTACAAAATGGGGGGGCAACACCAGCAAAGACGATTGTACTCCAAAAGTTCCAATATGACTTCTATCTAAATGGTCCCAATGAATTTATAAATCGGTACAATTTTTCCATAATTCTTAATGAAAATGGAGGCAAAATAAATTCAGGATTTCTCTAGTAGATTTTCAGATTAAGGTTGTTAAGAAGTACGGTGGAAAATTATGAGAAAAAGAGGGATTTTTCTAGGCATATAAATATAGATGTAGATATTTCTATTAGGCTTTTATATACTCAGATTGAATTTTGAAACAATTTTTTATCTTTATATTGAAATACTCTGCTTAAAAACCCCCAAATGTTAATGATTTTGAAATGTATAATTCTCTCTTTTGGGGCTAAATTTTCATTATGGACCTATTTAATCGCGAATTAAATTAAAAACAAAGTCGAAAATGCAACATTGCCAGATTGTGGGTGCACTAAAGTGCACATGAGCCATTATATTTTAGTATTTCTTCATTAAATTAAAAAATAAAAAACAAACTTTTTCAAATGGGACCGCGGACCCCCAAACATAGGCTCGCGGACCCCCAGAGGTCCGCGGACCACAGGTTAGGAAACAATGCTATAAAAGACTTAACTATTTAAAGACATTAACATCCAGAGGATGGAAAGGGCGTGAATCCAATAAAAAAAGGAATATGGTTCACAATATATAACACTGTTAAATAAAACTTAAAGTAAAAGTAACTAATAACGAAATAATTACTAAAAATAATTTGGCAACACTAAGATGCATAAATTTACGTAAAAATAAGACCAAATTAAAAATCAATATGAGCTATGCAACCTATTATACAAATATAAGAGGACCAATCTGAGATGCTTATGCGACCATAATGTGAAGAAAAAAAAAAGTACAAATAACTTTTATCAAAAGAAAATCATTGAAAATTTATTTTGCTTTGGAACAAATATATAAAATGACGTCAAAATGTATTTTCTAAGGCAACAAGTTATTCAATTGATTGATAAGGAAAATTGATGCTTTGATGGCATTGTAGTACAAAAAGTTTTATTTTTTTTTTCGGTAGTACTTTGGTATTAGATAAGTTTGTGGTGAATCTACTAAATTTTGAAAAGTCTAGAACAAGACGGTATAAAAGAAAATGGAAATTTTCATCAACCTGCAGCTTTTCAGTAATGCACTGTTGGTAGTTGTAAAACTTTTTTAAGCAAAATTTGTATAATTAGTGAAAGTTTACTGCAACGAAAACTTCGAAAAATTCTATTCTTTTTCATCAATTCGATGATACAAAGATTACTACTTAAACACAATTATGTTTAAATGGCATGACTTTCAAAAATAGAAGTCTACTTTACTAATATAATCAATTAAGTCCACGTTTAAAGGTAAAATCTTTTAGGTATTTAAGCAGTCATTTATAAATTTTGCTTTAAAATTGTCCCAAAATTCCAGCATAAGATTTTGGTGAATTAACCATTCAAATGGAAAAAAAAACTTACAATCATAATAAATCTTCTCATTTCAAAGGTCGAGTTCAAACAAGCAAAATGATAGTTCTCCCACTATACGTCCTCTTCAACATTTAATACGCAACATCCACAGATATCATTAAAAAAACCTTGAATAATCTTTTAATTAATTTTTCTCAAAATCGTCGAGAAACATTAAAGAAAAAATTGCTTACCTATTTGCGCTCCAACTAAACATTCGTCTGCCACTCGTATTTCCTTCAGGTGCAACCGCCATTTTTACCACTCAATCAAAAACAATCGCGACACTATCAACTTGAACGATTCGAAAAATTTAACGAGAAAAAAAAACAGCGACGAAAAAAAAAAACACAGCGTATATTACAACAAGCCGGCCATCTTGAAAAAAAAATAATTGAAATGAATTGTCTTACTACTTAAATTACTTTCACTTTTCAATTGAGTAAACGAAAAAAAAAATGAACGAAGAAGAAACGCAGAGAAATGGAAAAGAACAATATTTCAGTATCGTTCGTCTTTTATTTCAACAAAAGAAACCGAAAATTTTTGAAAAATTCGAAATTGATAAGAAATGTGTTATGTAAAAAAAAAACAGGTAATGAATATAATCAATGAGGAGATAAATTATTCGTGGTTCTTTTTTTTTTTTTTGTTGATTTTGGCAAAAGAATCGCGGAGTGGGAGAGGTGAAGGATTCGATTCAGAGAGGCACGGTCATAATACCTGTCAAATTAAATTGCGAGCTATAAGAAGAGAAAAAAATCGGATAGGTAGAGACAAAAAAAAAGAAAAGAAGCAAGATAAAAAAACTTTCACAAATTCCGAAACGATCAAATCTCCCGAATTAATCGATTGATCTAAAAATTGATTACACTTCTGTACAGCCACTCGTCGTACGAGCAATAAGTCAGTCCAATGGTAACAACCGTATTATTGGGTTTCGAACCTTTCAACAAATGGTCGTCGGCTATAAAGACCACAACGATGATGATGACCAATTCGGATTGTTCGGTAAAAGCGAACGTGATTTCTTGCTTATTATTCTTGTTATTATTATTATTGTTGTTGTTATTCTTGTTCTTGTTGCCGTTGGAAAGTGGTTTGTCCGGTCTTCTGCCTTTCTACACCTTTCCATTCTTGTACTATTCAAACAGAACGCGACATCAACGTCGCCATAGCCATAATGACGCCGTTGCCATGACGACGTGCGTGTGACGTCACCACGGTTAAAACAATTCATTGTTAATAATTGATTTGAATGAATTATACGCGGGCAACTTTTCTAAACGATACCAGCCGCGATATGGAATTAATCGTTCTTTTTCTTCAACAATTTCAATAGATTAAGATAAACGAAACATTAGTCTAAATAAATGACAAGCATAATTAGATCTATTTATAAACTAATCAACTAAATTTAATGATTTTCCAAAGACAATTGTCCTATTAAGAACTCTTCGCTTAATTATTGATAAATGGATTTAATTCTTCTTAATATATTTCTATCAATTGAGAAATTATGGTTAAACGCAATGTTTGTAAATTACACACGTTGCTCCATTAGAAAAAAAAAATGACGTCATACGAAGAATTTTGATATTGAATCAGTCTGAAGATATATACGAATTTCTTCTGGATACGTCACGTGGCCACTATGAGGCAACCTGTGAATTTTATAAACCTTGGGTTACACGAGCATTGTTGCTTTTATCAACGATTAAAAATTTGGTTAAACAAAAGTAAGCCCAATAATAGATATGAGTCATTTTAATGGATCAATTTAATATCATTGCAGTCATTCGAATAGATGCAAATAAACTTTAATTTTATTCCCTTATATTCATTTCAATTTTTTCAAAACACGTGTTTCTTACTAATGAAAAACTAGGATAGTAAATTTCATAAGCATTTGTTAAAATAAGTTTCTTTTATTGACCTGGGTTTTCCAGGATGAGGTTAGTTTAGCGTCAAAACTGTAACCTTAGGACTTATTGTATTTCCTGGGTCCCTATTTTACCGATATTTACCGGTGCTTTCCGACTATTTTAGTTCCAAAACTTGGTATCTCTAGTTCTTTATATCTCCATTCATTTAAAGCACCGAATTACCCCACATATCACCCGGATGTAGTCCCATTATTTGCAGGTGTTTTTTCATTTACTATTTTCTTGTAAAACCAAATATTTCAGTAGTTAGTTTCAGAGATGGTTCCCCCATCATTTTTTTATAGTACTTTTGTTCGGTAGTGTTTCTCCATATTATGCAGAGATTTTTTTATACCCATTCTTTGGTGGTATTTTTTCTTGTCGATCTTGTACCACTAAGTACAGGCAGTGGACTTGTAAAAAATGTTTGGGATCCTAGCCGGACAAGAGTGTTAACCTTTTTATTGCCTTTGATACACTTATGACTTGACAATCATCCTCAGATGACCTTATTTTTGGTAGCTAAGCTTGCAAGGGTTAAGATTTATTTTGAAACTAAATTTAACCCACCAAGAGAATATCCTTATATTAAAATGATAACAATCATTTGGTGTCAAATCTAAACTATAAGATTACTATAAGTTTACATTTTCTTCTCTTCTGAGAAAAATCAATTCAAAATCATAAAATAAAAGACCCAAATCGGTTTTCATTTTGATATAGCTTTGGCTTTTAAAACACGACGAAATTACAGTGCAGAAATGTATATTAAAAGCAGGTCAAAAAACATCCAGTTATATAATGAATAATTGATCTATATTACTTGTAAATAATGGAAAGTTTTACAAAACATTTCTACATTAAAAAAAATGAGATTATTTTTTTGCAATTTATTTGACCCTTGACAAGAATTTTTGACTCAAAAAAATTTTAATTACATATTATGTTGACTTATTTGAAATTGTGTCGACCAGAAAAAAAAATAGGTATACATGAACGAAAATAGAAACTTAAAAATAAACACGAGATAATTTTGTGGTCTGATTCACTTGTTTTACGTATTAAATTTAAAAACTTCATTATCTTTCATATATATTTGGCTATTTTGTTGCTAAAAAAACAATTAATTGCTGTTGTGGAAAAATAAGTAAGTTGTTAATTGTTGCATTGCAACTAGCGTTTAATGCATTTTACTACAGAGATACATATATCCGGTATGGTCTAGTGGCTAGGATACCTGGCTTTCACCCAGGAGGCTCGGGTTCGATTCCCGGTACCGGAATATTTTTTTTTCTTTTTTTTAAACATTTTTATCATTGGATTTATACTTTTCATTCCATAAAAATGAATAGCGACTGTTACATTTATGGATTTTGTAAACGGAAATGAATTTTTTGCATTAACTTTTAAAAGAAATATTAAGAATAGGTACTACATTATCAACAAAATTTATTACCTTCTAAACCGAATAAACCCTCCATTCGGTATTTTCCTGTTAATATCTTTTATTACCTGAATTATCATATACATAATGAGGATTACCAAACATTAATCCTACCTAAAATCATTATTGTATAATACTATCAACCTTAGACCATTCAAAAATGTATTATATTTAATTTTAAGTACATATTTCAAACAGCAATAATTTATATTTTAAATCATTTTAAAAGGTAATATTACATGAATTTGTGTATCCTAACTTTGATAAGGGTAATCATTTTCAATGTAAAAAATAATTTAATAAAATTACAAATTTTTATTTTCTACAACAAATTGAGAAAAAATTACCGTTAAACTAATACAATCTTACAGCAATGCTACAATCATTAAGAAACAATTTCACTAATAGTTTAAAATCGACTTTTTATTGACCAAATATTCTGCAACTTATATTGGAAATTAGTTCTTAAATATTCCCATTACAAACAGCATCGCACGAATGGTTATAACCAAAATGAAAAGGTGAATTTATGATGGTATCCAACAATAAAATAAATGAAAAAAAATTCCCAAGTAGGTCATCAATATTTATTTGGGAATCCAAAGCTATTATCAAAAGCTAAACATGGATAGGGGCAGTGGTTTAGCTAGGTAACCAAGGGCCCTGGGGCAAATTAAAAAAATGGGGCCTCACTGCTATGTAAACTAATTAGGTTTTATCAAATAAAAATATGAAATATACAAATATTTTAAAAATGCTAAGCTACTTAAGCTCTTTTTTATGCACTGCAGGACCGGTAATAAAAATATTAAACAGTAACAACATAAATTACAATTAATACTTGGTGTAGGTTTGGCTAATAAAACGAAATTGAGAAGATTCAAGGGTTTATTATATAAAGGTCGGGCCTACCAACTGACTAAATAACAATCATATTTACAATTTTTTCCTAGCTCTAGTTTCCGCAAAAGTATCAATGACTTCGTTTAAATCCAGGCTTGATGCGGTTTTATTTTCAATTGCTATTAGCGATAAATGTCGGAGTCGAGTTTGGCCCATATTATTTCTTAAATAATTTATTATTATTTTTAAATTGCTAAATGACCTTTCAGCTGCTGCAGAAGTGACAGGAATTGTAAAGAATAATAACTTTGCTGTAAATACTTCCATTAGGTTGCATTCTAGCACTCCATATTTGCTCATTATTTCTTTATATAATTGGTGAACTTCCAACTGAATTTCCAAAAGTTCTGTTCGATCGAGATTTCTGGTAAGGATTCGAGGGCCTCCTGCGCTTGATGGCCCCGGGGCACTGCCCCGCCTAGCCCCTAGGTAGCTACGCCACTGGATAGGGGATGAATTTCCAACAATTAATCGCGGTAGTTTTAGCGAATTCCAACAATAAAAGCACTGTTATCAAGGCTTTGCAATGCAAGTTATGTAGATTTCTGATGGAAAGGAAAGTCATGGAGTTTCAAAATATTCCATAATATCAAAGTATCGAAGTATCGAAGAAAATTGGGGAGTAAAACGATTTTGGATATTATAAAAAGACATAAGGGTGGCTTCATCCCAAAGGCAGGCCTCTGAAAACTACAAGACACTGTATTATCCTGGAATGTCAGCATTTTAGAACTCATATATCTTTGACTATTTAAAAATATTATTTAACATTGTTTAAAACAAATTAATAAAGAGTAAATTTTAAATTTATGATTATAGTGATGTATCTATGAAAATAATGCTTTCAAGCCCCAGCTATACATGTCAATATATTTCAGAAACTTTTTTTAATTTCAAAAATTCATAATAACAATATTTTCTGACAAATCGATTTTTTACACTTTATGAAATTACGAACCAATAATTAAGAAAAATGAAATTTTCCATTACCAAATTATTTTGATTAATTTCAATTTCCTTCGTAATTTAAGTTAAAGATTTTTTTTCGGTATCAACAGTTAAAATATACGAAGGAGGTCTTAAGTTGGAATTTGCTTATGGGTCTTTTTATAAGCTTTATGAAATTATATATTTACAATTACAGAAAATGACATTTTTCATTTTCTAATAATTTTGATTTATTTCTTTTTCCTTATCAATTTAAGTTAAAAAAAAAATTTCCTTAGTATAAACAGTTGAAATTATGAGACCTCTAGAATTAGCTTTTGGGCCTAAGAAGTTTAATTACGCTACTGCAATAAATACAATTCCTACTAATAGAAGTATTGTTAAATTTGGTGTCCGTAAAAGTGAATTTAGTTGCCTAATCTATTTTTATTTTCCTTATAATTCGATTTAATAATCTAAAACTTACAGAATGCATTTAAAAAATTATCATATTCACTAATTAACATTACCGAAGCTATTTGGATACTAAATCGATAAACCCATCCCATTGAATTCTTCTGCTTCTTTCTAAGGACTTTTTTTTTTGAACATTGGCTACCTTTATCTTTTGATATTATTATTCCATGAAGTAGAAGAAAAAATAGTTTTATTTACCAGTTCATTCCCTTTTTAGTTAAGGGTTGGTCCAGCACTGGTCGCTTGATTATTTTTTTTTATTTCTGATTTTTTTTTTTTTTGATATCACCCCAACATGTTGGTAATTCAAATTCATCATTATTTTAATTTTATTGTTTTTAGTTTTCCAGTGGTGGCCATATTAGTTTTACTAGGCGCAGACATTTTCGCACGTTTAAGGGTTTGCGGAAACTTGATTTTCTCAGGCCCTATTTGTCCTATCAAAATGAAACTAAAAGCAATGGGTTCATGAAAGTATAAGCTATAAGGTGGTAACAAGACGTTTTCCCCTAAATGTAGTTCTAAGAGATGAAATTTCAGTCAAAATTCTTAGCTCTCATTTGTATCATACATGTACATACGTTATTAGCTTTCAGGAAGAAGTATATGTTTTAAATTTAAGATATGAATAACAGTTAGCCTAAAGTATATGTTGTTTTGTGTAAAATGCCTTTTTTGCCAAGTATATGTCCCATATTAAATGGTTAAAAACATTATAGTCACCTACTAAAGTATGCATTATTTTGACATTTTGTGCTTGCAATATCTCCGCTCCTAGTCAAATCTTAAACTCCATATTTTAGGTGCATAATACTATCATACAGTACTATAATGGGGTGATATTTCAGATTTTTATCTGGCCCCCCACCAGAGATATTGAGCGCAGAAAATTGCAAATTTTGAAAATTTCCAAATTTTGTTATTTTTTATTTTAAAAAGGCTTAAAGTCTCAGACTTCAAATTTTGTTTTTGAATACAACAAGTACCTAATTGTTTGTAAAAAAAGTTTTAACGTGTAGACTCTTTCCCTTCCTTCACAATCTTTCCGTGAAAATTGAAGTTTTACAAATGAGAGCTAAAAATTTAGGCTGAAATTTCACCCCTAAGAATTACATTAAGGTGAAAACGTCTTATTACAACCTTATAGCCGATATTTTCATGAACTCACTGGTTTTAATTTCATATTGATAGGACAAATAGGGCCTGAGATAATCAAGTTTCCGCAAACCCTTAAAAGTGCAAAAATGTCTGCGCCTAGTAAAACTAATATGGACACCACTAGAAAACTAAAAACAATAAAATTAAAATAATAATGTTGGGGTGATAGCACACATTTTTTTTTTTTTTACTTTATTTGGACTCACCCTTAATTGTTTTATCCATAAATATTTTAGTGAACTTTAGATTAAGATTATTGCTTTATCCAATGTTTTAGACGCTTATTTTTAATCATGTTTTGGAAGGATAATTAATATTTAATATTTTAACAATTTGACAAGTACTTAGTTCATTTTTTTATTAAAAAAGTATTGAGATATCTGTAAAATGATATTGGGGTAAAAAGAAACAATAAAACGTAAAGAACTGAATTCTTTTTGTTGCTAGTAAAGGATGATCTCTAATCAAACCAGGATGGGAATATAGTGTTTTTAATTGACAGGAATTAAAGCTTTCTATTAAAATTAGATTAAAAAATTATTAATTTAATATCATGTTTTATCGATCGTATACCCAAAAACATACCTCAAAAAATGTTTATGTGGACGAAAAAAGGCTAATTGAAGAGTTAATTGTTGCTCCATTCTTTGCTTAATTTTTATCATTTGCCAGTCTTTAACTTAATTTGACTAAATTTTGAATTATTACAGATAAAAAGAGGTGAGAAATATTTGTCAACCAATTAAATTACTTGGGAAATTTTGGGAAGATAAGTAACATAATACAGAAGTTTAGAAATGAATGGAGTACTGATTCTGGATCTTGAAAAATTGAAAAAAATTCTGGATTTAAAATAAATCATATAACAAAGGGAACCAGTAGGAAGAAATTGTAAAGAAGTCTTATGCAAGAGTAACAAAGTTATTAATAGAATCGAAAAACTGCAATTTTGTAATCACTTTCAAATGGTAAAGGGATAGTAGGGAAATTAGGGAAAAACCCATTTCACAAGTGTATAATTTGGGGTTAAATAACCACAGTATTGTAGGAATTGCCATTGTTGAGGAAAAAAAAATTATATGAGAAAATCTTCTTAAAGAAGAAACTATAGTTACAGCCGATCTCATCTCGGGATGGTGTCAGAAATGGAAGATAAAAATCAACAATGAAAAAAGCGTGATGATACCATTCACTCTAAGATGACTGACATACCCACCGATTTACTTTGACTACGACACTATCCCAATTGTTTCCAAAGTTCGTTATTTAGGCTTCTACCTGGACAGCCACTTAACCTGGAACCCACATATTAAACTCAAAAGACAAATACTAAACCAACAATACGGACTATTACGTAAGCTTTTAGGACCTAAATCTTCAGTTAGTACAAAAACTAAACTTACCTTTACAAAATTCTACTACGACCTATCTGGGCTTACGGAGCAGAATTGTGGGGCTCTGCAAAACCATCCAACATCCGAATTATCCAATCTTTCCAATCAAAAGTCCTTCGTTGAATAATCAATCCTCCTTGCTATGTTAACAACCGAATCATACACAATGATCTTACCTTTCCTTTTGTCACTACTTTAGTCCAAGAACGATTCCAAAAATTCCACTCCAAGTTAGTCGATCAATCACTTAACCCTAATGCCCAAATTTTTTCCTCTGAAACTCATCCAAACAACATGCAACGTAGGCTGAAACCAAGGTTTGTAAATTACACAGGTTGCTCCATTAGAAAAAAAAATGACGTCATACGAAGAATTTTGAAATTGAATTAGTCTGAATATATGTACGAATTTCTTCTGGATACGTCACGTATCCGTCACGTAGCCACCATGAGGCCGTCTGTGTATTTTATAAACCTTGGACTGCACCAAGGTTTATAAAATACACAGGTGGTCTCATGCGCCACGTGACGTACCCAGAAGAAATTCGTACATATCTTCAGACTGATTCAAATTTCAAAATTCTTCGTATGACGTCATATTTTTTTTCTAATGGGGCAAACTGTGTAATTTATAAACCTTGGGCTGAAACGACGTTGGCCTCGCGACCTCCTAACAAATTCTTAGAGAGTCCTAACATTGGTTGGGCCCTCTCAACATGTTTCGAAAATACCACACCAGGGTCGAACTACGGTTTTTACCTCAAGTGTGATATATAATAGGGGTGTGCGAATATTCAAATTATTCGAGTCTAATCGAATTCGAAATATTTTAATCGAATATTCGAATAGTTCGAATTATAATTTTCTATCACTAAATTAATCAATATCGATAGAAAAGTTTTTTTTTTAGTTATATTCGACTTAAGAGGTTAAGGGTAGTCAGCAGCATGAAAAAATGATATTTTTTAATAATTTTTTGGCTAGTAAATTATTTTATTTTATAAAAGTAAGAATATTGCATTAATACATTATGTTTCCCCTTAACTTCACCAAAATGTCGAGAAAAAAAATCAATAATTTTAAAAGTTATGGCTGTTTTTTGAAAACTATCTTTTTTGAACTGGTGATCACTATAATTCAAAAACCGTTCGGTAGATTTCAATGAAATTTATACAGCTTCTGAAAAACATGAAAAACTTATGCCTGATCGAAGTATTATTTTTTTTATTAATTTCGATTTTTTTATAAACAATTAACTATTGATTTTTTCCCGAAAATTCGAAAAAAAAATTCTGAGGCCTCCATTTTGTTAATTTCAAAAAAAAACCTTCGATCAGGCACTAGATTATCTATTAATAAAACTATTTTTTTCTGTCCGATTGATTTTTGATGAATCTCCAAAGATTTGTGATGATCACCACAAGGGACTTCTGGAGAAACTGGGTCCACACAAACAGCCATAACTTTTAAAATTATTGATTTTTTTTTGTTGAAATTTTGGGGAAGTCAAGTCAAAACATAACGTATTAATTCTATATTCTTACTTTTGTAAAATAAAATAATTTAGTAGCAAAAAAAAATTATTAAAAAATATTATTTTTTCATGCTTCTGACTACCCTTAAGTCCCTTAAGTCGAATATAATTAAAAAAAAAAACTTTTCTATCGATATTGATTAATTTGGTGATAGAAAATTATTATTTGAATCATTCGAACTATTCGAATTCGATTGGATTCGAACGATATTCGCACACCTCTAGTATATAAGCAACCAAAATTTGTTAGCACATTCCATAGTATATAAATTGTAAATATATAGAAGGCAATACAGGATTTTAAAAAAAAATAATTACAGCCAAAAGTTAAATTTTCACTCCTTAATTGTTATCGACAAATTTTTACATGGTGCGACTGAAAGAAAGAAAATTCTATTAAATGGAAAACCCTAAGTTTTGGTTCGGAATTTCAATAATAAAGTTGTAAATCTTGTTTTTTTTTTTGAGGTGTTGAAACTTCCTTTGCCAAATTCCTACATGTTGAATATTTTACCAACTTATACCATTACCAAATAATTATTTTTAGAATATTCAAATTTTGTCTTCATCTTCTGGTCCTGTCACACTTAGCTCATATTGATTTAACCCCAATCAATAGAAATATTAAATAATTAAATATTTGAACAATGAAATACAACGTAATAAGTATGAAATACTTGTCCAAAGATGCATTGAAGGTTTCATTTTTATATTTCAAATACTTTAAACAGATTCTCATCAATATGGACGAGTTCTTTTTGAATACCATTTAAATTTTTAATAAAAAGGATTTCTCCAATTCTATACAATTGGTTTTGATAGATATTCAGTACATTGAGGTTTTATGATAATTGCCATTTAAATCAAAATTACTTTATGGAAGTTTTTTCTTTGCCTTTTTTTATGGAAAAAAGTTTTATCGACTGCCAGTTTGAATTGAAAATGTAAATTTTCGATTTACAAGGTTATAAAAAACAAATTGTGGAAAAAGGTGATGGATTCATGAGTTATAAAAGGAGGTCAGCGTTTTTCTTATCGTTGGAATAAATTAAAACGGAGAATTCTTTATAATTTATCCAAAGGTAATTAAGTTAATAAACACATACTCTAAGTCTATTGCTTTTTTTCTAATGAAATTTCATATGAAGGATTTTTATGAAAATCGCAACCAATAACTTTCTTTTTGATTTAAAATGACGTCCGCAATTACGTTGAAATTATTCAATCAAAATATTTGTAAAATGTAATAATTGCACACAAATATTTAGTTGGTAATGCGACACGTTAATTCAATATGACTTGGAGATTGATAAAACCATACAAAGTATCGAATTCTCTTTTGTAGAACATTCTATTTGGTTGGTGGAAAAAAATCAAAGTCATTCTTCGATTATGATTTATAAGATTCGAATGCAATAGTTTATATTAGAACGATGTCAGTTTTCAGTGATCCCTGATAACTTTTGTGGGTCTCTAAGTACAATTTCAGCTGAAAATCCAGCGGAAACTGGTTTCCCGATCCAATTATTGGATTGATTGGGTCACAAATGTCTATTATTACGATTATATTATGTAAAAATCAAAATTTTTGTGTACATAACTGTATGTGTATGGTGCATATAGGAACCCAAACACGTCTCCGTTATTGTTATCAGAATCACACTTAAATT
Organism: Sisyra terminalis; assembly: GCA_958496175.1. Lineage (NCBI taxonomy): Eukaryota > Metazoa > Arthropoda > Insecta > Neuroptera > Sisyridae > Sisyra > Sisyra terminalis. Next base: position 8,446,751 of record OY292278.1, read on the forward strand.
GAATGAACTACGACGAGAAAATTTCCACCATTATTAAGTCTGGAACACGAGGCATGCATGGCTGATTATTAAATACTTATCTTTTAGTTTGAATTGCTTCGGATGGAAATTTTTGAATTAGTATAATAAAAAAATATATGCATTTTTCAATAGTTTCACGTTTTTCGTCGAAGAATTGCTGATAATTTTTTAATTATTTTTTTTTGTCATATTACAAATGATCATATTTGAGATTTATAACAATTCTGCCTTTGGTTTTTTTGTCTTGCTATTATTCAAAAGTTATTGCAAGTTAAAAATAGTTATTTGAACTTAAAACCGAAGACTTAACGCCAATAATTCCTCAACAACCATTTGTCGTCCCATTGCTAATTTTAAATCACTATAACATCCAATTGATACAAAGATTTACGTTTATATTAAGTAAAACTTGTTCTTAATATTTTTGTATTAAAAAAAATTGTCGAAAATGTCAAATCTTAAAAGTTATTGTAATGATTTTGTACCATTGTGTACGAATAATACGAAAACACTCCAAAAATTGGTTACTGAGAATTTCGAAAATATATTTATTGACCAAAATACCGATTCTTCTTTAACTATAGCTTGTGTAGGAGCTTTTCCGTACTTTATGCTTTTTATATAAATATTTTCTCAAAAGCGATGCAAAATATCCCTTTTCTTATACCCAGTGGCGTCGCTAGGTAACCAAGGGCCCTGGGGCAAATTAAAAAATGGGGCCCCACTGCTATGCAAAATGATTAGGATTTATCAAAAAAAAAATATGAAATATACAAATACTTTAAAAATGCTAAGCTACTTAAGTTCTTCTTTGTGCACTGCAGGGCAGGTAATGAAAATATTAAACAGTAACAACATAAATTACAACTAATACTTGGTGTAGGTTTGGCTAATAAAACCAAATAGAGAAGATTCAAGAGTTTATTATATAAAGGTCGGGCCTACCCAAGGCTTATAAATTACACAGGTTGCCTCATTAGAAAAAAAAATGACGTCATACGAAGAGTTTTGAAATTTGAATCAGTCTGAAGATATGTACGAATTTCTTCTGGATACGTCACGTAGCGCATGAGGCCACCTGTGTATTTTATAAACCTTGGGGCCTACCAACTGACTAAATAACAATTATATTTACAATTTTTTCCTAGCTTTAGTTTTCGCAAAAGTATCAATGACTTCGATCAAATCCGGGCTTGATGCGGTTCTGTTTTCAATTGCTATTGCGATAAATGGCGTAGTCGAGTTTGGGCCATATTATTTCTTAAATAATTTTTTATTATTTTTAATTTGCTAAGGCATAAACTTTTGCATTTTTGAAAGTGGGGTTGTAACCTGTCATATTTATTTTGAAAATGGGAGAAATTTCCAAAAGTTCAGTTCGATCAAGATTTCTGGTAAGGATTCGAGGGCCCCCTTAGCTTGAGGATCCCGGGGCACTGCCCCGTCTAACCCCTAGGTAACCAAGGTTTATAAATTACACAGGTTGCCCCTTTAGAAAAAAAAAATGACGTCATACGAAAAATTTTGAAATTTGAATCAGTCTGAAGATATGTACCAATTTCTTCTGGATACGTCACGTAGCGCATGAGGCCACCTGTGTATTTATAAATCTTGCTAGGTAGCTACACCACTGTTTATACCGTTCAACAACATTTGTAACTGCATTTGTGCAATGCACTTAGAATTAATTATATTTTTCGGTAAAAATGTGCCCAATTATTTGATTGAAAATACATTTAATTTCATGGACATTATCTGTTAATCTATCAAGAGAAGTTCGTCCATTCCTATACAAATAATTTGCATTTTTAATTTTTCTTTTAATACTTTCATGAGATCTTTTCCTACTTTTTTTCCTCCGTACTATAGCACCTGGTTTCAAGCACTTTTCTTGCACCAATAATGTCCTGGACAAATGTACCATTGTCAGTTTTACAATAAGCAGCTTTATAAAACTTCCATGCAGTAATACGTCCATAACGAAGTTCATACCATATTGCACATTTGCTTTGTTGTTTAACTTCTTTAATATTCCAATTTTCATTTTATCTTCAGCAAATTTAAAAAAATTGTCAACTTACATCCCAGAATTTTTGTGAAATTCACAAATAAGATGATGCAATGATAAATTTTAAGCATTTTAGGTCTTTGAATCAAAATTCAGTTATCCAATTTGACAATTTATTCGTCCATTTTTTGCAAATTGAACTACTTCTTGGCAAAAATGTATTGTTGTCGGGCAAATCGTGAACTAAAATTGGAGTTGTTTTTTTCGTAAGACTTTGAGCTTTGATATATTTCATTGAGACTTTTTCCAGTAGTAAGCTACTTCAGTCGGGATTGGATCTTCACTTCCTCGAATATAGGCATGGCATATTTACAACCATCTCTACATCAAATGTACATATGAAAACGATTATTACTTATGATATTAAATGGGTTAATTTAAAAGCTCTAATTTCTGCCAAAGCTGCACAATCATGACAATGAACATCATATTTTTTTTTATTTTTCATTGATTATTAATGTACGTTGAAGTTTAACATAGCCTATAGTCTTTTCACCGTAACTTTCACGTGCAGCCCTGTGCGTAAATAAATAAGCTTTTATAAAAAATACTCAATCATTAACTTATATTGAAAAAAATCCAACTTTCGTTGATACTTAAGCACCTCTTAGTTCAACTGATTTAAACCGAAAATCATTTTTCAGAAAACTGATTTTTTATCACAAAAATATCCATACTAGATATATTATTTGGAGAGCTTTTAAAAATATTTTTTGGCACATTATTTATTTGATAAAATTAGATGCATAAAACATTTTTTATTTATTTATTTTTCAATATAAAAGTAGCAATGTTAATGTACTAATGTAAAATTCCTTTAACTTATTGAAGTCACAAATAAGATGACCAATCATGGAATATTTTGAGTCACGTTACTTTTGAAATTTGACACTTTTTTATTTTTTTTTTCGCGTCGAATATAAAAATAATTCATAATTTAGTTTTAAATTACATAAAAACCAATGACTTTTTTTCTTCAAAAGCCTAATTGCAGCAATTTTTGGTCAAAATCTTCTACTTATTCTTGTGGTTTCGTGCTCATTTTCAAATGTCGAAGATTATTGATAAGTTTTTTTAATTCCTTTACAAAGATGTTTTACAATTAGGCCAGATTGTTGCGACTTATACGTCTTTTGTCTTCAATTTTTTTCTGCATGATAATTTGTAAATGGCAACAGTTTAAACTATATAGTATGGGGTCAAAGTATCCTCATTCTCGTCTTATGATCGATAGTTAAATTCATCCAAGGCACTTCCAAAAATCTTCAGATTATTATGATGTTGCCACTCCATTTTTTTTTTAATTACAGGATTCCTTCACCATGCGGTTGTTCTTAACTTCTTCCTCCAACACTGTCTACTTCCTATTACAAAGTTCTTCAGATCAAAATTATTTATTTCTTCACCAATTTTTAATCTATGGATTCGCATTTACCAGCGAGAATCTTCTTAGATCCTTTTAGATCCCATTTTCTTTGTGTTTTTCAAATCTTTCTAATTTAGTGAGATTTCAAGGAATTTCATCTTCTATATACTACACTTCAAAGTTCCATAGTTATATATATTTTTTACTTTTCTGGAAATTCTCAACACAAAATCAACCATTAGGTTCAAAAGATAGTTTTTGGCGTGGAACCTTTACTATATCCTGATGCTCCTTGATTTCATTTGAGATTTTTCACCGTTGAATAATGATTTCAGCATGATTTTAAAATTAAATGTGTTTTGAAACTTTATAGATTTTTCTACTCATTTCCACGTGATCCAATATCGGTTGTAGTATCTTTTACGTTTTGTTTAATACTCCCATGACGTACTCGTATCTCATAATTTTTATAATTCTTCCATCCATTGCAAAATATTTGTGTTTTTAAGTTAAATTCGGTATTGATTTGTAAGTTCTTCGTAAACTCTTTTTCCAATCATTAAGTACCATCAGCATCTTCAATCGATTTAACCTTTTGAAAGTATAAAAAAAGGAATGCTTTTTGGAAGAAAGTTTATAAAAGGAAGGCTATTTCTTCCTAAAATCGAAGATTTTCTGTAGAATGAAAATCAATTGATGATTCATTTTGTCTGCAAAATATTATTGATTTAAAACTTTAAAAAATTGGTGTACTGTTAACGTCATAACATAACATTGATCGTCCAATTTTGTGTATGAAAATCTCACAACATTTTATTCATTAATATTTTCTTTCCTATGCCAAATATTTATAGAAAACTTTCTTCTCAATATAAATAAGAATAACGTCAGATATCTGTGTGATGTTATAAAATATCAATAATATTGTGATAAAGGATTTTATGGACGTTTGTATTATTTACAATCGATGATAATAATTTAAAAGAATAATTAGACGAAAGCACGCGTCTTCAAAAAAGATAACGAAAAATTGCCAATTATATAAATAACGAGTGATGGATGATAAAGTATATCAGTTTGGACCCATCTGAACAAGGAAAAACATCAAATCGTTTCAGTTTACTCTGAAATCGACAATTTAATTCCAACAATGTCGATTATTAGTGACAAAGTGAAGGAAGTCAATCTTCCACCAAAATTCACCGAACTTAACGAACTATGTTCTCAACGGGTAAGTTAACGTAAATCTATTTTTTTTCTTAAGTATTTATTTGTGAATTTTTCAATAGAATGGAGGAAAAATTTTATTTTCCACGGACGATTGGTTTGCCGAAGCGGAGAATATGTTGTCGGACGAGGAGCCCGTGTTCAAAGTTGGCCTCTACACCGACTGCGGAAAATGGATGGACGGTTGGGAAACTCGCCGGAAACGCATTGCCGGACATGACTGGTGCATCATTAAACTCGGCGTTCCCGGAGTCATTCACGGCATCGATGTCGACACGGCGTTTTTCACGGGAAATTTTGCGCCTCGCTTTTCAATTCAAGCGGCTCATCTTGCAGACGATTCCGATTTTCCGGAACGAGTTTCGTGCATCGGAACGGCATGCACTGAAAAAATGATCGGCCAAATGAAGTCAATCGATAGTGCCAGCTGGAAAGAATTGATTCCAATGACTCCTCTGCGGGCGGGTGTTGAGGAAACTCGACATAACTACTTTGAAATTGAGTCAAATGAACCATGGACACATATTCGATTGAATATTTATCCGGACGGAGGTGTGGCTCGATTACGAGTTTACGGCGAAGCTAAGCCGAATTGGGAAAAAATCGGAAGTCAAGAAATTGATTTGTTGGCCATGGAAAATGGAGGAGTTTGTAAGGGATATTCCAATGCACATTTTGGACATCCAAGGAACATAATTCGACCGGGAAAAGGAGTTAATATGGGTGATGGATGGGAAACAGCACGGCGATTAGATCGTCCAGCAATTCTGGAAACAGATCACAATGGAATTTTACAACTTGCGGGCAATGAATGGGCCTTATTCCGACTAGGAACTTTGGGAAAAATTAATCAATTAATTGTCGACACGAATCATTTTAAAGGCAACTTTCCGGATTCAATAAAAATTGAAGGCGCTATTCTGAAACCCAGTCGAGAGTGGAACAGTAGATTTTTAGCTCAAACTGAATGGAAAACAATTCTTCCAACGACTAAGGTAATTTTTATGCTTTTACTTTATACTAAAGAAAAAATTAGTTAAAGTACAACTGATTTTTAGAATATACCATCAAAAAAAATTAGCCAATTGATATTTATATTGATTTTTTTTGTGCAGATGTCTCCTCATAAAGAACATGCATTTACGGAGGAGGATTTGGATCACAAAGGACCATTTTCACATGTGAGAATAACAATGTCACCCGATGGAGGAATAAGTCGAGTTCGAATGTTTGGACAAAAAAGTAAACCAACTGTTTCATATTAAAACCAAAGTATTTTAAGATATCTATTTATTTGTATAATAAAATTATAAAGTTGATATAAGTTTATGATAACTTAAGTATTATTTTAAGTAGAAAATGTATAAAAATTGTAGAAATAAATTAAACATTATTTAATATATCTAGCAGTTTTTTAACTTTGTCAATATCTGTGACCATAAGAGGGGCAGCATCATCGGTAGTTCCCATCGGGATGATTTCCGTTGGTTCATTAGATTCTGTGGTGTTTTTAGTAGATCGAGCTGATGCATGAATTTCGCATGCTGCCGTAATATCTAGGAGTTCAACTAAATTCTCCTCGTTGATTCCACAGCCGGGCATTATAATTATTCGATTGGAGGCTTTTTCAATGAGAGTTTTAATTAATTGTGCACCGTCCAAGGCTGATTTTTTCTGGCCGCTCGTTAACACGCGTTTGAAACCCACATCAATTAACGCCTCTAATGTGGTAGTGGCGTTTTTGCATAAGTCGAATGCTCGATGAAACGTCACCGGTAGTGGATAGCAGGTTTTTATGATTTCTCGACATTTCTTCAAGTCAACATCGCCGTTTTCCCGAAGAGCTCCAAACACAAAACCATCCGCACCATTTTCACGCAAAAATTTGGCATCTTCCACCATAATTTGCATTTCATGATCGGAATACACGAAATCAGAGCCACGTCGGCACCGAACCATACAGAAAATGGGAATTTTCCGGGAATTTATGGCTTGCACGGATTTCAAAAATCCCACCGTCGGAGTTAAACCACCTTCACTCAACGCCGCGCATAGTTCGATTCGGGAAGCTCCAGCCGACATTGCATTTTCCGCCGACTCAAAACTATCCACACAAATTTCCAAAACTTTTGGACTCATTTTCATTTTTAATCAATAAAACATCCAACTATCTATTATTTCTCTACTTTTTCCCATCAATTTTCTTAATTTTTCCGCAATATTTTCAATTTAATGACAGCATTGATAACGAAACATGACTGATAAGAGTAGCGTCAAAAGTGGTATCCATTGATCGGTAAATTAGAACAAATAAGTCGGTAAATCGATGGATTTTATTTAAAAATATTTATTGGCCATTAATAACATGACGAAAAAAGGATATTCTAAGCAAGTTTAAATCCTCCACCCGTAAATTTAGGATTGTTCGTTTCCTCCAAACTAAATCGTTCCTTTTCATGATCTCCTTTTTCTTTATCACTAATTCGTGATAAACTTTCTTTCTTCTTTAATTCGTAGTATTTCTTTTTAAATTCATTTAATTCAGTCTGAAGACGATTAACATCTAACTTATATTCTTCGACTAGTGTTTCGGTCATATTTAACTCCGAAACCAATGCCTAAACTCAAAAATATTTATCAATATGTAACTGAGCTTTTCTTCTTCAAAGTATGCATGTGGTAAAGATAAAGAATCTAGTCGATTGAGCATTTGAAATGATGGAATCTTACCTTATGTTTATTGTTTTTCATCTAAAATAGCCATACACTTATTCTCACACCCCTAACCCTTATAGTAAGGGAATAATGCAACCCTTGAGGTAAATATTGTTTTTCTCAGTACCTATTGAAGATATCTTCATGAAATTGAAACTATACGTGACTATCAATAAACTAGTTATGATATATTTTTTAAAAAACAAGAAGTTTATTTTTTGAGGGTGGTTTTTATACCAACCCACAAAGTAGCACCGGTAGCACTTACTGAAAAATATATCTCATTTGATCATTAGTTAGCAAACACATGCTAAAATTACGAAATGGTCGAATTGGTGGAATATATATCAATTTTAACTCAAATCGACATTAACATCTGAGCATCCTCTCAATATCTATTACCTATATAAATACGTTCTTAAAACTTACAATTTTCAACAAAATATTTATATCTACAAATAAACTATGACATATCTTCTATAAACAATATGCGATTTGATGGCATTTGATTACACGAATTTTATTTGAAGAAGCCAATGCATTACGTAACGAAAGTACGTTGAGCTTTTAAAGCTGTATTTCAATAATGGTAAAAAATACAATTTATTACATAATGTTCTAGAAAACTTGCTTTTCAAACTTGCTTTTGTGGCAAAATCATTGTGTAAAGTAGCTAAATTTTTAAGTAACACTTTTGGTAGAAGACTGAACTCTAATGTCGAACTTTTCGATACTATTATTGCTTTTATAAAGGAGCGTGAAAATCAGTAGAATAGAATGCAAGAATTGTTTAAAAATGAGAACTTTAATCAGATTAGATAACATTTACGAAATTATTTTCAACTAGTGCAATGGATTTTTCAGAACCGAAGAAAACTGATCTTACAATCAAAAGCCAAAAACCAAAATCATAATTTTATATTGCTATTAAATGATAACGAATCAATTCTTAAGTTTTTAAAATATCGCGAAAATATTATAAGGGTAAGGGTACGATCAATTAATAGTAAGATATATATTAATAGGCATATTAATTAGGCATATTAATAGTAAGATATATAGTTGCTTTACGAGTATGAACCAAATTCGAACACCTATGAAGAAATTATGAAGAAATTATAATAAGTTTGTAATTTCTAAAATGGCAATAGAACAGTGAATTGTTGCACTTCTGTAGTGATTTTTATTTACTATTTATCACATGCTCATTATAAATCAAAAATTATAAAATTCGCTGAAATATTGTTCTCTATGTTTGATGAGATTAATATAATCAAAATAAGGTTTTTTCGCTGACTTCGAACAGTTATACTGTGTACCTACAATATATAGAAAATATTGCGGTCCAATTTATGTAGTATAATTTAATATAATAATATATAAAAATCATACCATAAACATAAATTTGAACAGAAGTTCAAACAAAAATATTCGTGACGTATTGCCCAGATACGTATTTCGATTGCCAAGCAATCTTCCTCAGTGTTCATCAAGTAGTTTGGATCACTCCGTAACTGCTTTGTGATGATTCACACTTGGTAGGTACCCCTTTAAGGGTTGATATTAAAAACCATCTCCAAAAAATATATTTCTCGATTTTTACAGTTTCTAATATGGCATAATTTTTAAAAAAGTATATATTATAATTAGTATATTGATAGTCATGAACAGTTACAATTTTATAAAAATATCATCGATGGGTACTGAGAAAAAATATTTACCTCAAGGGTTGCTACCCTCATTATTCCCTTACTATAAGTGTAAGGGGTGCGAGATTAAGTATTCGGTTATCTTAAATGAAAAGCAATAAAATTAGGGCAAGATCCTTCAAACTAAAAACATTTATTCACTCTTTGATTTGCTATGTTTCGCATCAGATTTACGCCTCATTAATTCCCAACAACAAATATTTTAAATTGGTGTTTGAAGGATATTTGAAATAAGAAAAACATCCCAAGTTTAAATTATTTCCCTCGAATAAATAGAAAAGATACCAAAGTGATCACTTACAAATTTATGATGGCAAAATTTCGTTAAAATTATTCTTTACTTTTTAACACTCAAAACGATCTAATTAGAAGCTGAAAATAAATCTTTTGTACCAAAGATATTGTAAACCGAAACTTTTTTTACTCGAAAGTATTAAAATTTATGTTTTTTACAATCTTCTGCATAAATTATTGATCTAAATTTGTTCTATAATTTCGAAATACTTTGTTCTTTATAAAAGAAATTCATCAATATTTTGTATCACGCAATTGAAAAACAAGCACTGATTGGAAACATAACAATACAATTTCAACTTGAAGTGTTTAGAATAATGTTAAACGATATTACAACCATAAAATATAAGTGATTTTATCGAAAAAACATCTTTCGGCTTAACAATTTTTATTACAAAAGACTACCTCTTTTATTATGATATAGGCCTTGAAAATTCACCCCATTGAATAGTGAATTTGTTTACTTTAATTCTCCCAGCCATAAATAATTTTTTGAGGGTTTAGTAAATCTTTAATGAAGCGCAAAATTTGGCTTATTATAAAGCAATAAAAAGTGTTTTCGTTTTGAGTTAATTAAATTCAAACTCCTTAGAACCACATGCATACTTGAAAGATAAAAAAAGGACAATAAACATTGAAGTCACGCCATTCATGTTTACCTTCAATTTATCAGATTTATTTTGTAAGACTCTTTGTGTTTTTAAAAGTTCTTTAGCTAATTCTTCATTTGGCGGTTGACGAGTTAATACATTTTGTAAATTAGTATAAAGTACTTCCAAATCTTTCAGTTGACGTTCTTTTTCAATTAATTCACTACCCTGAGCCAACGTACGCCTAAGTTAAAGGAAAAAATAAGTCAGTAATAAATCATCAACTTTATGGGAGTGATTTACTTTTGGAGTAGTTGGATTTTTTGTAGTAGTTCTAAAGTTTCTGGATCGGATCCTTCTAATTTTCTCCATCTGTGAATATTTAATGGGTTTTGTAGTTCTTCTTCCAAGGCTCTACATTTGAGACGTTCCCGAGTTAAATCTCGTTCTATATTAAATACTTCTTGACGTAAATCGGTCATATTTGTTATGGTTCGGGTCAATAAATTTTTTTCTTGCCGAAGACGTTTGATTTCAGTTTTTAGTAGTTGTATATCGTCCAATCGTTGATCATATTGAGCCTCTCCTAAATATTAACATGGTTTTGATATAAAATTAAATATAAAACAGAATTTGGCTCAAGTGTACTTTAGCACACCCACAATCTGGCAACGTTGAATTTTAATTTTTAGTTTTTAATTTAATTCGCGATTTTTTTGTTAATTCAATTCTAATATGGTATAATTCTCTTTTGTGGCTAAATTTTCATTATGGACTGATTTAATCGCGAATTAAATTAAAAACAAGTCGAAAATGCAACATTGCCAGATTGTGGGTGTGCTAAAGTACACATGAGCCTAGAATTTTATAAAGCATTACTTCTTTAGAGATCTAAAAAACAAACCTTGATGCAAAGTTTGTTGTAAAATTTCAATTTTTTCATAGAGCAAAGACAATTCATCATTCCTTCGCACCAGTTGCGATCCCAAAATATCACGCTCGTTCATAATTTGCTCCAATTCCTTGGCCGCTTTTTTAATTTTCGCCTCCAATCCCCAATTGGTTTTGTTGAGCGATTTGATTTCTTCCTTCAGTTCATTGATTTCTCGTTTTGCCGCATGGTAAGAATCGATTCCGGTTTGAATTTCAACTCTAAAAATAAATCGCATTTAATCCGGTGCAGTTTAGTTGTACGGAAAGCCGAACTTTAATTGTTCAATTAGTTGATGGGACTTCCGGACGGTGTTGTCAAGACGAATAACTTGCGTTTCTTTGGATGATATGTCTTCTTTTAGTTGTTCCGTTTGATGACTGCAGATTTTTAGTTTATTTTTCAAATCGGCAATTTCTGTGGTTGCTTCTTGTAAACATTTTTGGAAGCTGTTGCGTTCCGCTCGAATGGCTTCAAACATGTTCTGGGTCGTTCGAAGTCTGCCTTCTAATTCGACTAGTTGCTTTTTATAGTCGACAATTTCACCCTTAAAAAAGTTAATGGAAATTACGGAAAGTTGATAGATGATAAGAATATTTCTGAATTTGCAATGCTGTGCCTCTATAAAGACATCAAATAAAGTTCTTGTTTTGAATCAAGAATATCTAAAGTGATATGTTTATATAAACTCAAAAGATTTCCTTTGTAAAAACGCAATAAAAATTAACATAACAATGCAGAACAGTGAATTTACGACTTTTAAATGTCCTTGAATCGATTCACTACATTTATCAAACATCATGTACAGTGGCGTAGCTACCTAGGGGCTAGACGGGACAGTGCCCCGGGGCCCTCAAGCTCAGGGAGCCCTCGAATCCTTACCAGAAATCTCATTCGAACTGAACATTTGGAAATCAAGTTGGAAGTTCACCAATTATGTAAAGAAATAATGAGCAAATTAAAGCAAAAATTAACTTCCCAAACTTCTGATCAATTCTAAAGAAAGTTTTTCAAGGTATAAAGTACTTCCATTTTATGCATATCTACGATGATGTCTATATATTTATCAGCCTAAATCCAAAAGGAAATTATGAAGAAATTGAAAATTTCCAGATTTTTTTGTTAAGTTCTAACTTTTCCTTCGACCCCATTAAATTCCCCAACTTTCCAGATTCCTTTGCCTACTGTTGACCATTACTTTTCAATAAAGTTCTTAGTTACAAATTTACAATAGTTTTTATGAGCAGTGGCGTAGCTACCTAGGGGCTAGGCGGGGCAGTGCCCCGGGGCCCTCAAATCTTTACCAGAAATTTTGATCGAACTGAACTTTTGGAAATTCAGTTGGAAGTTCACCAATTATTTAAGGAAATAATGAGCAAATATGGAGTAGTAGAATGCGACCTTACGAAACTATTTACAGCAATGTTATTATTCTTTACAATCTCTGTCACTTTTGCAGCAGCTGAAAGGTCATTTAGCAAATTAAAAATAATAAAAAATTATTTAAGAAATAATATGGCCCAAACTCGATTCCGATATTATCGTTAATAGCAATTGAAAACTAAACTGCATCAAGCCTGGATTTAAACGAAGTCGTTGATACTTTTGCGAAAACTAAAACTGGGGAAATATTGCAAATATAATTGTTATTTAGTCAGTTGGTAGGCCCGACCTTTATATAATAAACTCTTGAATCTTCTCAATTTCGTTTTATTAGCCAAACCTACACCAAGTATTAGTTGTAATTTATGTTGTTACTGTTTAATATTTTTATTACCTGGCCTGCAGTGCCCAAAAAAGAGCTTAAGTAGCTTAGCATTTTTAAAGTATTTGTATATTTCATATTTTTATTTGATAAAACCTAATCAGTTTACATAGCAGTGGGGCCCCATTTTTTAATTTGGCCCAGGGCCCTTGGTTATCTAGCTACGCCACTGGTTGGAGCTATTTGGACCGAAAACTTATTAAATTTGGGTATCAGTAGCCAAAATACTAAATTTTGGAACATTTTTTCCAACTTATTTATAAACTATAACTATTAATTTATTAATACCAACTTAGTCTCAATGATTCAAATGTCCCTCTTGAATCGATTCACTATACTTATCAAACATCATATAATTTGATTCGTAGATCATTTAGTTATGAAAATCACCAAAATTTAGATATTTTAATAATTTATTTTACTCTTAAATCGCTAATTTCTTTTAATCTCTGCCCTTAAATTACAAATTTGATCTTCCCAAATGAAAATTTACCGACTTGACTAATACATACTTGTTTCAAGCTAATTTCATCGGATAAATGCTTAATATTTTTCGTCAATTCAATAATTTCAGCCGCGACTCGTTCCTTATCTTTTTCTTGGGCCATAATTATTTTCTTTTGTCGATTTATTTCTTTCAATCCCGTCGAAATTTCCTGTTCCAATTTTCTTTTAGCCTGCTCCAGATATTTAATGATTTTAATGTGATCCATCGACAAGGCTAGAAATCATTATAAAATATAAATTAGTAGAAACCAATTAGTGGATACGAACCTTCCGCTCTTTTGATATTCTTTTGTAGAACATCCTTTTCCCGGTTTAGATTATCAATCACTCGTTTGTCATGATCGGCTTGCTTTTTCGAGAGTTCAATTTCGCGGTCCATGTTTCCAATAACTTCACGAAGTTTGTTCCGTTCCGATTCCATAGTGGATTTTCCGGTTTCCAAAAGCTTGACTCGTTTATCTAGGGCGGTGTTGTCTTTGGTGAGATTCAAATTTTCGCGTTTCAATGCCTTCAATTCGTGGGTTCGGGAGCTAAGTTTGCGGTCTTTTTTGATTATCTCATCATTTAGTTTATTTTTTTCGGCTTTTAGTAAACTGTTGGCTTCCAAACTGGCGTTGATACGAGCATTAAGCGTTTCGATATCAACGTTGAGGGCATCAATTTTCATTTTTAAGGTTTCAATTGTAAGTTCATGTTTTTCGTTTTGTAAATTTGCTGCGTCTAGTTTAACAGTCATTGTATCCACTTCATTGGAAGTTTTCTCTAAATCGGTCACCAAGCTTTTGACTTCTTCCTCCAGTTTCAGTTTTTCTTTCATTATTAACTTCTTTTCGTTGTTTTCCTCTTCCATACGAAGAGACAATGCATTTATTCGTGCATCAGCTGCAGAATTTTTCCTTTCCAAATCTTCCTGGTAGGACATTGCGTTCAGGATTCGGGCTTTTAGTTGTTCGACTTCGCCTTCAAGACGATCTTTTTCGCGTTGAAGATTATCCTTTTGCTTGTTGGCAGCCGCTGATCTACAAAAGTTTTATATGAATTTTGTCATTTACACTTATTACTATTAACTTACTCTTCATCCGGTGCAGCTTCTAGTTTCTCTTTGGTGTCAAGTTCGGCTGAAAGTTTGTTGATTTGTTTCCGCAAATTTTCAATAGTTTCCTTGGCGTTTTGTTCACGTTGATGGGCCGCATCGGCTATGCGATACGTTTGGTCTAAATCTGCTTCCAATTTTTCAATCGTTTGCTTATCTAAAACGGATTTTTGTAACGCCATTGCCACAGTTGTGGAATTATCGTAGATTTCCTTTTCCAAGTCATGAATGCGTTGAGCCATTGTTCGACCAGAATTGAACGATTCTTGATAGGCATCGAATAATTTGATGTAGTCATCGGCGATTGGACGAAGATCATCGTTTTTTTCAATCAAATCAAGAACCTGGAGGAAATTTTCGATTATATATGCAAAAATTGTTGCAAGTCTAGTTCACTTACACGTTTGTAGTCATTTTCCATTTGCATATAAAAAAGAACTTCAGCCTCCAGTACTACTTCTTCGTCTTCGATCAACGTTTCGGCAATACTTGCCGAACCAACGTCATCGTCTGCCATTTTCACAAAAGTTTTTTTTTTCTGTAAATCTACGTAAAAAAAATAAAGGAAAAACTAAAAAGAAAAGAAAATTTATTTCACATCTGAAAGAAAGAAACTACAAGTGACAATCGATCCAACAGAGTTTTCCCAGTTTCCATAGAGATTAATGGTTTTTCTGCAGTAAATAGGTGCAAGAAAATAAGAAAATGTTACAATACAAAATCTTTTTATTAACATTTAAAATAATTACAATTATATTAATATACTGAACATGTTCCCTAACCCATAGTAGTATTTTTTTTTATATTAAAAAAATAATTATATCACAACGATTTTTCAGTACTTTTAAACAAACGGTAAGAGAAAAGAAGAAGGTTGAACTTTTCGTTTTTTTTTTCACTTTTTTTTGGCAATAAGACCTTAAGAAATGGTTTAGAACTTCTTCATTGGTAAATTATGAGTAAAAGTATTTAACATTGACCAAAAAATTTAACTTTTTTCTATGTAACAAAGGAATAATTAGTTCTTAATACTCCCTAGATAATTTTGCAATCGATCATTAAGTTTACGTGGAAAAATTTAAAGAATTTCCGTATCTAATTCTTACTGTTCGCTAATTTCGTATTCAATTTAATTTTTAATAAAATCTTTGTCAATTTTCGGGAATTGATTACAGAAATGTACACGTTTTTGCTCTTTGTAATTTTCTACTATAAATAAATTAATATTTTTCATTTTTCTTTGCAATTTTTGAACAATATTTTAAATGAAAAGTTAAAGTAAGACCTTTTGTTACGCATAAAATTAATTTAACTTTAGATACTTTCTTCATTGGATTAGAGCTTAAACTTTAAAACTTCTGCAGCTTTTGATAATTTCGTCATAATTGACAAATTTGGCTTTTATGAGTATTAGAGGACAAAAAATTTATAACTCAAATATACCAAATGCTATGCAATTTGATAAATTTTGATCAAATTAAAGTCCGAATTGTTGTACTCTATTCATAGGCTACGGCTAAACTATTACCAACAATGGTAAATTTCGAAATAAAGTTCCATTCTGTAAACCAAAAGTTTCTCGATTATTTTGATAGCAATTTATTACGATTTATTGAAAAGTGAAGCTCCAATTCGAATATAACGAAAAGGCTTACTTTAGTTGAGAAAATTTTAGGACAATACATTCTAAACTTGAAATTTTTAATCTTTCGATCACCAAAAACCCCTGTACGGAATAAATAACTCAGTTGATCCTGGAAAATTCAAGAAAAAACATTAATTTTTGAGTAAATTAGTACAATTTCCTTATCTGATTTTGAACAAATTTAATTATATTTTTTTTTGCAAGAAATTAGCGTTAACTATATGATTAGATAAATTAAAGAAAACGTTGAAAAATTTCAAATTCTTCAGATTCTTTTTAAAGGTCTCAAACCATTTTTTTTACTTTGTATACAATATATAGGATAAATTGCGGTCCAATTTATGTAGTATAATTAAATATAATAATATTTAAAAATCATACCATAAACATAAATTTGAACAAAAGTTCAAACAAAAATATTCGTGACGTATTTTCCAGATATGTATTTCGATTGCCAAGCAATCTTCCTCAGTTATGCACTCGAAAGCATAGAAATTGTTAAAAGAAAGGGAAAGGTACTAAATTACGAAAATGAACCGATTCAAAATTCGGCACTTTTCGGGTTGCTTACGAAGGATTCGGTGTAAAGTAAAGAAATTTGGAAACACCCCCCCTCCATAACCACATCACAAAAAGAGAAAGGCATGACTTATAAATTAAGGTCAATCCGTGATTATTTTTTGAATCATCACAAAGCAGTTACGGAGTGATCCAAACTACTTGATAACCACTGAGGAAGATTGCTTGGCAATCGAAATACGTATCTGGGCCACACGTCACGAATATTTTTGTCTGAACTTCTGCTTATGGTATGATTTTTATATATTATTATATTAAATCATACTACATAAATTGGACCGCAATATATCCTATATATTGTATACACAGTATAACTGTTGAAGTCAGCGACAAAATCTTATTTTGCTTATTTTTTTACTTTGAAGTCCTAAAATTGATTTGTCAAGTTTTGAATTACACTTTATTCATCTGCCCTTAAAATTATTGCCATATTGAGGCATTTTTCCCTTAAAAAGGGAAAGAATTTGAAGAGAAAACAAATAGAAATCCCCTAAATTTACAACTGGTAGAATTCCACATTTTTTTAACAGCCTTATCTAATTTTTCTGGAAATTTGGTTGGACAAATGAGTGCAATAATCCTCCGGATATTGGCTCATATTCAAAGTACTTTAGTTGAACCATTTTTTATTTTTTTTTTCTTAGCAACATAACGATTGTTTACAATCGTTTTTATTGGCACATAAAAATTGATCATCCCTTAAAAAATTGTGTACATGAGCTTCAATTTAACTTATGGAGTCATAAAAAGCATATCATATACCTGAAGAATTCAAAATTTCCCAATCTAGAAACGTTTTTCTTGGTATTTTTTTAATTCATGACCAATTAAAATCAATTTTTCCAGTATTGGAATGAATTTTGTTTGGATAATTTTTGATTAAATTTAAATTTATGTTAAGCAGTATTTTATTAAAAGAAATTATTTCAAAGTTTCACAATGTAAAATTCTTATAATTGAAGTCTCTTTAACAATTCCAGTTAATAAATTATCAAATATAAAATTAATCAAAAGTTTATCATATAAATAAATTTCAAATTAGTAATCATCAATAAGGTCTTAATTGCACAGTTCAGTTCATACAATAAATAGTTGCATCACTTACAAAGCTTCAACAAAATCCACATTACAAATTCAAAGCTTTGCACAAAAAGCTCAAGCGATTTTTTTTAGTGAAAAAAATAATAATATTACTTAAACACAAGTGTGGTTCACGTCAGAATAAATATCGCTCAAAGAACAAACATTGTTTTCTATATTGATTTAAGAAAATTATAACAAAATATTAGTATTTTCCATTTTAAAAATTAATGTAAAATAAAAGGTAATGTGAAAAAATCATTGTATAAAGTTGAATTATAGAGAAGAAAATAAAAAAAAACCCATAACGTACATTTTTTTTTTCACATTAGTTAATAATTAAAAAAGAATGTCATTTGATTGGAATTCAATAAGCTTCCAGAAATAATTCTTGGGAGTCAAGTTATAAATATGTTTTCATATTGAAATCTTTGGTTTTCCTTAAAAATAAAACAGTTTTTTTATCGGTTTAATAATAAAAAAAAGTTATATATAAATAAAAGTTTCCCTCTTTACTGATTTTGTGGAGCAAATCGGCAAGAAGTGTGATCACTTCTTGAATGTTAAGAAAAATTTGCGAATGGAAAAACGGAGTAAATGATTTACATTGTAAAAGGAGTCAAATGATACATAAAACATTTGTTGCACACTCGAACAGGTTTGTGATGTCCGTATTTCGGTAAAGGCACACTGTTGGCAGAACATCGGGCACAAAACACTTTACCACAATTTCGACAATGATGACGTCTTTTAACAATGGTAAAATTCGCCTCGCAGGACATACACTTGGGAGCTTGAATATCTGGGATCCAAACGGGTGGACTTTCTTCCCGACTAACCGAATTGGAGGTCAAAGATGTTGGCACCGAACCATTATTTTGACTAACCATCCGCCCTAGCGTACTGGGTCCACCGGAATGTCCATCATCGATTCTTTCGTTGATGACCTTGTCCCTACCGCATTCCTCCTCGTTTTGCTGTTGTTGACGTTGTTCCTGTTCTTCAATTTGGAAATAGACGTTCGTATCGAATAAGGCTTCTTGCGCAAGAATATTTGGATCAATTGAAAATTCTTCGTTGTGAACTATGTCGCTTTCAGACGCACGATATTCAATTGAGTCATTTATTTGATCAATTAAATTAACTCCCGCATTGTCGTTTTCCTCGTCATGCTCGTTTGTTGTATCACTTGATGCATTCATTAAGAAAACGGCTTTGAGAATATTTCGGAGATCACTCGCGAAATTCGTTTGCAACTGATCAGCAACGCCGGCAATGCAAACAAAAAGGCGATGTACGAGGTCTTCGCTAGATCTGCAAAAAAGAAAAAAATTGTATCAAAAATTAACTTCAAATTTCTTAACTTATGATCAATTCTAAGAAAGTTATTCAAGGTATAAATTACTTCCATTTTATGCAAATCTAAGATGATGTCTATACATTTATCAATCTAAATCCAAAAGGAAATTATGAGGAAATTGAAAATTTCCAGATTTTTATGTAAAAACTTTTCCTTCGACCCCATGAAATTCCCCAACTTTCCAGATTCCTTTGCTTACTGTTTACCTTTACTTTTCAATTAAGTTCTTAGTTAAAAATTTTCAATAGTTTTTATGAGATTAATGCAGTTGACCATAACGATATTTTTTATAAAAATGACTTCAGAAATAACTACAAAAATTATTTATTTCGCCATAATAGCTTAACAGTAATCTACAGTTCTCACAAAAATCTAATGGGACGTTAAAACAACATTCAAACCGTATTAAAGTGCAATAAAATCCATTCATTTGTAATTCATAATTAGATATAATTTTATTCAACTCGACTGATGTTATCGGATATTCCAAATTGTTGACCTCAAATTTATTTCCAGAAACGTAAATAGAATTGAATCGGTAGTTGTAAGAAGTAAATAAACGCCAAAAAATCAAAAATCGAATTTTTCCTTGAATTTACTTCAGGATACATATATTTATATGTAGAGAACAAAAAAGTAATAAAAAATTACACAGAAAAGTGGAAATGTTTATAAGTTGGATAAAGAAACAAATCCTGGATTTATTGTCTTCTTATAAATCTAAGAATAAATAAATAAATTTAAGAAAAAACATTTCAAAAAAGTAAATTATTAATTTAAAAACATATTTATTAAAATATTAAAAAAGATTTTCAGATCAGTTACGTACTTAATATTGTCAAAGTTATTTAGAATATAACAGCATACAATACAATTTCGGCATGATTTGTATGATCTTCCTGTATTAATCATCAAACAGTCCACTTCTAGCAAAATTTTTCACTCTTTTTTTTTTGAATAGCTATTTAGTTTTCAAAATTTCCTTCATTAAACTTTTTTTTAATTTTTGCTTTATTTAATTAGTTAAATGTTCAATAATATGATTAGGTATAGTAATACTTGAAATTTGTGAGACATAATTTGGATTTAAATAGATTATACCACTATAAAGAGAATTATTTCTTAAATAATCACTTATTCATTTTACAGGTAACTATCCAATATTACATTATCCACACCTATACGAAATCAATCGTTATAATAACCCGTTTTATTTCTTTTATTTGTTTGACATATAATTTCTTCAAATTTGGAAAAATCAAAATTGCACATTTTGAAGTGAATATTGTAAATCATATACCTTCTATCAACAGCTGTTTATTTAGTCAAAATCTGCCCCATTTGTTACTAGACACTTTTTTTCGACGAGATTTTAATCTAAAGATATTCTTATCTTAAGGATCAATATTTTTCAGAATTTCTTCAAGTTTAAAAACATTAAGTAATAATAGTGGAGTTTCTGGAGCCTCAAAAACACGAATACCTCGGACTTGGGCAACAATGAATGAGTTTTAAACATCCAAAAAAGAATGTTTAGCTACTTATATAGATATTATATAAATAAAAAAGTTTACTCAGGTTTTTACAGTTATTTTTTTGAAAATTTTTGAATTAGAAATGTCAAAATATCTCTAGCAAAATTTATTGAAACTAAAAGAAAAATATATTTCTTCATCTCTGTATATGAGCTTAGATGTGCACAAAATGAGCTTTTAGTTGATATCCTCTCTTCACCTATGTAAATAGTGACTTATAGCAAAACATTAGGGAGCCCAAAAAAATAAGTCCTTTTTTTGAACGCATACCCTCATGTTTTATTTGAATGTGGTTTAAAGAAATGTAAATACATTTTCATGCACCTAAAACCATTGCGACTTGTGCCGATTTGCATCGAAATTCGATGCAAATCGAAAATCTCGAAAATCGAGAGCTTTTGTATCGTGGGCTTTTATTACTTATTTGTTTTTTGAAGTAAAAGTATTGTTTTCATTCAGTCTACATGTCGGTAAAATTACACAATTCGAAAATGGGATTTTTTTGAAAAGTAAAATATCAAATTAATGGTTCATAACTTCCCTCAAATGGACCAGTACAAGCACTTCTGTTCTATAATATTCTTGAAGTGAATTTAAGTGTTAATAAAAAGGCAAATATATTCGAGAATGTATTCTTTATTGGAAAAAGGCGCATATACCAATTAAATCTTTACCTAGCTTTGTAAAGAAACTAACAATCGTATACTAAATTTAAAGAGATTTACGAAAAATGCAAATATTTGCCTTCTAATTTTGAAATAATGAATTTACAAGAAAATTTGCCCATCTCAACTAGGATTGGGCATACAATCCTAAGGATTCTAAGTATAATTAATAAAAAATTGTATAACTCCAATGTTAATGGTAGCATTAGATAGGCGTCAGTTCAGTACAAGATATTGTGGGATTATTACTGAAGAAATTATTGTGCCACTGAAACATAAGACCGATGATTTTCCCATAAGTAATTTCTTTATTCCAATAGTTTGAAAATAAGAGCAAAAAGAGCGCACAGATGATAAAAATTTGATTTCTATAGTAAGTCTACGAGTTTGAAGAAATAATTAGCCAAACAATTACAAGTCCTAACATTCTGTTGTGCAAAAATTTCCGAGAAAACTGGAAAAATATCAATCCAGAGAAAATATAGAGTTGGACAGAAAAGTTATCATACCTGAATGTTTCAGAAATCGATAAAATGATAGAATTTTACCGAACTGAATCGACTAAAGAAATCACTAGAGATGACTATTGATAATTAATCTTTTGACATCAACTATTGGCATCCTACGTTAGGTCTTAGCTGGAATGCTATTTAATTGTAGAAGCATCCTACCATGATGTATGCTTCTTAAAAACCATGAAAGCTTAGGAAGCTTTAATGCATAATATAACAAAACGAAATTTTTCTAGTTAATTTAGTTATCTTCTTTTCGAGAAAAACGACCGTGGTGTTTATGCAAACATAACTATAATGAAAGAAGGGGGTACCGTAAAAATGTCTATTTTTTATATTATTCGTATAATGACCATAAAGATTGTGGTTCTTTTATCTAATTTGATGTCAGAAATTGTACTAATGCAGCGAATATGCAAGGTACTATAAAATATCCATGTTGTTTAAGTCCTTGTCTTTTTAAATATAATAATTAAATTGTGGGCAATACAATTTTATTTATCAATACCAAATTGTATTGTTGGTCTGTTGTTTTACCAGTTGGGTCATTTTACAGCTTATTTTTATGACATTTGGGGAGTAATTTTTAAATTTTGAGCCGTGAAGAAGTCAGGAATAAATGACGAAACGTTGGCGAAAAAATAAATAAGATTCTTCAAGAAACTTCGTCCTTATTGCCCACAATTTAAATATTATACTTATAAAGGTTTAAATGCATGGTTAAATCAAGTTTCACTAAATCAAGTTCATACTTGGTGTTATGCACATTTATTAAATTTAGTTATTATGGATATCAAAAAAACCAAAGAAGCCATTTCAATATTTGGTATTTTAGATACATATACGGTTATAATATATTCTATATATTGTATACACAGTGTAATTATTCAAAGTCAGTGCAAAAATCTTATTTTGATCAATTGATCAGGTTTTCATAAAAGCTCTTGTTTAATATATTCACTTTTCTTAGAACCAACCTCAATATCAGTAATAGTGTGGGTCAAATAAATCGATTATTTCTTTTTACAAGTGACACGGAAAAATGGTTTGCTAGACACCTTAAAAAAATTCTCACCAAGTATGAGCTTTTAATTTTAATAGGGAGATCTTCCGCATCGCAGTTTTGTATTTTTTTCTCAGTCCAATAGAAAAAAATGCATACCTCATCATTTATCGATTGTACAGAAAAATGTTCTGAAAGAATTTTGTAGGAAATTTAATGCTCTACAAAAAAGGTATTCTATATTTTTTCCGTAAGCCTCACCATTTGAAAGATATTAAGGATTTAATTTTAAGACAAATTTCATTTTTTTTTATGAATTTTATAACTCGACAATAAATGACTCTACATATAATGCGCAATACAAATTTTTGTTGGAAATTAACTGCTCTATAAAAATGGTTTCTTATGTTTTGGCGATTAAATTAACCCTTCAAAAGATATTCATCATCAAACTTTCATGTGTATGGATTGTAAAAGTTTTTGATGAGATATTCAAATAATTTCAATTCAATTTATAATTTTCATATAAATTTCATTTTTTGTCATTAATATAAGTATTATTTGAGTTTTATTTTATTATAAATTGAAATAAAAAACTTTTTTATAACTAATGGGACATTGTTTTTCTCTAATACTGAAATATATCATAGTATATGTATAATGAAAACTTTACTTTTTTTATTAATAAATATTTAACTAAGCGATAAATAATGTATAATTTATTTTTTTTAAATGGAGACAAATATACTTAAGCATAAAAAAAAAAACTTGAAAAATATTTTGAAGTTTCTCAGATGATAAAAACTAAAATTCGTGTAAATTTTCTCAAGAATTATAAATTAAATTGAAATTTTTCGAATATCGCATCAAAAACTTTTAAAACCGGTACACATAAAAGTTTGATGATGAATATCATTAGAAAGGTTAATTTAATCGCCAAAACATAAGAAACCATTTTTATAGAGCAGTTAATTTCCAACAAAAATTTGTATTGTACACTGTATAAGAGTCATTTATTGTCGAGTTATAAAATTCATAAACAAAAATGAAATTTGTCTTAAAATAGTCAAAATTACATCCTTAATATCTTTCAAATGGTGAGGCTTACGGAAAAAATATACGATACCTTTTTTGTAGAGCATTAAATTTCCTAAAAAAATCTTTCAAAACATTTTTCTGTACAATCGGTAAATGATGAGGTATGAATTTTTTTTCATTGGACTGAGAAAAAAATACAAAACTGCGATGCGGAAGATCTTCCTATTAAAATTAAGAGCTCATACTTGGTGAGAATTTTTTTAAGGTGTCTAGCAACCCATTTTTCCGCGTCACTTGTAAAAAAAAATATTCGATTTTTTGACCCACCCTAATCAGTAATGATATATTATTTTGGAGTATAAAGATAACCAGGACAATTTGAAAAGGCTCAAGAAAAAAAAGAAACGTACCTGAATTTAGCTCGGGCCTCGTTCCGATTGGCGATTTCTGCAGCTTGCATCGCTAACGCGATTTCTTCATCGTCAGCACATTCACTGTTAAACGATGATGTTTCACTACTGCAAATACTTGCACTGTCATGAACACCCGGAATACATAACGTGTCCATAAACCTATTCGTACTATTACTATTATTTTGACTATTTAAATTCACATTAGCGTTACTGTTACACGACGCCGTATGCGTTCGTTGTTGATGTGAACGTTTCCGGTGTTTGGGTGTCAAACATCCGCGTCGTTTTAATCGCGGACTTGCATTTTTACTATGATTTGTACAATGTTTACTTGTGCTCGGCGATAATTCCGTGTTGTCACCATTACTAGTCCGTATTGTTATGATCGAGTCATTGTTGGCAACGGTCGTGGTGGACGACGACAACACATCACAACACTGCGGGGTGGTCTCATTTTTCATTGGACTCGTTTCACTATAATTTATTTCAATGTTTTTAATTAGATTGGGGTTTTGGTCAACTTTACATTGGCAAGGAATGGTTGTGACAGTGACACAAGTACTGGAGGATATCACAATACTTGTCGGTATCTCGTCCGGTTTGTCTTTTCGGCTAGTCGTAGCTGTATCACTAGGTACTAAATCTAAACTTGGCGAACGATCTAAGCTGGTGTTTTCGGTGGAAATTCCCGAATCAATCACGGGCGAATCATCCAAAAATGTTTCTTCTGAATTTCTTTCAAACACTTGCATCTTCTTTTTGGCGTCTCCATCTTTCATTTCGCCGCAATATAGACAATCTTCTTTGACTTCTTGATTGGTTTCGATTATGTCTCCCATTTCATTTCGATTTTGCGACTCATGTTGGGTTAGTAAAGTCGACAAAGTTGCAGTAGCCACAGAAATTGCTTCCATTGAATCACGATCTGGTAAGGATTCTACTCGATTGGAATCATCTTGATGTTCTTCCATATATCGATCAATTAACGTGAATCCACTTGGAATATCGATACTTTCGGAAATTGGACGTTGATCAAGATTTGGAGATGGAGCTGTTACGTTAACGGTTGGTGTTATTTGATTTGAATAGTTTGTACTGTTGGATAGGTCAGCGATTACATTGGAAATGATTCCTTCGAGAGGTGACGCGGGGAAATGTTCGGTTGTGGTATTGTGCGAACTGGGTAAGGCAACATTATTAAGCATTAAGGCATTGTTTGTAACTTTCGAATCACTAATTGATGAAGTTTCCAAATTATCTAAAGCTGGCAACGATGAATCTGATATAGTTTCATAATCCGGAAAAACAGTATCCTCCTGTTTAACCGATATTTCCTTGGTTGGATTTAGTAAATCAGATGCGGTTTTATTTATATATGTAACATCGTTATTAACCACCTCGGAAGCTTCATTGGCAAAATCAGTTTCTCCATCATCCGATACTGTTTCACTAGTTCCTTCATTTTTATTTGTTATAACATAAAAATTCGACACGAAATCTTTACATAACGGATAATCACTATAAAATCGATTTACGAAATCATCTAAATCACAATTATTACCACCAGTTCCTATACTTTCCGTACTATTCATCGATCGATAATCACTCAATTGTTCATTATCGCACAATAATTTCTCCAACATATACAACTCACGCTTATTCAATGTCCATAAAAGCTCTCTAATTTTATGCAAAAGCATTTTAAATGGACGAAACATTTCAGACATTTGATCAATAGGTTTGTCGATACATAACGGACCATTGGGATAAATCAATAATCCACTAACAATAGCCAGTCGGGGTATGGTAAACATCAACGCAGGATCATAATCATCCACTTGTTCTTGCGTCAATAATTTCATCTTCAAAGCTCTTTGCAAAGTTTCGGAAAACAAGACTCCAATCAATTCTTGCAATTCATATTCTTGCGTCGTTTTCACCGGCACCATTGCGCTCACGTAGCTCAGCTCAAATTCAGCGAAAATTCGGTCGAATATCTTCAAACTTTCACTAATAAATTCATTATTGGGCAGGTGAAGTGGTCCGTTTGGTGTGTTGTTAAGTAAGCATGCCTCGCGTAATAAATTTCGAACATTTTCCAAACTTTTCGTCAGTGCTTTCGCCAACGGTCGCATTGCTGCGCTTTCGGATTCACGATTCATTATCGACGATCCGGCTGCCAAACACTGCAAAAATAGAAAAAAATAATGAAATAAATAGAATAAATAATCGCAACGATAACGTTTTTATGGGAATATTATTGTCTGGCGTTATTTTTTTTTTGATGGAATATTTGCTTCAAGATACAGACAACCCTGACCTAGTCGAATCGATTTGGGAAACTTGCCCAATGGCGCGTTTTTAAACAGGGCGAATATAATTTAAGAAGATTATTTGCTTGTTTGAAATTGAATAGAGCAAAAAACCATACAAGTTTTTAGAGTAGATGTAATACATATGCTAAATAGCTGGCATAGATGCTTGCCAGCAAAGCTGGAATTTAAATGCGTGAAAATTATAAATTCAGACAAATTAATTTTCACTATAATGGCTTGTTGGCTTCTAAAAAAAAATAGGGGATGAAAAAATGGTGCAATACATAAATTATATGGGTGGGACTAACATAGATTATGTGAATTTAATTTTCGGCTTAATTAAGTTATTGGATACATAATTTAATACACAAAGTTAAACAGAGAAGTCATCAAATTAAATTCATAAATATGATTATCTTTTCTAAAAATTTGAATTTGTTTAGCTGAGCTTTTTGTCAAGGACAATTCATCAGCTCCCTAAAGGTAACCCCTCGACTTTTGATTTTTCATTTGTTTTTTTATAAAAAAAAAAAAACAAAGGAATTTGTAATAAACAAATAAGCAAACCTAAAGTTAGCCCCTCATTTGTAAATAAGTTTTTTTTCTTGGATTTGATGTATTTTTATAGATTTTCGTTTGTTCGTATAAAATCTACAATTGTTCGTCCTTGAATTGTGGTATTTTTTAAGAAAAAGCATTAAGAAAATATTGAATTTTCTTAATTTTATAAATATTTCTTAAACATTATAACAATTTTCTTAATTCATTGAGAAAATGAATTAAGAAAATATTTATAATGTTTTAAGAAAAAACATTATAAATAATTAAATGCATGAAAATAAGCACAATAGATTGGGCCAAAAAATCGACTATTTTTTTTACGGACGAACAAATGTAGACTTTCAACGAAGAATCGAAGATCTATAAAAATACATCAACTCCAAGAAAAAAAACCTTATTTACACTTCAGGTTTGTTTATTTGTTTGTATTTTTTTTTAATTAAAAAAACAAATGTAATATCAAAAGTTGAGGGGTTAACTTTAGGGAGCTGATGAATTGTTGTCCTTCACAAAAAGCTCAGTAAGCAAATTCAAACTTTTAGAAAAGATAATCGTATTTATGAATTTAATTTGATGACTCTTCTTTTTATAATTTTGTCTATTAAAATATGTATCCTAGACTGGGTCAAAAATCGATTATTTTTTTTTTGAAAAATATTTTGAAAATATTGTTCAAGGTGACAAAAAAAAAATATCGGGAAGGTTTGAGCCCTTAATATTAATATTAAGAGGTCTATCATCTTTAATTGCAATTTTTTACTTGTGCTATCATTTTTGCGTCAATGCTGTCAAACTATCAAGGTAAAAAAAATCATCTGCACATATATTTATAGAAAATTAAATTCCCTACAAAAAACGATCCAGTAAAAATTTTTGCCAGACACGCCGTTTCCGAATAATCAAGCTTTAAACGTTGATATAATTTTTAGATTTATTTTCTTTATTTTGGAATTTTGTAAATAACGAACAAATCAATATATAGAAATGAACAATATAGATTCTTAAAGGGAATTTAATGCTCTACAAAAAAGGTCTCTAAACGTTTTTACATAAAATCACTCTTTCAAAATTGGTTCAACAACGAAAAACCAAAATTAAATTTTTCCTTCAACTTTAATTGTGAATAACTTTTGAAAAAGTGATTTTATGTAAAAACGTTATGAGACCTTTTTTGTAGAGCATTAAATTCCCTTCAAGAATCTATATTGTTTATTGCTATACATTGATTTGTTCGTTAATTACAAAATTCCAAAATAAAGAAGATAAATCAAAAAATTATATCAATGTTTAAAGCTTGATTATTCGGAAACGACGTATCTGGCAAAAATTTTTATAGAGACGTTTTTTGTAAGGAAGTTAATTTTCTATAAATATATTTGCAAATGAATATTTTTATCTTGATAGTTTGACAGCATTGACGCAAAAATGAAAGCACAAATAACAAATTGAAATTAAAGATGATAGACCTCTTAATATTAATATTAAGGGCTCAAACCTTCCCGATATTTATTTTTTGCCACTTTGAACATTATTTTCGATATACTTTTCAAAAAAAAATAAAAAAATAGTCGATTTTTTGCCCAGTCAAGGATACATAGTATAATAGATAAAATTATAAAAAGATGAGTCATCAAATTAAATTCATAAATATGATTATCTTTTCTAAAAGTTTGAATTTGTTAACTGAGCTTTTTGTAAAGGACAACAATTCATCAGCTCCCTAAAATTAACACTTTGTTTGTTTATTTTGAAAGTGGCGTAAGTCCATTTCAAAGATAGTCTATATGGTGATTCTTCTTGTAATTAGAACAAAGTATGTTAATTATTTAACTGTTAAGTTTTCAGAAATTACTGATTTCATTTTAGTTGTTAACAAAAACGCCAATTATTCCCTCCTCCTTAGTATCTTATGTTCCTATGGTTAAAAATGATAACACTATAGGGATTGTTCTTGAAATGGACTTAACTCACTTTCAAAATAAACGGTTCATATATTATTAGTTGAAAGGTTAAAACTCGAGAAATTTATGATTTTGGCCAATTCCAGTATGCATTCCTCCAGAAATTCCACCACAGATCAGCGAAAATTGACCTCTTGATCGTATTGTTGACCTCTGTTGTAAATCATTGGCTAACGGAGCGTCATCATTGCATATTCGGTAATTGAAGATTACAGATACTATTAAGTGATAATACTATTAAATGGACTCACTTTCAAAATAAACGGCGCATATAATAAATCAATTTAGTTAAAGTTTATGACCACATTGAGTAATTATTATCGTCAGACTTAGGGCAATGGTTTAAAGAATTAAGTTTTTTTTTTCCTTGGTAGTTTTTAAAAGCTCTTTCAATTCAAACTGATATTCCGCAGATGTATTAGCATTTTGACTCTTAAAAATAAGATTTCGTTTCTTAATCAAATCAATTTTCATAATACGTTTCCAGTACTTGTTAAAACCTCTTCTTTAATGGGCTGCGAATTTAATTGTTTTTATAAATCAGTTTTAGTGAAATCTTCATCTTGCAATTAAAGTAACTTCTAAATGTAATTTTATTCTACCTATTCGAAACCAAGTTAACATGTTCCACGACGCAAAGGATGCCAAAAGTTGAATACAAAGTGGAATCCTTTTTATTAATATGTATGTAAGGAAGTACCGAATAAATTCACGAATAAAGAAATTTTTAGCCACGAATATAAGAATTGGGTTGCATTATTTTAATCTACGAATAGAGAAATGCGAATGATGGAAGCACGAATAAGGAGCTTTTACTGTATTATGAAGCTTTGGTCAGAAAAATTAAATTCTTCAAATGAGGCCAAGTGTGTATGTTTCATTTATTTTTGGAAATTTTAAACACTGAAGTCAATGCTGGAAAGTTCAAATCGTTAAATTTTACTTTAGTTTCTATTTCTTCAAATTTATTTATTTTTTTTCAAAAGAAATTAAGGGGTTATGGGTAGTCAGGATTTTCAAAAAATCAATTTTTTTTTTTGCATTTTCGTTAAGTGTAATATCTTAAAAATATTCTCTGAAAATATCAAGTTGATCCGATAATAACTGTAATAATGGCTGAAGAACTATTATATGGCCCAGGAATAGATGACTCCGTGTAAGTGATTAAATAATTAGTATTTCTGTATGTCAATCTAGTGTCAAACTTTGAATGCGTTTATCTCAAAACTATGTTTTTTGAACTGGTGACAACTGTAACTTGATAACCGCTCAGTAGATTTTAATGAAATTCATACAGCTTTTAGAATACATAATAAAGTCAAGCCTGATCGAAGGATTTTTTTTTTTTCAAAAATTTCGATTTTTTAAGACCAATTAACTGTTGATTTTTTCCCGAAAATCTAGAAAAAAATTTCCTGAGGCCGCCATTTTGTTAATTTTTGAAAAAAAAAGCTTCGATCAGGCCCAGGATTATCTATACTAATATATAAAATTCTTACGTCTGTCTGTACATTTCGATTTTGAACCAAATTTTAGGGTAAATATTTGTTTCAAGAGGCTGTTATTCCAAATTTAACATTTTTAAAATTTTTGTCTGTCTGTCTGTCTGTGTGTCCCGATTTAACTAAAGAATGGAACAATCGAATTTAATAAAATTTGGTAATAAGATACAACATAATTTTCTACATACTATAGGCTACTTATCATTCCAAAAAAAATAATAAGGGAAGGTATTCCCTAGGGATGAAAACAGAAATTTTTACTTTAGATGGGTGAATTATATATCATTGGAAAGGTAATTAAAAGTTAGACAAAAATATTTTTAGTTGAACTGATAAAAAGCACAGTAAATTCAATTTAAAGTTTAAAAAAATTGCCTCTTTGAAATATAAACCTTTATATATATATATATATATATATATATATAAGACACATAGTTGATGTTAATAGAGATTTCTACTAATATTCAAAGTCTAGACCCTTAACTTCTGTTATTTTAACGCGAGTATTTTGATAAGTTTCGACTTTTTTCAGTCATAATTAAGACCGACTTTATTTATGTATAGATGCTGATTGATTTACGGATTATTTGGTCCATGGTAGGTAAACCTATCGTAGCTATACACAATAGACATACTCTTTTTAGATATTTATAAATATTTTTTGAAAATTAATTAATTGAATTCGGCAAAATAGTGTTTTTAAGTATGATTATGTTTTTCGTAAAAGAAATAAGAAAAATAAAAATTTCCATATACTACTACAAGGAGCAAACCTAAAAAGAAAACAATCAACACCAACGTTACGCAGACGAAGTCGCGGGGATCAGCTAGTCTATTTATAAAACTATTTTTTTTCATCCGATTGATTTTAGATGAATCTGCAAGGACTTATGATTGTCACCGCAAGGACCATTTTTTGAAACTGGGTCAACACAGACAGCTATAACTTTGGAAATTATAATTTTTTTTTTTTCAAATTTTCGTGACTTTAAGTCAAAACATTGTATAATAATGCCATATTATTACTTTTGTAAAATAACATGATTTAATAGCAAAAAAAAATTACTGAAAATTCTCATTTTTTCGTGTCTCTGACTACCCCTAACCCCTTAAGAACGTACAAACGAAAAAATAACTTTAGGGAACTCAATTGAATCGGTGCTTCATATATTAAAATTCAATCTACATTAAACTCTAAAATCAAATTAGCTTTTCCAACTGGAATAGAAAATATTACCTCAGCCCCAAACCATAGCTGTCCTGCAAGATTTTCCTGCAACACATCTTCGGGAAACTTGACTCGAAAGTCTCGATTTGCCCGTTCGTTTGGAATGAGCACATCCATAATTGCATTGGTAATGTTCAGCACTCGATCTTGAGAATGTCGTAACATATTCACCAATGCTGTGCATCGTTCTGGATCTTTTCGACCATCGAAACTATCCAATTCGCTGGCGATCATGTTCAATGCTTCATCGGCGAAGAAAAATTGCGCCAGCAACGACGTATCGTCTTTCTAAAACAAAAAAAAAAAATATTTCAATATTACAAATCGTTTCTACTCGAATATCGTTTTATATCTCATAATCGATTTTGCTACTGAATTCGAAATTTTTGTCACTAAAAATAAAAATGATGTCATTCCACGATGAATATGTATGTGAAGAAGACATTGAAGAGTCTTGAAAGGAAATGCATTGAAATGAAAACTTGTTCTGATATTTTTTTTTCTTATCAAAAGGTAAAAAATATTCTTTTGAATTTTAATATTACATAAGTTACTTTAACTAATTTTTTCTTCAATATAATAATAATTTCCATAAAGATATTAACTACATATTATCAATTAAATGTGCAATGTGCATATTAAATACATCTAGACTTTATGTACACATTTGTGAATAAAGCCTACAAAGTTCAAACCACTAGAGTTTTGCAAGACCTTATCTTATAAACAAATAGATTTCGTGACCAAGCTGACATATTCAAGGCTCTAGAAAATATGAAAAAATCACGTATAAACCTCAAACTCTCATAATTCAGACGACAAATATGCCAAAATTTACATTGTAAGACGCATTATTACATACATATTTATAAGTAAATCGCGAATTTTTCCATCCAAATGAAGAAAAATGACTATAAATTTGTGTCACCTTTGAAAAAATTTGGATTATTTATGGCTGTATAAGAAAAATATGTAATGAGAACCAACCATACTTTACGTCAATAATAATGAAAATGCAGACCATATCATCGTAATCTATACTAATATATAAAATTCTTACGTCTGTCTGTACATTTCGATTTTGAACCCAATTTTAGGGTAAATATTTGTTTTAAGAGACCCTTATCCCAAATTTAACATTTTTAAAATTTTTGTCTGTCTGTCTGTGTGTCCCGATTTAAATAAAGAATAGAACAACCAAATTTAATGAAATTTGGTATTAAGATACAACACAATTTCCCACAGACTATAGGCTACTTATCATTCCAAAAAAATAATAAGGGAAGGTATTCCCTAGGGATGAAAACAGAAATTTTTACACTAGACAAGTGAGTTATATAGCATTGAAAAGGTAATTTAAAGATAGAAAATAATCTTTAAAAATATTTTTAGTTGAACTTTTAAGGTATTATTAGGAATAGAAAGTATATTAGGAATATTTTAAGGTATACCTAACGTAGGTATACCGAATAGACCATACTCTTTTTAGATATTTATAAATATTTTTTGAAAATTAATTGATCATTATATACAATTATTTTATTCTAAGTAACAGTTTAGTAAATGTGTCTTTTTAAAGTTGACAAAATAGTGTTTTTAAGTATGATTATGTTTTTCGTAAAAGAAATAAGAAAAATAATAATTTTCATATGCCACTACAAATAACAAATTTAAAAATAAAATAAAGTCTACACCTACGTTACGCAGACGAAGTCGTGGGGATCAGCTAGTATGGTATATAGTAAACAAAACAAATTAAATGACGGTAAACTTATAGTTACGAAGCAATGAAAATCCATAAAAAATATATATTTGTATACAGTGGCGTAGCTAGATAACCAAGGGCCCTGGGGCAAATTAAAAAATGGGGCCCCACTGCTATGTAAACTGGTTAGGTTTTATCAAATTAAAATATGAAATATACAAATACATTAAAAATGCTAAGCTACTTAAGCTCTTTTTTGTGTACTGCAGGGCAGGTAATGAAAATATTAAACAGTAACAACATAAATTACAATTAATATTTGGTGTAGGTTTGGCTAATAAAACGAAATTGAGAAGATTCAAGGGTTTATTATATACAGGTCAGGCCTACCAACTGACTAAATAACAATTATATTTACAATTTTTCCTAGCTATAGTTTTCTCAAAAGTATCATTGACTTCGTTTAAATCCAGGCTTAATGCGGTTTTGTTTTCAATTGCTATTAGCGATAAATATCGGAGTCGAGTTTGGCCCATATTATTTCTTAAATAGTTTTTTATTATTTTTAATTTGCTTAATGACTTTTCAGCAGCTGCAGAAGTGACAGGAATTGTAAAGAATAATAACATTGTTGTAAATACTTCCGTTAGGTCGCATTCTAGTACTCCATATTTGCTCATTATTTCCTTACATAATTGGTGAACTTCCAACTGAATTTCCAAAAGTTCAATTCGATCGAGATTTCTGGTACGGATTCGAGGGCCCCCTGAGCTTGAGGACCCCGGGGCACTGCCCCGCCTAGCCTCTAGGTGGCTACGCCACTGTTTGTATACCTATTTACTTTTATGTTACTGATTTTTAATTAAACTTTTACCAAAACACTTTAGCATAAAAAATTTTAGTAAACCTAAACTATTTTGTATATGGACATGGGTAAGCAAACCTAGGTTTGCAAGCCGCATGCGGCTTTTTAATTTGATTTTAATTCCATTTACAGAACAGCAATTACAAATTGTAAGACAAAATACCTACAGGCAAAAATCGCAGAAATTAAAAAAGATCCAATTGTTACCGTAAATGGAAGAAAACTTTTGTAAACGATATTCATTTAACAATTAATATCTGCCTTGGTCTTTTTAATATAATCTTAAAGATTTGTTGGCTAAAAATTTTTGAAAAGAAACACCTGAAGAAGTCAAAAAGATCGAAAGGCCCAATTTCGATTGATTTAGAGTAATTACGATGTAACGATGTAACTCCAAAAGTTAATTGCATTTTGTTAACAATTTAGTTTTACTAATTCAATTATAAAATGACTTTAAATGTCTTCTAATGCGTTTTTTAGACATTTAAATACCTTTTTTCAACCACTTGGCGTAAATGCAACTGAAATATGGATTGAACTCTAAGAAATCATGAGACAGATATATAAGTTGTCTTTGTTGTACTCTATCAGAAGTCAATCAATTTACTTTTTGGAAGGCAGGGCGGAGTCAATAATGGCGGTAAAATGCAAATTCAATTAGCATTCCTTTTTATAAATAGAAAATTCACTAAGGTTACAGGTCCTATTACAAAAATAATGTAAAATAAAGCTCAAATAGTTTAATTCAAAAGCTAATCAAAGTTTTCCGAAGTAAATAAAAGGCAATTATCAGAAACTTCATAAATTTATGCTACGATAATGTTATCACCATCTGGTGAGTTTTGAAAAAACTAATTATGATCCACTTTTAAATACTCTCAATACATACTCTCAATTCTTAGCTGTTTTGAAATGATTAGAATCAAATTACGTTATTATTGACAAATACTTTTGTAAAGATGTATTTTTGATGTTATAGCGAAATAAAAAAGACTTAAACGAATGCTATGAAATAGAATAGAATATGTAAAAACGTATAGAAGTCAATGGTAAAAAAAAATGCAACTGATGCTTAGCATTTCGTAGCATGCCTAATCACCGGCCATATTTATTGTCTTTGTCCTTTTTTGTTACATGCATATCTGCTTTTCTATCACTTATTTCTTAATCAACCTTGTAAAAATACATTTTAAAGGCATATTAAAGGCTATTAAAGGCATTTCTATTAAATTTTAGTAGGTACAACTTACGAAAAAATCCAAGAAAATTGAAAACAATTGAATTTTCACGTGGAAAATCTCAGATTTAATAAAATATTTTCTACAAATTTCGGAGAAAATATTTTCTCTTGATTTTCCAGATAATAAGAAAGTCTCAGATATTCCAGTTTTCCGGAAATCCCTGTTAAAGACAAAAATGATTTTTGTATACAAGTATCCAGTGCAAATTGAGAAATGGTTAGGAAATGCCAAATTAAGAATTTTTCCTTGAACGCTAAACACTTGGAATATGTACCGAAAATTATTATTTTGCATAAAGTTGGTGCCTTTACTTCTATTCCAACAATTGGTTGTTACTATTTGGTGGCTTGGTTCTAAAAGACCCAATATATTTTTTTTTTAAATTTTGTGTAATTTATACCAAAAGTTTTTAATTTAGTAAATCTTTAATTCTACAAAAACCAATATCTAATAACAAACTAAAATAGATTGGATTTCTTTCATAAATATCTTTCATTGTCTTTTTCTCGAAAGTATAATTTTTGACTTTGGCCCTTTTAAAACCAAGCCACAGAATTGTTGCAGCCTTCTTCTCTTCAAAAGTGTAATATTAATATTTTCTATGTAATTTAAAACGATAATTGCCCCATTTACTGTCTATACCATTGTTTCTTAACCTGTGGTCCGCGGTCCCATACGCATCTATCATTTTTGTTTTTTAATTTATTTAAATAAGAAAATTTAGGTTGTTTAAGATCATTTTTTTTTTTTTTTTATTTTTTATTTAATATTTTATTATTTCAAAAAGCAACGTTTCGTTACGTAATCGTAACTTCCTCAGGCTTCTTGATTTACAAAATTAAATATTTTTAATTTAAATTCAATAAATAAAAAAAATATTTTTAATTTAAATTCAATAAATAAAAAAATATTTTATTTTTACTTATTGAATTTAAATTAAAAATATTTAATTTTGTAAATCAAGAAGCCTGAGGAAGTTACGATTACGTAACGAAACGTTGCTTTTTGAAATAATAAAATATTAAATAAAAAATAAAAACAAAAAGATCTTAAACAACCTGAATTTTCTTATTTAAAAAAATATAAAAGCTGAGATCTGATTTTTATCATCTATTTGTTTTTTATTTTAATGAAGGAATACTAAAATATAATATTGTACGAAAATTGCACCTTTTTTCACTCAGGGGTCCTTGGCATTATGCTTGATTTCCTTGGGGATCCGCGGCTGAAAAAGGTTAGGAACCGCTGGTCTATACGAATAATGCCAAATTAACTAAGCAAAGTAGATGCAATATATTCAACAATTTTATATTACATATCCCAATCAGTAAAAGGAAACACCTGTAGAATAAAGATTTTTTTTCAATCCGAATAAAATAGAAATGTAGTTCAACGTTTAAATTTCAATAAAAAACTATTAGAAATTATACTAAAGCATTTGAAAATAGTTATCGTTTTGGATAAGACAAAACGCACGCAAATATATCCACCATAAAAGCACAGCTTGTGTAATATTCTCACATAACATCATATTACATACCAATTTATCAAATTGCCCTATCATTACTGCTAATTATCATAACGACCGATTTATTCCTCATCAATCATTTCAATTCATAACATTTCTTTCTTTTCAGTGAAAAAATACGTAGACAAATCACCTATCAAAACCAAAACGAAAAATTCTATTTTTTCTTTGTCTTCTATTCAAAATTCATTTAACATAACATTTATTTTGTAATAGCAATTTGAAAAAACTTTATTTTTTTTCTATTGCAGCAAAACTAATTTTAACTTTTCGCAACAAAAAGCTCAATGGTAGTTTGGTGGAAAAAAAGAACTATATAAAATTAACATCGTAAATTTTACCTATATATTATGGTAAATTGAATTTGCCTTTTTTTTTTCGAAACCAACGTCGTTCTGCTTTCATTTCAATTCGGATTTTAGGTAAAAAAATTTGAGAAATGTGGTGAATAGGAGTGTTTCAGACTCAAGATTTGATTTATATAACGGAGTGTTGGCTCAAGTCCAAACGATTTAAAGTTCGGCTGCTTTTGTGTAGAAGCTCAACGGTAAAAAAGCTCCATAGTACAATTCAGCCCAGACAAATTGAGTTATGGATGAATGGACTTGAATTGCAACGATTCATTGATTAATCTCAATATACAAATTGATTGATTTAAATCAAATAGAAGACAAATAAGTTCAATAACTAAAACCATTCGATTTTTATAAGTTTTATAATAGACTACTATATACATTAGACTGATTCAAAAAAAAATCATAATTTTTTTTTTCTTAATTATATCGAAAAAAATTGTTGGAAATGACAAAAAAAATCCTCTGAAAGTTTAAGCTCTAAATATTAATATTAAGAAGTGCTGCATCGCAAATTTTGATTTTCCATTTAAATAACGTGGGAACAAT
The DNA here is from genome assembly GCA_958496175.1 of Sisyra terminalis. Lineage (NCBI taxonomy): Eukaryota > Metazoa > Arthropoda > Insecta > Neuroptera > Sisyridae > Sisyra > Sisyra terminalis. The sequence goes on from OY292278.1 coordinate 8,484,675, forward strand.
ATTCTCTTGCACTTTGGAATTTTATAGCTCCCGTTGGTGACAATATTTCGGAATGACCAAGGTATATTCTTGTAGAAAATTAAACGATCTATAAAAAAGGTCCCTAACAAGTTTTTGATATATTTATTTCTCACAAAAGATATTCGAAGTCAAAGTTGAACTAAAGGGAAATTTTAATATTTTTTCAATTTTTTGACGCAACCATCAATTTTATGAGAAAATTTGATTGGACATTTTTTATAGAGCACTTTTTTTTGTATAACTTATCTCTATAAAAGTTTTTCGTATTTTTTACAGGTTCTAAGTAGTAAAAAAAAAAATTTTTATGTTAAAAATATAATAATTCAGGGAATATTATTAATTTAAAACAATAAAATTACGAATATATTCAGTTTAATGCAAATAACATAGGACCTGTGAAAAATATCAAAAACTTTTATAGAGATAAGTTATAGGAAGAAAAGTGCTCTACATAAAATATACTATAAAATTTTCTCATAAAATTGATGGTTGCGTCAAAAAATTAAAAAACTATTAAAATTTCTCTTTAGTTCAACTTTGACCTCGAATAACTTTTGAAGAAATAAATATATCAAAAACTTGGTTGGAGACCTTTTTTGTAGATCGTTCAATTTTCTACAAGAATATATCTTGGTCATTCCGAAATATTGTCACCAACGTGAGCTATTAAAATTCCAAAGTGCAAGGGAATATTGTTCCCACGTTATTTAAATGGAAAATCGAAATTTGCGGTGCGGCATCTCTCAATATTAATATTAAGAGCTTAAACTTTCACAGGATTTTTTTTTTGTCATTCCCAACAATATTTTCGATATAATTAAGAAAAAAAAAATCATACTTTTTTTTTTGATTCAGTCTAATATACACTGGACTGGGCCAAAATAATCGACTTTTTTTTTTGAATAGTATATTGAAAATATTGTTCAACGTGACAAAAAAATAAATATTGGGAAGTTTTGAGTCCATAATATTAATATTAAGAGGCCTATCATATTTAATTTCGATTTTTTATTTGTGCTTTCATTTTTGCGTCAATGCTGTCAAACTATCAAGGTACAAAAATTCATCGCCACATATATATTAACAGAAAATTAAATTCCCTACAAAAACCGTCTTTTTGAAAATTTTTGCCAGACACGCCGTTTCCCAATAATCAAGCTTTAAACATTGATAACATTTTTAGATTTATCTTCTTTATTTTGGAATTTTGTACCTAACGAAAAAATAAATATATAGAAATCAATATAGATTCATGAAGGGATTTTAATGCTCTACAAAAAAGGTCTCTTAACGTTTTTAAATAAAATCACTCTTTCAAAATTGATTCAACCACGAAATAAACAATAATTTAATTTTTTCTTCAACTTTAATTGTGAATAACTTTGGAAAAAGTGTTTTTGTAAAAACGTTTAGAGACCTTTTTTGTAGAGCATTAAATTCCTTTCAAGAATCTTTATTGTTCATTTGGATATATTTATTTGTTCGTTAGTTACAAAATTCCAAAATAAATAAGATAAATTTAAAAATTATATCAATGTTTAAAGCTTGATTATTCGGAAACGGCGTGTCTAGCAAAAAATTTCAAAAAGAAGTTTTTTGTAGGGAATTTAATTTTCTATAAATATATGCGCAGAGGAATTTTTTTACCTTGATACAAATAAAAAATCGAAATTAAAGATGATAGACCTCTGAATATTAATATTAAGGGCTCAAACTTTCCCGATAATTTTTTTTTTGTCACCTTGAACAATATTTTCGATATACTTTTCAAAAAAAATATAAATATTAAGGGCTCAAACCTTCCCGATATTGTTTTTGTCACCTTGAACAATTCTTTTTATATACTTTTAAAAAAAAATCGATTTTTTTGGCTCCGTCTAATATACACATCAAATAGCGTAATTCCCCTGTGTACAAGGAAATAATCATTCTTCTTTCTAAAATTTTAATTTCAAAAACCAAATGTATGTTTTCTCAAGAAAAAAACTTAACAAACAAACCGTTAAAACTTGGCAATTTAAAAAAAATATCTCATTAAAACACCTAATACCATCTAATTTAATTAGCAAGTCTACAATATATATGTATATATATATTATTTTTTTTGTTAAAAACGCCAAAGATTTCTCCTGATTACAATTGGAGGTGAAAAGTTCAATGACGTTAAGATATTTTAATTGCAAGCACCTCACATTTTCACCTCCCACTTCATCCACGTACCCACTCATTACTTCATTCTCCATTCATTTAACACAAAATCAAATTAACAATTTCACATCTTTGCAAAAAAAAAGAGGAAAAAAAATACATTCATAGCATGATTTTCACCGTACGTCAAGTGGAAAATTTCCTCTCGCATTTTGCCAATTTATTTTTCCAACGACGTGATACGAGCTTTTCAAACCACTTATGATTCTTCATTGCCACACCGCATATCTCCGACCAATTGTGGGTAAAAGCTCCACAAGCTTGCACGTATGAAAAAGAAAATATATTTCCGTATAACGAGTTAATAAAATAAAAATTTAATGACTATAATAAAAACGTAAGTCAAAAGGAAAAATTTTCGAGGAAATTCGTCAGTTTTCTAGACTTTCAACGCATGTTACATTTTTTTTTTATATATTAGGCCAAGGTCGACACCTAACGGAAAATTACACGGAAAACTCACTTCCAGTGATGTTTCCCATCCTCTGCTCAATCGTGTTCACATATTTTCCCTCTGCTTTTCTTTATATTTGTATAATTATATTAAAATCAATAATTCTAAGGTCTTATTGATAAAAATCTTCTAAAAGTGTACAATATATATATATTTCAAATTTATTTAATTTAGCAAAGTAAATATGTACTAGTTTACGTAAAAAACAAGTCATTAGTAACAACGATTATAATGATCTAGAAACGAGATAATTAAAATAGAAATCATAACGAACGCAATTATAAAGGTGAACATGTTTCAAACTTTAACAGTACACAAAATGATTATATAACTTTTGAAAATTGCGATATTGGTTAAGTTTTTTACGTCAATCGTTTAAAAACTCTAGTGAATTATTTTCTCGAATTTTTTGTTCATTTTTCATCCAAATTTAAGACCATTATCCATTCAAATCCAAACATTTGTAGTATTCAGCTTATTAATTCGAATTTTTCGTCAACCAACATTCATTTCTTTAAACGTTAAGAAGGGCTAAACAGAATGAAAATTGGTTCTAAAGATCAAAATTTCTTCAAGACAAACATCTACACATTAAAATCTCAAACATTTGAGCAAATGAAGCATTATGTATACAATAGATAGAATATATTGCGGTCCAATTTATGTAGTATAATTTAATATAATAATATATAAAAATCATAACATAAACATAAATTTGAACAGAAGTTCAAACAAAAATATTTGTGACGTATTGCCCAGATACGTATTTCGATTGCCAAGCAATCTTCCTCAGTGGTCATCAAGTAGTTTGGATCACTGCATAACTGCTTTGTGATGATTCACAAAAAAAAATCTTATTTTGATTATAAAATAAGCTTTTTTGTTTCGTCCTTCTAGCCCTCTATAAAATTTTAATTTATTTATACTATGGAAACTTAAATGTGTTCAATAATAATTGGTAATTTTGCATCATTAAAAATGCAAAGTTTTCGCAGTTTACTGCACTAATTTCTGCAATAAATTACATAATTATTTAAACAATTTTCGCATGATGAATTATACGCAATCATTAAAATCCACAAAAGGCTGACAATTGTTCAAGATTGCCCAGATTATGACTAAATTTAAAGTTAATGACCTAAAACCAATGATTTGTAGGTATATATCGATACAGTTGATCTATATTTAATATATAAAAGTTTCGTTTCAAATGAGTAAAAATGTTTTGAAGAAAATGAGAGAAGAATATGATAAAACAATGGAGCTAGGAAGATATGTAAGACACACAAGATTGCATAGATATAAGGTGAAAACAAAATTGAAGATAGAAAAAAATAATTTCCCTAGTGAAAGACTTAACATGAGAAAAATCAGTGGAAAGAGAGAAATAGAAAAAAAATCTTATTTTATAAGATTTTTTTTCTGTGAATCGTCACAAAGTATTTACGGAGTGATCCAAACTACTTGATGACTACTGAGGAAGATTGCCTGGCAATCAAAATACGTATCTGGGCAATACGTCACAAATATTTTTGTTTGAGCTCTTGATAGTATGATTTTTATATATTATTTTAGTAAATTATACAACATAAATTGGGCCGCAATATATTGTATACACAGTCTTATTTTAGAGTTATACGCTAAATGATCGTTGAGAAATTTTTGAATCATTAGCATGATTACTCAATATATTGTCCATATAGCGAGAAGTCAAAAATGAGAGAAATATAGTGAATTTCGAATTTGCAAAACATGATGGGAAATATTTCAAAACAATAGTGCCCCCTCAAGTGTATCGGAAGTACTAACTTAAGTTACTCGAGTTACTTTAGAAAATTCATAGAAGGATTTAAACTACTTCTAATCATTTTAATCCAGCATTTCAGAAACTTTCAGTTGAAAATATTACTAATTGCTACCAATTAGTCCCGTTACAATCCACAGTTTAAGAAATCCTGATATAATCTAATAACATTTTTCATTTCATATTTATAGGATTCATTTGTTTTCCTTTGTAGTAATTCCCCCATTTAATTTCACTTTACCTAATGGAAAGTTTTCATAATGTTTAGATTCTTCATTTTATGAGACGCATTTTCACATAGCTATCGACCTTCACGTTTATAATAATGGCAATTATAACTGCATTATCTGATATTAAATTTTCAATGAACGTCTAAAAACTATGCCAAATAGTGTAATTGGTTTGAAATATTAATTTCAAATTAAATCGAAGTAATTTGGCTTTTGCCTTGATATACCAAAAAGGATTCAGAAGTTTGAATAATTGGTAGAGTTTATCATGAATAATTTTGTTCTATATGTTTCAAAGAAAAAATTTCGAATATAATTTGTTTTTAAAATTACTTTTTAAAACAAATGTATTTATCATTTAATTATAATTAATAGACTATTAATGTTTTAAACCGCATCATTTTCATGGATGGTTTCAACGATTTGGCATCATTTTCACGCTTTTAGTTGATACAAACATCGCACAGCATCCTCAATTATGCGAAATACTTATCACATTTTTTCTGCAAAATTAAAGTGTAACATAATATAATTTGATAAAATCAGCATTAAATTGATAACATTTCATTCTGGATAAGCACTAATGTCATTTTTAATATGAATTTTAAGACCAAATTTTCTTAGCACTCAAAAAAAAATGGCAAGGCTCGAATGTGCGTCATGACCTTCACCTTTGATCAAAAAAAAAAAAAAAAAAAAAAAAAAAAATGACTCAATATACGCTTCACAATAATCTCATCTGTAACCCATTTGCATAGAAAACGAGTACAAAAAATTAGGGCTCGTTTCTTTCCAATCTATCGAACAATAACAACTTTGTCATATTTTATTAAAGTTTCATCCTAAATTATTCAAAAATTTGTGCGACAACAGTATGCTAATGACGCATCAAAGTCACTTGAAGAGGTTTGTTTTGCAAAAAAACCAGTGACCTCAATCTAAATCCAAGAGGTTTATGTTAAAATGTTAAGTTTATCGGAAAATTAGCAAATAACGAAGGCTTCTTTTGAATTTGTCAATTTTTGCAGATTAAAACCGACCCAAGAATGTTGTATTATGAAGCCAAATTAAATCAAGAGGATCCTAATATGACTACTGAAAAATTTCAACAATTTAGGTAAATATCTTTCGAATACTAAAGACTTCGTTGCGTAATTATCAATTGAATTAAAGTAGCTAAAATGTGACTTCAGAATTAAGATTACCATCACTATGCATACTAGACTGATTCAAAAAAAAAAGGATGATTTTTTTTTCTTAATTATATCGAAAATATTGTTGGAAATGACAAAAAAAAATCCTGTGAAAGTTTAAGATCTTAATATTAATATTAAAAGGTACCGCATCGCAAATTTCGATTTTCCATTTAAATAACATGGGAACAATATTCTCTTGCACTTTGGAATTTTATAGCTCACGTTGGTGACAATATTTCGGAATGACCAAGGTATATTCTTGTAGAAAATTGAACGATCTATAAAAAAGGTCTCGTACAAGTTTTTGATATATTTATTCCTTCACAAGATATTCGAGGTCAAAGTTGAACTAAAGAGAAATTTTAATATTTTTTCAATTTTTTGACGCAACCATCAATTTTATGAGAAAACTTTATAGGACACTTTTTTTGTAGAGCACTTTTTTTCTATAACTTATCTCCATAAAAGTTTTTGACATTTTTCACAGGTCCTAAGTTATTTGCACTAAACTGAAAATATTCGTAATTTTATTGTTTTAAATTAATAATATTCCCTGAACTATTATATTTTGAACATAATTTTTTTTTTTTATTATAATTAAATAACTTAGGACCTGTGAAAAATATCATAAACTTTTATAGAGATAAGTTATAGGAAAAAAAGTGCACTACAAAAACTGTCTCATAAAATTTTCTCATAAAATTTATGGTTCCGTCAAAAATTTGAAAAAATATTAAAATTCCTCTTTAGTTCTACTTTGACCTCGAAAAACTTTTCAAGGAATAAATATATCAAAAACTTGTAAGACCACCTTTTTTGTAGATCGTTCAATTTTCTACAAGAATATACCTTAGTCATTCCGAAATATTGTCATCAACATGAGCTATAAAATTCCAAAGTGTAAGAGACTATTGTTCCCATGTTATTTAAATGGAAAATCGAAATTAGCGATGCGACATCTCTTAATATTAATATTAAGAGCTTAAACTTTCACAGGATTTTTTTTTTGTCATTCCCAACAATATTTTCGATATAATTAAGAAAAAATAATCATCATTTTTTTTGAATCAGTCTAATGTCCATTAACTCTACTCATTTTAGAACAAACATCTTTCCAAAGATTGAATAAATTTTTTTACCATATTTCATTAAAATAACTTCCCAGTTTGGCCTTTAAAAGTATACATAGCAGACGAATTTTATCGTTGAAAAATATTATTTTACAATAGGGTGCGAAAAAAAATAAAAAACATATTTTTTAAGATGATGTTACAAAAATAACTTTTGTGCAATAAATCTAGGTGATAATGACGGATTTTTGACCTTCACCAATGCTATTTTTTGCAGTACAATGGACTTCTTTAAAAAATATATATATACAGGCACTCCTTCTTTAACACGGCAGATAGATTCCAAGAAAATATCGTTTTGTTTGAGACCTAGAATCAGTACAAAAAGGAGGGGTTTACGTTCCAAAAGCTGATTAAATAATCAACAGGGAACTGCATCTCCGATTGATATATCAATTTTTAGTGTTGTACAAAATTATCTGTAATTCTTTTATTATAATGGAGTATTATAGGAGGAATCCTACAATTTATAAACCGTATTATGGGAGAGGCACTTGTACTTCAAAATTTGTAATATTTCTAAGAATTTTTTAAGGATGGTAAGACATCCAATATGCATCTGCTATTGATAGTTCCTAACAAAAAATTTTCGTAATATTTTCTGTACTAATAGTACGCAAATATTTTGCTTTATTTTATTCAAAATTTGTTTTTAGGTTCCCAGAAGGTTCCCAATAAGTATCGTTTCTGTAGAAACAGCATAACTTTTAGAAAAGGTCCACTAAATATTGTAGAAAATCATAGTTCACTTTTAATGGAAGTTACAATACAACAAATGCATGTAATCATCAAAAAAACAATTCTAATTTTAGTGAATTTTTTTTTAAAGTTTTTAACTTATTGCCGAATTAGCTTTCCAGTGTAGCTAATATGTAGAAGCTAATTTAACTGGTGACAATAAAATTGGGTTATTAAATCAACAATAACAATTTAGTGATACAATTATTCCTCAAAGTTTTACATTTATTGATTCGTTTTACACATTAAAGTGAGAATAAGAATTTGTTTACCAGAGGTTCATTTATCCACGATATTTATGAGGTTATCACCAGCCGATAAATCATATGTTCCTTTTTATAATTACCTATTATGCATTTATATTGCACTTGACTGTAATTTGAACTTACAGTTCCGGATAGACGTTATCAATCTCTAAACGGATGAGTATTATTGGATTTAATTATGAGAAAAATATAAATAGTTGATAATCTAATTTTAACCGATACTTTTAATTATATCGAATTTTTAATGTTTTTTTCATAAGAGAAAAATACACGCTATTCTCGGAATAGAATTGACGGATGAGTCACTGATTTACTGATTTACTGTGTCAATTTCTGGCTCATTAATTACTGGAAAAGTTTTATTATGGAAAAGTGCATAAAAATTTATGGTGAAATAATATAAAATTGGAGGAAACCAACTCTTGTAACGAGGACTTTATGATGAAATATTGCTCATAAAACATCGCTCATGACGAACGATATATCATCGATGTTAATATATCGATATTTGCAAAAAATCGATGTATCGTTTGCATCCCTAATCTGAAAAGAGTCACTGATTAGAATACTGTGTCAATTTCTGGCTCATTTATTACTGGAAAGGTTTTATTACGAAAAAGTGCATAAAATTTTGTGGTGAAATAATATAAAATTGGAGGAAACCAACTCTTGTAATGCGCACTTCATGAAGAAATATTGTTCATAAAACATCGCTCATGACGAATGATATATCATCGATGTTAATATATCGATATTTGTAAAAAATCGATGTATCGTTTGCATCTTTAATCAGAAAAGTGCTTTGCATCATAAGAAGAGATGAAAAATTGGATCGATTTATGGATTGCTTACAATGATGAAGAGTTCATTCAACGTGGTATCCAAATACTGCAAGAAAAATAGGGAAAAGTAATGCCTAATGATGGATAGCACTTAGAATAAAATGTTATGTACCATTTTTTCTCTAAGTTTTTGAAAGAAAACGGCGGAAATTTATTTGTACTTCTGATAGAAAAAAAAATTAATCTCTTGTTTATCTTGTAAGAAGTTGATAAGTTTAAAAATCAAAAGCAAATATTTGCAGTTCTAAAATCTTAAACGTAAATTGCAACATTATGTAATTGTTCTAAAAAATATTCAATTTAAAAATAAATTGTTGACTTATAATTAATATAAAATTTTCCTGATTTTCAAACAAATGATGAATCACTAAAGTGAATATTTTCATAATCTAAAAAAAATCTGAGAAATAATTATTCGTTTTAACTGTTGAGTGAGTCGTAGGAAAGATATAACTGCAACAATTGGCAGTAATTTAATGATAACAAAGATTAATCACGCGAAAAGTAGACAATTTTATTGGTGTTAAACTTTTGATGACTAACAAAACATTCCATACATTGAAGACAAAACTGTTTTAATCAAAAGTTTTGTCTATTATGCTTTAACCAGATATATATATTTTTTTTTGAAAAGTTATTCCATTATATAGTTATAGTTACAAATATTGCGATTAAATTGGAAATTTTCCAGTTATAATCAATAATAGCAATTGTAATTCCGAAACGCATTTATGAATAATTTATATTAAAAAAAAAACTTTTGTTGTTACTAAATTATCCCAAAAAAAAAAATACATATTTGATAACGTTGTATAATTCAGTAGTGATTTTTTTGGGTTCAAATTTATGTCACGATTTTATTTTATTTTTACGTTTTGTGGATTGTGTTTGGCATATTAACTTTTCAAATTCATTTTATTCAGAAAAAATCTTTTGAATGAAGCAAATTTCGTTCATTGCTCTTTGTTGGATGAAATATGTATTAATTTCATCAATTAAGAACACTGAATATTTGCACGCAAAGCAAATATTTGACTTGACTAATTAAAATGGAAGACTAATTGTTATTGAATGTTTAAAAAGAGGCTCTTAGTTTTGGTTTTTTAAATAAATTTTATCAGAATTTTGTTTCTGTTAAAGGGTCAAGGTCCTGGGTAAATAAGGACTGTGATTCGACCCTGGAAACATACTTTGTAGGGAATTAAATATTTTGATCCTGAAAGTTTTAGATCCCTATCTCAATCAATTTTTGGTAAACATAAAAAGTGAAATTGTTTTTTTTAATTTTTCTAACATTTTTTTATAAATAATTAATAATGTTCTTGGGAACTTGGACTCAAATAATAAGATGTTAAATTTTCAAATTATCTCAACGTTTCGTTGGTATTTATTTCCAACTTCTTCAGGAGAACTAAAACATAATAACAATGCATGTTGTTCAAAGCTATTATGTTTTAGTTCTCCTGAAGAAGTTAAAATATTTTAGTTGTTCTGAAGAAGTTGGAAATAAATACCAACGAAACGTTGAAATAATTTGAAAATTTAACATCTTATTATTTGAGTCCAAGTTCCCAAGAACATTATTAATTATTTATCACACCATGGATGAGAGCAACCAGGATTTTTTTTTTATAATTTAGGGGTTGTTAAAGCTTTTTTTATGAAAATTGCCAGTTGTATTGAAGTTTATTAAGTTGGGTTTTTTAGGATAAAGTTAGTTGAGCCTCAACACTGAGTCCTTAGAGTTTATTATGCTTTCTGGGTCCTTAATTCACCTAATTAAGACCAAGCAGCTTTTTCGACTATTTCAGTTCCAGGACTTGATATCCCCATGTAATCCCATTGTATGCAGGTGTTTCCTCATTCCACAGTGGCCAATTATCAGATCCATTACCACTCTAACCTGTTTTCTTGTGAGACCAATTATTTTAATTATTTTTTTAGTTAGTTTCTGTGATAGTTTTCCCATCATCCTTTTACCCAATGATATTCTTCCATATTGTGCAATGATTTTTATTAATTCATTCTTTGTTGATATTTTTCACTACCGATCTTGTAATGCCATCTACAGGGTGGAGACCTGTAAATAATGTTTGCTATCTTTGCCGGGCAAAAGCTCCAGCTTTTGCATTGCCTTTGATACCCTTTTGGCTCGGCACCCATCCCAAGTTGATCTTGTTTTTGGTAGCCAGGCTGCTAAGGGTTTCTTTACATACCCGGATTTTTATTTCCAAAATAAAAAGCTTCATTATAATACAACAATCAACAATCAATTCGTAAAATTTAAAAGTCCAAGAAAAGCAATAATAACAATTGGAATTTTTAAAAGTTTTCTTACATTTTTGGTAGCCAATATATTACACCATTGTATTGCAATGGAGCTTTATGTATCGAGAAAAAAAAATAAGATCACTGGATTTTCACGAATAGAAGGTGGGAAATTTTCTAAAAAAAAAAAATGTTCATGTTGATATATTTTTTGGGAAAAACTTTTGGGAAAGTATTGAGCGACTTTCGATGCACATATTGTGTTGATTATTTGTGTTTTTATGGAAATATTCCGAAATGAAATTGAAGTTACACATCAGGAATCTTGTAAACCAGGGGAGACCACATTTTTTGTATATAAGATCTACTTTACTTCTTAAAAGTGTATCGGAATCGATTTTTTGTTATAGGTAAAAAGTCTAAAAGGGAAGATGGATAATGAAATGCATATTATGTTTATTCACTATGTCGCACTATAAAGTGCATTCCAGTGGGGTTTGACTAGATATGACTCGTTTTTTTTTTGTAGATCGTTCAATTTTCTACAAGAATATACCTTGGTCATTCCGAAATATTGTCACCAACGTAAGCTATAAAATTCCAAAGTGCAAGAGAATATTGTTCCCATGTTATTTAAATGGAAAATCGAAATTTGCGATGCGGCACCTCTTAATAATAATGTTAAGAGCTTAAACTTTCACCGGTTTTTTTTTTTTTTTTGTCTTTTCCAACAATATTTTCGATATAATTAAGAAAAAAAAATCATCATTTTTTTTTGAATCAGTCTAATGGACATAATATTCATAGACAATTCAAGTTTTGAATTTTGAATAAATCAATGTTGAGGACCCCTTTATAAAAAAAATATATTATTTATCTTACTAGAACTTTGCTAATGACTTGCTTGAATCTATTCAATTAAAATTTCACATAGTTTAATTAATCATCATTATATTTTTATTCATATCGATTTAAATATTGTAATTTTATAAAATTGATGATTTTTTTTAATGGTAAATGACTGTTGAAAAGATGTTTTGGCATTGAAATCGGACGAGTTTGGTCGGTTTATGAAGTTATAATGCGGTGATGTTGATAAATTGTAACTTTTTTGGCAAATATCCTCTAAATATGACATTTTTATGGCAGATAAAGTTTTTAAACGAATATATTTATACACTATTTTCAGTAGAATGAGCAAATAAAAATTTCGGGAAAAATATTTTTCGAATGTTTTTTAAGAGACCTCGAATTAGATAAATTTAAAACAATACTAGCTTAAAAATTACGGTGAAAAATTTGACTTTTTTTGAAAAAAATTATGGTTTTATAGCGATAGGTAAACAAGAAATAATTGATTTATTTCCAATCCTTAATTTAAAATATATTTTTCTCCAAAACTATTGGATATTAACACATTCAAAAGAATTATTGATTCTTTAATAAAGTTGTTTTTGTATTAACCCCTAAAGTCACCAAAAACCAAAAAAAAAATCAAAAGATTCCCTCATGATTTTGATAAGAACACCCAAAGATCACTTACAAAACAATGAATCATTTTCCACTTTAACTTTGTTGACAAAACCAATCAAGATATCAACAAGTTATAGCCCGCCTTATATTACCTGTGGATCTAATATTTGTTTACATTTTCACAACAACAATATAAATGTTTTTATATGCGAAATATTTCAGAAAATTTAACATAATTTATCACTACACAAATTCAAACCAATTATGACTAATGCAATAATGTACAATAACCTTTAAGAAACCTTTAGCTTGACCATGATTGAACTCTATTATATTTTCATATACACATACCATGTGTTTATCTTTTAGTTACAAATTGTTATTTTTACCATTCAAAGTTGTTCGTCTAAAATCAATCTATTGACCTTGAAATATCTTGACCCTATAAATCAAATTATAGATCTTTCAATTCCTCTATCTATTTCATTATGAACGTAAATATTAATTTTATATAGCTCATTTGAATATTTTAAGATATAAGAAATTTAAACAATATTTTTCAAAAGTAATGGATTTTAAAATCAAGTTTTAAACGCCTACAAAAATATTATTTTAATATTGTGACATCATTGATAAAAACAACTTAAAATATTGGCGTCTTTTATTAATAAAAATAAAGAAAAAATATTTATAAGATATTTAAAGTGGAAAAAACATATTTGAGTAGATTAATTGTTTACTAGATTTTAGGGTAATTATTACTAAGATATCTTTCCTATAAGTTCCTCTTATATAACTCTAAAGAAAAACCAAATTAAAATAATAAATAAATAACTTAAAATAATTAGTAAGACGTATATAAAAAAGGATTGTGCTATCATCGTAAATTTTTATAATCGAACTAAAGTATCCGCTAAATCAAAACGACTGGACTAGAGAAAATAAATAAGCTTAATTAGGGGTAAAATATTATCAAAATATACCCAAAAATATCCATCCAAAATCATTGGAATATATAAAATTTATAACTCGACCAAAATCATTGGTACATCAACTTTGAAACAAATTATGAACTTTGGAGCTTTTTTTTAAAGATAAACACAAGTTAATTAAAAAGAAGTGCATAATTTTTAGAAGTTGAACTTCTGGAAGCCATCAATAGTTAAGCATCGTCGATCTATAAGGGATGGTTAAATGAAAATTGGACTTATTTTAGTTTGAACTATGAAAACTTCCGCAATTAAAAAAAAAGATTCAAAGCTCTGTAAAGTTTTTTTTAATAAAAGATCAAGAAAAAAGGCGAATTTTGGTTGGAAAAATCAAGAAAATTGTGTAGAAGAAAACATAGGACCTGTACTTATAAGTTTTTGAAATACAACCCTCATTTTTATTATAGTACCACCTAAAAATTGGTTAATCCAAAATTAGACACTAAAAAAAGAAAATGGATTCGATTTTTATTAAGAAATGTATATATTAGTGCGGGAAATTTAAAAGTTACACGAAAAACAAATTTCAGTGAATTATATTTCGCTTTCTCTTCGTCGAAAAGTGGCAATTATCATATTAATTTAATGTATAATTCTATAACATCCACATAATCGTAAATCAAACCTACTCTTAAATATTAAATTTCTTAATTAAATTTCGAAAAAAATCACAGGTTTTTCATACCCAGAAAGAAAATGCTACGTTAATTTGTCGAAAAGCATGAGAATTAGAGATTTAATGATTTCATTTACATAATAATCTGAATTCTTATTTATAACTAGTCCCTACTTTTACTATAGATTGGACTCTAAATAGATATAGAAATGTCATTTTATTTTGACGGTAAAACTATCAATTTTCTGGGAAATTAAATATTTTTTACGAGTTTTGGGTTTGTTTCTATGTATAGTTTCCGATATCACATATTAGCACACTTATTTTCTGATAGTTATAGCCATATTTACGATCCACTCCTAGTTTTGCCAGTCCTCGCCTTGGTTGTTAATCTAATGGAGCATCAATTACAATATCATTCGTTTTATTTGATTCTACTCCCCATATATTTACTGGGGAAAAAACGATGAATCACGCAAAAAAATAACAATATTCTAGAAGGGGGTGGAGATATTAGGATGCATTGAAATTTGAATTGTAATGATTGATTTCTGAAACTATTTGGTTGGTATACAATAATTCTTATTTAATATATTTTATAGTGAACGGATTTCTGTAGTCTAGTTTTCTTTAGATTTCTATAGTATGTATTTAAGGTCTATATGATGGCAAAAAGTGCAAATTCAATAGAGCTGATAAATAAGTGTAAATACTCCATAATGTTTGTTTCTTTACGAATATCTATACAAGAATGTTCTAGGTCTAGTACCCCAAAGATTATTCTTGGTTTTTTTTTTATAAAAATCAAAAATCTTTATAAATCATTATATGAGAATAAACTCCTCAATAAGATAAAAACTGATCTCCCTGGGTTTTTACCTTACTGTCACCCTTGAATAACACCCAAAATACAATTCATAGTATATCCAATTTCTTGAATCACGCAAAAAATAATAATATTTAAAAGAGAGGAATTGTGGTGATTGGAACTATGCTAGTATTATTATGGATTAAGTTATTTTGCATTGATTTCCGAAACTTTTCAACTAAAATCTATACAATAATTCATGCTAATATATTGTTATAGTAAACGGATTCCTATGGTATATGCATTAAGTATAATATAAGGTCTATGTGATGACAAAAAGTGCAAATTCAATAGAGCAGATGATTCAATGTAGAAACTTCATGGCCTTTGCTTCTTAAGGAATATCTGTAAAAGAATGTTTTAGGTGCTATGCAAAAATATTTGCAGAGGAATTAATACAAAAATTTAATTAAAATGCAAGCTGCTGGAAGAAAATTTTTCCTTAAAGTAGCTAAGTAATTTTGACTATTATTAGTCCATAACAATTACAGGGCTATGCCTTGTTTGGTCCAGCTAATATATCATAGGACAATGATGACCACCTAAAATTGTCCAACCGAAACTTCCAAGTAAGTTTATGTTTTTGTAAGAAAAAGAACCAACCATAATTATTCAGTCTTAACTTTTAAATCCTATAGGTACTCCTTAATCATTTAATCCCTAATATTTGAGCTAACCATTAACATAACATACTATTTTCATTTCTTATTTCAAATATATTATTTATGCTGAAATAAGGGGTTAATTTGAAAGAAATGTACCTATTATTTCTTATTAATATTAGTTACAAATAAATAAGAAGACAATTCAAGTTGTTTAAGATCGTTTTTTTTTTTTATTTAATATTTTTTAATATTCAAATTAGCTACGTTTCGTTACGTATCGTAACTTCATCATGCTTCTTGAATCACAAAAGATATAATTCAATAAATTCAATAAATTTATTGAATTTAAATTGAAAATATTATATTTTTTATGATTCAAGAAGCCTGATGAAGTTACGATACGTAACGAAACGTAGCTAATTTGAATATTGAAAAATATTAAATAAAAAAAACGATCTTAAACAACCTGAATTGTCTTCTTATTTAATAAAAGCTGAGTTCTGAATTTTATCATCTATTAGTTTCAAAAAACATAAAATAAATAAAAAAAGGCAAAACAAAATTACTTTTGACGTAATATGTTTAAGTACACAAAATATAAAGTACTCATTCTTATATTATAAAAACAAAATGATTTCTTCTAAACTTTGATAGTTACCAGTATTCTTAATTGAAGAATCAAATAATAAGTGAAAAACGATATTTTTTTAACATTTTATCTCTGGAGTTCAGTCTCGGTTTCTGTCGTAGTTTCGGCTTGAGGAAAGCCGAAACTAGGCCGAAATCCAAACCAAAATTTCGGTCAAACACTATCAACTATTCTTTCATCTATTGCGGAGGTCTACCAATGATTCTATAGAATCGGGTCGCTAAGTTTTGACTATGAATTGTTAGGAACTATAGACATAGATTAGTTCTCCAAGAATGTTTTTTGAGAAGCAAACTCCCCTGATTAAGCTCTTTTCAAGGCCAAATTGGATACTGCTGTAATGTATTTTTCGAATTTATTCAAAAGAATAAATTATTTTGTCTCCTATTCTACAATTTTACCAAATACTAGGCTCCATTCTAACGGAAAGTATTACGGACAGTGATTAGCTGCTTTCAATACAAAAAAAAAAATACAATTTTGGTGGAAAAGAGTGAATAAGTGAGATCTGTTTAACTTAGTAGTTTAAATACAACGCAAATTATAATCTGCATGGAATGAATGCGGATGGAGTGAAAAAGAGTATTTCTCTGCACCAACGAAAACGTCTCACCGATCAGCAATCTAAAAACTTAAGATTAATATAATTCTATCAGGATATTAATCATCATCAAACTAATAAAATTCTATTCGATACGATTAAATTTTTTTCTTTCACTAGACTTTATCGGGGCACAAAGTTAAGCTTTTTTCAAAATGATCTTTTCTCAAAATTTCTACATTATTTTTCTGTAGAAAATATTATTTTAAGATAATGCAGATTTTTTCATGGCTTTAGAAAGGTTTGCAATTAATAAATAAAAAATATTAGTTCTTATTTTGCACCTGCTTTACCACAGGACCCAATTGAAAATCGTAAAAATGACTACAAAATTGTGCAAAGTTCATATGGTCGCCATTTTGTTTTTAATTGTAGTAGCCAATTTTTTTTTTATAGTGCAGAATTTGCATTTACTATCCTATCAAATAAAGCAACAATTACTGCATTATCTATTATAAGTGTAAAGCTAGAACCCATTACATACAAGTATGACACTGAACAATTTTTGATTTCAGATGGCTATTTTTCAAAAAATATGCAAAAAAAAAAACAAATGACGATGGCTTAGTAGTTCTAGTACCCCAAAGATTATCCTTAGTTTTTTTTTTTTAAAAAAAATAAAAAATCTTTATAAATCATTTATTAATGATTATAAATCATTAAATATTATAATATGCTACCTGAAAACATGAAATCGCTGAACTGCTCCAAAAAGGTATGTATAGGGGAAAAAGCTGGGAAACTGGATTTCCAACTCTAGGACGAGATTTTTAGAAAAAAAAAATAGTTTTAAGTAATATTGTAATATATCTTTTTAAAGTTTGTATTATTGATTTGATAAATTTTATTAACTATACTATTTTGTGTAAATTTTTTAATTCTGGTTCTATGAACAGATGTAAAGTATCTCTATAGAAATTCCACCAGAAGTAAAAGAATAAATAAAAAAAATATGATAATATGAGAAAAAAATCTTCCATAAGATAAGGGCTGATCTCCCTTGGTTCTTACCTTATTGTTACACTCGAATAACACCCAAAATCCAATTCATAGTATATCCAATTTCTTATTTTAAAATTCGGTACAAATTGAAATTTAATGCAATGTGAAACTAATGTAACTATTTAAATTCTATTAAATTAAGCAAGAAGGATACATTTTGGGTTTCAATTAACACTTTCATATTATCCAACTTGCAAGTGACCTTAATTAGTGTAACTTGTTACTCAATCAATTCGATATTTGATACTTACAATACTGTTAAATTAGAAGATAGAACCAATAGTCACTTTCATCAGTGAAAATATCACTAAAGTAAATATTTATGATCATAAATTTATCGGCAAATCAAAGCTATTGAAAGTTTGTTTAGAATTCAACAGTGATGAATAAAATAAATATGTGTAATTTTAAATTCCTCCTGCAAATAAAATGGAAAGTTTAATGTATAATTTCTTAGAAAATTGCGGAAGTGTGAAAAAATATGCATTACATCCCTTAAAAGTGAGTGATGCAAACATACTTATGGATAATAGTATAAAGTAACCAAAGTAGTATAGTATAGTATAAAGTAACCAGAAAGTAACCAAAAAAAAAAAGGATTTTTTACTAGCTTAAAATTAAAAAAAATTGGAAACTGATAAATTTTTTACTTATCCTTGAAATATTACACGTTTTACTTGTTACTTGCACCCCTTCTACCAAATAATGGTACTAATATTTAGCAAAGTTATACCTTCCGGATTGCACTATGCAAATATTTACCCTATACATATTAAAAAAATTTCAAGTGGGAAACTGCAATTAATTATGACTAAGCCATTTAACGAGCTTTGTTTGAATGTTAATAACATGAAACATTGACTTTAAACATTAAATTACTCATTTCTCATGATCAATAAAATCAGATGCACCAGATAATTGAACTTCTCCCCCCGTTCATTTATTAAACGCCTTGTCAGAATTGCATTGTCGTTATTGTCACGTGCTAATTGACCTTTTATAGATAAAGCCTGACGGGTCTTTTCAAAATCAATTATTATGCAATTGATAGAATGTCTATGAGACCGTAATTTGTTCAACTTACTAATTCAATATTGCTCATTTCGTGCTAATAGGATTCAAGTGGAATAAATTCCTTACTAACACAATAGAAAATTTGATGTAATATAAAGGAGAACTATCGTGAGCCTAATAAAAGGAAAATATTGTACGATAGACTAGCGGATATTAATTAAAGTTATTAATTGCGTGATATATTTTTTTTTAATTTTAATCGGTGTATATTTATTGAAAGAATAGCTTGATTAAAGCATGGGAATTCCAATATTAATGCAGGAATTTTTAATAATTAAATGACGCCAACAATTCATCCAACATAGTGCTTTTTATCAATATTTTTTGGTTGTATTTCGAATTAATTTGCAAAAGGGAGTTAAACTATAAAATAAGCAACAAAAACTAGAAAAATAGAGTTCATATCGTGAAGGGCATAGATTAGTTAAAAGGATCCCAACTTTTGTAAATGCCGATCGAAAAGTGGTCAAATTTGTTCCCATAAAGACTAATGAACGCAAATTGTATAGTATTACTAATTAACACTCGTGTAAAGTACAAGAAAATCAAGAGGGATATCCAGTTTTGTCTTCATCATAAATTCCCTGACATTCCAAACCAAAATTTATTAATTTTCCGACCTTCTTTTATAAAAAAATTCATTAATTTCAGGAAATAAATAATTCCTATACTCCATAACTAACAAAATAAATCGAGAGATAAAAAAGGAAAGATTTTCATAATTTGGAGCCTGTAATTGTATATTTAGACTATAAAAATTTCCTCCAGATAAACCATTCATTAACAATAGCAGAATAATAAAAAAAATTAGGCCAAAATTTTTTCTTGTTCTTCCTTATTTTCTTTTGCTATTCCCACCTCTTTTCTTCAAAATTTAATTGAACTTTTCTCGATAGTCTCATTAGTTAGTATGAAATTCACTTTGTAGGTACAAAATATTGATTAAAGTACGAAAATTTATCCTGGATAAATTGAATTTTACGACCATAGCAAATTCGGATCTTATGTCACCGGTTTTAATTGTCAAAAAATGATTTTTGATTGTTTAATTTTCAGTTCAAGCCATAAAATTAATACAAATAATCACTGGCGCTCTAATGATAATAATTTGTATCTTCTCTTCCAATGATTTTATAGTTAAAAATTGTAAAAATGAGCAAAAAGTTGAAAATATTGCAAGATTTATATTAGGCACAAGTTAAATGTTGAATAACTTTTAATAGAGTGATTTAACCGAAAATTCATAAGAGACCTTTTTTGTAGAGCGTTAAATTTTACGTAAGAATAATGTAATTTTAAATCTTTTCATTTTATTTGTTTCTGAGAAAAAAAATTAAAAGAATAAAGTCAAATAATCCCATGTTATTTAAATGATAAAAGTAACATGATTCCGGCACGGTTTAATCAAGAAATTAAGAGCTTAATTGTATTGGATAATTATTTTTATATCTTAAACTAAAAATTCAGGGGGCGATCGCTGTAACAAAATCAATTTGAGAAATAACGGACACCCTTATAAATAAGTACGATACTTCTTAACTAATAAAATAAATCGAGAGATAAATGAAGAAAGATTTTCATCATTTGAAGCCTATAACTGTATATTTTGACTCTGCAAATTCCCTTCAGGTAAACTATTCATTAACAATACCAGGATAATAGAAAATTTTAAACCAAAATTATTTTTTGTTCTCCCTTATATTCTTTCACTATTCCCACCACTTTTCTTCGAGATTTGCATACTGATAAACTGCAATTTCGAAAATAACTATAAGGAAAAAAATTGTAGGTAAAATACATTTTATTTGTTGTCTTGAATAATTCGCTTTTTCATTCAGAACTGCCAACATTTTTGCCTTCTGACCAAATTTTTACCATTGAATTTCATTCTACAAGATCTATATTTTGTGATCTAAATGATATATTTTTGATTAAGTTGTTAAAAAATCATATTTTAGTTTTAGAAAAAAATGGAAATCATAAAATCAGTTCTGTGAAAACACTAACGATATATTAATCGATAATATAAATTGACTCGTACATAATTCTCTATAATAAAAATCCAATTGTGAAGGTAGTCTTTTTTCACATCCTGTATACTTGAAATACATTACGTCAAATAATAGAAACGATATTTAACTTCAATGAAATTGATATCGGAAAGAAATACTGTAAAAACCACGTAAAGAAATTCATTCAAATGCAAAACATTCATGCTTAAATCTCGTGATTAATATAAATTTAATATTTCATGATATTCAACATGCAAAACTATTTTATCATTAGAAAATATAAAATGAACGCAGATATCTAATCCCTACTACCATACACTAAGCATAAGATGTCATACTCAAGATTGCCGTAAAAATATTTATTATTATTTTCCAATTTTTCCAACGGCCTTCAACGCAAGGCCAATTTCGCATTATATCCAACAACAATAAAATAAATAATCTATCAGTAATCTATTTCATTATAATCCGATTTTATTGCACTGTAATTTGATTTGCACTCATTTGTTTCTTCAAATCGTTTTTATATTTATTATAATTTTTTTTATCACTTTCTATTCACAATTGCCACTATATAGTATCGTATAATGATGAAGAGGTCAATTTTCTGTAGTCATTATGGTATTTCACTAGTGTTTGTATTTGGATCGTGTTATATCGTTTTAATAAGTCAGTGATACTTTCGCATATTAATTCGTAATAATTAAAACGGAGAAAATATTTCTGTCATCACTTGACTTTTAAAGTATTCGTAGCACTTCGTATACTAACGATCGCTGAATTGGAAAACAGCTTTGAAATAGAGTGATAATAATTATGAAAAGGTTTCATTAGTCTTTGATCTTTTGCTTTTTGATCTTTAATTTTCTTATATGAAAAATTTTATTTACACAATTTTATTCATTTGTACTGTCTAGTGTAAAAGTGGTTTTTATGGTGAAAACGAAGCAAATATTTTTATACAGTTTTATTTGGTATTCTATAATAAAATTGCAGATATACCCTTATTAAACCATGAAATAAAACACGAATTTTTCAACTTTTCAAGCAAATAAGCCTTTTATATTATCCTTTTATGTTTAATAGTCATGAAACTATAAAGGGTCTAGCAGGATCCACATGGCTAGTTGGCTCCCAAATAGGAACCTATATCGAAACCTATGTTAAAATATTGGCTTGATATACAAACACATTTTATATACTTTTCGCGACCAAATTCCTCTTTGATCTTGAGATATGGACAAAAATGTCCCCCGCATGACTATTTTTCAAAGTTATATATCTCAAAAACTAATTAAGCTAGAGAAGTGAAACCAACGCGAGGCTTTAGATTATTTTACAGAGTATGTCATATATTTTTTTGGATTTTTTAAAAAAAAAATTAAACAAAAAAAAAATCAAAAAACAAATGAAATAATTTTTTTATGTGTTCTCTGAAAATGACAATCACGAAAAAAATATATTTTATGCTTCTACATAAGCACTATCACTCATAAAAATTGCGTGAAAAAATAGTTGGTGCAACACCTTGAAAAAAAATAAAATGTGATTTACGCCTAATAGTGTACCCTGGTTTTATTTTTTTTCGAAGTGTTTCACCAACTTTTTTTTTACAATACTTCAACAAAAAATAGGCCACACATAGGAGCAAAACATATATTATTTTCATAATTGTAAGTCTAAGGAAACATAAAAAAAAATATTAGTTATTTTGTTTTTCTATATTTACTCTTAAGATGATTACTTTCAAGATCAAATTAATTGATCCCAAAAGAGAAAAAAAATAACTAGTGTTCAATTTTTATTAAAATAAGAATAAAAAAAAAATTATCGTCACTGCTATAATTTATTACAACGGGAATACTATGCGTCTCCAATTAATTCTGGGTATATATTGACGGCATCTGAATTACTTGGTTTTCTTCGTTTAGCTTAGCATATTATTCACTGGGTCATACTAAAATTTGTACAGGTTCTACCGAAAGTGGGCGAATATATGAACTATCATATAATATTTTAAAACAATGTGTAAAATTAGCACCTAATAACATTAGGGTAGAAGTAAAATCAAGACATATGTATAAATAGCAAAGACGGTCATATATACAATGATTATATTTCGAATGGTAAAGATTGCAACAGTATTTTCCATTATTCCTGTACTTCTCCAATAGAAACTTAACAGTGGGATATTGTTCTCATGCAACAGCTTTTATTTGTTATTTTTCATATGAACAATAATTATCCAGAGTTCTGTGTCCTACGAGATACTAACTAAATTATTTTGGGTTCATAATATTCCAGTTGTAATAAAATATAGCAGTGACGATAATTTTTTTTAATTCTTATTTTAATAAAAATTGAACACTAGTTGTTTTTTTTCTTTTGGGATCAATTATTTTATCTTGAAAGTAATCATCTTAAGAGTAAATATAGAAAAACAAAAAAAAAAAATTTTTTATGTTTCCTTAGACTTACAATTATGAAAATAAAATATGTTTTGCTCCTATATGTGGCCTATTTTTTATTGAAGTTTTGTGAAAAAAAATCTGGTGAAACACTTCGAAAAAAAATAAAACCGAGGTATACTATTAGGCGTAGATCACATTTCATTTTTTTTCAAAGGTGTTGCACCAACTATTTTTTCACGCAATTGTTATGAGTTATAGTGCTCATGTAGAAGCATAAAATATATTTTTTTCGTGATTGTCATTTTCAGAGAACACATAAAAAAAAATATTTCATTTGTTTCTTGGATTTTTTTTGTATAATTTTTTTTTTCTAAAAATTTCAAAAAAATATATGATATACTCTGTAAAATAATCTAAAGCCTCGCGTTGGTTTCACTTTTCTAGCTTAATTAGTTTTTGAGATATATAACTTTGAAAAATAGTCATGCGGGGGGACATTTTTTCCCATACCTCAAGGTCGAAAAGGAATTTGGTTACGAAAAGTATATAAAATGTGTTTGTGTATCAAGCCGATATTTGAGCATAAGTTTCGACATAGGTTCCTATTTGGGGGCCAACTCGCCATGTAGATCCTGCTAGACCCTTTACCATGTTTTTTATAAATAACTTTCCACCAACTTACACTAATTGAATAAAATTATTCGCACCAATAATTAATACTACAAACCCTCTAATTAAACTACCAAGGTACGTGCGATTTAACGTGCAGCTTTTGAGAAAACATTCCGAAAATGTTACCCACAAAATAAATATTTTTTTATCAACAAATCTAATTATAAAATAGTTCAACAATAATTATGTGATAAACAAGCACGTTTCCACAAAACACCCTTGACATTGACGTTTTTCGCATTGCAGCTAAAGCCTTGCAAATCCAAGCTACTTAAAATGGAACAATTAGTATTCTTGACGTATTTTTTTCCACATTTTCAAATCAATGCAGAATGAAATACGGCTTTTGACCTTCCTTTTATTATGGGAATATAACAATCGATTTTATTCAGTTTCAAGTACCAAAATGCAGGGAAATACTGCGCAGTAAATTTGATAAGATGAAGAAGTAAAAAATATGAAAATTCTTTTCGATTATGATTGATATTTATAGATATTTTAAGTTAATAAGTATTGACAAATGACATTCATTGCATTCTTATTAGCAATTTTCAATATTTTTACTCATGAAAATTTATGAAAGAAAAATTGGTTTCCGATCAAAAAATTAAATCAAATCAAACAACGTTGTAATTTTTCATAAATATTCAGATGAATTTATTATTCTACGTAAAGGTTCTTTCAATAATATACAAATTTAAGATGATCTATACATCTTTTTCAATCAAAACTCTAAAAAAATTATAAAGAAATTAAAAAATTTCAAAAAAAAATTGGTCAAATTTCCAGATGCTTCCCGATTTCCCATACCATCCTATAAACAGGGGCATTAAAATAGTATCTATTGCTAAATTTCTTAATTCTAATTTTGGGCAGGAAATCAATTTCATCAAAAAATTTCCCCTCATAAATCTCCATTGTCCAATTTTTTACCCTAAATTTAAGGGGAAAACCCCCAAGTTGCCTTTACTGGCTCTATGGGATTTCGTGAAGAAACCACTCACAAAGAATAACAAAAAAACAAACGAGATGTGCGATTTGTTATGTGTTATTTTAGGTAGGCTTAGTTATTTTTTTGGCCACTAGCAGCGCATTGTCGCGAAGATATTTGACGTACTGAATTTTAATTGGTTGTTCGTTTTTTTTTCTTGTTATTCAAACTGAAGCCAAAGCAATAAAAAAAATCATTCATGTTCCAATTACTTTACTATACTCACCTGTGGATTGATGAAAAAATACTTTACTATAACATAAATTCAATGTTATTTAATTTTTTCAATTCTTACTGACGATTGATTTAAGGAAAATATTTTCAAAAACCGATTCTTGTCAAAAAATCTATTGACCTCCTATGAATATTATTAAATGAACATTTTTTTAGCCCTTATATTCAATTCAGTGACATACTGACACTAGAGCCCTCTGTACTGTGTCATCATTTCGTGATCTACTTTGCAATAGTTCTCCTATTGTTTATACTTTATGAGACCACTATTTGTGTGTTCTAAACAACCGGGAAAGTCGTCTTCCAAGTCGAAAGTCCAAAATTACGATCCTTATTGAAGTTGTTGATTTTTTTTATTTTATATATTTTTTCTTTAAATTTTCAAATTAGCCACGTTTCGTTACGTATCATAATTTCCTCAGGCTTCTTGAATCACAAAAAACATTTAAGTTTTAGTTCAAACTCAATGAAATAAATCAGAAATTATTTTTTTTTTGTGATTCAAGAAGTTATGATACGTAACGAAACGTGGCTAATTTGAAAATTTAAAAAAAATATATAAAATAAAAAAAATCCGATCTTAAATAACCTAAATTGTCTTCTTTATTTAATAAAACCTGAGATCTGAGTTTTATCATCTAATCTGTACAACTTCAACACGGATTGTGATCTTGGACTTTCGACTTGGAAGGCGAATTTCCCGGTTTTTTAGTTGTATAACTTTTCAACTTTCAATGGAAGGATTTTTTTCTTCTTTGATTGGTAGATTTGCTGTTTTGCTTTAACCTTTTCATGTTTCTAATCTTCATAAATATTATAAAACTGCTTAAACAGCATTTTGAATTTAATTTCTGACCATATTATGCTCTCTGAAGATGCATCCTAGAGATGATGCCAAACATTGGTGATCTCTTCCGATTAATCGATTGGCGGTTTTGGATCCAAAAGTTGAACCTTTTTTATTAGAGAATTGTAACTTTATTAAGATCGAACTGTTGAAAATGTGGCATACAATGCATTAAAAATACACTTATTCTTCACTTGCATAAAGGACAAATAAATTTCCTCTATTTTCTGTATAAATAACTTGGTAATGATTGATTCAATACGCAAAACTTGTAATTTTTCATAAAATTTATCTTTTCTTTTAATTTTCTTTCATATGATTAATCTTTACGTGGTAAATTATGTGCATACATTTTACTGCAAATTAAACAAAACATATTTTATTTGATTTGGCACAAATATATAATTAGCGAATCCGTACGAAACAATTAATCTTGACTATTCAAAATGATAACACTTATTCATACTTGTACACTTGTACGTATGTAGAAAGTTTCTTGGATCATATGAGTACCGTATCAGCCATATAATATTTGTGAGAAGCATTATAATTAATACCACAATATTAATATTAGATGCAATTTACATGCTATATAAAATATGGGATTAACACTTCGGATTCTAATAATCCACGTGTGATAAATGAAGTAGGTAAGCCAAGTTTTTGCATTTAGCTGTAGAGACATAAAGAATAATGAAAACTTGTATTTTTTTCAAGTGGATAATAGATATTTTGTTTGTGGTGTAAATATAAAAGTATTATCTTGTGATATACATAGTATATGTACACATACTCATGATAAGGTTTTGCTATTATTTTAGTGATAAATTAGAGTTAAAAATAAATTACTTTGAATACTTGTTTTGTAATATTTTAAAAGGGAATGAAATGGAATCATTAAATCAATGATTTGCTACGTATAATAAGGAGGTAAGGTAGAGAAGAAGATAAGGGTTGATTTTTGAGAAAAAAAGGACCAGAAAGGTCCAGCTGTTTGAGATTTAACAAAGACCATTTTGGCATTGTAAGCACCTGGCCTTATGGGGCTCAGACTTCAACCGATTTATATTTGAATTTTAAAATACCAATACTACAGTTATGGGTAAAGTGATTAGAAAAAAAAATTGGATCCTCCAAAATTAGCTAAAAGTTCTACTGTGTATACAATATATGGAGTATATTGCGGTCCAATTTATGTAGTATAATTTAATATAATAATATATAAAAGTGCCATAAACATAAATTTGAACAGAAGTTCAAATAGAAATATTCGTGACGTATTGCCCAGATACGTATTTCGATTGCCAAGCAATCTTCTTCAGTGGTCATCAAGTAGTTTGGATCACTCCGTAACTGCTTTGTGATGATTCACATCATCACAAGAGTTTTTGGTCTTAATTTTGGTTTCTAGGTAATGTGTATACAATATATAGAATATATTGCGGTCCAATTTTGTAGTATAATTTAATATAATAAGTAGGGTGTTTTTTTTTTTACTTTTTTTGGTCCCATCGTGAAATTTTGTTGGAAATACCAAAAAAAAAAATTCTCTGAAAGTTTGAGCCCTTAATATTAATTTTAAGTCCCCGACCAAGTCGTGTAAAGATTTCCCATTGAAAATACACGGAAACTCTGATTTTTTATTTTTGCGACTAAGTCGTAACTCACACCGGTGAGGTAGTACGGGACACTGAACCTGATTTTTCCATAAATTTCGCGTTTTTTTTTTTGCATTTATCTCGTAAATAACAAGAGCTACGGAAAAATTATAAATGAAAAACTTGTAGAGAATTTGATTTCCTTCAAACAAGTTCCTGTAGACCAAATCGCGAAGATCAATATTAAACGAGATATTAAGCCTTAAATTGATTTTTCTGTGAAATTTTTGCCGATCATTGACTTAAACTTATTAAAATCTTTTTTTTTGAAAAATCAATTCAAGGCTATAAACATAAATTTGAACAGAAGTTCAAACAAAAATATGCATAACGTATTGCCCAGATACGTACTTCGATTGCCAAGCAATCTTCTTCAGAGGTCATCAAGTAGTTTGGATCACTCCGTAACTGGTTTGTGATGATTCCCAAAAAAAAATCGTATTTTGACTATAAAATAAGATTTTTAGTTTCGTCCTTTTAGCCCTCTATAAAATTTTAATTAATTTATATAATGGAAACTTAAATGAGTTCAATAATAATTGGTAATTTTGTATCATTGCATAATTGGTTTTCGTAGTTTACTGCACTAATTTCTGTAATAGGAGTGATCCAAACTACTTGATCACCATTGAAGAAGATTGCTTGGCAATCGAAATACGTATCTGGGCAATACGTCACGAATTTTTTTTTTTTGAACCTCTGTTCAAATTTATGTTTATGGCACTTTTATATATTATTATATTAAATTATACTACATAAATTGGACCGCAATATACTCCATATATTGTATACACAGTATAACTGTTCATAGTCAGTGAAAAAATCTAATTTTGACTAAAAGTTCTAGTTGTATTTCTCCAAAAACTGTCTACTAAAAAATCTATTATAATTTGAGAAAAAAATATCAAAAGAACAACCCGCTAAATTTTACAATCTGGGGAATTCCCTTTAGATTAAATTGATAATTTACTTCAAATTCCCCAAAAGTAATCTTCCCATGTAGACAAGTAAATTTAAATCAAAGTATTTTTCAATGACTCAATTCTTCCCAACTACCATTTCGTAGTCCTGAGGGAGTCTGCGATTTTTTTTTTCCATTTCTCAATTACCCACGACTGTGCTAACCTTCACGATTCGTCAATCGAGATTTCTTTCTTTATGGACTATAACCACCATTTCAATTATATTTCTATTGATTTTTTTTAATGGCAATATATTACACTCTTCTACAAAAAAATTGTTATTTCTAGTAAAGTATTACCTTTTTGTATTCTCACATGAATAATTAACAATCGTCTCGATTCGATAAAAACATGAATTAAATGGGCAAAGGTTTTCCCATTTCATCGTAGATATAACATTATTTATTCATTTTGCCCCCCTTTAATGATTCCAGGAATGACAACAAACAAATCGTAGAAATGCAATGAAGACTAATGATTGAGTGTAAAGGTCCAACCTATGTCAAAATTTGAATAATTTATTCAATTTTAAACGTCGAATATTCTCGAAAAAAAAATATATGAATAATAACTATATCCGTAAGAAGGTAAATCCATAACACAATTTATTACAGGCTTAAATTTCTTCAAGCAGCGAATATATAATTTAAATGATTAAAATTACACACGAATGCGGAATTGGCGTAATTCCAACACTTTCAATCTTTGAAACGAAAAGGTGATCAATTTTAGACTAATTTTCATAAATTATTTTCCAATGAAATTCAAAGTTTCTTGGGCCAACTTGAAGATTAAATCATATGCAAAAGAATTGGGAAAAGGAAGTGTAAGGTTGAGAAAAGGTTACAAGATTAAAATTTAAATTTCAAATTAGTTAATCTCCGATTTTTTTTTTGTTGATTCCACAAAATCTTCATAAAATCTTTATCATTTGAAGAAAAAGAAGTAAAACCATGGATTTGTAGAATCTCATCACTATGGTAAAATTTCTGATAAGATCTAGAGATCAATAAAATATTTTCAAAGTTTCAATCCTTAATTTTGCCAAGTTGAATGCAGCTGCTTTTTCAAAGATTATTTTTGAGTAGTTATAGCCAAGGATTTTAACCTTCAGGATTCCTACCCTAAACGTAAGGGAAGATACAATAAAATGGGACTTTGTACTACTTATATCCTAGCAGTTTATACATAATAAATTAAGATTTTTTTTAAGTTACGCAGTGGATTCTACTATTAAGAAATTCAAGTAAATGCAAAAATCTAAATATTTTTAAAAATTGCAATAATTTATTAATTATGTAGAGCTCCTCTAAACTGAGGTCTCCGGGTCAGATTTGAATCACGAGAGTCTCTCATCCGGTCTGTTATCTATGGAAAAAAAATACTTCATTTGACCCATGAGTTGGCCCCAAAATTGGGAGACCTCTGGTGTATAAAAAAGTACATTATGAAATCACTAAATTATGTAATTGATTTTTTTTTTTTTTTTTGGGAAAATGAAATGCAAAAGTTGGTAACTTTGATTATAGGATTAAAAAAGATACTTTCCGAAGACCAGTAGTACCTAACTTTTTGAAGCTTCGAAAGATTTCGAATGGGAATGGAAATAATTTACACTTTAACGGTAACTTTTAACGATTAATATTTAAATTGAAATATTTGTATGCCTTTTTAATCCACAAGATCCTTCTTTTTATAATTTTAACATCCCAAAACTCGATTATTTTCATTCCTAATTCACTGATATGGGGAATCCCTGATTACATTCTAAATACGAAATTTGGATTATTCATTTAATCGGTTGGTAAATTATCTATTTTTCTTTTGTAAATTAAATTTGGCAATCGTCACATTACAAATGAAAAGAGCTTCAATAGTATTGGTTAACCACTAAAAAAATTCTTTTTGGTATTAGAGGGAATATGTTAAAAAATATTTTGAAATAATGATCATCGTTTTTTTTCTTCGATTAGCCATGAAATTAAAATTTTTTCTACACTACAGAGTAATTTGTATTACAATATTGTTTACTCAGTGTATAAAAAATATTGTAGTCTTACTTATACAATATTATTTACAAAAATAAGCTTAAATTTAAACAAAAACTCAAACATATGTTTTTTGGACGTATTACCCAGATACGTATTTCGATTGCCAAGCAATCTTCTTCAGTGGTCATCCAGTGGTATTGGATCGTAACTGCTATATGATGAGTCACTCATTACAGCAATCGAAATACGTAATTGAGAAATTCGCAAAAATACATTTGTTTGAGCTTTTGTTCAAAGACTATAATAAGGTTTGTATAGGAAAACGATCCCTGCGACTTTTTCAATTCGAACTCTGGGGATCGTTTTGATTTGGAATAAAAAAAAATTAGCCAAATTTTCAAACTTTTTATCTCTTACGGTTTTTCATGTATTTCAATAAAACCTCTTTTTTCGATTATATTTTTAGTCGTAAAATTAATGACCTGCGATTTTCTTTCGCATACTTAGAAGAAAAAAGGATGAAAAAATATATTTACCATGAATTTCAGGATGAATATCGATTTTAAAAAAACTAAAATTAATTTTATGAGCGTGTTTTTCAAGAGTCTATTGCCAAATTTTCTTAACATACGTCTTTAGTACAGTACTCAGGAATTTTTTCAAATTTTTTAAAGAGGTGGAATACTAAGAAAAAAAAATACATTTTTTTTCCTAAATCTTAAGGTTAAGGACACTTAAGCTGTTTTTTGGGTAAAGATAATTATTTTTCAACTCAAAATATATGTGCAACTCATCAAAATTACTTTTTAAAAACAAGCACTCAAAGAAATATATTTTGGACGTATTGCCCGGATACGTATTTCGATTGCCAAGCAATCTTCTTCAGTGTTTATCAAGAAGTATTGAATTGCTCCGTAAGTGCTACGTAATGAGTCACTCATCACAGCAATCGAAATACGTAATAAGAATACATTTGTTTAAGCTTTTTGAATATTACATTGCATAAACAAGACCCCAATGTATTTTATATATTGTATAAAAAGTATAACTATTCAAATTCCGCGAAAAATCTAATTTAATTTTAGTACAATATTTGTACATAAGGGTATCCGTTATTTCCCAAATTGATTTTTTTACAGCGATCGCCCCCTGAATTTTTAGTTTAGGATACAAAAAAATTATCCAATACAATTCAGCTCTTAATTACTTGATTAAACCGTGCCGGAATCATGTTACTTTTACCATTTAAATAACAAGGGATTATTTGACTTTTTACTTTTAATTTTTTTTCTCAGAAACAAATGAATGAAAAGATTTAAGATCAAACTATTCTGACGTAAAATTTCACGCTCTACAAAAAAGGTCACTTATGAATTTTCGATTAAATCACTCCATTGAAAGTTATTACATATACGTTATAGCGGATTTAGAGTAGATAAAAGGGTTATCTCCTTGTTTACAAGAATAAATGCTTATTTTTTCCCTAAGAATTTTGAATCATTCTGTACATAGAAGAATAAAAATAATTTTATATTATTTGTTTATTAAATTTTGGGTTATTTTTCTGCAATACCAAGTATTATTGTTATGCATTTTTATACAAATAAAACTGGTTTTATTGCATTATTTTCATCGTATTTTCAATTTATTCTACAAAAAGTTTTACATACCTACTTAATGATTATTTTTCAAAGACAAAATATTAATAGATGATAAAATTCAGATCTCAGCTTTTATTTTTTTAAATAAGAAGATATTTTTACTATAATTTTATTTTTGTGAATTAAGAAGCCTAATGAAGTTACGATACATAACAAAACGTAGCTAATTGAATAGTAAAAATATTAAAATAAAAAAAAACGATCTTAAACCACCTGAATTGTCTTCTTATTTAAAAAAATATATTTTTTTTTTATATTTCAAGGATAAGATATCTATTGCTCATTGAAAAGAGAGACAAAATACCACTGCATTTTTTACTGCATTTAAACCTAGATGCACTCTTCCAGACAATGACAACCTTAATCAGTATGACACCAATTAACTTGTAAAACCATCTTATCTGTTTTTTTTTTCTTTTATACGTTTAATTCCTTTTTAGTGTAGGAAAAATAACGAAACTTTCTTTGTATTATAAATAACATAGCGAGAAAAAGATTCGACAGTAAATTACATTTTGCAAAAGTTTACATTTAAGAAGTAGGTGTATACTAATGTAAATCTCCTTGGTCTCAATTAATTTGGATAGGCATTTAACTCTATATTACCTTTGATTTTTATTGGTGAAGGTATAAGTATAGAATTTGGTGATCAAGTTTAAGAGGTGCTATTATAATTGGGAATGGGTGTAAATGGTAATGTTTTGTTGAAAACAATAGCTAGTCCAAAGATGTCAAGTCCATGTGGCCATTTTATTAAAGTTTCCATGTTTTTTTTTTTTTTAATATTTATTTAAAATCCACATGACTTCCCATATTGATAAGATAATTGTCAGGTGGGAAATGATTTTTGAAGGCGACTTAACATAAAATTAACATAGCAAACAATTTAGAAAAGAACTTGCTACCTTTGGTTTATAAAACCACTTTCTCAATGATTCCATTGTCATATGTTATGTATTTAGGACACATGAAAACATGCACAACACATTAGAACAGCACATTCGATTTTCTTTCGACCAAATTTATCTCAATTGGAGCGAAACTTTTCATCGGAAAAACTTTTCGATTGACAGACTTGCAATGTGTTATTGTGTCCACGTAAATGGCAATTCGACCGAATTAAATGATAACTAATTTTTCGGTATTGTTTCTTCATTATCGGAGCGAAAAACACATTTCACGACGACAATTCCGAGAGCAACAAACACGCACCATACAAAAACACTAATGAAAGAACAGACTATTCTTTGCTGTCTAATTTTCTGTGACTCATTTCATTGGTTTCATCTTGGCAAATGTTTATTCCACTAGAACTGGTGGAAACTGGTGAAAAGTGGGCACGACAAAATGGATGCCCCACATTAAGCACATGTTTAAACGGTTTTTTGCCCATTTAAAAATGCCCTTTAAACAAAAAAACACTCTAAATTTTATCAATCGAAACAATTCAAAAATATTTAACTCATATTTTCTGCGAAAATACCAAGAAAAAAATATTATAAACGCTTAAAAATCATATGTGGAGACTTTTAGTAACAAAAAATGTTCCTAGGCTGAGCCAAAGAAAACGCTGAAAAAACATATTTTCAATCAAAAAAATCTTCTTGAAATAAATTTTTCATGACTTATCAATATTTTTTCTTTATCTAAATACCATTTTTCCTTAATTTCCATCAAAAATAATGAATAAAAATCAAAAAAAATCATTTCAGTAACATAATGTTGACAGTTTGTTGAGAGTCCGACCCAATCGGCGATAACTTCACGTGATACGTGTCAGTAATTAAAAGCTTTCAAAAGATAAAAAACTTAATTTATCGCAAATTATTCCGTGTAAAATGAAAAATTAATTCAATTTAATTATTTTAAAATTTGTATATATAAAAAAAACAATGATTAAAGTCTATTTTAATAATTCGCAATTGTAACCATTGGAGTAATTGAAGTCTTCAAATGAAAAGCTTTTAGTACATTGGGAGTATTATTGCATTGGTTTCAAAGAAATGGCAGAAGAAAGATAAATTAAAAATGAGTTTTATTGAGTTTTATGATTAATATTTCAGAAAAATATCTTGTGGATGATTTAGAAATGTAATGTTTTCCTGAAGTTGCATATAAGTTATTCGTATTGCCTATATATAGGCGAAACTACTTCATATTTGTATCTTTTTTTAGTTTCCTTTTTTTAAAATTTATTAAGTTCTTTGAATAAAAAAAGAAAATTATTTCATAAAATAAGACTTTAATTTTTATTTTATTTCAATTTTGAAGAAAAATTAATCAGAATTATGTGGTTTAACTTGAGTTAAACACTAAAATTTGAAAAATTAATAATGAATTTATATAAAAAATGAATTTTTAAATGAGACCATTGTTACACTCTAAAACTATTAACGATTCTAACTGTTAATAGCTTATTACAGTTAGTTTAAATTGAAGTAAGGGAACTTATTAAAAATCTTTCCAATCTTTGTAATTATTATTTTTTTCATCCCTCACCATTACGAATAAAAGACCTCCTCTTGTTATTTTTAAATAATTATATTAGGGCTGCAATTAGTGGAAGTTTTGTATCATAATCTAATACTAAATTTGAAAAAAATCGGTTTATCTGTATTTTAGTAAAAAGAAGATACATAAACTTACCCAAAAAATTTTCAAAAATTGACAAATTTGAAATAACGACATTTTTAAACAAACACTTACTTTGTATGTACCGACAAATATTAGAATTAAATTCATTAGCACACCATACACTTTACTATTACATATTGACACTTTAATTTTATTTAAATAATTTTTTTCCTGTAAGAATAGTAGATCCAAATCGGCAAAATAATTAAAAATCAAACAAAGAAATTCAAATCGAAACTGATACCTATTGAATTTCATACAACGATATTGTTTCGTATTTAACGACCTTTGATTATTAAATTTGAAATTTCGTTTGTTGATGGTTTGTATGTGTTACCACACATAAACTTTGCCACCCCGTTTGGAGTGTAAAGAAGGGTTGATATTTTAAAGCGATTTTATAAGCTGTTAGTAATATAAATCAATTATTAAGAATTAAAAAAAATTTGTTGATAAACGGGTTCGAACTCGGAAACCTTCACTCCAACAGAGCAGCTCATATCCACTCGGCTATAATAACTTAAAGGTTTTAAAACTTATATTTAAACAATTCTTATGAGACATTTATGAAAATTGAAATTTTTTTTCGGTCGAAATAATTTTAATATCCCAAAAATATTTTAATTCTAGGTGCTCCGTGTTACATCCGGAAAAGTTGTCAAAAAACATTGCACCTTTTCAAATTCAATAATCGCTTTTTTCGGTATTTAAAATTCTTATTGTCGAATGATTTGTAAGATCAATGAAATTTCTCCAAAACTTGTTTACAACTCATCAGTTGAGGAATTTACGGACAATAACAAAAGCATAGTGGCATATTTAATGAATTCTCACATTGCACTTTAAAGTATTTGATTTTTGGTGTAATTCACCTTCAATAACTAGAGTAACGGAAGACTTAAGCGATCAAAAATTTAAAATAAATAGCGACATTTTCGTCAATATTTTTAAAATATGTTTCGCCATCTGTGCGACAAATACATGAACTTTTTGTATGTATTTTATCAATTTGACCGACGTAAGTTTGCTGCGCCATCTGTACAATCCAAATCAAGTCAAATCAAGCTTGGTTAATATTGCTGCCATGAGATCGAAGAATGAACTCCGTTTCCAAAGAAATTATTAACGCAAATCAGTGTTTTATTAGAATTGAAAATAAATTACGTCTAAAATCGTCTTAATTTAGCTTTAAATGATATCAAATGAAGAAGGATTTTTACCAGAACTTGGTGTGAATTTGTGTTGAAAAACTACCCTAATTAAGGGTTGCAATCGATATGGAAAAAGAAGGAAATTAGACAAAGTCCTCATGCATAGAAAAGGATTTTAAATAAGGGTTGTTTAATAAAATTTAAACATTTAGTGATATTTCTATTGACTTTAAAAACGTTTGAAAATAAATTATTTTTTACGTTAAAAGCTTCCTCCGACAAGCACCTCTTTAAATTTTTAGTAAGTTCCTCCAAACTAACAAATTATAAACATCACCATTTGTCTTTAAAATATTTCTCAGGAAATATTCAAAAAATTCTTCTTTGTAATTTGGTGTAATTCCATGGTATTAAAGATTTATAAAATTCGATTTACCCCATTTACTCTCTAGATTGAACTAATTCAATCAAGTTCGAAAGCTGAATTAATAGTATTAATTGATATTTTAAACGTTAATTTTGGAAAAAATGAATTTTGAGGTCATTGTAAGTAATGGTGAGTATATGTGATTTAAATGACCTATTGGTATAAATCAAAACCGACCTTGGTAGAAGTAAATCCAAAATTTCTATTACCAGAATTTTGTATTTGTATCTAACAAATCTTGAACTAAAAATGCAATTTTTTTCTAACAAGAACTCGAAATGTTACCCCAAAATTTTTAAGATTAGAAATTATTACTTTTAATGACAAGCTTGGCAACTTCTATACTATACCGTATTAGACTGAGCCAAAAAAATCGACTATTTTATTTTTAAAAAGTACTTATTTATATCGAAAATATTGTTGAAGGTGACAAAAAAAACTATCGGAAAGATTTGAGCCCTTAATATTAATATTAAGAGGTCTATCATATTTAATTTCGATTTTTTAGTTGTGCTTTCATTTTTGCGTCACTGCTGGCAAACTATCAAGGTAAAAAAAATCATCTGCACATATATTTATAGAAAATTTAATTCCCTACAAAAAATGTCTCCCAGAAAATTTTTGCCAGATACAGCGTTTCCGAATAATCAAGCTTTAAACACTGATATAATTTTTAGATTTATCTTCTTTATTTTGGAATTTTGTAACTAACGAACAAATAAATATATAGAAATGAACAATATAGATTCTTGAAGGGAATTTAATGTTCTACAAAAAAAGTCTCTTAACGTTTTTACATAAAATCACTCTTTCAAAATTGGCACAACGAAAAAAACAATAATTTAATTTTTCCTTCGACTTTAATTGTGAATAACTTTTGAAAAAGTGTTTTTATGTAAAAACGTTAAGAGACCTTTTTCGTATGGCATTAAATTCGCTTGAAGAATCTATATTGTTCATTTCTATAAATTTATTTATTCGTTAGTTACCAAATTCCAAAATAAAGAAGATGAATCTAAAAATTATATCAATGTTTACAGCTTTATTATTCGAAAACGGCGTGTCTGGCAAAAATTTTCAAAGAAACGTTTTTTGTAGGGAATTTAATTTTCTATAAATATTTGTGCCGATAAATTTTTTTTACCTTGATAATTTGACAGCATTGACCCAAAAATGAAAGATAGCACAAATAAAAAATAGAAATTAAAGAGAATAGACCTCTTAATCTTAATACGAGTATTAAGAACTCAAACCTTCCCGACAATTTTTTTTGTCACCTTGAACAATATTTTCGATATACTTTTCAAAAAAAAAAAAAAAATTGAATTTTTGGCCCTGTCTACTGTATATCACAAGATGGACATTACCACCTAATAACGGCTTAGGTGCATACAAACTTTTATTTTTCATTTAATTCATAAGAAAAAATAAATTTTAGGTATCTCAATTTTAAATTCGAAAAATGTATTCAAATCTGTAAATAATGCAAATTTCATATTTCAAATTTAGACCTCTTAACATTAATATTAAGGGATGAAATCTTCCCGATATTTTTTTGTCACCTTGAACAATATTTTCGATATACTTTTCAAAAAAAAAAATAGTCAATTTTTTTGGCCCAGTCTATACCGTATGGTTCAATGGTATTGTAATAGAGTATTAGTAGAAAATTTCTATAAAATTTTCATCCACTTCCTTCATATCTTTCTTTATCTATTTTCTCTGTTATAGCTACTTCAAAATATTTATATTTTTGTAAAAAAAAATTAATTTTATTCGTATATAAAATTCATATGTTCAAATAAATGTTAATTGATGTGTATCCCCTTTGAATTCAATTATTAGCAGTCATTGTTTATCGTAACAAAAGGACAATAGAGATTTTTCCAAAGTAAATTTCCATTCTCCGTAATTTTGTTTATATTTTGCTAATTATTAATTCATCAGATCTGTAGGTACCTAATGGTGGAAAATGATTTCCTCCCCATTCGTTATATTTGAGTTGTTCCTCTTCCCTCCTACACCGACAAATACGGTCCTTGTCATTCCCGTTTTTGCATCAGACACAAAACTTATATATATATATACACACAACAATAAAAATGCTTTTAACACAGCACAGCACGAAAACATGAAATGTGCAGCTTCGGTTCGCAATCTAATTGATTAAATATGTAGCAGATATTCTGTAACTATCTGACGAGTAAATCTATAAAAGATTAACTAGTGAGGGTGATAATTTAATTGTTCAATCTTTCCCTCACCTTACTCCGTTCCACACAAAAGTCGATTTTAGTTTTACACGACAACGAATCCCTCCCGAAAAAAAAATGTCAAACATTTCTTTCCCATTGCACTTTTACAATCATTACGATTTATTTTTCAAAGACAACGTTATGAAAATTAATTTTGTTTATTGATCATTAAATTCTCGGAGGTATTATGGACAAGTTGATTTGAAAAATGTTTATATTTGAATATAATAGAGGGGTGATTTTCACACATATAACAAGGGACACCCCAACTAAATTTGTGATGGTTATGGGGTTGGTTGTAGGGAAGCGAATAGAATTGTCAACTCTCTGAAGAGGAAACTATTGTTGTAACACGCACGTTTTTTTCCGTTTTGATCTTAGTTGATTGACTTATAATGTATTTATCAGTCTCTTGGGTGAAATCTTTTTTGACATGATGACTTATTTTTTGTTCCCAGTCGAAAATTAATTTTTCTGTTGTCTGTATATTAGTTTAATGCTACAACGATGACTCTATCATTACTTAAGTTTCTCAAAAGAATTCTAAATTTTCATCAAAAATTCAAACAAATTTGGTAACTCTCTTTGAATCCTTTTTTTTTGCGTGCATTATTTTCAAAGGTAAAACAATAATTCAACTGTAGTATTGTCTTATGATCATTCGAAAACCATAGCAATTATTTCACAATAAGGCCAATTTATTGTGGATATTCAAAATAAAACTACGGAAAAAGTCCCGAAGCAATTCCTGTTTTTTTTAATAACACCCATCCGAAATTAGGACAATAAAATTTTTCGTTTATTGTTTGCCAAAGAAGAATTGAAAATATTCTCAAAAGTTCAAAGAGTACAAACAAAGTTTTGGCCTTTTGGCTATCATGCAAGGGGGATGCTGACACATCGTTTATTATGACTTTACGACACATAACTACCACCTTTTGCCAGTCATCCGAAAGACAATCACACGTAATTATTATATCGAGTCGTATACGATTGTCTTTGCGACCATGTCTTCTCTTCCTGAATGGGAAAAAACACCGACCTGGGTCCCAAATGACCCGGCTACAAATTAAACAAACAACGGTAGTTGTTTAAGTGAACTAAATAGAGAAGGCTTTTTGGCCAAAAAAAAAGGTCTTTTGCCGGCGATGCTCTTTAGAAAAGGACCACACATTCTGCATTTTTTCTTCGTGGTTGTTGGTATTGTTTTGTTAAGAGCAACGCCTTACGCCTCACAGTGATTTTGTCATATGTGACTTTTTTTTTTGGTGAATGAAAAAGGGAAAAAATCCACAGAAATTGCTACATCCGGAATATAAAGGTTGGAATAATGATTGTAATTTTTTGTGATTTTCATGTTGTGATTGACTTGTTGGAGGTTGTCGTACCTAGAAATCATGAACGTTTGGTTCGTAGGATTTTGGAAGAGGTATAATGCAATTTTTTCCAAGGAAATATGTTTATACGTGACAATATGGAATTGGAGAAGATTATTGATTTTTTTATTTTATCCTCATATAGTCAGGTTTAACATCAATCAGAGCTATATTTATCTTCAAATAAAGTATCCAATTTCTGAAATCTCATTTTATCAATTTTAACATTAACCAAGAGAGAAAAACCAATATTATTTACATATTACTATAAGAAACTTTATTTTGTTCTAAGTTAGGAAGAAAAAATATTAAATTTTAATAACTTATGCATAAATCAGCTGAAAACTTAATGGTTTAAGGAAAATGCTACCACTAACTAAATGATAAGTATAAAAAAATAATAACTAAATCAATTTAGTTATAGAATTTCCTTTCAAAATAGCAAAAGTCGTTAGAATACCTTTGAAGGATTCTGAAAGTCTTTGAATTTTGATTATTAAAATTTATCCAAGAGAAAATTTCATATTACTAAATTTTGTAACAAAAAGCAAAATATTTATAACGAGAAATCAGGGAACAGAATTCAAAATCAAAATTGGAATACTTAAAAATTGTATTTTTGCTGCTGCATTTAAATATTTCATCATGAAAATAATTTTAGTAAATCAAAAGTATATTATAATAATATATAATAATAAAGTCTTTTACATAGCTATGGATATAATTCTTTAATCAAAAATTTAATAGATTTTATTGATATTCCAAAGGCTGTCATTGATAAAAGAAACGATCACGAAATCAATCTTAAAAAGTTTCAGTTTAGGATGATAAATCAAAAATGTTAGGAAAAATTCTAAGGCATAGATATTAGGGTGTCCGTTATTTCACAAATTGATTTTTTTATAGCGATCGCCCCCTGAATTTTTAGTATAAGATATTAAAAAAAATTATCCAATAAAATTAAGCTCTTAATTTCTTGATTAAACCGTGCCGAAATCATGTTACTTTTACTATTTAAATAACATGGGATTATTTGACTTTTTACTTTTAATTTTTTTTCTCAGAAACAAATGTATGAAAAGATTTAAAATTACATTTTTCTGACGTAAAATTTAACGCTCTACAAAAAAGATCGATTATGATTTTTCGATTAAATCACTCCATTAAAAGTTATTCAACATTTAACTTGTGAATAAAATAAATCTTGCAATATTTTCAACTTTTCGCTCATTTTTACTTTTTTTAATTATAAAATCATTGGAAGAGAAGATAAAAATTATTATCATTAGAGCGTAAGTGATTATTTGTGTTAATTTTATGGCTTAAACTGAAAATTAAATAAAAAAAATCATTTTTTGACAATTAAAACAGGTGACAGGATCCGAATTCGTTATAGTCGTGAAATTCAATTTATCCAGGGCAAATTTTCGTACTTTAATCAATATTTTGTATCCACGAAGTGAATATCATACTAATTAATGAGACTATCGACAAAAGTTCAATTAAAATTCGAATTTTTACCATTTCACCTGACGCCATCAATGAGAAATTTCTTAGAACTTGAAGTCAACAAATTAAATGTTGAATAAATTACAAAATACAAATTAAACAAATTAATTCAAGTTAAATGTTGAATAACTTTCAATGGAGTGATTTAATCGAAAATTCATATGAGACCTTTTTCGTAGAACGTTAAATTTTACGTCAGAATAATGTAATTTTAAATCTTTTTATTCATTTGTTTCTGAGAAAAAAATTAAAAGTAAAAAGTCAAATAATCCCATGTTATTTAAATAGTATAAGTAACATGATTTCGGCACGGTTTAATCATGAAATTAAGAGCTTAATTTTATTGGATAATTTTTTTAAATATTTTGTACTAAAAATTCAGGGGGCGATCGCTGTAAAAAAATCAATTTGGGAAATAACGGACACCCAAATTGATATGAATTTTAAAATCCAAACTACTCAGGGCAAAACTTTATTACAAAATACAATCTACAATACAATATACAAAATTTTAAGTATCCCGACTGTAATTACATTTACATTGCTGGATTTGATCAGTCTTTCCCTATGGTTTTCTTCGATAAAATATGTCTTCTATTCTTCCACTTCTATGGATTTGATGATATCATCTTCCATTTCTTTCACAGTTGTTTTAACCAAAAATTTTTAACCTTTCCGGAAAATTTATTCTAATTTGAAAACATTTAGCCCTTAAACTATATATAGTGTTTTACAATATTTTTCGGCTTAAGAAATGTACTTAATTTTCCGATGATTTTAACGAAGTTGTTTTCCTTTTTCCAGAAAATTTTTGAAACTTTGAAAAAATAATATTTTGCTCATAAAATTTTCTAAATCATAAAAGTTTTTCACAAGAATCTTTACTTATTGAACGTTTCCTTTGACGAAAATGCATGGCCTGTTCAATAGATTTTTCTTAATTTCCCAGAAGTGGAAAATTACTGAAAATAGTTTCTAATTATTTTAAATGTAGGTATTTAAAGTTTACATATTTTTTCGGCTGAAATAATGGATTTAATTCCAAATTTCGTGTAAAAGCAATCAATCATTCCCCATTTAGTCACCCCTGAAAACGAATTGTTATTTCAAATTTAATTGGAACTAACTTAAATGATTTTTTTTGTCAATTTTCCAATAACAAAAGAGTATCAAAGTTCGACTAATGCTTAAAAAATACATCCCAATGATTCATAAAAACCTGTTTTGCCACCATATCTCTCTTTTGTCATTTCACCCCTATGGGATTGGAATATCATCTTCCCTATCCCCCTGTTTTGTGTACTAGATGTGCTGCATCAGGTAATGAGTGTCCAGTTGGTTCCTTTATACGTGTGGAGGACCTTTTTTTACTAAGTTTGCCTTCATATTTTCTTTCAACTGTAAGTAGTTCCATTTCTCAAGTTTTTCTAGCCATATGTCCGAATCCGTCCATGAAACTCCTAGTAAACTATATGCTATATACCCTTTTAAAATAAAATTTTACTGTACGAGTGTTTGAAGGTTCTTTTTTTTGGATTCACTAAAGTTGGAAGTTGAAATTCTTCTATTATGCATACTTTCTTCCCTTGTTTGATCTACCCCGATAATTATTAGTCTTTTCTAGAGCATTTAACTAATTGAAAATTGGTTTTTTCTTTGGTTTTTGAATTCCAAGAGTTCAGCGATATGATTTTTTATCATTATATTTTGTATTGCGTTCTACCTATTACAATTTAATGATAGCAATATTTTAATAAATATTAATATTTGGGCTCTGCCTTGACACTATTTAAATTAAGGGAAGATC
The DNA here is from genome assembly GCA_958496175.1 of Sisyra terminalis. Lineage (NCBI taxonomy): Eukaryota > Metazoa > Arthropoda > Insecta > Neuroptera > Sisyridae > Sisyra > Sisyra terminalis. Next base: position 8,528,307 of record OY292278.1, read on the forward strand.
GCCATAAAAATTTAAAAAAAATCATTAAAATCAAATTCTATAATACATTGGTTTTTCCTTTTTCTTCTACACTTTCCGCGCAGCGGATCGGTGTCGCATTGTAGCCTTCGAAATGTAGTTTTAAGGAAAATACTGTGAATCCCATGGATGGCTAAAAGAACAAATATTTCCATCTTCAACAAATTGCAGTCAATCTAAAGACTTTTTTCCCTAACATATGAACGAATTTTCAGATTTTTCGGAAATATTTTACACCACGATAACAAGGAAAAATGAAATGCTGGTGATCATCGACCCGTTGAACTGCAGGGGTGGAAAAGTTCGCGGATTCGAATTTAGCCTCTTCAATACGACAAGCAAATGGTGAAGAACAATCCAGCCAGTCTTGAGAAATTTAAGAAATTTTATTTAAGACGAAGAAATATTTTCAGAGTATTTTAAAACTTTGAATTTCAGACTAACTTCTAAAAAAGTATCGAAAATCATTGTAAATTCTTTCCAATTTTCCTGACATACTTTAATTGTTTGCGATTTTTTTTAAGTACTACACACTTAAGATGGATTGGAACTTCTTTCCTGTGTGAAATAAAACTCTTATTTCATATTTCATTCTTTGTTTTATCTTTGAATTGTTTAACTTATGAAACATAAGTTATGATCAGCTAAATTATAAGTTTGATTTTTTTAAAAATTATTAACATTATGTTAACAATGAACGTCAAATGAATCATAAGCATTGTTGTGTAATAAATGGTTTGTAATATGATGTCAAAACATGGGTTTTGTTTAGAGAAAGAACAAAAAATTTTGAAAATTTTAAAATCTGATTGTTTGGAAATATGAAGACATTAAAGCCACATAAAGCTTTGTGCGGTGGTACAGCCTCTGGGCTTTGGAGGTGTGAAAGAACTCTTTTTATATAAGCATATTTTTTTTAATATGAGAAACAAAAAAATTAATTATATTATAAGTTTTTCGCGTTATAATTTAATGAAGAATAGATCTTTGAAATAAAAAAAAATACATAAAACAGGTGTTAAATGATCTGAAGTCATGTGTAAATATTTTCAAGAGTATTTGAATAAAAGTTATTCTTCACAAAATTTTTTCCATTTCATACATTAAAATGATCAAAATTTATCTTTCATTTGTTGATTTGGTAAAATTTCTTGTCTATTTGATTAGGCTTATAGTTTAAGGTCAAAAATTGAACCGTTTACTGCGAAAGTGGTGTAAGTCCATTGTTTCGATACAATAAATGGTTAGCAAATCAATAAAATAAAAAAAAATGGTTTGCTTATTCATTTCGGGTAATATTTCTTCTGGTTTACCAATAAGTTAATGAGTTCTTTAAATTTGTTTTAGGCGAATTTAACTAAACTAATCTACATTTAGGGGATGCAAATAGAGTTACACCACTTTCAAAATCAGCCAATTATATAATAATCCTATGTTGTGTAAAGGATTTTTTTTTGTAATACTATTTTTTGGTAGTAATATCTGATATCTACCAAAATTAATCATCCTTTAAAAGTTATGATTTTCTGGAGAGAAAAAAATTCTGATCAATTATCTCAACGCTATTTTCCAACGACTAGACAACCCTCAACTACTTCTATGCCATTTGCGCATTTCTATTTTGCCTAGTACACCTAGTTTACCATAAATATTTTCAATTGTCATAAAATATTATAGATTTACCATTTCCTCTTACCTATATCACTACCATCTGATGATAATATGAGATTAAGCATTTTAGGAGGAAAATAAAATACATAATTTAAAATTGTAATTTTTGGTTCGTGAAATAAAACAACAGGATATTGATTTATAACAGTTTGTTGAATCATCTGTTTATGGAAATTGGACTTACATCACTTTCCTAGTCAATGTTAACCCAATTACTTTAATTTTTTTCACTTACTTAAATATAAACTACATACGTAATTTCTCTATTTAAATATGATTTTTTTTCCATTAAGATTTCCCATTTGGGTTCTTATTGAACCCCAATTGAAACTTTTCTTTTGAGCAAGCCCCATTGGGGCCTAATGAAAATCAAATGCATAGCTAAGGCATTCCATAAGTAATTTCTTGTCAAGTTGCACCATTTTCAAAATAAACGGTCGAACTTAAACTTTGGATACATGAGGAATGTTAGATTGAAAATTCTCCAAAACTTTGTACAAAGGAAAGTACTGGGGAAAAATACTTATAGGTGTTGGAAAAAAGAAAGAATTTTCGAGAGGAAAGAAGCTTGAGATTAACAAATATTTGCAAGATAATTTGACCAAACTTCTACCCTTAATTATTTTATCGATATTCGCAAATTTTTAATGAATATTTTTATCAATAAAATTCTAGACGGAATTTTTTAAGAAATAAAACTAGCAAGTTATAAATAAAAAAATTACTTACTTAAATTACTAATGGAAAAACCCAATTTCTTTAATTTTTTTCACTTACTTAAATATAAACTACATACGTGATGCCTCTATTTAAATATGATTTTTTTTCCATTAAGATTTCCCATTTGGGTTCTTATTGAACCCCAATTGGAACTTTTCTTTTGAGCAAGCCCCATTGGGACCTAATGAAAGTCAAATGCATACCTAAGGCATTCCCAAAGAAATTTCTTGTGGAGTTGCACCATTTTCAAAATAAACGGCCGAACTTAAACTTTGGACACATGAGGAATGTTAGATTGAAAATTCTCCAAAACATTATGTTAAGGAAAGTATTGGGGAAAAATACTTATAGGTGTTAGAAAAAAGAAAGAATCTTCGAGAGGAAAGAAGCTTGAGATTAACAAATATTTGCAAGATAATTTGACCAAACTTTTACCCTTAATTATTTTATCGACATTCGCAAATTTTTTAATGAATATTTTTATCAGCAAAATTCAAATTAATTCTTTTGTAATTAACCAATAAAATAGAGAAACTTTGAGGAAATGAACTAATATTTAAATAGTATTAAGAAACTTTAATTTATACTCTTTCCATTTTATATCTATCAAACATTGAGTTTAAAGCGTATATAAGATCTGAATAATTCAAATCTTGAATATATTAATGCGATTCCCTTTCGTCATGTAGACTTAAAAGTTTATGCCCATTTCAAAATGTGACTAATTAAAAAAATTTAATGTCCCCCCTAGAATCGTTACTGATAATTTTTATTTCTCTCCAACTAAAACCCCTTTTTAAACCACGCATATTCAAACATACACTAAAGGGTACAAACGTTAATTATCACATCATCTTTTTTCACATCAAATATACGTAATTTTGTACATCCACCCGACTTAATAAAATTTCAAACAATCTCGTTTATTTACGAGGAAAAAAAAATAATTAGGCTTACCAAAAAAAGAAGTCAGGTACATATAACTTTATTACACCATTTCATCCCTTAAACACAACCTAATTTAACTGTTAATTGGCTACAAACAACCCTACCGAGGCATCTGCTTCAATTTACTCCTAAGACAATGAATAATTTTTCATTTATCTTTTTGATTCTTTCATTCCCCGTTATTTTTTTTTTTTTTTTGTTCAAATGGTTCGTCCGTGTCGCATTATATCAGTAAAGATCTAACTTAATAATAATTATCCCGAGGGATTGAAACATTATATTCGTGTACAAGTGTCATAGGAACTTGTCTCATTCCTCACCCCAAACATTTTTAGTTGGCCACCATCCAGGGGGACTGACTAAAGGGATAATGTTTTGTTTCATATCGATCGGTTGTCTTTTCTTTTTTGTTTCGCATACTTTTCGTGTTTTTGTCCCGAAAATGATTTGAAAGGGCTTGTGATATATAAACGACGACATTGTTATTATGGGATGAGATTATGGGACATGAAACAGTGCAGTGGAGTTGATGGTTATGCGTTCATGACTTTATTGTCGAGTGGTTTGTAATTATATTCTTGTTAAGTTAATTCATAGTAAAACAGAAGGGCTTTAAACAGTTTCCCTGTTGGAAAACTCACAATTGGTGGGATGGGTGAGGGATAAATGATTTTATGCGCCTCCATAAAATCCGATGATGCAACGGGGATGAAAATCGTGGGAAAAATCATCCGTTAGAGTAAATGTTTTCTTTTATCCTTTTCACAGTTCGTATTTAATTATTCTAACAGTGCTATCCAATTGCAATGAAGAGATAAAGAGGTTCGTTTCTAGTTTTGTCGCTAAAAATACAGGTTGTCCATTGAATACAGAATTCTTGTTATATAAAGTTACTTACTTAAAAGCTATGACGAAACCTTGCCAACGATTTTGGTGATAATTCCAATAACATTTTTCGGTCAAAGTATAGAACAGACAAGTACTAGAAATGGGTTGGTAGGAATGCATGGGGGAAATTTTGTTCAAGTTGGTATTTTTTTCCATCATATTTACTCGTCTGCAAAATAAATTTATTTTCACCACGTTTTAAAATCTAGCATATTTGAAATTGAACGAAATAAACATTTACTCAAAATATTAAAAGGAATGGATATAATTCATGATTTTATGCCTAAAAATAGAATGAAAAGCCAAAATAAACTATTAAACCATACAGGTATACGGAATACTGAAATGATTACTTCGTGTTTTTCTTAATATTGCTTATAACTTTATTATTTTTTGCAGAAATTTCCAAAGCAATTCTCTTTAGATAAAACATATTTCCCGTCCATATACAAAGTACATACATGCAACTGAAGAATTGTCCCAAAGATGTAGTAGTAAAAATGGAGGCGAGTGAATTTAAAAACATATCTTGTATATAAATTGGCTATCTTGCCGTGCATCCGTGCAGAATGGGCTATTCGCATGCGCTCTGTTATCCCCACTTACACATTCAAAGCTTTGGTAGGGATACTCATTCACTAATGTATTTATTAGTGACTAGCTGATCCCCGCAACTTCGTCTGCGTAACGTAGGTGTAGATTATGTTTTCTTTTCAAGTTTGCCATTTGTAGTGATATATGAAAATTTTTATTTTTCTTATTTCTTTTACAAAAAACATAGTCATTCTTAAAAACACTATTTCGTCAACTTTAAAAGACACATAATAAACTGTTGCGAAGAATAAAATTGTTCTATGTAATAACTAATTATAGTCATATAGTAAATAATATTTGTGTTTTAGAACATATATTATAAATACATAGTTTTTGTTCAATACATTTCTCATGATTTGGTACAAGTACTTTTTCTATAAGGCACTTTCTGGTAACATCTCACTCTCTACTTCGTTTTTTCAAAAATTCGTGAACTTTTTCCATTCGCAAATTTGTTAAGGGGATATTCTAGTCTAGAGGCCCGAATTTCGAGCGTTTTTAGAGAGTTTATAAAAAAGAAGCATTTGATATTTTTACGATCCATTTTTATATCATTTATTTATTGATGTTTGAAGAATATACAAAATAAATTTCAAAAAAAAAAAAAATTTCGTGGAGTTATGCATCCTAGAAGTAGAGGGGGGAAAAAAAGGCCTTGTCCTGGTTGTCATAATTTCAACCTTGGTAGTCATCTCAAAAATAAAATAAGGGTGAATTCTTAATCTGTATGAATGTAGCTATCTTCCGAACTAGCGAATCCAAAAACAAAAAATTTTTTCCATAAAATGGCGGCTACTCAAAACTAGGTCGATTTTTTCACTGATTTTTTGACTCTATCAATTTTTTTAAAAATATTAGGAATTAGAAATTTTTATTTTATGCTAGTTCCAAAGATAAACAGATATTTAAGGAATATTCATGCTAAATTTCAAGTGAATCGGCTGGTTAGAACTTAAGATATCTTGATAACCCTGTCGAAAAAAGTAGTTTCGAGAAAAACGCGTTTAAAGTTCCAGTCGTACGCTCAACCGGTCTGCTTGCCACGTCACTAAAACGGCTATAACTACGAAAATAATTCGAATTTGAAAAAAATCTTTTTGGAAGACATATTTGAATATCTAAGCAATCGAATAATGAAAAAAAAAAGTTTCGATTTTTTTTAATTTCTAGACTAGATTACCTCCTTAAAAATTCAGTTTTGGTTAATAATTGATCTTTTGTCGTTACATATTAATCACGGTTGATTTATTCGCGAATTGAATTAAAAATAGAATAGAAAATGAAACATTGAGCTAGTGGTATGTATAAAAACTACTTGTACCCATGATTTTATAAAATATTGTCTTCTTTCTTCCCAATTATGCTTTACATGTGGTCAATATTCAATTCATTAAAATGTTAATTTTTGTTAAAAAAGAGTACTGGTATACTTCCTTTTACTCTCAAAAGTTTGTTAGCAACCATTTGAATAATTGTACAAAAATTTATTAAATTTTATTATTTAGTACATCGACTATAACTTAAAATATTTATAAACACGTATTTAAACTTAAAAAGTAATGAAACCTAAAAATAAAAAAGGTATCATTAAAGGTTTTTCCAATTGTTAGCATTACATAAATGGCTTGAGAATTTTTCATTGGTCGATTTTGCTTCGCCATAAAAACTCATCAATAATAAGAAAAAAATTTATCAGAGACGAACTTCTATGGAATTGCCTGCAAAAATTTTGAGCTTATTCGCAAAAAAAGAAAAATATGAAGTAATTGTATCAATTTCAGTATACCTGTATTGTTTATTATTTTACTTTGGCCTTTTATTTTATTTTTGGGTACAAGATCATGAATTATATCCATTCCTTTTAATATTTCCAGTTAATTTTTATTTCAACGTTGAATGTTTATTTCTGAATATTTTAAATATGGCGGTAGATGTCAACACGTAATGAAAATAACAATATTTCACAAACGAGTATATAAGGCGTAAAAACATTAGGGTGGTCCTTAGTAGGGGTGTTTTTGAATGTATTTGCTCCTAGAGGCTCAAATGCTTCCAAGTTGATAAAAAAAAAAAAATCCCTGAAAATTTGAGCTCTTAATTTTAACTTAAGATAGTCCGTTTTCCAACTTAAGTTTCTTATGAAAATAACATGGGAAAAATTAAATTTTTTCTTTAGAATTCTATAACTCAGTGGCAAATAAATCGAAAGTAATTAATCACGTTATGTTTATTGTAAATTTAACGCTCTACAAAAAAGAACTCGTATGGTTTTTCGCTAAATCTATTGGCTTAAGAGTTATTGGCTTATCTATTGGATTAAAAATGCGGCACTAATGATCAAAGAAAATATAAGCCAATAGATTAAGCGAAAAATCATAAAAGCTCTTTTTTGTAGAGCGTTAAATTTACAATAAACATAACGTGATTAATTACTTTCGATTTATTTGTCGCTGAATTATAGAATTCTAAAGAAAAAAATTAATTTTTCCCATGTTTTTTCCATAAGGAACTTAAGTTGAAAACTGAACTATCTTAAAGTTAATATTAAGAGCTGAAATTTTCAGGGATTTTTTTTTATTAATTTGGTAAGTATTTGAACCCCTGGGAGCAAAGAAATTCAAAAATACCCCTATTAAGGACCACCCTAAAAACATACCAACTTGAACAAAATTTTCTCCATGCATTCCTACCAACCCATTTCTAGTACTTGTCTATTCTATACTTTGACCCGTTTTTCTTTGCAATTTTATTAGGTGATTGAAGGAAAAGAGATTTTTAAAAATTAGTGGTCACTAATTTTAGTAACACAAATCACTAAAAATGCAACTAAGAATCACAAAAGGGCTGGGAAATTACTTTTGATGTGGAAAATCCTCATTCAATTTGCAATACTTGTTTATCCGGACGTATTTGGGACATCCTGTATCAAATAGTGTTGGTGTGTTCGATTCGAAAAAGGAAAGTTAATCGCTAAATCCTGGCTAAATCCGAAGGGCGCTGATAGCGCGTGTAATCGCTTGTCGTGAGTAGTTTCCTTTCTAATATGTCACTCATTCGGCCAAACGTTCATCCTTTTTCCCGTTGGAATGATGCTATGATGTGCGTGGCAATATTCTCCGTTTTGTGCTTTCGTGCTACTTTTGACCATTGGCCAAATGGGGGCTGGGGGTGGGGTGGGCGTCTCGACGACCCCTGATGCTTTTGCTAATACGAGTTCTATCAACGTTCAATCAGGATATAAATGGGCGCTGTAATCGTTGAGACAAACATACACTTTCTGTCATTTTTAATCAATTTCTGCCAATCTGAGGAGAATGTTTGATGTTATATTGGAAGAGAAAAAAAATATGAGGGATTTAGCAACGAGATGTGGAAAGATTTGGTCTAAATAAGTGTGGGATGAAGTTTATATTTTGATGAACTCTTTATTGATTCTTTGAATGGTTATGGTTATAAAGATTTAATTAAATTAAGTAAATAGTAGACTGGGCTAACAAAATCGACATTTTCTTTCTGAAAAGTACATCGAAAATATTTTTTCCAGGTGACAAAAAGAAAATATTGAGAAGGTTTCAGCCCTTAATATTAATATTAAAAGATCTATCATCTATAATTTTGAGTTTTTATTTGTGCTTATATTTTTGCGTCAATGCTGTCAAACTATCAAGGTAAAAAAATCATCTGCACATATATTTATAGAAAATTAAATTTCCTACAAAAAAGGTTTCTTTGAAAATTTTTGTCAGGCACGCCGTTTCCGAATAATCAAGCTTCAGACATTAATATAATTTTTAGATTTATCTTCTTTATTTTGGAATTTTGTAACTAACGAACAAATAAATATATAAAAATGAACAATATAGATTCTTAAAAGAAATTTAATTTCAGTTCTACAAAAAAGGTCTCTTAATATTTTTACATAAAATCACTTTTTCAAAATTGGTTCAACAACGAAAAAAACAATAATTTAATTTTTCCTTCGACTTTAATTGTGAATAACTTTTGAAAAAGTGATTTGAAAAAGCATAATGATGCTGTTAATTTTTAACTTTACTTGATAAAATCTAAGAAATATTTCTTTAAAACACAACTAGTATGATTATTTAAATCTTTCAAACTAAATGTTAATGATTGAAATAATTTAAATCAATAGAAATTTAGTGAGGTCAGGTATATTTTATTCCACTTTATAATTTTTAAAGGTAAAATTATTCATTAAGATAAGATTTTAATTATCATCTTTTATTTCAATGAAATTATTTATGCTGAAATAAAGGGTTGATTTGAAAAAAAATTGCAACAAATTGTATTATATCTTAATATAATACTAATTTTATATGAATCTGTTTATCTGTTTTTTTGGTTCAAAGAAGATATTCCAGCAGACACAAAAGCTTTTCAAAAGTAAGCAAATTAGGAATAAATTAGGAATATTTCAAAGCAAAAATTTACTTTTAAAGTACCAAATGAGATTAGAATTATATACATTAGCATCTTACACACTTTTCAATTACAGACTTTAACACTTTAATTGTAATTAAATTATTTATTTTCCTGTAGGAATAGGAAATTCAAATCGAAACTGATACCTAGTCAATTTCATTCCACGATAATGCTTCGAATTTATCGGCACTTTGATTATTAAATATGAAATTTCGTTGACGGTTTGTATATGTTAGCTAGGGTGTCCGTTATTTCCCAAATTGATTTTTTCACAGCGATCGCCCCCTGAATTTTTAGTTTAAGATATAGACAAAATTTTCCAATACAATTAAGCTCTTAATTTCTTTATTAAACCGTGCCAGAATCATGTTACTTTTACCATTTAAATAACAAGGCATTATTTGACTTTTTACTTTTAATTTTTTTTCTCAGAAACAAATGAATATAATGATTTAAAATTAAATTATTCTCACGTAAAATTTAACACTCTACAAAAAAAGTTTCTTATAAATTTTCGATTAAATCACTGCATTAAAAGTTATTCAACATTTAACCTGTGCCTAATATAAATCTTGCAATATTTTCAACTTTTTGCTCATTTTTACTTTTTTTAACCATAAAATCATTGGAAGAGAAGATAAAAATTATTATCATTAGAGCGCAAGTAATTATTTGTCGTAATTTTATGGCTTGTACTGAAAATTAAACAAACAAAAAATCATTTTTTGACATTTAAAACCGGTGACATAAGATCCGAATTTGCTATAGTCGTGAAGTTCAATTTATCCAGGATAAATTTTCGTACTTTAATCAATATTTTGTACCTAAAAGTTCAATTAAATTTCGAATTTTCACCATTTCACCTGACGCTATCTATGAGAAATTTCTTAGAACTTGTAGTCAACATCATTTTTATTGAGCCTATAGTCGATTGATTTGTCGTTAAAAAGTGAAATGTTGAATAACTTTTAATGGAGTGATTTAATCGAAAATTTATATGAGAACTTTTTTGTAGAGCATTGAATTTTACGTCAGAATAATTTAACTTGCAATCATTTCATACATTTGTTTCTGAGAAAAAAAAAATAAAAGTAAAAAGTCAAATAATCCCATATTATTTAAATGGTAAAAGTAACATGATTTCGGCAAGTTTTAATCAAGAAATTAAGAGCTTAATTGTATTGGATATTTATTTTTATATCTTATATTAAAAATTCAGGGGGCGATCGCTGTAAAAAAATCAATTCGAGAAATAACGGACACCCTAATATAATGTATAATCTTCATAAAAAGAAAATAGGTGACTAAGCATTCGAACTTATGACCACAGACTTTAGAATTCCAATGTAATATTTTAAATCGTTATAGATCAATTTAAAACCATCCATGTTTTGTAAAGTTATATCTAACTGACAACGAATCAATAATGAATTTTCCAATTTTAATAAAATAAGAACAAATATATAAAATCAAATCATTATTAAATAATATTTTCCACGCATCGTTAATAACTTTTCAAAGCAATAACTTTTCAGCTTTTCCTTTTAAATTTCCCTCCATAGTTACAGCCGAATGAGGAAATGAAATAACAACATAAAGAAAAAAAAACATTTAAAAGAATCGACTAAACTGTCTACATTGTCTCTACAATCGTCGTAGCGGATAATTGAACTATTAAAACAAGAAAACTATCGGGGCTGAAAATATTTTTCTGTTTCATTTCATTCTTCCAATATAGCGTTGCCCCTTTCTCTTCATATCGTCTCTTTTATTGTTCACAAATTATTGGTTTGCGTCGAGAAAAGGTGGTTTAATCACATTTTTTTTTCTTTTTGGTCAATTGTTGATGATGACGTTTCGTGCTCGATCTTTCGTTCCTTAGTTTGCGGTTTCTCTATTTCCTGTCTAACGACGAAAAAAAAAAACCCTACAACTAGTCATAAAATATAATAAAAACATTGAAACCATCTCCTTATATATCGGCTATTATTATTGGTTGTGTTCTTATTATTGTTATTGGTATTAAATTTTAACATCAAATTGGGATTTTTTGTCGGGTTTTATAAATAAATACCTGTGAACTCATTCAGAGACAATTTAAATGAGGCGAATTTGAGAAAATCATTTCCGATGAAATGGTATTGTTTGGTTGTTTGATGTAGAGGACCGCAAAATTATCAATTATATTATTTTCCAATATTGAGAAACGGATTGGTGTTCAATTATGAATTCATTGTTTGAGTCATACCTCCAGTTGCGTCATTGAAACTTATTCATTGAATCAATTACGATTGGTTCTGGTCAATGATTTCTTATAAAATATTATACACAAAGAGATAGGGAAATTAAAGTTTATGATCTTATTAGGGACAAGAAATCGTTTAAATTTTTACACAACTTTTTATTATGGAAATGGAATTTGTGCGTTTAACAGATTGAGAAAATATTAAAGTTAATTGGATATTTTCTTCTCGAAATTTCTCTGTTTTGTTGGAAAAATTAAAATAAATAAAACAACCAGGAAATGTTTTATAAAATTGAATATTTAATTAGTTTTTCCATTACATAATTAAATATTTCAAATTCTTTTTGATTTTTCTATAGCTTCCCGAGTGGCTAAACTTCTCGTAGCTCTTTCTCAATTTGTCAAAATTAGAAGAATTTTTCGTATTAGCAATCCTTTTCACAAAAATTTCAAGCATATATTTACTATTAAATCGCATACTACCTTAAGAAAAAGAATATTTAATATCGTACTTTCGACAAATAACAACATCCTCAAAGCTCTCAAACCATGGGAGACCAACTAAATCATACTGGAAAATATATTAAAACATATAAAATTAAAACTGATTTATGTGAAAAAATCTATTTTGGCCAAACTAGTAGACAAAAATTTCAAGCATATATTTACTATTAAGGCCCGGTATTTTCACTTCAGTATAGGTAGGCTTTATCTTCATGATAATTATCTATTAGATAAAATTTTATCCATAAGATAAATCAAAACTGTATTTTCAACCAAAACAAACCTCTGGTTAGTTATTTGCATGATATCTTATAAAAAAGAATAGAACTTTAATGACAGTTTATGGATAAGCCAGTGTAGGAAACAATATATTGATAAACACAGACAAGTTGATAGCCATATCAAAAGCGTTAGAAAGAGACACTATTCTTGTGTAAAAAATTGAAGTTTTGTAGTTGTCTCATACTGAATTTGAAATAAAAAAATAGTCGTTCTGCAAATTAGTAACATATAATTTAGAATGTCTAACGAAGTTAAGAAAAAACGAACCCGAGCTTCAAATTTCAATAATGAAGAAGTTCATATGTTGAATTATAAAATTAAATAAAATTTTAAACCTTAGAACCGAACTTAAATGAATCAAATTCATAATATTAATCAATAAGATAAGAGGGCAGAAGAAATACATCGTAAGAAAATGAAACTTATGGATATTGAAATTTCTATTAAGAAAAACCAACTGCAAAATGCATAATTTTATACAACTTTTATTAAATAGCACATTTTTATTTTCATAATACAAATATATATTTTATTATTTCTTGTTAAACGTTTTGTTGATGCAATAAATTCCTTGAAATTATCAATAAAAGGTCTGGAGAAAAATCATTATGAATTTTAACATTTCTTTCCTGTTTTTCTGGAAGAATATTGTCTTCCATGTCCGAATTCTCATCGGTGTCAAAATTTTCTTCCATTCGGTCTATCGCTATATTGTGTAGTACTGCACATTTGTTCTTCAATTTGTAATAATATAAATTCGACCGTAACTTTTGAAAAACGAAATCTTTGGAAAAATTATTGGTCCGTCCATTTCTTAAAACGATCAAATCTTGGCCTTACATTATATTGTTGTTGAGGATTTATAATTTCTATAAGTTGATTCAATTCTTCCTCAGGGTCATTGAGCAATTCCAAATCATCCATTGTAATTATTTCCGCTTTTATTTATAACTGTAAAATATCAACAAAGTAACTGATTAATATTGTTTATGTATCATTTCTTGAAATTGATGCTTATTTAATTTACACATAGATAAAATACACCAATTATTTACCTAATAAATTCGTAAATCTCCAAATAGGCAGAAAATTCTTGCAATTTCGTAAAATATTTTTTTTCGCTTCACTTAAGTTTGACAGCACTAACAATGTGCAGAAACAATAAAAAGGCGATGTATCTATCTATTAAATTAAAAGACTATTTGGAAGTCTGAGTACTGAATAAGTAATCAAGGAGATAGTTTAATTTTATCCTGAAGATATGACTATTTTTATGTGAAAATACGCATGTTTTCTCTATCTTCCGGTTAAAATTTTATCTGGAAGATAAATGTCACTATCTAGATGTGAAAATACCGGGCCTAAATCACATACTACCTTAAGGAAAAGAATATTAACATCGTATTTTCGACAAATAATAACATCATCAACGTTCTCAAACCATGGGAGATCAACTAAATCATACTGGAAAATAATATACGAACATATAAAATTAAAACTGATTTATCTGAAAAAATCTTTTTTCGCCAAACTGGTAAATTTTTTGGGACTTAATACAAGGAGCGTACATCCACAACACCTGGTTCAACATCATTACAAATTTTTACAAAACATCTTTGCAACGGAAATCATAAATGCATTAATTTTGAAATACACTTTAAATTATTTCATGCTTGCATTGAAAGATCACTATTTATTTTTCTGAAAAAATATGAAATATATAAAGCTCATTAAGATAATCTAACTAATATTCTTAACGAAAAATTATTTACAACATTTAGTTTGAAAAATTTAAATAATTATGTTTCTTCATTTTAAACTACGAATTATAGGAATAAAGCTTTTATGAAACTAATGTTAAGAAACCCAATGTTAAAAAGATATCCCAATTTTATGAGTTAGAATATACCATCATTGTAATATTAAAGCATGATTCTAGACTCTCGATTTTAAGAAAATTAGATTCCTAGCATTACTCTTATTTTTAGGATTAACTATAAAAGAACTATGGCTATTAAGAACTGTTTTTTTTCTTAAAAATATATCAATAATATTATTTAGGATGGCAAAAAAACATTGCGAAATTTTGAGACTTTAATATTAACATTAAGTGGTCTATCATCGCAAATTTTTCCTATAAATTTTGAACTATCAAATTAAAATAATCAAACAACTAATATTCTTAAAGGAAATTGAATGCTCTACAAAAAATTTCAGATTGTAAATTTTTGTCAGATCTACCATTTACTTATAATCGAGCTTTTAACATTGATCTATTAAACGAATTGATTTTTTTAACTTTGGAAGTTTGTAACTACTAAACGAATTAATATTAAAAGCAAAATGTTTATATATTTTTGATGGAAATTAAAAGCTCTGCAGAAAAAGCCTTTTGGCATTTTTTGATAAATTTACTTTTTTCAAAGTTATTCAAGATCAAAGTTGAAGTAAAAGTTTTTTTTTACTATTCGATTGAGAACTTATGGTTTTATTTCAAAGAGATTTATCTTTTGGTTATCATGAAAGTTCTAAGCGTTTTGTGCCATGTAACTTTTGGTACATTTTTTTTAAATACAATACAGAACAAATAACATAGTATTATATACCATTTTATGGCAAACTTTCTGCTGAATAAGACGTTATAATTAATTTTAACATAACTCTTATTTAATCCCATTGTCTTAGAAAATAACTGCAATATGTTCAATAAGTAATTTTGAACAATTAGCCGACTATGGGGCCCCAAGAGTGTTGGAAAAAGCACCATGGAACCAGTTGGTTCCACAAAGTCAATGCTGGAGATTTTAGTCTTGAAGATGAGCCACATGGTGGTGGACCTATAATAATTTAAGACAAGGATTTGGAATATTTAATGGATGCTGATCCATCCCAAATGATTTAGGGAATTGCCAATAAACTAAGGGTTAATTACAATGCTATTGCTGATGGTTTAAAATGCATTGGAAAAGTGAAAAAACTCCAAAAGTGGGTGGGATTCATTTTTAGATCAAATCGTAATGTGTAACGAAAAATTAATCCTGTATGATAATTGCATACGGTCAGGACATTGGTTGGACACTAATTATCCTCCCAGTTACTTCTTAAAGATGAAGACCTATTAAAAACAATGGTTACAGTCTTATCCTCTAGAGTTTCCTACAGCGGGGTTAAACTATTACAATAGAGTTCTACTGTCAATAAATCAGTAAAATGTACCACAAATTTAGATTAAATTACGATAAATTTTCCAAAAGTTGTATTAATTTCAAGTTTATATATTAAACCGTTCTGAATTTTCTTGACAACCGAATGATACAAGGAAAAATACAAAATAAGGATATAAGAGAATCAAAGCTTTAATTTAATCAATGTTAAAAGTTTATAAATAAAAAAGATGGCTCAATTTAATACTTAGAAAATATAATTATTATACCATCAAAGCTTTGGCTCTAGATTCTTGTACGTAAGAAAATTCCCCTCCTTGCATTATTCTTTTTTTTTAAAAGCATTTGAAAGAATATAAACATCAAAAGGATTATGTATTTACTGTACTTATTGTAATACTTAATGGCACGGAAGCCAAGCTCTTGAATAGAACAACAATTGAATCCAAAATGTAGAAATGAGATTGAAGAAATTTTTTTTATTAAAATTGGACAAGAAAAAGAAAATTCAAAGAACCATGCATATGTGCATTATATGCAACGACAAATTTCAAATAGTGTAAATTAAAAGGCAAGATTCAAGGGAAATGAAGCAAAAAATATAAGACTTCCAAACAAAAAAAAAAATTAGATTTCAACTGCAGTTCGATTGATTTGATCCTGAAGGTTCAAAAATGACATTAGTTGTAATGGTTTCCTTCTGAAAAGAAGAGGAACATGAAGAAGAAGAAGAAGAAGAAACATCTAATGTTTGATTATTATAACGAAGTTATTGTGAAAATTTGTTAATCTTCAATTTGTTGTAGTTCCGAGGATTTGAGGATCTTTTTTTTTATTTTTAAATAATTTACACTTTTTATATAATTATTGATAAATTACAGGATTGGAATCCATGATAAATATATGACAAGGCCCTCGCCAGATAAGATGGTCTAAAATGCCCCCATTGCAATCGGGCTATTTTTTTTCTGAAAATACCTTACAGTATGGACAACATCTCAGCCAAATTTCAACTCTAAAATATGACGCGTTTTTGTGTAAAAAATAAAAATATTTTTTTTTTCAAATTCAATATTCTCTGAAACTGTTTGATAATACTGAAAAAAGTGCTTATGAGTTTCAAGATATCACTAAGTAGTAATCCGAGAAAAATTCGCTCATGAATCAGATCTATCGATCATTGTTAAAAATACGATTTATTTTTTCAAAAATTTTTTTTATGCCAAAATCGTTTGGTACACCTTATTTTTTTTTTTCTATATAATCTTCTATCATCATTCTACAATATATAATTTTTTCAGATTTATAAAAATATTAGACAATAGTTAAAAAAAAGAAATATTCTTTAAACATTTTTTTGTGTGCTAAAATCTTTTAGTACCATCACGTAATTTTTTTACATCATCCCCTTGTCTCAGTTTACTAAATAAATTTTTTTTCGTATTTTTCAAAATGTTAGATAATGGTTTAAAAAATTAAACGTATTTTTTAACTGAGATTTTCAGCTCTTACGTATTTAGTTTTTTTTCTAAAGTAATTTATTCATCCCCTTAGTCATCAACATTTCTTTTATACATTTTCTAAGTAACATTAAAATATTTATATTTTATTTAGCAATTACTTTAGAAAAAATTTAAGTACATAAGAGCTGAAAATCTGAATTAAAAAATATGTTTAATTTTTTTAACCATTATCTAACATTTTTAAAAATACCGAAAAAATATATTTAGTAAACTGATACAAGGGGATGATGAAAAAAAAATTACGTGATGGTACTAAAAGATTTTAGCACATAAAAAAATGTTTAAAGAATACTTCTTTTTTTTTAACTATTATCTAATATTTTTAAAATCTGAAAAAATTATATATTGTAGACTGATGATAGAGGATTATATAGAAAAAAAAACTAAGGCGTACCAAACGATTTTGGCATAAAAAAATTGTTTTGAAAAAATAAATCGTATTTTCAACAATGATCGATCAATCTGATTCATGAACGAATTTTTCTCGAAGTACTACTTAGAGATATCTTGAACCTCATAAGCACTTTTTTCGGTATTATCCAACAGTTTCAGACAAAATTGATTTTGAAAAAAAATATTTTTATCGATAAATTGGTTGTGTCCATATTTTACATATTTTTTTTTTTTTTTTAGAAGGATAGTAAACATGAAAGGATGTAAATCCATGTACTAATTATTAATTTAGCGACACGTTTCGGTCTTTTATTAGACCTACATCAGGCTTCTTAATATAAAGTACACAATATACATGACAATAACATCGAATTTTTTTTTATCGCACACATACATGACAATTTTTTTTTTAAATTTTTAATTACCACGATTTTAACTAATTCTATAAATAATTTCAATGTACATAAATTTTAATATATAAAAAAAATTAATGTAAATAAAAAAAAATTTGTAGTGTATGTGTGCGATAAAGAAAAAAATTTCGATGTTATTGTGATGTATATTGTGTACTTCATATTAAGAAGCCTGATGAAGGTCTAATAAAAGACCGAAACGTGTCGCTAAATTAGTAATTAGTACATGGATCTACATACTTTCATGTCCACTATCCTACTAAAAATAAATAATTTTTTTTTATTTTTAACACAAAAACGCGGAATATTTTAGAGTTGAAATTTGGCTGAGATGTTGTCCATACTGTAAGGTATTTTCAAAAAAAAAAAAAAAATTAGCCCGATTGCAATGGGGGCATTTTTGACCATCTTATCTGGCGGGGCCATTGTTTAGTAAAATAATTTTTATTTATTTTTTATCATACAAGAAGGAAATTCAAGAATAATAATTTTTTTTTATAACTTCTATCTATTGGTATTAAAGAATTAAAATAAAAGTAATTAAAGTCATCAAACCCAAAAAAATTATAATTTTTCCAGGTACAAAAGCAACAAAGTATTTATACATCATTAGTATTTTTCTGCTTAAATACGAGTACCATCTTGCAGATCTCAAAACTATCATTTTCATAAGTGATTTCGATTTGAATTTTTATCGCTCCATTGAAATCAAATTCAAGCCCAGTCCAATGACTCGTCCCTCAATATTGGCCAACAATTTTTTGACAAACCTATAATTTAAATCGAATAAAAAATCACACATTTCCTCTGACCGTTTATTTGTCCAATCAAAAAAACACATCTGAAGAAAGCCAAGGCCGTTTAAGGACAATATGCGGCATGTGATTTTTTTTTCTTTGATTACACACTTTTGGCTTTTTTCCGCAAGTGTTTAAGTGTAATTGACTTTATCCTGTTCCACAAAAGATGAGATTTCCAATCATAAAACAACCCACTTATGTGTGCCGAAACCGTCGAATTGGAATTGGTATTAAGCAATTATTTTCACGTATATATAAACGATATTTTATTTGTATAAATGAATATTTAATGTTTATGATGGCAATAAATCATTAATTCGAAGCAGGATAGATCGATAAATAAATAAAAGTAAGACATTCAGAATTGACAACGATAATTATTTTGTGAATATCCGAGAAAATTTAATAATTTAATTAATCTCATAACGGATCATCAATGATTGCGCTTGTTGCATCAATAGATAACGGGGACCAACAATTGTCGATATCGAGCAGGGGATGTTTGGTGGTGGGTCGTTATGGGGGCTGGTTGGGAATATCGAAACAAAACGAGTGTGCAATAATCATTTATATTAGCCAATTCGCTCGCTCTTCCACGAAAATATCTTTGTTCTCGATTCGAACGCCCATTGCTACCCCCAACCACATTTACAAAACATATTAGATTATATTTTAATCAGCAGGCAGTAACAAGTCAATAGATATATAGAGAAGCAACAACGAGGGTTGCTGAGGTTAAGGGTAGTTAATCATTCTGTGACGCTAACTGTTTAATCTGATTGTTAACTCACATCCACATATCTCTTTCGAAACAACTCATATATGAATACGTTAGATATAAACACATATATATATATATATTCCACCCCTAAACTTTTACATGATAGATTCGCAAAATATGAAACATAAAATATAAATATAGCGATACGAGTTTATACATGGGGATGAAAAATAAGATTTAACGCGCATATGTGAATGGCGGCGTGTTTTGGGGATTTACTTTTTGAATTTGAACATATTTTTTGATTGAGATTTAATTTTACGACCCTCATTGCATTCACAATTGAAGTTAGTATATCAATAGCCAATAATTCTTAAGTGAGTTTTAATCTAATTATATTGATTGGGCATTGAGAAAATTTATTACTTTCAATTAAGGGTAACATGAAAATCTGGATTTAATTGCAACCTATTGAAATTAATTGTTTATTTCTTATTGAGTTAAGAAAAGTAGGTTCCTAGCATTACTTTTATAGAACTTTGGCCAATAAGAACTATTTTTTTCATAAAAATATAATAATAATATTTTTTGATCTTTTTTATTTTTAAATAATTTACATTTTTTTTATAATTATTGATAAATTACAGGATTGGAATCAATGATAAATATATGACAAGGCCGTCGCCAGATAAGATGATCTAAAATGCCCCCATTGCAATCGGGCTAATTTTTTTTTTTTCTAAAAATACCTTACAGTATGGACAACATCTCAGCCAAATTTCAACTCTAAAATATGCCGCATTTTTGTGTAAAAAATTAAAATTATTTTTTTTTTCAAATTCAATATTCTCTGAAACTGTTTGATAATACCGAAAAAAGTGCTTATGAGTTTCAAGATATCACTCAGTAGTAATTCGAGAAAAATTTGCTCATGAATCAGATCGATCGATCATTGTTAAAAATACGATTTATTTTTTCAAAAAATTTTTTTTATACCAAAATCGTTTGGTACACTTAAGTTTTTTTTTCTATATAATCCTCTATCATCATTCTACAATATATAATTTTTTCAGATTTTTAAAAATATTAGACAATAGTTAAAAAAAAGGATTCTTTATACATTTTTTTGTGTGCTAAAATCTAAAATCTTTTAAAATCATCAGGGATTTACTTTTTGAATTTGAACATTTTTTTTTGATTGAGATTTAATTTTATGACCCTTATTGCATTCGCAATTGAAGTTAGTATATCAATAGCTAATAATTCTTAAGCGAGTTTTAATTTAATTATGTTGATTGGGCATTGAGAAAACTTATTACTTTCAATTTAGGGTAACATGAAAATTTGGATTTAATTGCAACCTATTGAAATTAATTGTTTATTTCTTGTTGAGTTAAGAAAAGTAGGTTCCTAGCATTACTCTTATTGAACTATGAAAGAACTATGGCTAATAAAGACTATTTTTTTTATAAAAATATAATAATAATATTATTTAGGACGGCAAAAAAATATTACGAAATTTTGATACTTTAATATTAACATTAAGTGGTCTATCACCACAAATTTTTCTTCTCTTGTAAAATCAGGGAAATACGTGAAAATGACTAGAAGAAGGTAGAATTTCTTGAACATTAAATCATGTGTGTAATGTTTTGCAACTTTTTTTCTTCTATGTTCAAATTTCCCACAACCGATACCCATTTTTCTTTGAAAGTTTTTGCTAGTTTTTCCCCAGATTTTGAAGAAGAATGCCAAAGAAGAAAAATAGATTTGTAGTAAATATGATAGTTTTTCTTCTTTTGTAAAATCAGGGAAGAATATGAAAACGATTAGAAGAAAGTACAATTCTTTGAACATTAATGGAATTTTTTGCAACTTATTTTCTTCTAAGTTTATGTCCAAATTTCCCACAACCAACACCCATTTTTCTTTGAAAGTTTTTGCTAGTTTTTCTCCGATTTTTCGGGAGTTTTACTAAAGAAAGTTGCTCATATAATCAATATTCATTTAATCAAACATTTTGGTGAAAATATGGAAACATAAAACATTCTTCTTGTTCCTTTACAATTCCCTCAATCTTTTTTTATCATTTGTAGACAGAAAAACGACGAAATTTGATCACATTTTTAAAAAATCCCCCACTCTGATAGTTCTGTAAACAGGTCCATTACATCCTTGTTTCATAGAAGTTATCCCTTACTCACATTTAAATTGGTTAATATTTTTTTGTTAAGATCAAAGTATACGATTCGTCAAAAGGGCCAAAATAAATGAAACTTCTTTGTATGGTTCCCAAAATTTGGTCTCATTTATGGAGGAATACATTGCTTGGATGATGTAGGTTTAAAGCATTTATTCTTACATCCACCAGTTCGACAAAGTTCACTTTTTTGGTACTTTACAAATAAACTTTATCCATTTTGGCCATTTGAACCAACCGTAGATGTCTCCAGTAAAAAGAAAAATGAAATATACCAATTTACATCAATATATGGTCTAAACTTTCTTAGAATGAATCATAAATTTTAAAAATACAAGGTACTTGAACAAAAATTCTTTAAATCAAAACTTTGTTTTTCAATTAAGCTCAATAAAAGTCTTCGCAGAATAAAGATAATACCCTTTAGCCATTGTCGTTTGGAAAATGAAATGTAGTAGAAAATCACAAATACTTAATAACTTAAGAATCTTTTAACCAAATAAAAATGGTTTTATAAATTCTATAGATTCTAGAACTATTATAGAAGATGATTAAAAGTCACAATAAATGATAAAATAAGACCAGAAGAATTATGGATATTAAATACTTTAAAGCCGGAATACTAGAAAAACGGGTATTACAATGAATTTCAATTAATACTAGATCAAAGATTGTAAAAAAGAGTATAAGGGAAACCTGATGCGGAACGGGGTATTTAAGTTTTAATTACAATTTACGGGAGATTTAAAGAAGCAATCTCATTGTTTTGTAATTTATATATTTATTTAATTCATTCTTTACAAATAAAAAAAGGTTTTATTGATTTAAATTAATAATTGATATTAAAAATTTAGATTTCAAAAATAAATGGAAATTTCCCATTCTGCCCCACCTTCTGGGGCACAATGGGAAATGAGCCTGGGGCGCAATAGGATACTTGTTATTGGCTTAGTTCGCAGATGAAGACACTGTCATCATCGTGTTTAGCCCAGCACATGCCAAATGTGCCCATTTTTGACAAATACTGCAGGAACACCAGCTTGCATTAGATTTGGAATTTAAATCCTGACAGTATAAGCAGATAACCTCTGCATCTTCTGACCTTTCTTATATAAGGACTATCAGCTAGTTTTCCTTATATATGTACGCACTATTTGCTGATAAAATAAAAAGATCTATCTGAATGGGAAATACTATCTGAATGGTATATCCCATTCCGCCCCACTCATTGTGCCCCAAAGCACCTTCCCCACAAGGACGACTATAATGGCAGGATTTATTGGTTATATTTGAATTATCACTAGGCTTTTAGTTAGTCAACAACATGTTTAACCCTCTACTGCATGAATTATTAAGGAGATGAAATAAATAAAAAAATCTTTGTGGATATTGCTTTCTTTAAGTTTAATTAAGACAAATAAATCCAAAAAAAATAAAAAAATAGTTTAATTTAGAAAAAAAACCGCGATACCATATATGGGCTTGTATGCACTCAGACTAAAGCTCGCTTGGACATATATGGTATCGTATGCAGTCAAACAAAAATAAACAAAGTAGAAAAGTAGAAAAGTAGAAAAGGAACATTATTTGAGATAAATAAAAATAATATTTATTATTATTAGTCGTGGAAATCAACCAGACAGTTTCTTTTATCGTTATAGCATAGAAAAACTTTGCATTTTGAGCATTTAATATATGTCTGGCTGCAGGTAATTTCACTGAAGACCTAAAAATAACTATACCTACGAATTGTTCAAATTCTTTGTTTGCAATATACGCCGGTTTGTTCACGTTATCTTAAACAGATTTCAAATTTGACTGCTCCACGATCATCGATATCAAATCATTTGTAAAAAGAAATTTAAAGAATTCAGCTGGAGTATTCAGCTCCATAATGTACGAGGGAAGCTCAATATCTTCCCTGAAGGTAAAGGTGTTAGGATTGTATGGATCCAGATGTTTGGATTTCCATTCCGTCTTTACAACTGGGGTTTTGCGAGGCTTTTTAGTCACATTTTTGTTCTTGACAACCCTTGCTAGAGAAATATTTTCATCATCCGACCTATCATCATCAGTTTCAGATATTATAATAAGTTTCCAACTGGGGCAGGTATCAAAGGAACTTCGCTATCGGAATCCAACTCTTCATCGTCACTAAGAAAACCATCACCCGGAATAGGATTAGCGTGTTTGTTTTTACCATAAAAGCGAGCAGAGTCCATTCTGCCAAACAAAAAAAAAAAAAAACAGGCGTGATGACAAGGAAATGGAAAAAGCGAAAAATAATATCACTTGAGTTTTTCATTCTAGATGAACATAAGTCTGAATGCACACGATACCATATATGTCCAAACGTATTTTGATCATACTGCATAAGAGTCTATATATGGTATCAACATAAAAGTTGATGAAAATAATTAGAAATAAGTAAAAAGTGAGAAAATATTTATTGATAGGTAAAGAAGACGGTATTCACTTTATGAAAATATTTTTTTATTCACAAATACTTACGTTTTGTTGTTGTTTTCGATATTCAAAAATGTCTCTCAAGCACTCGTCTTTTGCTTCACCGACTACTCCCACAAAAGTGAAATTATTTCTAATTGTCATCAAACTATAGACACACTTATTGCGTTTTGTTATTGTTAAATAACCAAATCATGGATTTAAGGAGTTGTAATGGCTTAGGTATTATTTCTTTGGAAATAAAACAACAATAAAATCGCTATACCATATATGGGCTCATATGCAGTAGAGGGTTAAACAAACATTTCATCTTAATATTCAAACAAAAAATAGAGCATAGGATAATTACCTTAGTGTTACTTTGCAACAATTAAAATTCGGAAATGTTTATTTCGACTTTTGATAAAAATAAAAACAACTGCACTTTTATTGGCGATAGCCACTTTTTATAATGCAGCACAGTTAATTGAACATTGATTATGATTTTTACGCGTTTTTGTCACCTGTAACAAGCGCTAATTCCATTTCCCATTCCGCCTCGTGTTCCCATAAATATGGAATCTCCGGAAAAGACACGAAGAGGAAAATAAGCTCTACGATAGAAAGCTTATGGACAAACTTTGGTTAAAAAAAAATCCTAGAATAGGGAATCGGAAAATCAAAGAAAATACCGAAGAAGAAGAAGATTCTAGGTTCAAGTTTTGGAACTGTGAAAGTATGATTTTTTCAAAATTTTTTCTTGAATTTTGAACTATCACATTAAAATGATCAAACAACTAATAGTTTTAAAAAAATTGATTGCTCTACAAAAAATTTTAGAATAAAAATTTTCGTCAGATCTACCTACTTATAACTGAGCTTTCAACATTGATCTATTTTCGATTTGATTTTCTTAACTTTGGAATTTTATAACTCCTAAAGGAACTAATACTTGAAAAAAAAATGTTTTGTACACTTTTTATTAAATAGAATAAACACGGCATCCTTGCAGAATTTCGGTCATATGGATAGGAGAACTAGAGAAATGGAAATACTTAAAAATTGAAGAGAAAGTCGAAAACAAACGTAGCAGAAAAAGATCCTTTATAGTCTAAAAGGGTAACTAGCTTTCACAGGGGTGTCCAAAACGTGGCCTGGAAGTCGCATGCGGGTCCCAAAATACTATCCCCTTTGGCCCAAAGTAAAATTAATTAATATCTTCTTAATAAAAAATTGCATTGAATCTCGCAATTTTGTATTTCTTTTGAAAATAATTATTTAAATTATTAATTATTATGGTGCTTTTAATCGGTTGTAATCACGTTTAAAAAAAAATGGCAATAAAGAATGCCAACAAAATATTCGTGTTTAAGTGGCCTAATTTTTTTTTTGGCAAAATTTCATGTTCCCTGCTTTAGACGGCTTGGCAAATGATATCCCAAGGGGAGGAAGGCCAGAGGAGAGAAAAGAGATTTTTAACAAAGGCCAAAGAAACTACAAGTGAAATAATTTCATTTAGTAAATCTACGAAATAATCCAAAAAACTACGAATTATGGGAATAAAGCTTTTATGAAACTAATGTTAAGAAACCCAATGTTAAAGATATCCCAATTTTAAGAGTTAGAATATACCTATAATCATTGTAATATTAAAGCATGATTCTTGACTCTCGATTTTAAAAAAAATAGATTCCTAGCATTACTCTTATTTTTAGGATTAACTATAAAAAAACTATGGCTATTAAGGACTGTTTTTTTTTCTTAAAAATATATCAATAATATTATTTAGGATGGCAAAAAAATATTGCGAAATTTTTAACCTTTAATATTAACATCAGGTGGTCTATCATCGCAAATTTTTCCTATAAATTTTGAACTATCACATTAAAATGATCAAACAACTAATATTCTTAAAAAAATTGAATGTTCTACAAAAAATTTTAGAATAAAAATTTTCGTCAGATTTACCGTTTACTTATAATCAAGCCTTCAATATTGATCTATTTTACGATTTGATTTTTTTAATTTGAAATTTTATAACTACTAAACGATCTAATATTCAAAACAAAAAGTTTTATACACTTTTGAAGATAATTAAATGCTCCATAGAAAAGATCTTATGACATGTTTTGATAAATTTACTTCGTTTTCAAAGTTTTTCAAGATCAAAGTTGAAGTTAAAGTTTTTTTTTTACTATTCGATTGAAAAAATTAAGGTTTTATATCAATGAGATTTATCTTTTGGTTATCATGAAAGTTCTAATCCTCCAGAATTAAGAAAATGATACGAAACAGTAACTGGAAACATATACAACTATGCAAAAGGATTTGGGACTTAAAGGGTAGCAATGAATGCCTAAAAAATAAACAACAATATAACTTAGCTGCAATAAAACGATTAAAAATATCCTCATCCACCTAAACACTATCCCAGTCCTGTGTTATCTTTTATGGTAGAAAAAATAGGGGAACTTTTTAAGACGGAGCAATATATTTAAAAACTGCAAATTTCAAAAGAAAAACCCAAAAATTCGTCAATAGATCTATAGTTGATTTGAAATCCAAAGAAATTTGTTTCAAAAAAATTTCCAAAGATCCGAAAATTTGATTTCTTAACTATAAAAACTAATAATATCATTGGAAACCACGGCCTTTGTTGGTTTCATAAAATTTTTAGCTAATTTATGGTTTAAATCTTTTCATAGTTATAAAATTTTATAAACTTTGATGCTCAAAAAATGAATCATATTTTTCTATGGAAATCTGAACTTAATTTGTTGAAAAACCCAAAAGAAAAAAAATTTTTAAAATTTTACTAAAACATGGATTTGATGAATCAATATGCAGTTATAATTTTTCCACCGAAAAATCCCAGTTGCATAATAAAAAAAATTTGATTTTCCACTACAATTACTTCAATCAGCAAAGAATTGCGATGAATTCTTTTCGAAACCAAATTAAAAATTTTTTATCTGCAAAATAAAATTCCAATGAATAAAACACCAATCATTTAAATTGCTTTCGTTTATTTCTTTTCTTTAAATTATATTTATTGCTATTTGTCTCTTTCTAAAAGTCGTACATAATAATAATATTACTTATAATAATATTCTAATTTTTCATTTTTAAAATTATCTACACATTTATTTACATAAATAACTATTTTTCAACAAAATACAAAAAGGGGGAAATTTGTAAAAAAATCAAATAAAAACTTTCATTGAACGTCTTTTTGATTGTTTTCTTGAAATCATATATTATGTTCGTTTTTTTTTTTTGGTTTTTGATTCTAATTTTAGGGCCATAATTATTTTATACAGAACTTTGCCTTGTTATTATCATTATACTATTTTTATTCTTATGTTAAATATATAATGTGATTCTTGTGTTCCTTTTTTCAATACAAATTATGTTTAAATGGCCATTAAAGTTCATTTACGTCTAAATGTATTTATTTGAGAAAGCCCTGGAGTTATCACGCATATTTACACAGAAAATGACGAAGAATATTCGTTTGATTTGAATTATAACTGAGAACAAAATTCGAACAACATAAAAACTGCGCCAATATTTGATTTTAATTTTGTAGGTATATGCTTTCGTAGTATATAATAATTAGAAGTGCTTAAATTCGCAAGACAAAAGCACACCAGTTCGCGTATATGTGAACCAAATTAAACCTAAAAAATAAATACTCTTATAAACATGTACGTACGAAGTTCAACTAGAAATTGAAAAATTCCTCGTTTTCGTTTTATCTGTATCACATAATCTTTTAAAAGTTAAGGGAAAAAAAAACGGTCTATATTTTTTTTTTTTAAAAGTACTATTTACATTTTGCTTTTGAGAAAAAAAAATGATTTGATAATTGCGAAATTGCTTTAGCAAATTGGGTCCGTGAGGGTCGGTTGCGGTGCTGAATAGGGTCCGGCCCAGGGTTGAAGATTTTGAAGTGCACTGAGGGCTGTGTCGGCCGGGGTGCTTTGAGCCGAGGGTGCTTCCGGCAAGTAGCCCTTACTGAGGGCTTCCGCTTGCAGTGATAACATCAGCCGATTGGCGGCCTGACGCTCGGCCTCACGTTCCTCGGCTGTTTGTCGCCTGAAACCAAAAATGGTAAAGGTTTTAGAGCAATTTGCTTTTGAAAAATGAGTAGGAAGTTATAATTAGAGCAGAAAAAAAATTGGAAAGATTTAAAAAATTGTGTAAAAATGCAACTGGTTTTACAATAACAAATATATTTTCTACATTTTTTATTTCATAAATGTACAAAATTTGTACTTTTGATTATAACCCAGAATTCATCGGAAAAACGTACTGTTGAGGAAATAATCAGGGAAAGTTTTATGAAAAAAAACGTCATTTTAAGAGCAATCATTCGACCAATTAGGATACTATTAGTATAAAATTCATAGGTCTATAGAATTATACTTTGATAGGACTTTTTACAGGTCAAGACACCAAAATAATATCTCATATTTTTAATATTCTTGGCCAATATTGCATTCTGATAGCTACATTAAGTTGCATTACAATATCTTACCAAACTTTTCTCTTAAAAAATTGAGTAATTATGAGTTTTTATTGTGGAAGAACTAATAGGTAAAAATCAATAAAATGATCAATTATGCTGAAGATTTGATACTTTTGATATCAAATATCGAAGGAACAGCAAATGAGCAATGATTTATGGAACAGAAATAAAAATTAATCTTTAAAGATAATCTTGATCCTTGATCCTGAATTTTTAATAAAACCTTGATTGAAAACCTTAAAAAAAGGATAACCCAGAATTCATCCAAAAAAATTACATTGGAGGAAAAAGTTATGGAAAGATTTATGAAAAAAAACATCATTTTAAGATCAGTCTTTCAAACACTTAAGATACTATTGGTATACAATTTATAAGTCTGTAGAATTATACTTTGATAGGACTTTTTAGAAGTCTAGACACAAAAATAATATCTCATACTTTTAAAATTAAAAAATCAAGAAAATGATCAACTATACTGAAGATCTGGTACTTTTGATATCAAATATCGAAGGAATAGCAACTAAGCAATGGCTTATGGAGAAGAAATAAAAATTAATCTTTAAAGGTCCTGAAGATTTAATAAGACCTTGATTGAAAACCAAAAAAAAAAGGATAACCCAGAATTCATCTAAAAAACTTACACTGGAAGAAATAGTTACGGAAAGTTTAATGAGGAAAGCATAATTTTAAGAGAAATCTTTCAAAAAATTTGGATACTATTAGTAAAAGATTTATAGGCCTCTGGAATTATACTTTTATAGGATTTTTTACAGGTCTAGACACGAAATAATATCTCTTATTTTAATATTCTTGGCTAGTACGTATTTAGCGACATAAAATTGCATTACAATATTTAACCAAAACTTTCAGGTAAGCTTTCAACTGTATTGAAACTTTTGGAAAGTCAAATTTTAAGATCTAAAAGCCCAAAATTTTAATATTATTTCAGGGTTTCGATAGTCATAATAATGCTTTTTATTTTTAGTTTAAAATAACCATAGATTAATCTTAAATATCAGCAAAATTTTACAACTTATTTCAACAATAAATTCCCTTATTTTCCTTATTATCCTTTTAGTTCTTCTTTTAAATTTGATTCAAAAGTACTTATTTTTGATCACTTCTACAGAAAAATCAATTTCGCTAAAAACATAAATATTTTTAATTTCAAATCATTGCGATTGATATTCTCTTGCATAAATCAATGATTATATTTATCATTATTAAAATTTTGATCTTATCAAAATCAATAAGCATTCGTTCATATAACTATTAACCAGTAGGGTTAAAATAATAATATTATTTAAGGACTTCGATAGTCATAATAATGCCTTTTATTTTTAGTTTAAAATAACAGATGATAAAATTCAGATCTCAGCTTTTATTAAATAATAAGACAATTCAGGTTGTTTAAGATCGTTTTTTTTTATTTAATATTTTTTAATATTTAAATTAGCTACGTTTCGTTACGTATCGTAACTTCATCAGGCTTCTATAAAAAATTAAAATAACCATAAAACAGTCTTAAATATCAGCAAGTTTGCAACTCATTTCAACCATTAATTCCGTTATAACTATCCATGTAGTTCTTCTTTTAAATTTGATTTAACAGTTCTTATTTTGGATCACTTCTACAGAGCAATGGCTACATTTATTTTTATTAAAATTTTATTCTTATCGTAACCAAGGGCAAAAATGTCTAGAACATAGTTTATAGATACGGATTTGTGGTTACTTATAAGTTATTATCGGTGCTCCATGATGACGTTTCATTTTCTAGTTGGACCTTTAAATACACTCATTGAAATCACTAATAGGTTTGCTATTTTATTTAATTCAATATTTAAGATTTCCTTAAATTTGTTGCTCTTTTGAAAACCAAATTAATATATTGAAATATCAAAAAGATTGACTTTCAAACGTCAAAGATTGCAGAAAGATTTCCATCCGGAACTATGACCAAAACTTTTTTTTTCTTATTTTCAAATAAATTGCACAATCTGCATAAGGTTGCAATAAGTGCATTCAATCCATAGACAATCACATGTAAGCACTAGTCCCAGTAGATTAGTGCTGTATGAGTACAAAGATTTTTAACAATCAATTGCAACAATAAAAATAATAGTAATTCTTATAGCAATAACAACAATCATAAAAACAATCAACAGTAGCAATAAGAATAATAATAATAGTCTATAACAACAATATCAATGCTAAGAATAATCTTAACATTATTATATAAGTAATATACAAAAATAAAGCTATATAATAGATAAGAAATAATAATTTGGCAAGAGATAGTTAATAGGAATATTTGTTTAGTTACAAAATCTATCAGGCAAATATATTACATTCCATTTTGGTAACCTTCTTATCATCTCACTGTTGTCCAATAAGTTTATTGCGAGATGGTTGGAATGATCGTCTAGTTTTGTCAGACATTTTTTACGAAATCTTTGAATTTCCTCCTTTACAGATGGCATTTCTGTATCTTCATGTATTTTTTTATTGTTTATATACCATGGAGCACCGATTGTTTGTCGTAGGATCCTTGATTGAAAATTTTGCAGGATTTCAATGTTGGAGTTGGATGCAGTACCCCATAACTGTATCCCATATGTCCATATGAGTTTGAGGATGACCTTGTACTGAAGAAGTTGGTTTTTTGCTGATAATGGTGCATTAGATGCCATTAGCCAGTACATTTTTTTGTATTTTTTATTTAAATGTTTTCGAGTTTTTTTGATTTGCACAGCCCATGTAAGTTTTTGATCTAAGTGCTTTTTTGCGGTAGTTCTGTGCCTTCCATTGTAACCGGTGCACATATATTTCTGCGCAGTGTGTGTGTAGATTTTGCGTTGTTTATTTTTATTTTCCACTTTTTTGCCCATTTTTTTTCTTTGTCCAGGTTATTTTGGAGCTTTAACGAAGCTTCATTGGGTTCATCTGCTGCGGTTACGATAGCCCAAAACTTAAGCCCAAAAGCTTTGGATTTTATTTGA
Organism: Sisyra terminalis; assembly: GCA_958496175.1. Classification (NCBI taxonomy): domain Eukaryota; kingdom Metazoa; phylum Arthropoda; class Insecta; order Neuroptera; family Sisyridae; genus Sisyra; species Sisyra terminalis. The sequence goes on from OY292278.1 coordinate 8,559,812, forward strand.
AGTATGTTGAAAATCTTTCTTCTAAAGAAGTCTGGCTACGAAAACGATTGAGTCACCAAATTTCCATCGAATCCAACTCAAAAATGAGTTTTAACAAAGCATTAATAAATTCAAAGCACCAAAAAAAATCGAACCACTTTACTTAAAACCACCATCATTCCCATATCGTATTCCTAGGCCAAATAAAACCAACAATCAACCAATTACACTGAAGCTTTTAAGACAGAAAAACCAAATCTAATTAACCAACCGTATCGTTAAAGACAACGTTCTTCGTTAATTTTATACGTACCATTGTACCGCACACGTCTAATTATCTTCAAAACACTTTATCTACCCCATATACTTATAACGTACGTATTAAGCGGTTAAAGCTTTCAAATAACCATAGATATTATATAAACACCGATTATCGTTAACGTGAATGTATCCATTCAATTTTCATAAGCTTTAATAGACGAAGCTTTTATGAGTCCCATCTTAAATGATCTTCATTGTTTTTAACTCAATTTCCCACGAAAAAAATGCAACAAAAAGTTGCGGAAAACTTCTCAAACATTTGCGGTAAACATAATGTTGTGTAATCAAGACCGCAACGTTACATACAAGACAAGTAATAGTAAACTAAATTACCCGGAAAATCGAGATGGGTTTTCGCTTTTTGGGATTGTCTATGTTTTATTAAGGGTGGATGGAGCTTTATGGGCTATATATAGTTTGATTGGTTGCTATAGGAACCGCGTGTAGTTTAATTAACACATTAATTAATTATGAAAGCTTTATGGTGGTTTCAACACCTACTCGATCTACATATTATATGATCCTGTTAAATTCCCCGGCTATGTCTCATATTACGGCTGATTAGTTTCAAACATTACATATTAGGGCCATTATATCCCCATTTATTCCTCGTATAGGACAGGCGAGCTTTCGCATGTCACGTTGTAGTGGATAACTGTAAAGCCCCTTTGAGTACAATTGCCAAACGCTGATGTTAATGATCCAACAATTATAACCCGTAATAATCAAAATAAAATTAATTCAATTGGTGATTAAGTTGAAATTACATTTCAACTCGCACCAATTGAATTTTCGGGAAAATCCGCGATTGATAAATCCAAAGATATCACTTTCTTTTCCCTCCGTGTTTTTTTTTTTTTCGTTTCGTAAACGAATGATTGGCACTGAGAACTTTTCACTTAAATTTCATTTGGTCCTAATTGTAAGTGATTTATTTAATCAAATGTTTAAAGTTTGTTGTTAAATATGCATGTGATGTCCTGGAACATCTAATTTGATATTTATTTGTCCCTTCTGGCAATTAAATGTGTTTCAATTCATTGCATCGTTGAAGCTTAAAGTCCTTCGATGTTATTGGATTATTAACGTGGAACTTTGGATTTTAAAGTTGGTGAATATTTCAAAAAGCAATTAGATGAAGGTAATGCTCAATTTTACTAATTGAACTAATGAGAAATTCAATGGAAAGTTCAGTTTTCAATGAGTTTTTGTGCGGAAATTAAATGAGGTTCGGTTTGTTCTTGATCAATACCTTCGAAAATTGTATGGTTTTCTTTTGGATGGAACTTGCATTTATTTATATGATGAAATTTGGGAATATTACTGGAGTTGTTTTCTCAAAGTAATAACTAAAACCTTTAAAAAGTTGGAAAATAACCAAAATAATTGATTTTTCTTGATCAATAGTACCATTAACGATTCTATTGACCCCCAGGAATATGAATCCATTGGACAGATATTTATCTAAGATATAGTTTTGGTTTGTTGGAAAAATTTAGGTTTAAGCAATTTTGGAGGAAGAAACACTTCCTGTACCTCTCGTACTACGTTTATATTACATTATTGGTCATCAGAAATGGCTTATAAACCAAAGAAACTTACATTTTCTTTTAGAGCAAATACTTTCCCTTAAAATTTCTATAAAGATTTCTTCTCAGTTTATAGTCTTTTAGCTATTTACATCTAAATCGAGTTGGTTGCCATTTTCTCATCCAATTCAAATAATTCCACAACAATGGTCTTGATTATTTTCCAACTCTCCCTTGTGGTTGGTATCACTAGGGTAAAATCGGTGCTTTCTATGATCTCTGTTTTGGCGTTTTGTCTAACATTTCTTTGCCAGAGATCCATTGATGAAATAGAACTGATAGTCCCTCTTGCAGTTTTATCCATAGTTGATAGTTTTTCATTCCTTTATTATGGCTTTCTGAAATCCTAAGTGCATTGATTACCAATTTTAAGACTGTGCAAATAAGAGCTTTTTTTATTTTGGGGTTTTTTATATTGTAATATATTTTTTTTTTTTTAATTTATATAATAATGTTTTAATTTGCATTATTTTTTGTATATTATAAGTACCTACTAGAACACAAATGCTATTTTTTTATATAATTTATTAAACTAAAACCTTCTTCATCGTTTATAATTATATGTGATTTTAAATTCACTGGCCTCCACCTCTTTAACCTCATCTTTGGGATAATTCTTCAGTTGAATATATTACTTTATACATTGACGGAAAATATGTGTTATCTAAAGAGAATTGATTTGGAAATGTCAGCGAAAATGATAAAGCTATTAGCAATAATAAGAAAAACATGAAGTTTTTATTTCAGTATTCAGTATACCAGTATTGTTTTATAGTTTACTTTGGCCTTTAATTTTATTTTTAGGTATAAAATCATGAATTATTTCCAATTCTATTACTATTTCGAGTAAATATGTATTTCTTTCAATGTCAAATATAACAGAATCCAAAACGTGGTGAAAATAAAGTCATTTTGCAGAAACCTAGACAACCACTTAACCTGGAACCCACATATTAAATTCAAAAGACAAATACTAAACCAACGATACGGACTATTACGTAGACTTTTAGGACCTAAATCTTCAGTTAATACAAAAACTAAACTCACCATATACAAAACTCTACTACGACCTATCTGGGCTTACGGAGCAGAATTGTGGGGCTCTGCAAAACCAATGCAACATCCAAATTATCCAATCTTTCCAATCAAAAGTCCTTCGTCGAATAATCAAAGCTCCTTATTATGCTAACAACCGAATCATACACAATGATCTTAATTTTCCTTTTATCACTATCTTAGTCCAAGAACGATTCCAAAAATTCCACTCCAAGTTAGTCGACCATCCTAACCCTAATGCCCAAATTCTTTCCTCTGAAGCTGAACTCTTAAATTCTTAGAGAGTCCCAACATTGGTTGGGCCCTCTCAACATGTTTCGAAAATACCACACCAGGGTCGAGCTACGATTTTTACCTCAAGTGTGGTATATAAGCGACCAAAATTTGTTAGCACATTGCATAGTATATAAATTGTAAATATATAGAAGGCAATAAAGGATTTAAAAAAATATAAAAAAAAAATTTGCAGAAGAGTAAATAAGACGCCAACTTGAACCAAATTTCCACCATGCATTCCTATCAATCCATTTCTTGTACTTGCCTATTCAAAATTTGAATCCACAATAGTTTAAATACTTTAAAGAAAGATATTTTTGGGAATTATTCAATGCAATATTTAAAATAATGCAAGGAAATTCGATTGATACGTTATAATTTAGTATATTTAAAAAAAACAGTTTTACTTCATTGATATAAATGGGTAAATAAAATATACAATTAGTATTGTATTAATTTTATTTTTATCATGTCGCCATTTATACATCTTGTAACTATACACATTGGTCCATTTAGACCAATTGTATGTATATGCAATTAATTATTTGATCATATCTATACATGATAGTTTAAGAATAAAATCCTCTTCAATATGGTAGATATCATTACTATTTATTTTGGAATAAGTGACCCTTTCTGAATTGATAAACAGTAAATTTATACATGTGTGATACAAATTTTTATAAGTAGCCAATTGTCTATCATATTGTGTAATACTATAGAGTATATTTAAATAGTCAACAGTGTTTACATACAATTCGATTTTAAATAGCCAATTTGGCTCATATCCCTTTTGGCGATATAAATTTTCGATCTTCTGGGTATGATTTTAAGATTTTTTAAAGGTTGGATTGGATTTATTATATTTTGTTTAAGAGATCATTGTACCATACTTTATCAAAAGTCAGGTGTTTGTAGACAAAAACAAAATGACAATATTAGAAAATAAAAAGCCCCAAATTAAAAAAGCTCTTATTTGCACTGCCTCAAAATCGGTAATCAATGCACTAAGAATTTCAGAAAGCCATAATAAAGTGATATAAAACTAAAACTATGGATAAAACTGCAAGAGGGACCATTAAAGCAGTTCTATCTCACCAATGGATCCCTGGTGAAGAAAAGTTAAACAAAAACGCCAATACAGCGATTATAGAAAGCACCGATTTTACTCTAGTGATACCAACCACAAGGGAGAGTTGGAAAATAATTTGGAAAATAATCAAAATCATTGTTGTGGAATTATTTGAATTGGATGAGAAAATTGCAACCAACTCGATTTAGATGTAAATAGCTAAAAGACTACAAGCTGAGAAGAAATCTTTATAAAAATTTAAAGGGAAAGTATTTGCTCTAAAAGAAAATGTAAGTTTTGTTGGTTTATAAGCCATTTAAGCCATTTCTGATGACCAATAATGTAATATAAAAGTAGTACGAGAGGTACAGGAAGTGTTTCTTCCTCCAAAATTGCTTAAATCTAAATTTTTCTAACTAATTAAAACTATATCTTAGATAAATATCTGTCCAATGGATTCATATCCCTGGGAGCCAATAGAATCGTTAATGGTACCATTGATCAAGAAAAATCAATTATTTTCGTTACTGTTCAACTGTTTATTTTTTAAGGTTTTACTTATTACTTAGTGGAAACAAGTCCAGCAATATTCCCAAATTTAAGATGAATAAATTCAAGTTTCATCCAATAGAAACTGTACAATTTTGGATGGTATTAATCAAGAACAAACCGAACCTCATTTAATTTCCGTATAAAAACTCATTGAAAACTGTTTCACTGATGTTTTTTCTGTTATTTTACAACTTTAATAATTTGATTTGCTTCTAAGTATGTACTGTTATGGAATCTCCACAATACACAAAAATACCTTGGGGGGCACGTGCCCCCCCTCTTAAATCCGCCCATGCTTGTCGATTCACATCATTCACATTTATCCTATCTTTGATCAAATTCCATAGGCTATGAATTCCTGTACTGACCGAAATGGTAATGGTCAACTTAACTTGATTTTTAAATACTACCAAATCGTTCCCAAAAATCGGCCAGATTTCGCCTACTTGAAGTTTTCTTGACTACTTGAAGTATGAAGAGCAACTTCATACTGTAGGGTCTCATTATTTTTTTTCCATAACGCCGGTAAAGAAGTATAACTTCAAAAACAGTATATCGTAATGCATTTTCGTTAGGTTTTTCTTGTTGTATCAGATGAAAAGTTTGTATGTATGAGCTTTCAGAATAAATTTCCATAAAGCTTGAATTTTTCAATTTTTTAAATGGGGTAGTAAAAATGATTATTTCTGCCTACATATTTGTGGGTGAGTCAGTTATTGGTTGAACACAAAAGCCCGGTGAGAATAATTTAATAATCGCATGAAAAACGAAAGAAAAAATAAATTTTGAACGTTCAAAAAAAAAAATGAAATAAAACGAAAAACACCAATGAAAACAATTGTACAAATGGAAATAACATCGCGGCAAATTTAAATTGAATGAAACATAATAAACGTCGTAGATACATAGAATTGATAGAGCAATACAATGAAGTAATATTTGTGGTAAAAGAGAATGGAAAATTGGATAAAATCACTCGTATTAGTGTTTAATATAAAAGACAAGCCATACACATTGAAGCCAAAAAAGGCATTGAAGCAACGCGAAAGCAACTCAAGTCAATTATCGTAATAGAATCGCACGTCACTTTATCCGAATACAGGCACAACAACAACAATGTGTCTTTAGTGTCTGTTGTACGCCAAACTTTCACGCCATACGCCATAATGGTGGTTACAGCCCCCGGTTTCATTCTAGCAATGCCACACACCCTCGCTCCAATTCGCCCCAATTCACCCCAACCGCTTCGGCCACATCTAACATGTTGTCCTCATTTCGCTAGATTGGGTGAGCTTTGAAGCTCTTTTTGACGATGAAACGAATTCGAGGGTTGCGAAAGCGAAACGAAACAAAAAAAAAACCGCCACCGTAAATTTGATTAAGACCTCTTTATATTAATGTACAGGCTGTCCCGGATAAGTATTCCCCCAAAAGAAAAGCGGGAAAATTCCTCTGAAAGAATGATTTCTTTCCATGTTTTTTATTTGCGCCTTTCTATTGTAACTGCAAGAGTAAATTATTCCGAAAGTAGGAAGATAAATAAAATTTGGGGTATTGTGGTCCTATGTTTATTGATAAAGGTTTTGTGTCATGAATTTCGGGCACGCCGAAGAGGATTATTAAATAAGAAAAATAATAGTTCTTATGCATTTAATAATGATTCGACTGTGCAAAATAGTGACAATGATGCTAGTAAGTACTTAAATGTTTTCTAATCACATATTTCGTCCTTAATCAAGAAATTTCAATAAAATAAAAGCTAATTTAAAATTAATTCTGATATCACATAATATTACGAACTGTTTTTCAGGTGCTACTCAAATGAATGTACAGCCAATTCCTAAGCTACTAACAATTTCGTCGAAATAAATTTGCTCATGAAGAATTTCGTTAAAAATTTTTTAACAATATGTTTGGTCATAATATGTGCGCGTTTTGTGAACGATTGTGATTCCAACGAAATTTACAACCCACAACGTTCAGGACATAAAAATCTTTTATGGATAAAAATTAAAAATTCTAATGCAAATGATAATATTTTACTATGCTGCACGTATTTTCATGCAATCGAGAAAAATATATTTCCAACGATGTCCAAATACAATACCTTCAAATATTAAATGATATCTGCATCTATAGCACCACTGGATTTATTTCATACCTCCATTATCATAAGTTCTCGTATCATTTATCGAAAATACAAATTTGGATTTTGGATAAATTTATGTAATGTATATGTTAATAAATCGTAAAATATCATAAAATCATAAAATCTTTCATTCATCTCAATAACTTGAAGTTCATCAATTTTGAAGGTTTCACTTCTACCGCGTGTTGATTCCGCACTTAAAAATTATCCTTTATTATAAATCTTGCCAATAACCACTGTCCCATTGGGCAGTCCGATGTCCCAATGGGACAGTGACAATTGGCAAAATTTATAATAAGGGATAATTTTTAAATGTGGAATTAACACGGGGTAGAAGTGAAACCTTCAAAAAAGAAGGACTTCAAGATATTCAGACTAATGTAAGATTTTATGAGTAGGATAATTGTAGGATTTATTTTACGATTTATTAACATATATATTACATAAATTTATCCTGAATCCAAATTTGCATTTTCGATAAATGATACCAGAGCTTATGATAATGGAAGTATAAAATAAATCCAGTGGAGGTAAAGATGCAGGTATCATTTAATATTTGAAACGATTGTATTTGGACATCGTTGGAATTACATTTTTCTCGATTGCTTAAAAATACGTCCAGCACAGTAAAATATTATCATTTGCATTAGAATTTTTAATTATTATCCATAAAAGATCTTCATGTCCTGAACGTTGTGGGTTTTAAATTTCGTTGGAATCACAATCGTTTCCAAAGGAGCACATATTATGACCAAACATTAAGTTAAAAATTTTTTAACGAAATTTTTCATGAGAAACTTTATTTCGACGAAATTGTGAGTATCTAAGAAATCGGTTATATACTCATTTGAGTAGCACCTGAAAAGCAGTTCGTAATATTATGTGATATCAGAATTAATTTTAAATTAGCTTTTAATTTATTGAAATTTCGTGATTAAGGATGAAATATGCGATTAGAAAATATTTAAGTACTAGCTAGCATCATTTTCACTATTTTGCACAGTTGAAACATTTTTTAAACGTATAAGAACCATTATTTTTCTTATTTAATAATGCTTTTCGGCGTGCCCGAAATTCCCGAACACCTTCTGTTGAACCTTTTGACGTCTTTATAGCCTTGTTTTCTTTACTTTTTTTTGATAATCATGCCAATAATCCGTATTCATTTCCGGCAAACTTGAAAATTAATTTTATTTAAATAATGAAATGTTTATTCTCACAATTATAATAAGTAATTTAACACGGTTGTTATTGGTTGCTATGAAAACCATTGTCAAGCAGCGTAATACGCAAGCGTGCACAACCATAAGAAATACCAATGTTTCCTACCTCATTCTCTCTCATGTTAAATTTTATTGATTTATGCATATGTGTCTCCGTTTCATTAAATTTTAAGTCACAACGATGCTAAAGAAGTTTTCACTTCAAAAAATACAAAAAAATTATATTAAGGAATTCTCTTTAGGTGAAATTATCTTTTTTCTATTTCGTTTTGGAGCAAAACTTCCAAAAATTATTTTGGTTTTCAAAAAAAGAGGCAAGAAATAATATTTTCCAAACCCCAACGATATTCCATATATTTATCAAAATTTCTTTAATTTTTTGCATCATTTGCCTCTTGGAAATAATAACAATTTGTCATACAGTCAATACTCGTAAGTTAATTGTGTCCAATGACACAACAATTCAAAACTCACCCAGTTAGCAAATCATATCTTGGAGCTTTATTAGCAGGCTAGTTCCGGATGATTCTCTTGACCCATTTTGGAATAAGAAATTTAGCAATATAGCGCACAACCATAAGAAATACTAATATTTTCTACCTCATTTTCTCTCATGTTAAATCTTATAGATTTATGTATATGCTTCTCTTTTTATTGCCACGTTCCGTTTCATAAAATTTCAAGTCACAACGATGCTAAAGAAGTTTTCACTTCAAAAATGAATTGTAATTCTAATAACTAGTATCCCCAATTTTGTAGCACAAACTCAAGTATAGTTTGATAGTTTGGCACCGACTGAAAATTTATCATTTCAGTATTAGAGCTTTATCGTTGAAAATTCGATGTAACATCCTGTACAATACACATTTATATTCGAGGATCCATAATATTTTGTCGAGGGGCACGAACAAAGTAAAAGAGAACTCAAACGTAAACGAAAAAAAAATAATAACGAAGAACACATGGCCGTCTTATAATTCCGCCTCTAAAAAAGATTAATTAATGCTCGTCGGAATCTCCCGAATCAAATTTGTGCGAAAAGGGAAAAAACATTTTCGCTTTATTACATTTAAAACACCCAGATACATATATATATATAATATTCTCTTTTGCACACAAAACTAATTACGTCGTAGTAATTGAAACGAAAATTTTCATTTGACCGAAAGAGAAAAACCACCACCACTAATATTAATGTGAAATATTTAAAATGAAAAGCTCGTTACGTATTCCTTGCGCGCTTTTTTCCATGCTTGTGTCTTTGTATGGCAAGTGCTAAAGCTCCATTTTCCACCATTTACCTTACAAAAATAATTACCATTCTCTATTTCATTCTAACGCTGAACGTTTCACCGTTCTGTCATGGCGCGCACTAGATTAATTTTTAATTTATTCTACCCTTAATTAGCGGCCGGAAAATTATCTCTACTAATTACTGCCGTTATAAGCTTCACTATAATTTTATCAACTTTGTTGAACGTTAATCGAAACACACTCTTGTGTATGTGAGGTAGGTACTTTGTATTGAAATATAAATACAATTTTCCGGTGTGCTTGTATATGGTATGTATATATAAATGAGGTGAAATGCTCATGTGTCTTGGATGAAAATCCGGGCTTTTGAGAACAGGTTCCAGTGGAATGGTGAGTGGGGAAAATTTTATTTAATTATATGAAACGTATTCAATTGGATGGTGCTCCCTTTATTGTGTTAATTATTAAAAGTTTCTATTTTATTAGCATAAAATAATTACGAATGTAATTTGCTTTGTTTAAAGATTTTTCATTTGTTCTGATTTTAATTTGACTATTGTAAACATCAAGTTTATAATATTAATGACTAAAAATGCAAATTTTTAAAAAAATGCAATCATAAGCTTCTTTTATTGCAATGATTTGCACGGACGTCTTATCTAATATGTCGCATAAAAGTATTAGTTTTAGCAGATTTTCTTAAGAAACTATCTACCAGATAAGTCGGTTGTATTTTCATTTTGTAGTTTTCTTTTGGTTTCATTATGGCCCAAAAGATTTAGTCTAAAGTTGTTCGGGTTTTCATCTAATCTTTCCAGGCATTTTCTGCTGAACTTTTGTATCTACTGCTGTATCATTAGCGTTTTTGTGTTTCTATGCAATTTGCTGACGCCAATATAGCAAGGAACTGATAAAATATGCAGAGGACTAGGATCAAAAATAATCGGTTAAAACTTTATTTATTACATGCAAAGTTTCGGCTCCTTTATTGAGCCTTCCTCAGGCGGTCGTAAGTAATTGTTTTAACGTTGTTAATAATTATTGTTGTCATAATTAGTAAAAGTAATCTACGTTAAAACGATTTTTTACGAAAGCCTGAGGAAGACTCAATAAAGAAGCCGAAAAGAATAAAGAATTATTTTGGATCCTAGTCCTTTGAATATTTTATCAATCTATTATCATTGAGGATCTGAAATTTTACAAAAATAGCAAGGAGCATTGATATTTTGTCGAAGAATTTTTGGACTTAAACCTTTGGAATATTTCTACGTTGTAGTTGTAAGTTGTTCCCTAAAACTGAATTCCATACCGGTTTTACGGTTCACACCGGTTCCATACTGTTCCAGACACAACTAACCCCCGAATGTTGAACATAGGGCATATCGCAATTATTGTCAAGAAGCAAATGGTGCAAAAATTTGTTAAAAGTTAGAAAAGAAATTTTCGTTGATTATCAAATATTATAAGTAAATTTTGGTTCATATCTCAATAAAAAAATTAATTTTATTTTTGCATATTTTATAAAATAAATAGTTATAGAAAAGACTAAAAGTATATCCGGATTAAAAGTATATTTAGAATACAATCACTTGAAAGTAGCAAAGACCACTTTTTACCCCGGAAAAAAGCACCAACCTATCTATAACACGTGCACTAATATCAATTACCATTTTATATTTCTCCTTGTAGTATATTATTATGTTCAAATATTAATGGAAGACAAATTTTATTAGTTTCAATAGAATATTATTGCCCTTTTATTGCTAAAATTTTTTGGTAAAAGAAGTTAAATCTTTTGCCAATTTAAGTTACAATTCGTTAAAGTTAAAAGAAGGTGGATTTTCCTCGTACGAGTAATTTGGAGTTAAAATAATGAAAATTTAATTAAAAGCAACAAAAAAATATCACATTTTTGGGGTAGTTTTCCTCATAGAATTAGATTAACTTAATGGTTTTTAGAGAATTACCTTTTTTTTAGTATAATTGCAAGAAGTTTCTTTCTTTAAATAGAAGAATATACCTTATCCATTAGACTGGACCTAAAAAATCGACTATTTTATTTTTTTTGAAAAGTACATCGAAAATATTTTTCAAGGTGACTAAAAAAAATATCGGGAAGGTTTGAGTCCTTAAAATTAATATTAGAGGTCTATCATCTTTAATTTCGAGTTTTTATTTGTGCTTTCATTTTTGCGTCAATGCTGTCAAACTATCAAAGTAAAATAATTTATTTGCACAAATATTTATATAAAATTAAATTCCCTACAAAAAAACACTCTCTAAAATTTTTTCCCAGACACGCCGTTCCCGAATAATCAAGCTTTAAACATTGATATAATTTTTAGATTTATAATTTCGATTTTTTTTGTGCTTTCATTTTTGCGTCAATGCTGTCAAACTATCAAGGTAAAAAAATTCATCGGCAAATATATTTATAGAAAATTAAATTTCCTACAAAAAACGTGTCTTTAAAAATTTTTGCCAGATACGCCGTTTCCGAATAATCAAGCCTTTAACATTGATATAATATTTTTGATTTATCTTCTTTATTTTGGAATTTTGTAACTTACGAACAAATAAATATATGGAAATGAACAATATAGATTCTTGAAGAGAATTTAATGCTCTACAAAAAAGGTCTCTTAACGTTTTTACATAAAAACACTTTTGAAAATTTTTGCAAAAGCTTTTTGTTTGTTGTCGTGGAAACCAGATTCATCCCATAAAGATTCATAATCTCAGAAAACTCACAATAATTTTACTTTGTGCCGAAAAATATTCATGAATTATATCCAAGAAAAAAAAGTTTAATTTTTTAAATATATTCTAATCACTCAAAATTTGTAATTTTTGCGTTTTTCCCGGTTGTGAATCGTTATTTAACACTCTTATGTCGGCACTTTAAAGTCATTTACTTTGCGGCTATTAAAACCATCTGACCAAAAATCGATTCCTTTTCGTTGCCGAATTCAACCGTTTTTTTTTTATTAAAAATATTTGAAATCTTAACAAATTGAAATTGGTTTCGTGGATTTCTGAAATCATTCAACCTTTACAAAAAAAAAGCGATAAAGTTGTTGGAGGTCCGCAACATAATTAATAAGATCCATTTCAATCTAATCTTTTCCCCATTTCTTTCTTCAGCTCAATTAGTAATTTGATTTTTCTCAAAAAAAATAAAATTTTATACGAATGATTTCACGGAATTCCAAATAAACAAAAATCCTGATTGAAAAAATGATGATAATTCAAGCGACGATAAGTAATGATAGCGCATTAAATGCTTGTAATGTGCGAGTGGGTAAGTGAGACGTGCTTGATTTGGGGTAATGGTGTGGAATGGGACAGATGCGTCTGGGCTATGATAAAAATGCATTTAGAGTTATGTTAAGTAGTCAATTTGAAAACAAACAAACATATACAGGCTTTTAATTACCCACGAGAGGTTGCTGCTTGTATCACGTAATGGACATATCGTGTTTAACAACAAATCTGGATCTATTGGCGCCGGCTCCAAAATCTCCACACCGACTAAATCCACTTTAGGGTATCCAAACGGCTAATTTGGAAATGATCAATAGTATGGATCGGAGTGTGCTATCGATGAGGCCATAAATGCTTTTGTGAATCCGTTTATTGTCGTAGGCTTTATAGTGGTTAATGCGACCTATTTTCCAGTCTTATCGGCTGATTAAGATAGAGCTTTATCTAACAAAGAAGTCGGTTGGTGGTCAAATAGATAACAATGATTATTTTACGAACTAATCCGCGGTAATGGGTTCTTAACTAGATACAATTTTATCCCTTTTTGAATATTTTAACCAATTTTTAAAAGACAAAGTTTCTACTTAACAACTATGGAAATATGATTCTTTTTTTGACTTTTAAAAGCCAAAAAAATTCATACAATATTTTAAGTCGATCGAAAATAATTATTATAAAAGCTAAAAGAAATAGTTCTTTGTCATAAAATTGATTTTTAAAATCTGTTTTGTGTATAGATACTTTAAAGAAAAATAGCCAAAAATTGGTTTGCCATTGAAAAAAAGGCTTTAAAAAATCATATTCTCGTCCAAAAAGGCAAAAAATTTTGAGCAATTACCTTAAATTTTTTATCTAAATCTAAAGAATATATACTTTTGAAATTATAAATTTTTATGGAGAGAGTTTGCTTTCCGCTGCAACAAACGAAGAACTTTTGCAATAATTCCCTTAAGATTATAACACAGAACGATAATTTGATGAAACTTATCGAAATAATCATTCCTCAACATCGATTATGAGCAATTATTAATTTTGATGTTTCCTAAAAAGATTCATTAAACATAACTAGCAAATACATGTAATTTTTAACCGACCATCATTGTATGAAACTTCATAAGGAAAGACCAACCCATTAATTAGAAAATTTCAAGCTCAAATCAACTTAATGAATATAAACTCATAATTTGAAAGAATAATTACTTGAAAAGATTAAATTTGCAACAATTTACTTTCGCCATTAAAAGAAAATCATTTTTTTCAAATCCATTGCAATAATCATTACTCAACATTATTTTTTTGAAGATTAAACTTGTGTGTACTTGTTTATAAATTGGCCTAAAAAAATCGATTGTTTTTTCTTTTGAAAAGTGCATCGAAAATATTGTTCAAGGGGACAAAAAAAAAAAAAAAGGAAAGGTTTGAGCCCTTAATATCAATATTAAGAGGTCTATCATCTTTAATTCCGATTTTTTATTTGTGCTTTCATTTTTGCGTCAATGCTATCAAACTATCAAGGTAAAAAATTCATCTGCACATATATTTATAGAAAATTAAATTCCCTACAAAAAACGTCTCCATTATAATATATAAGCTCCATTATAATATATAGGATTATAATATATGTCCTATGACGCAAATACTCCTTATAAAGAAGATTTCGAGTCATAGGACATATATTATTATGGATTAATTTAATAATTGTGACTCGGAAATAAATAAAATACTTATCAATGTTAAAGAAAAACCGTTTGTTTTTAAAATCCATTGCAATAATCATTCCTCAACATCAATTCCTTGCAATCAAAATTATTCGTGTTTAATTAAAAAAAGGGTTCTTGCTCAAAAACCTCTGAATTTATCAACCCTTTATGAAGAAAACTACCCCATAAACTTGAAATTTTTTTGGTCATTAACTGAATTTTCTTTATTTAACACCAAATAACTCATACGAAGAAAATCCGCCTCTAAAGTTAGACAATTTATAACTTCAAATGACGAAAAAATAAGTTTTTCCACCGAAATATTTTTGCAATAAACGACAATAATAATCTATTGAAACTTTCCAAGCCAATCATCCCTTAATATTATTTACTTTTGTACGCATGAATTACGGTATACGAAGAAAATTCGCCTCTAAAGTTTAATGATTTATAACCTAAATTGACGAAAGAATATTTTTTTCCAAGAAAATATTCTTGTAATAAACGCCAATAATAACCTATTGAAACTTTCGAAGCCAATCATCCCTCAATATTATTTACTTTTGTACGCATGAATTACGGTAGCTCCTTCTGTTCAAAGGAATAACTTTTTTGGCAGTTATACTCCAAAAAGGGTATTTTTTAATAAACTTTAGATTTAATCAATATTTTATGAAGAAAACTACCCCATAAACTTGTCGTCTTTTTATGGTCATTAACTAAATTTTCGTCAACTTATACCAAATAACTCTTCTGAGGAAAATCCATTTGTTAAGTTGGACAATTTATAACTTAAATTGACGAAAGAATATTTTTTTCAATCAAAAAATTTTTGCATTAATAAACAATAATAATCTATTAAAACTTTCTAAGCCAATCATCCCTTAATATTATTTACTTTTGTACGCATGAATGACGGTAGATCCTTCTGGTCAAAGGAATAACTTTTTTGGCAGTTATACACCAAAAAGGGTATTTTTTTATAAACCTTAGATTTAATCAATATTTTATGAAGAACACTACCCCATAAACTTGTTTTTTTTTTTTTTTTGTTGTCATTATGTAAATTTTTGTTAACTTATACCAAATAACTCTTATGAGGAAAATTCGCCTCATAAGTCTGACAATTTATAATTTAAATTGACGAAAGATTATTTTTTCCACCAAAAAATTTTTGCATTAAAGAACAATAATAATCTATAAAAACTTTCTAAACTAACTATCCCTTCAAAATATTTGAAGTTAGGAATATAATACAGCATAAAGTAGGTCCAAAGTTGTAACTTACATTTATGCGGTTGTTATAGGTAAAGTGGCGTTATTTTCGGCGGTAGAAAGTGGCTTTTCCAATTCTCAGATTTATTACTTTCAAGTGATTGTCACAAAATTCCGTTCTTCATTTATAATCCTTTCCCAAAAGAGTTCTTTTCTATTAATCATCATGTTAATAAGCCTCCATAATGAAAAACCAACACCTAGATTATTCCTACTTAATTTCGGGGGATATTATGGGCTTACAAGTCAAAGTTAATAATATATGGAAACTTTCTAAACTAACCATCCTTTAAAAATATTTGAACTTAAGAATATACAGCATATAATAAGTCCAAAGTTGTGATCTACATTTCTGCGGATATTATAGGTAAAGTAGCCTTATTTTCCGGAGTGCAAAGTGGCTTTTCCAGTTTTTAGATTTACTTCTTTCAAGTAATTGTTACAAAATTCCGTTCTTCATTTATAATACTTTTCCAGAAAAGTTCTTTTGTACTAACCATCGTGTTAATAAGCCACTTATTAATTAGCCTAGATTATTCCTACTTGATTTTTGGGGACATTTTGGGCTTGCAAGTCAAAGTTAATAATCTATGGAAACTTTCTAAGCTAACCATCCCTTAAAAATATTAGAACTTAAGAATATACAGCATATAATAGGTCCAAAGTTGTGATCTACATTTGTGCGGGTGTTAAAGGTAAAGTGGCGTTATTTTCCGGGGTACAAAGTGGCTTTTCCAGCTTTCAGATTTGCTACTTTCAAGTAATTGTCACAAAATTTTGTTCTTCATATATAATCCTAGTCCAGAAAAATTATTTTCTACTAACCATCATGTTAATAAGGCTCCACAATGAAAAACCAACGCCTAGACTATCCCTACATGTTTTCTGGGGACATTATGGGCCTACAAGCCAAAGTTAGCATAAAAAAATATCCCAATTTTTATGATTATGAATTTTTTATTACATGGATTGCCTCTGAACAATTACTTCTTTTTCTTTTAGTGCCCCTTTAACGATGAAGATTAGAAATCATCATGCTAATTTCAATTCTTGATACAGCAGCGTGCAAAAGTCCTTAAGTGCTTTTTTCGAACCATCCACGATAGTTGGTTAGCCAGGATATCCTTTTTTTTCCCAGAGCTTATTTCCTCAATCCGATTTTAAATGAGAAGCTAGAATAAATGGGCAAAACCAAAAACCTTTCTTTTCTCTATAGATATCATAAGAGTT
The DNA here is from genome assembly GCA_958496175.1 of Sisyra terminalis. NCBI lineage: Eukaryota > Metazoa > Arthropoda > Insecta > Neuroptera > Sisyridae > Sisyra > Sisyra terminalis. Next base: position 8,576,752 of record OY292278.1, read on the forward strand.
CTTTTGGTACTAAGTTTCGTTAGTTGAAGATTAGCAATTATTATGCTTATTTTATTTTTTGATACAGCAGCGCGGAAAAATCCTTTAGTGCTTTTTCCGAACCACCCACGATAGTTGGTAAGCCAGGATATCCTTTTTCTTCCCAGAGCTCTTTTTCCTTCAATCCAATCCTCAATGATAAGCTGGAGTAAATAGGCGAAACCAAGTAACTTTCTTTTCTCTATAGATATCATAAGAATTCTTGTGATATTAAATTTCGTAAGTACTTCGTCATTTTGCAAGCTGTCTTCAGGATTCGTCGATATACCAACATTTAAAACGCAAAACCATGATCTTCAAGTCTTTGGGTAAGAATCCATCTTTTCATTCCGTATAAAATAATAGGGAATACATAGCATTTGATCTTTTTAACCACAGTTCCTGAGATAAAGTTCGATCCACAAAGATTTTTCACATCTTTGTGAAGAATCCTGTGGCTTTTCTAATCCGAATCCTGGCCAAGTGCCTTTCCTAAAAAATAATCCTGGAGTCTCTCATAATTTTATTATTTTTTTAAAATTAAGAACTACCTACATTTAAAACGCAAAAACATTATTTTCAAGTCTTTGGGTATGAATCCAATTTTTCATTTCGTATAAAATAATAAGGAATATATAGCATTTGATCTTATTATCCACAGTTCTTGAGATAAAGTTCGATTCACAAAGATTTTTCTCATCTTTGTGAAGAATCCTGTGACTTTTCTAATCCGAATCCTGGCTAAGTGCCTTTCCTAAAAAATAATCCTGGAATCTCCCATGATTTTATCAATATTTTTTTTAAAATTATTAACTATTGATACAAAAGAAATAATTAAGTGCTACAATAAGAAAATATCATTCTTTGTCGCAATAATTTCCTAAAAAAATAAAATAAATAAATAAAAATATATAAAACAAATAATACATAAGTGAATAGGGACCATAGCGGGATGGAATCTCCAACAGGTGACAAGTGAATCTGACTAAGATTAGCTTCTACATATTAGCCAAACTGGAAAGCCAATTCGGCAATAAGTTACAGACTTTAAAAAAAAAATATTTTCCTAGTGATCCCATATATCGTGGTCTATCTAAAAATATTTTTTTATATTAGATTTTGGACTTCAAATCTATGTTTCAGGGACTTAAATTAATTGTATCAATTTCATCGAAATTAAAAGCAAAAAATGATCCAATTTTTGTCTAATTTTAGAAGTGCTATTTTAAGAATTTCAACAAACTAGTTTTAGTTGCTTTTGCAAAAAAACATTGCGTTTTAGTTCAACGTTTTTACAATGTTTCATCCGATACAAATATTCTTGAACATAACTCAAAGTTTTAAAATAACTTGCCACTGAATTAAAAATTTCAAAGATGCAGTAGCAGAAATTGTTGCACGCAAACCACTCAACCAGCGATGCAGTAGTAGAGCCCAGGTAAAGGCTAATGTTTCAACACGTCAAAAAGGTCAATTTTATTTAATTTGTTCGAGAAATTGAAGAGGGTTTTTTGCTTTTTTATGGCGTGCAAAGGACATCTCGGCCTCGTTTCACATTTCCCGTGAAACGCTAGGGCGGCAATTTGGGGTTGTTTGCCATGGTGGCAAAACGACTACGGCCACGTTGGTGGGTGGTAGTTGATCACAGGAAGATCACTTTGGTTTTAAGGCGTCACTTTAAAGTGTTGACAGTTATAGAGTGGCGGTGTATTTTAACTTGTTAAATATTTAATACAGTTGAATGTGCCCTGATGTCGTCGCCAAAGTTCGAACCCTTGTCTTTCACTCACAAAATACATTTTCACAATAATGAAAAATGTCAATTTTACGACACCAAAAAAAAAAAAACAAAAAAATCATGGAGGAAATATTTCTCCTCAACAATTTTCCACTTTGAAGCTTTCCAAGCTTCACTGCATCGTAGTAACACTTAATATCCCACCCGAAAAGAGCTATAAAGCTCAAAAATATATAATCAACCGTTAATATTTAATGAAATACATTTTAAGAACGTTAATATTCAAATTGATAATTCAGCAGCTGTTTGTTTATCAAAAAACACACACAAAGTTCATTTTTTTTTCTTCAATCTTAGGATTAAAACATTCTTTTTGTATTAAACGATAATATACGTTCTCTGTTGATGTGTGGCGTCTATTAAAACATTTTAACCTTATCTGACACTTTTTTATGCCTCTCTTTATTGCTCTTGTAAAAAAAATCAATCAAATTATCGGTGGAACGAGTTCTGAAAAGCCTTCGTAAATGTATATATATTGTAAGACCGGTATTTTAATCATGTTAATCTTTCCTATATTCAGTTCTAAAATTTTCAAAAATTAATGCTTGACTTTCTACATCCACGATGCGATAACTATTAAGTTTGTCACTTTGTAAAACAAATATTAGTAAAAAAAAAAATTGAGAATTTTTTTGGGGTTTTTTTAGTTGAAAAATTATAGATAGACGTTTATAATTTAAAAAGAAGTTTACTTCAAATCGTTTTATATTATTTTTGGTTTTAAAAAGTAATAAAAAATGTAACCCTTCGTAAAAATTTAATAGTTCTTGTCTTCAATTAAAAGAAAATTTTCTCGAAAGACAGAAATATATAAAAGAAACAAACATTTTCAGAAATCAAAAGTGAAAGAAAGAAAAATAACAAAGAAAAGTATTTTTTTGAATTAGCATTTTCCTTAAGCTATAGGTAGGAAATTCATTAAATTTAGAATTATAAAGATTGCAACCGTATTTTCCGTTATACCTGTAATTTTCCAATGGAAACTTTACAGTGGGATATTGTTCTCATGCAACAGCTTTTATTTGTTATTTTTCATATGAACAATAATTATCCAGAATTCTGCGTCCTACGAAATACTAACTAAATAATTTTAGGTTCATAATATTCCAGTTGTAATAAAGTATAGCAGTGATGATAATTTTTTTTATTCTTATTTTAATAACAATTAAGCACTAGTTGTTTTTTTTTTGGGATCAATTATTTTAATCTTGAAAATAATCATCTTAAGAGTAAATATAGAAAAACAAAAAAACTAATAATTTTTTTTATGCTTCCTTAGACTTAAAATTCTGAAAATAATATATGTTTTGCTCCTATATGTGGCTTATTTTTTGTTAAAGTTTTGTGAAAAAAAAGTTGGTGAAACACTTTGAAAAAAAATAAAACCGAGGTATACTATTCGGCGTAAATCACATTTAATTTTTTTTCAAGGTGTTGCACCAACTATTTTTTCACGTAATTTTTATTACGTTATAGTGCTTATGTAGAAGTATTAAATACATTTTTTTTCTGATAGTCATTTTCAGAGAACACAAAAAAAAATATTTCATATGTTTTTCACATTTTTTTTGTATAATTTTTTTTCCTAAAAATTTCAAAAAAATATATGATATACTCTGTAAAACAATCTAAAGCCTCGCGTTAGATTCACTTCTCTAGCTAAATTAGTTTTTGAGATATATAACTTTGAAAAATAGCGATGCGGGGGGACATTTTTGCCCATATCTCAAGGTCAATGTGGTATTTGGTCGCGAAAAGTATATAAAATGTGTTTGTATATCAAGCCGATATTTTAACATAAGTTTCGACATAGGTTCCTATTTAGGGCCTAACTCGCCATGTAGACTCTGCTAGACCCTTTAAAGTAGATTTGAATTCATTAAAGCTTCGTTTATATACTTGGTGAACAATTGTACAAGCTATATAACTATTAAGTACTATTTATCGAAGTTCTTAATTTATCAATCAAGAATCTTACAACTAATTTTCAACCTTTTTATGCAAAGTTTTCTTCATTAATTTGAACAAATATTATCACATCGTGTATATAATATATAGAATATATTGCGGTCCAATTTATGTAGTATAATATAATATAATAATATATAAAAATCATACCGTAAACATAAATTTGAACAGAAGTTCAAACAAAAATATTCGTGTCATATTACCCAGATACGCATTTCGATTGCCACGCAATTTTCTTCAGAGGTCATCAAGTAGTTTGGATCACTCCGTAACTGCTTTGTGATGATTCACTTGATGACCACTGAGGAAGATTGCTTGGCAATCAAAATACGTATCTGGGCAATACGTCACAAATATTTTTGTTTGAACTTCTGCTCAAATTTATGTTACGGTATGATTTTTATATATTCTTATATTAAATTATACTACATAAATTGGACCGCAATATATTCTACGTATTGTATACACAGTATAACAGTTCAAAGTCAGCGAAAAAATCTTAATTTTTATTATCACATATTTAAGCTATCCTTGAAAACCAAAAAAAAAATTTTTAAAGCACTAAAGCTTTGTCAGAGCAGAGATAAAAGCTATACCTACATTAAATTGGCTGTTAAAAGCCAAAACTTTGTTATTATGTTCTTAAATGCTAAATTATTACATTATATCTTCGTCCCAATCAAACGAAAGTTTCCAATGATCATTAATTTGGAAAATATTTGAAAAACCGATAAAAAAATTTTCACTCAATTATTTTATCTACAAATATCACCTTATAATCTCTATTTGATTCCGATTTCATTATAACAAAGTAAAGTCTACGTAATTTATGTTTTCAGCATTTGGTTCTCAGAAAAATGAATTTAAACACAATCTTATTAATTCATATTTAATGTGTTTTTTAATCATTCTAGGGGCTTCTCCTATAAGTTCCTTTGCTTTGCATCCTAAAACTTTCTGGTTCCAATTGATCTGGTATTCTTCTGGGATAAATCTTAGCACTCAATTGAATCTTTATAAATCAGGGATCACCAATTGGTTTTACTCGGAATCCGTTTTACGAAATGAATTGACCATCGTGGTTTACACAATATTTTATAGAAAAAAATATTTATTAAACAAAAGTAATTACGGAAAAAACTAAGGTCTTTTTTACATATCAATGAGGAAAATTATGTTTTTTGTTGCAGTCTTTCTATCTGAAAGTTGGAGCAAATTTGGTACAAACTTTTGACATTAAATCCCAAAAATTTTCATCAGTAAGTCGAAATCGAAATATATTTTTAATGATGTTCATCTTCGAAAATGCTGCTTCACAAATATATGTGGACCCAAAGAAAATCTGCAGAGTAGCCTTGTTACTCCCGAAATCAATAACAATTGCAGCTTCTTTGCTCCATTTACCATCAGGATGCAAAGAACAAATGCTGCTGAGGATTTCTACAAAATTCTCAATTTTCTTAAAATCTGCCACCATTTTTTAAAATTTTGGCACGTTTTTCGCCAATTGGGACCTAGATTTTTATTAGAAAAGCATAATGAAGCTTTCTTTAAAATGGCTACAATTAAAAACAAAATATGGTGCCTGTTTTATTAAATTGGACAATTATAAACGTTTTAAAAGAAGCTTTGAAGTTTATAAAAAAATAATGGATTTTTTTCCAAACCAAATAATATAAATTAATTTTATCATCTTATATAAATTACTTTAGTTTAAAAGCTTTATTGTATTTTCTTCCTTATATTGAATTTTCTCCAGGATTGCCTATCCAATTGGAATCCTAAATATCTAGCAAAGTATATTATTTTCAAAGCTCAAAGTTTTGCCAATTGAATTCTCGATATACAATTTTTGGTAGATCCAAACCGCTTTTACTTTAATGTTTCGAACTGTTACACCAATAAATAATGAGTCCAGAATGAGTTTGGCCCAAAATTGAAAATTTATCGATTCAATCTTTTGAACTTTGCTAATTTCTAAATAATTTTACTTACGTTTTATTTTATGCCATTTTTTGTATCTGGATCTTTACTATTTACAGACTATTTTATCCAAGAAAATTATTTGAAAGATTTTTTTTAGTAATTTATTAGTTTAACTTATTTCACCAAAATAAAATTTAAGGGGTTGACATTTCGGGTTTTTTAGACCAAAGTTTTAGGTAGCTATTTTAGTTTTATCAGTACAATTTTACCAATAAAATGATACAAAAAATTGAGTACTTTGGATAAACTTCAATAAGTCGTTAGTTCACAAAAAAATTAAATATTCAACGTTAAAAATTGCACATTTATTTCGTTCTCCAATATAAAGATTAAAACAGGATACTAATTTAAAATGGGATTTTTATTTTTATCGTTTCAGCTCACCAAAAAAAAATAATAAATATCTAGCAAAGTATAATATTTTCAAAGCTCAAAGTTTCGCAAATTGAATTCTCGATATACAATTTTTACTGTTGCACCAATAAATAATGAGTCCAGAAGTTTGGCCCAAAATTGAAAATTTATCGATTCAATCGTTTGAACTTTGCTAATATCTAAATACTGTTATTCACTTTTTATTTTATGCCATTTTTTTTGTATCTGGATATTTACTATTTACAGGCTATTTTAACCAAGAAAATTATTTGAAAGATTTTTTTTAGTAAGTTATTAGTTTAACTTATATCAACAGAATGAAATTTTAAAAGCTGAAATTTCGGTTTTTTTTAGATCAAAGTTTTAGATAGCTATTTTAGATTTGTCAGTACAATTTTACCATTAAAATGATATATAAAATTGAGTACTTTGGATAAACTTAAATAAGTCGTTAGTTCACCAAAAAAATTAAATATTCAACGTTAAAAATTGCACATTGATTTCGTTCTCCAATATAAAGATTAAAACAGGATACTAATTTAAAATGGGATTTTTATTTTTATCGTTTCAGCTCACCAAAAAAAAAATAAATAACTTACCTACTCCAACTTGCAAATCGACGTGATTCAAAAGTGTCTGGGTGGTTTTCTGTACTAATACCAACGAAAAAATAAAAACCAATCTCCGATAAAATAAAGTCATTTTATCGAAATTGAAACTTAAAAAATTGATATTGATTTTAAATGTACATCTAACCTTTCCACAATCAAACTCAATTTTTCAAAACTCGTATCTCTTGAAAAAACTTTTCCGTACAATCTCAATCGACTGACATTTTAATTGATCGAATCAATTTAAAAATAGACAAGCCACGTTGAAAATCGTAAAAATACGCATTTAATTTAAATTATCAATTGATTTTAATCACAAAATTAACATTATTGGAAAGCAATAAACGATAATATTTTATGCGTTTTTAATTGAGAGCTGAAATGGAAGCCTCCGTGGCTGGGCGATGTGTGTTAAAATTTAATTGACTCAATAAAAATGGTCTCGAAATTGTAATTAGAAAAAAATATTTTTACAATTCTACCCGATGATTAGAGTCGGTCGAGAGATGGCCTAACAATCGTTTACAACAATACTTGTTCAATATTTAAAATGCACCCGACCAAAAAGACATTGTTGCCATGAAACTTTGATCACAAATTTGTGCTGTGAATAGTGCAGAAGAGGTTTTAGTCAATGTGTCTCATGTTGACCATTTGAAAGACTATCCTGGTGGTGGAAGAAAAAAGGAGAAACACGTGGATACCGGAGGAAAATCGGAAAATCGTGACAATGGACCCCGAAATGCATCGTTTGCGAGTTTTAACTTGGGCGGAAAATAACTGCCAACATTGGCACATCGCATAAATATCGGTGGATGGAATGGAAGAAAGGTGTTTGCCGCCAACATCGTTCAGTTTTGGCGGTTGACACTCTAAAAGCCACATTTATAATGTAAAAGGCGACAGCGGCTGCGTTCAATAATGCATTCCGTACACAGGTCCATACTGTTTCCCACTACCGAGAGCTTTATTATTATATTTCGGGTAAGAGGGTTGTTACACCCCGATTGGTGGTAACGGAGCTAAAGATACTAGACGACGATTGGGAGACAAGGGACGAGATGTGTGTGTGTAATCCGAGAGCTTTGTATCGCTTTCAATAGGGTTGAGGGGATGAAAAGCTCTTGTTCGTGAAATATTCAGTAGCTGATAGACGAATGGACAGCCTCAATCCGTTACACTTTGTAACCAATCACAATATTGATGATAGCCATTAATTGTTTAACAACAAACAAAAAATGCATTATTGACAACAGAAATTAAACCATCATAGTTTAACATTGATTGATTAAAAGTTGTTGAATTGACATAAAAAAGCACATTACAAAAAAAAAACTGAAATAAAAATAATAGTTACGTTTTATATTTTGAATGGAATTCAATCCACTTTGCTAACACTTACAGAATGGAAATACTAAAATATTCTTTTCAAAACTAAACTAGTTTTCGATAAATTGGTTGTGTACATAATTTACATAATATTATTTATTTTTAAGTAGAATAGTGGACATGAAAGGATGTAAATCCATATAGGTATATGAGTTATTAATGTAGCTACAATATTTTATTGTAGTATTTTATAGCACTTAGTAATATAATTTCATAATCAATCCCTAATAGCTGAAAGCAAGGCATGTTACTGGACTAACTTAAGCTTATACTGGTTCCAAAGTCGTAATACTAGAAAATTGCCTGTAAATTGGTGCTAGATGCTAACTTTTTATAAATGAAAAAATAGGCTAAAAATTATAATAAAAATTTATAAAATTTCAATGCAATTCACTATTAAGTTATCATCTTATTGTAAACAATGGTTACCTAGGTTCTAAGTGGGTATTACGGTGTTATTGTTTACAGAATATGAAAATTCAAAAACCGATGTATAGCTCTAAGAAATAGGGTGTTTTTTTTTTCTGGGACTATTATTTTTTTTTTTGCTCCCATGCCAAAATTTTGTTGGAAATACTTCAAAAAAATTCCCTGAAAGTTTGAGCTCTTAATATTAATATTAAGTACTCGCTCACAGCGTGTGAATATTTTAAATTTAAAATACACGTAAACTTTGATTTTTTTTTTTAAATTTTTATAGCTCAGCGACAGTTTATGGTATCGCCTCGCTCAAAGTTGGGATTTTTTTACAATTGTATGCTCTACAAAAGTGCCTATTGCGGCAAAATCGTAATTTACACGGGCGAGGTAGTACGGGTCACTAAACCTAGATTTTTCATAGATTTCTCGTTTTTCTCTCAGTAACTCATGAATTACTCAAGACCTACAGAAAAAATGTAAATGTCAAATTTATAGGAAATTTAATTTCCTACAAAAATGTTTCAGAAAACCAAATTGCTAAGATCGATATTTCTCGAGATATTGAACCTTGAATTTCTCTTACTATAAAATTTTAGGGGTTATTGAATAAAATTTAAGAAAATATTGATTTTTTATTCCTTATTAAAAATTATTAAAAATAGGCACTTTTGTAGAGCATACAATTGTAAAAAAATCCCGACTTTGAGCGAGGCGATACCATAAACTGTCGCTGAGCTATAAAAATTTAAAAAAAAAAATCAAAGTTTACGTGTATTTTAAATTTAAAATATTCACACGCTGTGAGCGAGTACTTAATACTAATATTAAGAGCTCAAACTTTTAGGGATTATTTTTTGAAGTATTTCCCACAAAATTTCGGTATGGGAGCAAAAAAAAAATGATAGTCGCAAAAAAAAAACCCTACTAAGAAATTATAAAAGATTAAAAAATTAAGAACTACGCCAACAATGGATTAATTTTCATAGAATTGTACACATTTTTTCTACATGATAACAAATTTTTGGGAAAAATTTAAAGTTAAGGCTATACTATGGTAAGTGTAAGATAAGGTAAGTGTTAATTATATAAATGGAGAATCCAGTAACCGAAATCAACTGATTAAGGTAACTTTTCTTTAGTGGTGTTATAATGGTGTTTAGAGGTCTATCATCATTAATTTCGATTTTTTATTTGTGCTTTCATTTTTGCGTCAATGCTGTCAAACTATCAAGACAAAAAAAATTATCTGCCCCTATATTTGTAGAAAATTAAATTTTCTGCAAAAACGTTTCTTTGAAAATTTTTGTCAGACACGCCGTTTCCGAATAATCAAGCTTTAAACATTGATATAATTTTTAGATTTATCTTCATTATTTTGGAATTTTGTAACTAACGAACAAACAAATATATAGAAATGAGTAATATAGATTCTTGAAGTTAATTTAATGTTCTACAAAAAAGGTTTTGTAACGTTTTTACATAAAATCACTTTTTCAAAAGTTATTCACAATTAAATTTCAAGGAAAAATCAAAATATTGTTTTTTTCGTTGTTGAACCAATTTTGAAAGAGTGGTTTTATGTAAAAACGTTAAAAGATCTTTTTTCTAGAGCATTAAATTCTCTTCAAGAATCTATATTGTTCATTTTTATATATTTATTTGTTCGTTAGTTACAAAATTCCAAAAAAAAAAGAAAATAAATCTAAAAATTATATCAATGTTTAGAGCTTGATTGTTCGGAAACGGCGAAAATTTTCACAGAAATGTTTTTTGTAGGGAATTTAATTTTTTATAAATATATGTGCAGATAAATTTTTTTACCTTGATAGTTTGACAGCATTGACGCAAAGATTAAAGCACAAATAAAAAATCGAAATTAAAGATGATAGAACTCTTAATATTACTATTAAGGGCTCAAACCTTCTCCATATTTTTTTTTGCCACCTTGAACAATATTTTCGTTATACTTTTCAAAAAAAAAATCAATTTGTTTGGCCCAGCCTAGTGTACATAGTTTAATAGACAAAATTATAAAAAGAAGAGTCATCAAATTAAATTCATAAATATGATTATCTTTTCTAAAAGTTTGAATTTGCTTACTGAGTTTTCTGTTAAGGACAACAATTCATCAGCTCCCTAAAGTTAACCCATCAAATTTTGATATTTCATTTGTTTTATTATATAAAAAAAAAAAACAAACAAACAAATAAACAAACCTTAAGTCAGCCCCTAAAGTTTTTTCGTATCTAAAAATTTTTCTTATTTAAATAATCCAAATTATTCATCTTCTGCCTGCTTTTTCTAAGATTTTGGAGAGACCTATATATTAAATCATATATTATATTAAATCAGATCGATCTAATTTTAATAGTTAAAAATATAATACCAAGTTACTGGTTTAGATTTAGAGCACAGTACAATATACTATACTATTGAGCAAGGGCATTGTATCATCAATTACATAAGTAATGCACTGGAGAAAAGAAATATTCTTCGGGAGTGAAAAATATAATACCGAGTCACCAGTTTAGATTTAGAGTATAGTACAATACTATTAAGCAAGGGTTTTGCATCATCAATTACATAAGGGAAAAGAAATATTCTTCGGGATTATTTTTAGAAGTTTTTCAGGCATTTAATTATATCAGGCATCAAGGTCTAGTGCATACGTTAGTAAACATTTTACCTTCCCAATTATTCTTTCTTTTGGGAGCTATTTAACAGATAGAAAATTCTATATACAATGGAAAGATTAATCGATTTCCAAACTCAAAATAGTTGCGGGAATTCCATAGGACCAACACGAATATTTCATTGGAGGAAAATATATTGACTACATTTATGGATGAGACTGCAATTCTGTATACAGAAGGTCCAATTCTACAAGTTGCTATAAAAGAACTGCAGGCTTAACGATGGAAAATCAGGCAAATCGAAACTAAAACTTAGTTGGTTCCAGTTACTCTGAAGAAGAACTCTTGTGGATCCATAAGGATAAACAAGCATAATACCCAAAATAATGTATCCAAAGCCATTTTTTCTTAAAGCTTTTCCCTATATTTCTGCTAAAAATCTCATAAAATTCAAAGCTTAGCCTTACCTCCATTTTGTACGACGATTTTGAAACCAAGTCTTCACTTGTGCATCAGTCATCTTCAGCGATTTGGCCAGTGCAGCTCTTTCGGCCGACGCCAAATATTTCTGTTTGTGAAACCGTTTTTCCAATTCGGCGATTTGTAATCTTGTGAAAGAAGTACGTGGCTTTTTGCGCTTTGGCGGCGTTCGATTCTGATATGGATGACCAATTCGTCGTGCCATTGGAAACGTAGCTAAAAACGAAAAAAAAAAATTAGCCATAAAAACAGTGTAGGTACCTTTTGTGGCTTAAAGTTAATTTTATGGAGAAACCACATTGAAGTATTAAATATTAAAAGCACCAGACATAAGATTCGTCATAAAAGCACAACAATATCACGATTAGAATTTACAATTCTCCAAAGCTTGTCGGTTGGAAACACAAAAAGTTTTTTAATCACGCGAGAATATAATTTTCTTATCAAAAACGGACTCTTTGTAATTTCCGTTTGTAATAACAATTAGGTTTCAGTACAAAGCTCGTCCCTTCACCATGTCTTCGACTCATACAACCGTAATAATAGATTGAACCCCTTTATAAAAATGCGACAGAATATTAAATATTTCACTCAATTCCATATTTATTAAGATACCTAATTTATACGGAGAAACTCTTCCCTTTTTCTTGCGTTCTCAAATACAGATGTTTTATTTAAATGATATAGGCAAATAAGTATATATATATTTTTTTCCATTTTAAATTCTCCCATACCTAATCAACATATTACAATCTCTGTTTTATACAAAGCGCAATTACTTATTTACAAACATGTTATTAGTTCGCTACTAAAATTACAGTATACGATAATTTAAATGTAACCGCGTTTTGTCGATGCGCGCATTCGTTGCATTTAATAGAATTGGAAATCTTGTCCAATCATTTCCATTTGGTATTCATAAAGGCTTTAATTTAATCATAAATGGATAGATATAGGCAGATGGAGTTTACGCTCGTTTATTTTAACTTTCGTTTCTTCGGGCGGCCATGCTTTTTTCTTCTCGTAACGCTTCGAAGATTTATACCTACTGCGGCTATTGATGGCCTTTGACTATAGTGGATCAAATAAGGTTCATTGATTTTAATGATTCGTTTAAGAAATCATTTTTAGTGCCTCCATTTTTATGGATATGGCTCATGAATTTGACGTTTTGGAAATGGATGAGTAGAACTAATACAGGAAAATTATTTTCTCAAAGTTTTTGGAAGATATAATACAAATCAATATTATTGATCAATAAAAATCATCGATTTGCCATATTATGCAACATTAGACTGATTCAAAAAAAATGATGAATTTTTTTTTCTTAATTTTATCGAAAATATTGTTGGGAAAAACAAAAAAAAATCCTGTGAAAGTTTAAGCTCTTAATATTAATATTAAGAAGGTGCCGCATCGTAAATTTCGATTTTCCATTTAAATAACATGGGAACAATATTCTCTTGCACTTAGGAATTTTATAGCTCACGTTGGTAACAATATTTCGGAATGACCTAGGTATATTCTTGTAGAAAATTAAACGATCTACAAAATAGGTCTGTGTCAAGTTTTGGATATATTTATTCCTTCAAAAGTTATTCGAGGTCAAAGTTGAACTAAAGAGAAATTTTAATATTTTTTCAATTTTTTGACGCAACCATCAATTTTATGAGAAAATTTTATGGACATTTTTTGTAGAGCACTTTTTTTCTATAAGTTATCTTTATAAAAGTTGTTGATATTTTTCACAGGTCCTAAGTTATTTGCATTAAACTAAAAATTCCCTAAATTATTATATTTTTAACATAAAAATTATTATTTTTATTTTAATTAAATAACTTAGGACCTGTGAAAAATATCAAAAACTTTTATAAAAGATAAATTATAGAAAAAAAAGTGCTCTACAGAAAATATCCTATAAAATTTTCTCATAAAATTGATGGTTGCGTCAAAAATATTAAAATTTCTCTTTAGTTCAACTTTGACCTCGAAAAACTTTTCAAGGAATAAATATATCAAAATCTTGGTTCGAGGCCTTTTTTGTAGATCGTTCAATTTTCTACAAGAATATACCTTAGTCATTCCGAAATATTGTCACCAACGTAAGCTATAAAATTCCAAAGTGCAAGAGAATATTATTCCCATGTTATTTAAATGGAAAAATCGAAATTTGCGATGCGGCACCTCTTAATATTAATATTAAGAGCTTAAACTTTCACAGGATTTTTTTTTGTCATTTCCAACAATATTTTCAATATAATTAAGAAAAAAAAAATCATCATTTTTTTTGAATCAGTCTAATGCAACAAATATGAGTGTTAATCCGGCAAATGAATTTAAAAAGCAAAAGTTAGTTCGGTATATTGTTAAAAGGGAAAAGTTTTTAATGAAAATTCGAACTTTTCTGCATTTTGTTGCAGATATTAAACGAAAATTATATCAATCAAAAAAAAACCATTGATTGATTATTATATTCTCAATTTATTGATTAAAAGTCGGTCCATGAATTTGATGTGCTTTAGAAAATTAAGCAGAAGTTAGCATATTGTCTATTTTGTTGTTGAAATTAGTTTTCAATCTCATACTTTTCCTATCATTCCTTAATAGTTTTGTTTTAAATTTTTTTACATAACAATTACCTGAGATGGTTATTGAGCTTTTGAGCTTTGTAACTATAATTTTTGGTTAAAATCAACGGTTTTTTCTAGTGCTAGTACTTACTGTACTAAGAGTATAACAAAGAAAATTAAAAAATATAGCCAAAAATAAAAGTAGGTACCTACTTCCTAAAAAATTACATAGGAAAATGGGAAACCATTGTATTAAAGTCCTTAGTGGTATCTTACGACAACAACTCATAATGGAAGCTTTAAAAGTTAAATTCCCGGAAGTAAAATGTCGAAAAGTTCTTAAAGTTCCGCATGTCCCGAATTACAAACAATGAAACTGAAAAATTGTGATGAAAAGATTATTTAGATAATAATGCAACTAAATATTTGGTCAGAACCATTAGAAGAACAATTATTTTTATTGGTATTCCACATATATGCGGATGATCAAATGAAATGCAGGAAAGTAAATGCAATTTTTTAAACTATTAATCTTAAGTTTTGAATCAATTTCAATTTTCATATCGTTTCCAAATCTTTTAGTTCGAAAATTTTTTACAAATCATTTACATGAAATGGTTTTTGGGCTTTGTAACGATAATTTTTGGTTAAAATCTACGATTTATTAGAGCTACTTACTGTTCTAAAACTATTCCAAAGAAAGTTAAAAAATTTAGCCAAAAATAAAAGTACCTACTACTAAAAAATTACATAGGCAAACGGGAAACCATCGCATTAAAGATCTGAGTGGTATCTTTAGTACAACAGCAACTTATAATGGAAGCTTTAATGCCTAAAGTCTCCGAAAGTAAAATGAAATTTATAACTTCAACAGAAAAATGTGTTTATTTTGAATTAGCAATATTTGGTCAGACCCATTAGAAGAACAAAAGTTTTTATTGTTATTCCGTTATATGTGGTTGACCAAATGAGGTGCAAGAAAGTAAATGCAAATTAACTATTAATCTTTAGTTTTGAATCAATTTGGGTAATTTATTTTAAAGATTTATCAATTTTATTTATGCATGAAAAATGATATTGCTCTAATGTTCACAATGGTTAGTTTTACAAACGTCGATTCAATGATCATAATTTTATATCATATTTTCTATGGAATTTACGATAATGATGTTTTTAAGGGTCTTAAATAGTGGCTAGTTTATCAACATACACTTTGCACTTCAAAAATCGCCATAAAAATAAGTTCATGTTTGATGCAACTGATTGAAGTTTTGTGGAAACTAATTTAATTGTAATTTAATTTGTAAAATTTAAAAGACTTTTCGAATACAAAAGACATAATGAAATAGATAATATGATTAAAATTTGCTAAAACTACCATGTAAGATTACAGCTTTAGTTGTACTTGAAATTTGATTAAATTTGTGGCAAAATAATTCATCTAAAAAAAAACCATCATAGTCATTATAAATCCTTATTTAAGTAAATATTAATTATTCACTGCTGGAAGTTGGTTTTCGATAGATGAAATGGCGTAATATGATACAAATTCAAAATCGATTTATTTTAAATAGAAAGTCAAACTTATTAAAATAAAATTAATATTGACATTTGATTGTTGTGCATATATTAGAACTCCATTAGAACGTGCGACAATAAATTTAATCCGTTGAGAAAAAGAAAAAGCTTTCCAAATCCATATCGATAACAAATCAATCAATCCGTCAATTATTGCATGATTTCCCGAATATTACTTTTCGATATCGATGCCAGTGGGGAATTCAAAATAAAATTCACCACTTTTACAAAATACGAGTGCCAAATTTTTTCCCCAAGAAAATCATTTTTCCATTGCAATACCAAAGCTCTCCACTTACTCGTTCCCATTTACGACTTTTAATACAACGATTGTTAAAGCATTCGAATATATAACTCGGAGCTTTTAAATTATATAGAATTATCGGATACGTTTTCCAAACCAATCATGAATATGGTGGAATAATACCTTGTCTAATATTATTGGAATCGCTTTTAAATTTGAAACGAATAAAAAAGAAATATGGATATACAAGAATGAGAAAAAAAAAACGTTTTATTTTATTTATTCATTCACCGTCTGCTGCTTTTTCTTCTCATTCCTCACGTAAAATCATCATTAACAATTCAACCAATAGAAACAACGGATATAATCGACTAATATTTTTTCCTCCCTAAACTTTTTTTTTTGTTTTGAAGAACTATAATTTGGTCTCTGTTTTATTTTAGCGATGTGGAATCGGTGGTCTTCGTTTGAAATTTTGATAGTATCATTCATTTTCATCGTTATTACAAATTGATGTTTATTTGGATGATCTTTGTCTTATTAAGTTTGACGTTGAACGTTTAGGTATTATTAGTTTTTTTTTTTTTTTTGGTAAGAAAAAGTTTAATTTTTTTGTGTTAAGACTAGAATGCCAAGCGATTTCATTGGAGCGTTTAATAAGGGAACAGGAGGAGTTTGAGTTTGGGTTATTAAATTGTAATAATTGAAATTTTGATGAGAGGTATGTGAAGGATTTTTATCGTTCGGGTTTTGCCGGCTAAATTGGTAAAGTTTTCAATGAAATAGAGGGAATTGCGTTAAAGTATTAACATTGAAATTAAAATTAAAACAGTAGCAAAGAAAATCTTTTGAAACTTAACTCTTAAAAGCAAATGCTCTTTTTATCATTCAAATAGGTCCGTAAAAATTTTTTTTCGAGCTGAAAAACCCTCAAACTTATCCCTGAAGTTCTTAATTCCTTAATTCCATTTTATGCTCATTTTTTTCCTGTAGAAGAGTTCTTTAATTTTTTCTTAGTTCACTGGAAAAAAAAATGCAACAAAAACCCCTACACAAAAAGTTATTGGAACTGCAGTGAAAATCCGAAATTATTTGGTGTAGATTAGGCAAAAGCTAATGTAAAATTAATAGTGTTATGAAAATGAAGCCAAAAGATTGAATTTCAATAACCATATAAAACTCATAAGAGTTTAGACTTGTACTAGAAGCGTCTCTTTTGGAAGATATGATCCAAAATTTTGATTATTGAACTGACGTTTGTAAAATGAACCATGGTCATAACATGAAAGTGATATAATTTTTTGAACATAAATTAAATTGATAAATCCTATAAATAAATTACCCAAGTTGATTCAAAACTTAAGATTAATAGTTTAAAAAATTGCATTTACTTTTCTGCACTTCATTTGATCATCCGCATATATGTGGAATACCAATAAAAATAATTGTTCTTCTAATGGTTCTGACCAAATATTATAAAGGAACTATAAGGAAACTATATAGGAACTATAAGAACTTTTACTTCCGGGAATTTAACTTTTAAAGATTCTATTATGTGTTGCTGTCGTAAGATACCACTAAGGACTTAAATACAATGGTTTTCCGTTTACCTATGTAATTTTTTAGGAAGTACCTACTTTTATTTTTGGCTATATTTTTTAATTTTCTTTGTTATACTCTTAGTACAGTAAGTAGCACTAGAAAAAACCGTAGATTTTAACCAAAAATTATAGTTACAAAGCTCAAAAGCTCAATAACCATCTCCGGTAATTGTTATGTAAAAAAAATTCAAACAAAACTACTAAGGAATGATAGGAAAAGTATGAGGATGAAAACTTATTTCAACAATAAAATAAATAATATGCTGAGCTAACTTCTGCTTATTTTTCTAAAGCACATCAAATTCTTAGACCGAATTTTAATCAATAAATTGAGAATATAATTAGAATTTTTTTTGATTGATATAATTTGCTCTTTAATATCTGCAACAAAATCCAGAAAAGTTCGAATTTTCATTAAAAACTTTTTTTCCTTTTAAGAATATACCAAACTAACTTTACCTTTTCAAATTAATTTACCGAATTAACACTCATATATGTTGCATTAGACTGATTTAAAAAAAATGATGAATTTTTTTTCTTAATTATATTGAAAATATTGTTGGACATGACAAAAAAAAATCCTGTGAAAGTTTAAGCTCGTAATATTAATATTCAGAGGTGCCGCACCGCAAATTTCGATTTTGTCGAAGCTTTCGTTAAACATGCTCGTAAAAAATTCCTCTGTTTTGAGAGGTTTAAAAAAAATTAAAATGGCAATATTGACGTGGAAAACGAAGAACCGTGAAAGACCACCACCAAAAAAGTATGAAAAAATCGAATTGTTGGGTAAGAATGGAAGCCAAACTCCACTACAACTTTCGATAGTAGATTTAAATAGAGCTTTAGCGCAAAAAACGACCAAAATATTAAAATAGGCAATAGTAAGTGATTTTACTGTATGGTAATTCCCCTGGTCACACTTTAAAACGAGTGAACTTTAAAAATATAATTAATAAAGTTTTGCACAATTAGTGTATAAAAAGCTAGACTTGCATTCGTTGCAATTGATGAAGTATTTCAAAAATCTTAAGAATAAGCCTCAATTTTAAATTTCCTACATAAATTAGGCTTCATTTTATTTGGTCATGTCTTTGACGATTTAAATTTTTGAAATATGCTTAACTAACTTGTAAAGTTTTAGATCCTCAATGATAATAGATTGATAAAATATTCAGAGGACTAGGATCAAAAATAATCGGTTAAAACTTTATTTATTACATGTGACATTTCGGCTTCTTTATTGAGCCTTCCTCAGGCGTTCATAAAGAAATGTTGTTTTAACTTTGTTAATAATTGTGAACGCCTGAGGAAGGCTCAATAAAGGAGTCATGTGACGTTTCGGCTTCTTTAATCAGCCTTCTTCAGGCGTTTACAGTAATTAACAAAGTTAAAACGATTTTTTACGAACGCCTGAGGAAGGCTCAATAAAAGAGCCGAAACGTTACAAGTCTTCTTTACTGAGCCTTCCTCAGGCGTTCATAAAAAAATGTTGTTTTAACTTTGTTAATAATTGTGAACGCCTGAGGAAGGCTCAATAAAGTAGTCATGTGACGTTTCGGCTCCTTTATTCAGCCTTCTTCAGGCGTTTACAGTAATTAACAAAGTTAAAAGGATTTTTTACGAAGGCCTGAGGAAGGCTCAATAAAAGAGCCGAAACGTCACATGCCTCCTTTATTGAGCCTTCCTCAGGCATTCGTAAAAAGTTGTTTTAACTTTGTTAATAATTGTGAACGCCTGAGGAAGGCTCAATAAAGGAGCCATGTGACGTTTCAGCTCCTTTATTGAGCCTTCCTCAGGTATTCACAATAATCAACAAAGTTAAAACGATTTTTTACGAACGCCTGACGAAGGCTCAGTAAAGGAGCCGAAATGTCACATGTAATAAAGTTATAACCAATTATTTTTTATCCTAGTTCTCTGAATATTTTATCAATCTATGCCAAACTAACTTCTACTGATTTGTCTTAAGCACGTTAAATTTATGGATCGATTAGGAATCAATAAATTCAGCATAAAATGATCAACCAAAGATTTTTTTATTAAATATTTATTCACCCACAATCGCAAGTAAAGTTTGGCTACAACGAATCTTAAACCTCAATAGAAATTTAAAAGAAATCAAATTCCACCAACTAGCATAATTTTTTTACGATTTCAAACTCCCAGTACGGAAAACGTGATATGAAACTAATATCTTATTTCACACTGCATTAAATAAAATACCTTCTCATTTGTAATTTAGTAATTCAAGCTGGATTTTTTTCCCATTTACGTATATCCACCTCATCATTTTGTCATATTTAAACAATAATTAGATTCACGAGCTCCGGTAAGTTTTGACGAGTTTTGCGGTTTTGTCCGCATCTTCAATTCAAATGCACCTACATATATATATACATAATACATTATTTATGCATAAGCATAAAACTTTAATTAAATCTCAGCCGATTTTTCTAGGTACGTTCAATTAAAAAGCGTGGGAACGTGAACTTGGATAAAACGTTCCCTATGTTTATAGCAGAAGCAAATGCCACCAAATATAAAAAGCCACATGGAAAAATTAAAACTCTTGTTTGGCAAAATAATTCATTATTATCATTGTTATTATCATAGTAATTATGATTTCTATTTTTATTTTTTTTTTGGTGTAAGTGAAATATCATTATGTTTGATGAATCTTTTAGGTAGTCAGTAATTATGTATGTTTTTTTTTCTAGTTTTGTCGAGATGGTTGAATTTTTGTTTAAAATGAGAATAATTCATGAACGGACATAGACAACTAGTTTTCATCGAGGAAATGAATTATTAATTTACACGAAAAACACAAAGAAAATGTAAAACAATTGTTTGGAACACTAATTTTTTGGACATGCTTGCTTAGTAACGGTTTCGGCTAATGTAAGTTTAACCCGTTGGTTTTTTTTGTTGTTGTATTTCTTCACAGGCCAGAAAAATGAAATGTTTCTGACGCATTTTCACGAATTAATTACAAACTACGTAACGTATATTTTCATTTTTTGGTGCAACAAAAACATGGAAAACTTTTTAGTTTGGAAATATTGAATTTTTAATCCACAAAATGCTTGACCAATTCAAATAGGACCACCAATTAGTCTAATTTAAAAAAAACGCCGAATTCAATTTCTCTCTCATGAAAAATTGAAAAACTCAATTTTCATTTCCAAATAATTTATCATAGTTATTCACCAATTATATAACACACGACCCATAACGCATACAATAATCATAAAATATCATTAAACGAGTAAATATTAATGAATAAATAAATAGAAACATAAATATCCTGAGTTCATTACCGCCCATTATTCCTCCCACTCAAACAATAATTACATCATTATTCCCATTGTCAGCTACCTATCAAAATGTCCACACAAATATTACATTTGAAAATAAAAATGGTACGAGAAATAATATTAACCAACCTTTTTTTTTTGAACTCTGAAAAATGAATTCGGTATCTCCGATACCTACACCAATTGGTTCAATTACAATAGCGATAAAAAAAAAGGTAATCAACAACTTTATTTGACAATCTAATTACATGTGGGGGCTCATAACGCATGACGGATATCATCGTTAACGAGAATGGGAGAAGATTTTTTTTTGTATAAAATGGCTGACAAAAGCTTTTGACAAAAAATAAAGGTATTAAATTATCGTTAACCGAGTGCGTTTTATAAAGTCATTAGACCAAAATGCATTGGGAAACTTGCACAAAAAACTTATGGATAAATCATGAAAAGTTTAATAGATAAACTTTCCGATTACGATGAGAGATTACAGCATCTTGTTTGGACGCATTTTGATGAAAATCCGCTAAAAATATATCGTAGATCAAACTTTTAATTTAAGCAAGATAAAGCACCTTTTTAACCGAAAGCTTTTTAACTAAGTAAAACATACAGAAAATAATATTTTTTGGCAAAATTTGGTTTCATCTTTTGATGAATCGCTCTTTAGGCAAAGTAAGTACAATAGTAAGTTGGAAAGTTTGAAAATTTGGCTCAATTTTTGGTATTCAGTATAAAAACGATTCCCTGAGTTTGAATCGAAAAAGCCACGGGGGTACTGTGTATGCAATATATAAGATATATTGCAGTCCAATTTATGTAGTATAATTTAATATAATAATATATAAAAATCATACCACAAACATAAATTTGAACAGAAGTTCAAACAAAAATATTCATGACGTATTGTCCAGATACGTATTTCGATTGCCAAGCAATCTTCATCAGTGGTCATCAAGTAGTTTGGATCACTCCGTAACTGCTTTGTGATGATTCGTGAATCTTGTGTGATTTGTGAATCATCACAAAGCAGTTATGGAGTGATCCAAACTACTTGATGACCACTGATGAAGTTGTCACACTCTTGAAAAAGACATATTTAATAAACTGTTGCATAGAATAAAATTGTTCTATGTAATAATCAATTAATTTTCAAAAAATATTTATAAATATCTAAAAAGAGTATGTTCAACTGCGTATACCTACGGTAGGTATACCTACCGTGAACCAAATAATCCGTAAATCAATCAGCATCTATACATAAATAAAAAATATCGCCAAGTTCAATAAATTCGGTCTTAATTATGACTAAAAAAAGTCGAAAGTTATCAAAATATTCGCGTCAAAATAACCCCATCTCCCTTTTTCGATTCCCGAATGAACCTTTTTCCAAAAACTATTATACTATTGCACTGTACAATACAACCGCGAAATTGAAATTTGTACAATTGCACGAAACCCAGTTCTACCATAATCATGTATAACCATTATGTATCTTTAAACTTATTATTGAAATATCTGAATTTCAACTATATAATTAAACCATATTGGATAGTCTAGAGTTCACCATACACGATTTGGCGTATGCCTTTTGCTCTGGAAGAGGATTTTAAATTTCTTTTATCATTATGATGATATGATTATTTATTATTTATCATTACGATGATTGACTGGAATTGCGAATTTTTTTGCACTTGCAAATAAAAGATATCGTGCCCCCCCAAGAAAAAAATCCTGAATCTACCCTTGTCAGTTAGGGTAGGGATTTTCAAAAAAAAATCGTATCACATGTTTACTTCCTATTAGGAATACACCGAATATTAAAATTTGATCAGTCAGAGGAGGTATATAAAAACACGATTTTATATATGCATGGTTTAAAAACGTATTTACTCTAAGCTCTATTATTATTACTATTAATTTTTTTTCGTTAATATTTCCTTACTGAGCAACCCTAAGGATCTATTTACAACAATTTTGTAAAAAAAAAGTTTACGGTCAGATTATAATCTATAAAAACATTTATATTTCAAAAGGGCAATTTTTTGTACTAATATTTTGTATTAATACAGATCATTTTTTAGTTTTCAAATACCTTTCCAATGATATATAACTCGCCTATCTAAAGTAAATTTTTTTTTTCATCCTTCAGTTTTTACGTAGGGGGAACATTCCCTTATTATTTTTAAGGAATGATAAGTAACCTAACGTGTGTGAGTAATGGTGTTGTATCTTATTATAAAGTTTCATTAAATTCGGTTGTTTCATTCTTTAGTTAAATCACCAGCGCACGCGATGTAAGAAAGTTTTTTAGTAATTTTTTCACACATTATTGGAGTCTTAGTACGGATTTTTATTTTTTTTTGAAAATTTTGTATAGCCTAAGTTCACCAGAAATAGTGTAGCTTCCCAACAGTGAAAGAATTTTTCAAATCGGTCAAGTAGTTTCGGAGCCTATTCAAAGCAAACAAACAATCAAATCATTCCTCTTTATAATAATAGATATCCAAATTTTACGTATATAAATCATAATTTTTCTTGAAAATAATGAAATAAAAACTTTATATTCCATTCAATTGTATAAGATGTATTCTGAAAGAAAAATAAGCATGAACCGATTTTATAAGGGAAAAACTTAAGATTTCATTTTCATTGAACGTGAATAGCTTAATGTTTTAACAAGTGGCTGTATTAAGCTCATTTGTAAATATTTTGAATATTTTTTTTCTGGAAATATAAATATATAAAATGTGAATTTAATATATTTTTTAAAAAAAGTTAAACATCATATCGTATCCACAGCAAATGTGTCGGCAATGGTGGGGGATGTTTTAAATTTAAAATATTCACAGGATCATGCCTGTCTTATCCTTATATGCATAGTCTTGTAAATTCATATATGTGTCCCGGAACGTCTGCCTCGTCCCCCGTTTCCCAATATATATTTTAAACGTGAAACGTTTAAATTCATGTATGATATCAGCTAAATATTTCATGTTGATGCTTTCCATAAAAACAAGCACCTCTGGCCCCAGTGGCAGAGCATCAGGAGGCTGCTTACCAGAAGCCGTTGCAAATACTTTCTATTCATTTTCATCTTTCACATTTTGCTCATCTCATACCCACCCACCTCACCCGCACAAAACTCCCATTTGCTTTTCACATAAACCCCCCACCACATGTGGGAGCCAAATGTGGGGGTGAAATTTACATTTTTATTTTCTAGGGTGAAAAATACGGCTACGATCTTTTCATATTATCGTTAACAGGTTTTACTTTAAATAAGTATGAGCCACCAAATATGCTGCTCATATAATATTGAGATGGAAATACGAAGAAATATTTGATGTTTTTCGGGTGTTTAACTTCAAAAATTGTATTTGTCATTTTATTTTTGGATGTTTTCCAAAAAATCATTAGGCACTGTCTACTTAGGGGCTTACAGCGCAATCATAAATCATTCTAATGGAAATGATTGATGGTTGAGACATGAACTGTGAATTTTTGATTCTGAAAAATTGTTATTAAACGATCATTATCGAACTTTTTCTTTTTCCTGGTTGTCATTTGAAGGTTATATCATATCATTATTAATTAAATTAAATTTTATTGTCACAAATAACAATCGAAATACATTTCAGTCGACAACACGCAAATATGAATTATCAACATCGTCATTATGAGTTTTCATCGAAGCATAATTCATAGTTTTTGTTCCGCTTTTGAATTTGTGTTATTGAAATTCGACCATATATTTACATTGAATTAAAAAACCAAAGATATTATACAAATAATATTAAGAACCAATTTTCATTTTTATTATCCTTAATTCTGGATAGAATCCTTCATATTTCTATTAGTGGTAATATGAAGGATAATTATATGGATAATTTTTCCTCAAATATATATTACAGAAAAACGCCGTTAAAGATCAATTGCCTGTTATTACCACCATGATTTAGCGACCCTTTCATTTTTGCGTCTATGCTACCAAACTATCAAGGTAAAAAAATTCATCTGCCCATTTATTTAAAGAAAATTAAATTCCCGACAAAAAAAGTCTCTATAAAAATTTTTGCCAGGCACTCCGTTTCCGAATAATCAAGCATTAAACTTAGATATAATTTTTAGATTTATCTTCTTTATTTTGGAAGTTTATAACTAACTAACAAATAAATATATAGAAATCAACAATATTGATTCTTGAAGGGAATTTAATGTTCTACAAAAAAGGTCTCCAAACGTTTTTACATAAAATCACTTTTTGAAAAGTTATTCACAATTAAAGTTGAAGGAAAAATTAAATTATTGTTTTTTTCGTTGTTGAACCAATTTTGAAAGAGCGATTTTATGTAAAAACGTTAAGAGACCTTTTTTGTAGAGCATTAAATTCCCTTTAAGAATCAATATTGTTCATTTCTATATATTTATTTGTTCGTTAGTTACAAAATTCCAAAATAAATAAGATAAATCTAAAAATTATATCAATGTTTAAAGCTTGATTATTCGGAAACGGCGTGTCTGGAAAAAAATTTCAATGAGACGTTTTTGTAGGAAATTTAATTTTCTATAGACATAAGTGCCTATAAATTTTTTACCTTGATAGTTTGACAGCATTGACGCAAAAATGAAAGCACAAATAAAAAATCGAAGTGAAATATGATAGACCTCTTAATGTTAATATTAAGGACTCAAACCTTCCCGAAATTTTGTTTGCCACCATGAACCATATTTGCGATAAAATTTACCAAAAAAATAGTCGATTTTTTGGCCCAGTCTAATGTATCCAATAGCTTAATAAAGCAGAAAATTAAATTCACATAGTCTATTCTTTTATGCTAACATTGGTTGGTTTATGCTTAATGTCTCCAGAAAACAAGCAGGGATGGTCTAGGCGTTGGTTTTTCTTTACGGTGGCTTATTTACACGATGATTAGTAGAAAAAAACTCTTCTGGAAAAGGATTATAAATGAAGAAACGAAATTTTGGGACAATCACTTGAAAGTTGGAAAAGCCACTTTATACCATAGCAATAGACTTTCTGTGCCATTGACCATAAGAATTTCTAATCCAACTCACAAGAAATTTCCTTAACGGCCTGGAAAATTGTCCAAGTGTAGTAGAACTAGGCTTGGGGGAAACTATATAACAAAGAAGAGCGGAAACTTCTTCAAGAGCTCCAAAAAATAGCAGTTGCTTGAACACAAGGTCAAGAACAATCAACAAATAAAAAAATAAAAAGACAGAGGAATGAAGTTCGACTCCTCCAACTACTTAAACGCCGCTAAAGATAAATTACCTGTAATTACCACCATGATATAGCGACACATTGCTGAACTAGTGCAAATTACATAATAGTCCACCAAAAAAAAATATATATTAGAAAGATCTTTTAAGGAAAACGTAATTGCTGATTTCTTCTACTTTGAAATATCCTCACTATTCCAATCAAAGCCCATAGGTCACTCGTAAGAATGTCAAATATTCCACATATGATGCAATAATTAATTTTTTTAAATAAGAAGACTATTCAGGTTGTTTATTTGGTTTTTTAATTTAATATTTTGACTATTCAATTAGCTACGTTTCGTTACGTATCGTAACTTCATCACTGTAGTTATATGTATATTATTGTAGTTTTAAAATTTATGTATGATTGACATATTTTGTAATTATTTTAATTTTTTATAGAAGCCTGATGAAGTTACGATACGAAACGAAACGTAGCTAATTTAATAGTAAAAATATTAAATAAAAAAACCGATCTCAAACGACCTGAATTGTCTTATTTAAAAAAATAAAGCTAAGATCTGAATTTTATCATTTATCTGCAATAATTAATTTTCGAAAATCTTCAAAAAATTTTAACCCAAGTCTAAAAGCTCTGCTTTTGATAATTGTTAAAAAAAATGAGCTTAAAAACTTTTGTTTACAATTATGTGTCACACATATAATTGTTAAGGTATTCACCATAAAAAATAACTAATGGATATCTTTAAATTTCCAATACGTCACTTGATTTGCTCCAATCAATTTTCGACGATAAAAAAGCTCCAAGACATAAAAAAGTAACGATAATGGCGGCGAATTTAAAACGAAAAAAAAAAGCGCTTGGCTACATATAAATATGAATACTCTGTAACATTATGAGCATCGATCAATACATATTATATCTCATAAAATGTCATTTTAAATCCAAGCTTTAACTTTTTTTCCCCGTTATTCCCAAGAGCTTTCTACTCCATATCGATACGCCGCTTTTCGAGTATAAAGGCAAGCGCATTACAACCCCCCCACATACACATCCCCTAATCGGGCACCTTATATGTAAAATACTGGTATACAGGTGTTCACCATATATTGGTAAATATCCGCCAATATCTTAACCTAAGCGCCACTATTTGCACTTTTATGTAAATTTAAAAAAAACGGGGTGAATAAATTTTGATTTGTTAAAACCACGGTTTTTTTATTTTGTATTTTAGTTTCCTCCATTTTGCATGTCAAACATCAATAACGTTGTTAATAAAGAAGTATTTAACGCGCTACAAAATGGCGTTTAAGTTGAGAAAAGCTCCTCATCGTTTCCCCCCCCCATTGTTCCCCATTAGAGCGTTCCCCATTACGAGCTTAACATTTCCCCCTATCCCGTTCGAGCCATCTCCGATTATTTCACTGACGCGTCAATCCACTTATTTCATATTTTCCGAAAGCTCTTCCCCGAGTGATGACGATGATGACGATAATAATATGTCTGAGCTTTATTCAAACTTTTATCGAAAGATAATCGGCGTTGTTGTTTTATTGTTTTATGGCTGCTGCCTGGTTTAAATGGGGGACCAAAATAAACATATTTGGTATAAGTATTTTTTTCGTAGAAATGAAAAGAAAAAAAAAACGACCGAGAACGGGGATAACGATCTATCTCAATTAAAATAATATGACAGTGTTTTACAAGTTTGGTTTTTATGTTGAATTTTTATTTTAAATTGGAGTTTTATTTCCTTTCGTTTAGTATAATGTCACGTAAATGTAAAAAAAATGGAAATGAATGGAATTATAACGATCGTGAAACAAGTCTGTGCATACTTATGGCTTGAAAATTGTCCAAGTAAATTCCTTTTTTTTATGATAATGATTTCAATATTATATTAATCCTACTAAAACTTTGTTCTAAAAGTTATTTTTTATCGCAAAAATTAATTTTCAGTGCTTTTTTTGGCACGTAAACTTGCACAAGAAAAAAAGCTCACATAGTTGTACTCAAAAAATCAGCTACCGGCCTATCGGCTTGCTAAGCACCCGATCGAAAAAATCAATGGATAGAAATCATTCAAACTCTACTAATTATGCAGTTTGGATTTAGACCTCACCATTCCCCTTCGCAATAAGTCTTAAGACTTGTAAAAGTAATCGAAAAGGGGTTTAAAGAAAAAAATATATACTCAGTAGTTCTATTCTTTGATACGGCGCAAGCGTTTGATCGAATTTGACATCAAAGCTACTAAAAAAGCTTCAGAAGTACCATATTCTTGAGTATCTATATAAAATTCTTTCTTCGTTTTTGAAAAACTATCTTCTTCCAAAGCAAAATGAATAATCAGTGATCAAAGAAAATCTTATTTACTTGAAAATATCTAAAGGATCTCTAGAGAATCTAATCGTCTTTTAATGAATGACGGATGAAATTACCATCATCAATTGGAACAAAAACCTTCAAAGGACCTTTCGAAAAACCCAGTAATCTATCAACCACGTATTTACCTGGTTAAGGAGTTGGAAAATTCTTATAAATCTACCTAAAAAGTCGCCAAAATCTTTCTTCAAAGACGAATCTTCAACCAGCTGGAGCTTTTCGTATTGGATCACAAAGAAATTCCGTAAAGTAAGTAAGAGACATCTGTTGAATAATTGAGCATATTTATGAACCCATAATTGTCCTAGATAGATAGAAAATTGTCCCAGTACTTGGGAGAAACTAATAATCAAAGAAAGCACAAGTGGAAACTCCCTCAAAAGTTCCAAGAAATAACAGTTATATAATAATAGAATAAAAATAGATAGATAAATGAAGTTCGATTCTTCTAGCTCAGCGGTTCCTAACCTTTTTCAGCCGCGGACCCCCAAGGAAATCAAGCATAATGCCAAGGACCCCTGAGTAAAAAAAAGATGCAATTTTCGGACAATATTTTATTTTAGTATATCTTCATTAAATTAAAAAACAAAAAACAAACTTTTTCAAATGAGACCGCGGACCCCCAAACATAGGCTCGCGGACCCCCAGGGGTTCGCGAACCACAGATTAAGAAACAATGCTCTAGCTAATTAAACCTTGCCAAAGATTAAATGCTTTTTATCACCACCATGCTGAACTGGTGCAAAATACATAATGGTCCACAAAAAAAAGCCTCTATTACATTAAATCCTGGTAACATTAGTGATAGAAACTTTGTAATAAAATATTTCCACACTTGTTATTCTTCCAAATTGTTCTTAATTTTCTGAGTTTTTGGAACTTCTCTTGATATGTAACTCATAAGCGTACAAAAATTCATAAAATATCATTTATTATCAAGCTTTTTCATTCATAGATATTTCTTTACACATTTTTATTTTTCACGTATTATACCTTGCAAAATTGTTATGTTCTTTTGGCCATTTTGCTCCTAAAGTAACTTTTAATAAGAGAAAGGATGCTTACTGGGAATTTTCCTGTTTTCTTCAGTACTATTTTAAACAGAATATTGGTTTCTTTTTTTATCATTTAACACTTTAGCATATGGAAAGCTCCAAGAAATAGCAGTTATATAATCGCAAGGAACTTAGATGGCGAATAAAAATAGATGGAGAAATGAAGTTCGATTCCTCTAGCTAATTACATCTTACCAAAGATTGAATTATTTTTATCACCACCTTGCTGAGCTGGTGCAAAATACATAATGATCTACACTATAAAAAAAAATTACCTCCATTACATTAAATCCTGGCAACATTAGTGATATAAACTTTGCAATAAAATATTTCCACACTTGTAATTCTTCCAATTTGTTCTTCATTTTCATCGTCATTTTCTGAGTTTTTGGAGCTTCTTTTGATACGTAACCCATTAGTGTACAAAAATTCATAAAATATCATTTATTGGTGAGGTTTTAGACATTCATAGATATTTCTTAATAAATTATTATTTTTCCCTTATAATGTCTTGCAAAATTGTTATGTTTTTTTGGCCATTTTGAGTTTGCCAGAAGTGACAGGAATTGTAAAGAATAATAACGTCGCTGTAAATAGTTCCGGTTAGGTCACATTCTAGCACTCCATATTTGCTCATTATTTTCTTACATAATTGGTGAACTTCCAATTGGATTTTCAAAAGTTTAGTTCGATTGAGATTTCTGGTAAGAATTCGAGGGCCCCTTGAGCTTGAGGGTCCCGGGGCACTGCCCCGCCTAGCCCCTAGGTAGCTACGCCACTGACTACAAGTTTAAATTTTATTCTAAGGGAAAACAAAGAAGAAAACTCTAGTTTTTTATATCCGAAGAATTTCGCAATTGCTTAGAATTAAGTAATTTTCCCTTTTAGTTGTTTAGGTTTAAAAATTGATGTTACTGTCTTTTAAGGGACAAATTTTCTTACTTTTAGTAGTTTTATAGAAAAAAATTACGGTAGATTGAAAAATTTAGGTATAATAACCGATTTATATAAATATTGGACAAAGTGACAGGAATTGTAAAGAATAATAACTTCGCTGTAAATATTTTCGTTAAGTCGTATTCTAGCACTCCATATTTGCTCATTATTTCTTTACATAATTGGGGAACTTCCAACTGGATTTCCAAAAGTTCAGTTCGATCGAGATTTCTGGTATGAATTCGAGGGCCCCCTGAGCTTGAGGGCCCCGGGGCCCTGCTCCGCATAGCCTCTAGGTCTACGCCACTGATTCCCAATCCGATTTGGATTTCTTTGTGTTTTTAAAGATTTCTTGTGATAACTCTTATTTCATCCATTGAAAATCCTTATCAGAAGTGCATTCAGTGATACTTTTCCGGTATTGATTTTGAATCTTTAGGTTTCTTTTAAATCCTTTTAATATTCTTTAATGCTAACCAAGATTGGTAATCAGGTTTTTTGGTTCATGTTGGACTAAAATAGTGAACTATATGCAATGCATTTTTTTAATTGTTAGTTATCAGCTATAACTGTAGCTTAAGTAAATAAAATAGGGTAATACTCTTTATTTCCGTGTTAGTATTAAAAGTATACACAATTCCAAGTTTGGCAATATTCTACTGACTGATGAAATTTGATTAGATATAAAAGTATTTTAACAGATTTTACAAATATTTTAGGTTCAAACCTGAAAACCGGATCTTCTTTACCAATCTAATGTTTGTCTTGTAAACTTTTATAGCGACATAGTAAAATAGAGAGTTTTATGGATATACTTAAGTTAGTCTGCAATTTGTTTCGTATGATTTTTACATTGTAAACCGGACCACAAATATCTGAAATTCTTATGTTAAAAGCGTAAATTGAAGACCGAAATATTTCCATTTCAAAGCAAAAATTGTCACGATGATTTCCAACTGGATTTTCAAAAGTTCAGTTCGATTGAGATTTCTGGTAAGAATTCGAGGGCCCCCTGAGTTTGAGGGCCCCGGGGCACTGCCCCGCCTAGCCCCTAGATAGCTACGTCACTGATTCCCAATCCAATTTCTTTGTGGTTTTAATGATTTCTTGTGACAACTCTTATTTCATCCATTGTCAATCCTTATCAGAAGTGCATTCAGTGATACTTTTGCGGTATTGATTCTGAATCTTTAGGCTTCTTTTAAGTTCTTTAAATATTCTTTAATGCTAATCAAGATTGGTAATCAGGTTTTTTGGTTCACATTGGACTAAAATAGTATAATATAGGGCAATGCAATTTTTTTTTATTCTTACTTATCAGATATAACTGTACCTTTGAAAATAGGCAAGTTAAAGTCTATGGTAGAAATTTAAGGTTGAAATATTACGTAAATAAATTAGCGTAATACTCGTTATTTCCGTGTTAATATTAATAGTAGGTATACAAAAATGAATGCAAATTGCTAGTTTGGCAATATTTGCTTGATGAAATTTGATTAGATATAAAAGTATATTAACCGAATTTAAAAATATTTTAAATTCAAACCTGAAAACCGGATCTTCTTTACCAATCTAATGTTTGTCTTGTAAACTTTTATAGCGACATAGTAAAATAGAGAGTTTTATGGATATACTTAAGTTAGTTTGCAATTTGTTTCGTATGATTTTTACATTGTAAATCGGACCACAAATATCTGAAATTCTTATGTTAAAAGCGTAAATTGAAAACCGACCAGAAATATTTCCATTTCAAAGGAAGAATTGTCACGATGATCAAATCGAAAATTTTGACAATCTCATTTCCCTCTAGTAAAACATGTTTGCGTCGAATTTTACAAGTCATTTCATTCATAATATGTATGTTCGCAGCCATAGTTAACGGGAAAGTTAACGAGCCATAACCAATTTGAGTTCGCAATAGCCGCAGGCCATATAATATACCTATACCCAGTGTTCACTATATGTCTTCCATATGATTATTATTGGTAGGTATGTACATAACATTGGCTACATATATTAAGTTTAAAGTGTTTTAATCAACTGTCACTTGTTTCGTCCATAAAACAAGAGAATGCTTTTAAACAAATGCTTGTTACCTTTAAAAAGTAACACGATAACATTTACTTTGAAAATCAGAGGTTTGAAATTTCTTGTACGTTTCAGAGATTGGTTCATTCCCTCAATCGTAATGCTTTAACGACATATTTGTGAACATTTAAATGACGATTTCACCTTTTTCAGGTTTATTATTAAACCTTGTACGATTTACTTAGGTACCTTGCCATTCATATATATCTATTTGTTCAAATGAGACATTAAAACTCTAAGAGAAAAATGTTGGAATTTATCAGTTACTTGCAGTTCTCATTTATTTTATATGCACTGAACATAAAAGTATATCTTTAAAAATTTGGTTACATAAATGTTTCGTTCAATTGCTTTATTAAATCTTTTGCATAAAATTAAGATGCAGACAAAGTGGAGAATAAAAACATCAATTGGATTTTTTGATTTCAAAATGAACTTTGTACAATAATTGGAAGATTGAATATTCGATAAAAAACATTTCACATGATAATAAAAACTGATGAAAGAATTCCTATTATATCTATTATTTCTTCCCTTAAACAGCAAAGTTTCAAGAACCAAATATTTTTTCGCTATAAGCAAAACTATTAAGCTCATATATTGAATACAATTTTATCCTAAAGCATAGATTTACTTCCATCCCTTTCCACAGCATGTTTGTACAAAATATATTCTCTCCTCTCTTCGTTAAAACAATTAGATCAATTTTGTACAAATATGCTGTGGAAGGGGTACGATCACTTGGAAAATTGAGGGGAAATGAAAGTTTAAGTTTAACATTGGCTTTATGGAGCACGTTTACTCTAGTCATTTAACCTCTTTGGCTAGCAGACGATTTTATTACTTATCAAAAAATTTATTTTAAACTACTGTTTCCTACTAAAAATTTTTACAATAAGTACTATTTTAATTTGAATAATAATTATTCAACAACATTGTTAGAGCATTAAATATGCTTAAGTAGGATAGTATATAAAATTATTGCAGCATTTTAGTGTTATATCGCGTAAACCAGTTAACCCTCAGTACGACACGTGTGTACTTTAATTCCTGTATCTCCTAAGATATTGCAGATATAATTATGAAACTTCTGGTGTACTAAAAGTGTACTTTAGGCTATATTTTGAAATAAAAAAATCAAAAATCAAAATGGTCAAAGTTCCTGAAATTTTGATTTGAAAAGTTTACTTCCGGTTTTGTATATTAAAAAAAATAAAAATGTCCAGTTTTATTTTTTATTTAAAAAGAACAGTTCATTTTCTATTTAAACCACCATATTAAATATTTAAAAAAAAAATTAATTCGAAATTTTGTTTTCAAAAAATACGAATTTCACAAACGACAATTCTTTGGAAGCGTATAACTTGGCAAATAATCATCATTCGAAAAAAATATTTTGTATCCACATTCATACGTACTAGAAGTACAATTATGCCAAATATGAACAAATTTCAGAACATCATTTTTTTTTTCGTTGTCTGCTTCACGTGAAATGCCCCTATTGTCATTAAATCTTTCATTTTTGAAAGTTCTAGGATCATATCCTTCGTAAATTTGGCGTTTTAAATTATTAATTTTGAAATAAAGGACTAATAAGGGTCAATGTCTTCTCATGACACTTGTTCTATCTTAAATACTGTGGAAAAATATAAAAAAATCCAAAAAGTAAACAGACCTTCTTGTATTTGAAGTGAAGAACAATACAATAGTACAAAACCACCGCCAAAACATAGGGAAAACAGTATAGTTCATGTAATTTGACTATATAACTCAGAACTTCACGTATTGATACTAAAATTTATAGTTTTGGGTCCATAAATGGCTTTTATATTGAACAGTAACTGGAAATTGAAACACCATCAAAAACATATTAATTTAAAGCCTGGAATCCTTTGATCTACGAAAAACAGAATACTAGAAATCCATAATTTCAAGAGATTAAGTTTAGGACTAAGAAAATTTCCAAAAAAATCAATTTTTTGAATTATTGCAAAGAAATATATTGGATGTACTAATAAGGTTTAGCTGTTTGATGAAAGATGCTTCTACAGAGCTTTACGATGAAATTATTAGAGGTAATAAGTAACATACTAAGGTGGACCATCTGGTAATAACATAACTATCAAATCTTAGTAATTTTGTATCGGTATCATTTTTTCTTTTTCTGAAAACATCAAAATTTGTGCTTGTAAACTATCATGTGCAGGAAATATGGATTTATTTTTTTTTCTTCGAAGAAATCACTAGCAAAAGCATATCAGTTACTTGTAGAAGAATATGATGAGGATACTTTGAGTAAAATATGTTATTCTGAGTGGTTTTAAAAGTTGTAAAACGGTGAATTTGATGTGGAGGGCGAAAAACGCAGTAGAAACCCAAAAGAGTAGGAAGACTAAGAATTGGAAGCTTTATTGAAGAAAGATTTGTTCAAAATGCAAATAAAAACTAGCAGATACATTACAAGAGGCTTCACAAGTAATTTTATATCACTTCACATCGTTGGGAGATGATTCAGGACCAAGGAAATTGGGCTCTATAAAATCTAAGCCCAAAGGCCGTTGAACGATGATTATGGATGATAAAAATGCAATTTGTTAGACACAAAAGAAATTTGCGTCGGATAGTAATTGGGGATAAAAAGTGGGTTCCCTAAGATTATCCAAAGAGGAGAACATTTTGGGGATCACCCTCTGGTCATGCTTCAACATCGACAACGAAATTTCATGCTGTATATTTAGTGGATCAGCTTGAAACAATTTCCTATGGATCCTATGGATGCTCATACCAAGCAAAACTTGAGTCCTCTCCCGAATACAGTTAATAATATGGAACGAATTACTCCAGGAAAACCGTACCCATCATTACTCCAGATACGACAAAATTATTCTCCTACATGAAAATTTTCATTTACATGTTACAGCACCGGTGAAAACCAAATTGGAAACACTTCAATGGAAAACCTCGATTACTCCACTCGTTATATTCCTCAAGCATTGCTCTTTTAGATGACCACTTGTTCTGGTCGATGGCACATTAGCTACGCTGAACAGATGAAAAATTGGGTGAATTCGTAGACAGCCTCAAAAGATAGAAAATTCTTTCGATATGGTATCTGAATTTTGCCAAAAAGACAAGGAAAAATAGTGACTAATGATTATGGGAAGTAAATCAACGAATTGTTATAGGCCTGGGGAGAATTTCCACAGTATTCCAAGCAAAGACTTACAAGAAAACATGAAAAGCAAATATCACAACAAAACGATAATTGGCAGACTTAAGAATGCCAATTATGGATCCAGAATCGGCTACCGGTCTACCAATATGTATAACAATAAATCAAATAGACTAATGGACTCAAATGAGCAAATAAAAGCCAGAATACTTATTCAGGAGGTAAGTTTTCAAAGGTAATAATAAAGGAATCTTTGAAAAAACATAACTAAAAAGTTCTAAATTTAAGAAGGAAGAACTTCAAAATTCTAGATCTATTAACAAGATCCTGCAAATTGAAATAGCATCTATAAACTATAGGGAAGAATAAAGAGTCAAGCTTGCAGAAAATATGGTGAAGGAAATTGCCACGTACTATTGGAGTGCCCAATTATGGCCTAAATTCGTCTCAATTCTTTTGGTCTACCCGGACTGGAGTTAGAAAATATACACAAAAATCCGATTAATTTTTTGCTGAGATTTATACCAGAAGTAGACCTGACCAGAGGAACTTTTAAGAAAGGTCTTCAGTAAAAGAAGAAGAAGTTGGCTGAATGAAATATTATAATCCATTCATTAACAATAGTTTCTTATATTTCTGTTAAGAAAACTATTAAAACATTTTTGTACCCCTAAAATATAAAAAAATTGTTTAAAATTCAACTTATTTTTCTTCTAAAAGTATTTACTTGATTAACAAAAATATTTGAAAGAATTTTTCTTTGTATTGTTTCTCAAAAAAAAAAAAAATAGACCATGATATGTAAAGGATTTTGACCCCAAAAATCGGATGGAAAATTAAGAAAATTTCGGTCTATATTCAAGGTCAAGACAAAACCAAATTTGCATTATAAAATAATAAAAATTAAATCAAAGTATATCGCAATATTTTAACCATCTACACTCCAAATTTCAACCAATCCCAATCACTCAATGCCAGCCAATTTCAAACGCCATAATTTCCAATAAAACAAACCATTTCTTTTGGTTTTAGTGCGCATTTGTTAAAATAAATGTAGAGATCAAATTATTCCTTTAATGGAAGTGGCTTTAAGTGTTGAAAATTATGGACATTGGATGATTTATGAACGTTGGACGTGATTAGATTTTTATGGGGATACTTTCCAAGTCTTTAAATCGATTTTTTTAATAATCGAATATATCTTTAAATGGACTCGGACAGGTATTTTTACATATTTTTAAAGAGGTATTTTATTGCTGATGGAAGATGACGATTAAAACAAAACAAGCAAAACATTTGATAGCTTTAACAAGTATCCCAGGTACACAGATTGGTGAATTAATTTAACCTTGTGCAATTGAAAAAAAAAACTTAGCATTTAATTTAATTTTTAAATAATTTTCCATTGAAAATTACATTAATTTTTTGTATGTTTTAATTCGTTGAAAGTTTAAACTTTTATCAAAAAACTTCTTTAAAAATATATTTAAAGCTTATGATACCTCAAAGCTCTTCCATCTTTCCAACCCCTCATACCAAAATTCTAACTTTTTGATTAAACAGAAACTTTTCAAAGCGACCGCCACCCCAGAAATATTTCCCCAAACCCGTCGATAAAAATTGATATAAATGACTGTCAAGTGGTTTATATTTCAATTTTTACTTTGGAGAATCTCGTTCACCTTTACATCGATATTTTACGATATCGAGTCGATCATAACGAGCCGCATCACTTCCCGTTTAGTGTTTTATAGCGACTGATCGGTCGTAAAAATAAATTTGCACTTCTACTCAAATTTCGGAAATAAAGTAGCCGAAAATAAACCGGGAACGAATCGAAATTCATAGACTTCAAATAACTTAATGGGGCATATTAAAATTTATTTACAATAAATGCAACGGGATTAATGGTTAATGATCGTTTTAATTATTTAATGGGGGTGTTTAAAAGGTTTTTGTAGGGCTGAATAGGATGGCATAACCAACCCCGAACACTTCCAATTATGAATGTTTAAGGAGTCCATATTTTATGTGGGATGTGATCGAATAAAAATGATTGCAAGTTGTAAAATATTTTTCTGCACATTTGCTATATGGAGTTGTAAGTGAAAATGACAGGTTTTGGGTACCTAGGGGGAAAATGTTTCACATGAAATACAATCTTGGCAAATAAAATTTTCTGGAATTGTTTCAATTTTCCTGATAATGTCTGGAATAGTCGAGAAAATAAATAAGAGAAACTTATTTTAGTTATTTTTATCAAAGTGATTATTTTTCATTCATTTTTTCAGAGAAAAAGGATTCACACTTTCTTGAAAAGAAATGATACGAGATAAGTTGAAATTCTCGAGCTATTAAAAAGATAAATAAATTGTTATTATAACAGAAATAACCTTTCCAGGGGTACCTAAATGATGGCAGAAGAAAGAAATCCTTCACGCGAAAAAAAATTCCAAAATATCCACATTTCCACATTTCCAAATCCTTTTTTTTAATAATTTTATTAATACACTTACAGTTGCAATCGGCTTGAAAGTACGAACGCTTTGCAGTTTCTGATGAAATCTGAAGACTGTGTAGCACTATTAACAAAATGATAAATATTTGTAAAAATCAATAAATCAGAAATCGAATTAAAGAATATTTGATATGCCAAAAGATCAAAAGGGCCTAGCAAGATCTACATGGCGAATTGGCCCCCAAATAGGAACCGATGTCGAAACTTTGGCTAAAATATCGGCATAATATACAAATACATTTTATATACTTACTTTTCACGACCAAACTCCTCTTTGACTTTGAGATATGGGCAAAAATGTCCCCTCGCATGGCTATTTTTCAAAGTTATATATCTCAAAAACTAATTAAACTAAAGATGTGAAACTAACGCGAGGCTTTAGATTATTTTATAGAGTATATCATATATTTTTTTGGAATTTTTAGAAAAAAAAAAATATACAAAAATAATCCAAAAAACAAATGAAATATTTTTTTTACGTGTTCTCTGATATGACAATTACGAAAAAAATATATTTCATGCTTCTACATGAGCACTATAACTCATAAAAATTGCGTGAAAAAATTGTTGGTGTAACACTTTGAAAAAAAATGAAATGTGATTTACGCCTAATAGTATACCTCGGTTTTATTTTTTTTCGAAGTGTTTCACCAACTTTTTTCTCACAAAACTTCAATAAAAAATACGCCACATATGAGTAAAAGATATATTATTTTCATAATTGTAAGTCTAAGGAAACATAAAAATTTAATAGTTTTTTTCTCTATATTTACTCTTAAGATGATTACTTTTAAGATCAAAATAATTGATCCCAAAAGTAAAAAAAAAAAACAACTAGTGTTCAGTTTTCATTAAAATAAAAATAAATAAAAATTATCGTCACTTATAATTTATTACAACTGGAATACTATACGTCTCCAATTAATTCTGGGTACA
This sequence comes from Sisyra terminalis, assembly GCA_958496175.1. NCBI lineage: Eukaryota > Metazoa > Arthropoda > Insecta > Neuroptera > Sisyridae > Sisyra > Sisyra terminalis. The sequence goes on from OY292278.1 coordinate 8,616,078, forward strand.
TATAGACGGCATCTGAATTATTTGGTTTTCTTCATTTAGCTTAGGATATTATTTACTAGGTCATACCAAAATTTTTAGAGGTTCTACCTAAAGTGAGCGAATAAATGAACTTTCAAATAATATTTAAAACAATGTGTAAAATAAGAACCTAATATCATTAGGGTAGAAGTAAAATCAAGTTATATGTATAAACAGCAAAGATGGTCGAATATACAATGATTATATTTCAAATGGTATAGATAGCAACAGTATTTTCCGATATTCCTGTGATTCTCCAACAGAAACTTTACAGTGAGATATTGTTCTTATGCAACAGCTTTTATTTGTTATTTTTCATGTGAACAATAATTATCCAGAATTCTGCGTCCTACGAGATACTAACTAAATTATTTTACGTTCATAATATTTCAGCTGTTATAAGTTATAGCAGTGCCGATAATTTTTTTTTATTCTTATTTTAATAAAAATTGAACACTAGTTGTTTTTTTTTCTTTTGGGATCAATTATTTTGATCTTGAAGGTAATCATCTTAAGAGTAAATATAGAAAAACAAAAAAACTAATATTTTTTTTTATGTTTCCTTAGACTTACAATTATGAAAATAATATATGTTTCGCTCCCATATGTGGCCTATTTTTTATTGAAGCTTTGTGAAAAAAAAGTTGGTGAAACACTTCGAAAAAAGATAAAACCGAGGTATACTATTAGGCGTGAATCACATTTTATTTTTTTTCAAGGTGTTGCACCAACTATTTTTTCACGAAATTTTAATGAGTTATAGTGCTCATGTAGAAGCATAAAATATATTTTTTTCGTGATTGTCATTTTCAGAGAACACATAAAAAAAATATTTCATTTGTTTTTTGGATTTTTTTTGTATAATTTTTTTTTCTAAAAATTTCAAAAAAATATGTTATACTCCGTAAAATAATCTAAAGCCTTGCGATGATTTCACTTCTTTAGCTTAATTTGTTTTTGAGATATAAAACTTTGAAACATAGCCATGCGGGGGGACATTTTTGCCCATATCTTAAGGTCAAAGAGGAATTTGGTCGCGAAAAGTATATAAAATTTGTTTGTATATTAAGCCGATATTTTAATAAAAGTTTCGACATAGATTCCTATTTGGGGGGCCAACTCGCCATGTGGATCCTTCTAGACCCTTTGTTCCTAAATGAGAGACTAAAGATTAAGTTAATTCTTATTAATCATGATTCAAACTTGCATCTTTACTTTGTAAAAGCGATTAAAGTCCTTGTACCTTTAACAAGCGACAAAAATGAGGCCAAAGTTAATGATATTTTATGCCTGCATTCCTCTTAAAGTCTTAAACTATCTCTACTGAAATTATCATTGTTGTAATAGAAGTTTTCAAAGCTTTTTCGCAACAACCAAAAACAGCAATATATTTTTCTACTTTATTGGACTACTCTTCATTAAGAGAACAGTTTCAACATGAAAAATTATTATTTCCCAGCATGAAAATATTAAAAATCAGATTTCATAATGCAAATAAGAAAATTAAAAATTAATTTCGCGATCCACTTTTCCGCCACGCAAAATATCGAGCTTTAAAAGCGCAGCGCCTCTTAACAACGACACCGAAATGAACGGTAACAGCCCCGCCGCAGGGACGCAATGGAGTCTTTTTAATTTACAATACAATTTCAACTTTTTCCATCTGAATATTTTTATTAAATAATTAATGTGGACTCCTCTCTCATTCGTATCGTACAACACGAACCCAAGCCCTTATATACGCCGGGGCCGGTGCCGTTTTCCAACCCTGCAAAGGGATGGCGAAAAAAAAAATAAACCCTCTACGATATTTAAGTATTTAGAGTGGAAGCTATCGTGTTTCATTTCAGTTAATCACTGCTGTCCAATCTCTAAGATTCGCTCATTTATTTATGTTTTGGATGGCTATATCCCAATGGAAAATTAAAAATGAAGCACGAAGGGATGAAAAAAACGGAGAGGAATGGGGTGGCGGATGGGAGACGAAAACTTCCCGTGGATCGTTCGAAGTTTTAAAGTTTGCAAAAAATTGCCATTTATAAAATTGATTAATGTTTTTAAGACTGTTTTTTTTAATGAATCTAAGATGTCTTCCATAAAATTTAAATTTTATCTTTGGTATAAAATTATACTTAAATGCGCATACATTAAAGATACAAAAAGCTTTCTATGCATCTTTGAAAAAAAATGGTAAATATACTACAATTTATGTCACGTTTTTTTCCACTAAAATTGTTATAAAATTAAAAGAATTTTCAAAAGACCTAATGGATGTCTTCAGAAAATACGTATTCTCAACTACTTGTTTGTGGATTTTTCATTGTTAACGTCCTAAAGCTTTTTCGACACCTTTTGTTTTTCAGTCAACATTTTCAAACTGCCTTTGAGAAAATTGGAGAAAATTATTCATTATACTTTTCATTTTTATGAAAAGTTTTTCACAAACTGGAAAATATGTTTTTCCATATCTTTTAGCATAATCTTCTGCGATCCTTTATTCTTGAAGACGTTGGTGATTACATTAAGTTATCATATCCTATTTCCGAAGTTAAGAAGTCATAAATCTATAAAGTTTTCAGGTCCTAAATTCTACAAAACTCAAAACCAATAAAAATCCTTGTTTGCTATTGACGTAATGATGAGGAAGGACTCTTTTGTTTGACTCAAAGGTTTGACAATCAAAAAATTTACATTGATTTTCGCTGTCTAAAATAATAGTTTATGGTGGAAACATGCTGGAAATGCAGCACGGGAAAGGAAACTTATTACCACGTACTATTCGACGTTTCCCTTCCCATGCTGCATTTCCAGCATGTTTCCACCATAAACTATTATTTTGGACTGCGAAAATTAATTTAATTTTTGATGGAGTTCTATGCCAGTTCTATGGAGGTTAAATTATTCCATTGACGAAAGTTTTAATGCAAGGAATTGCATTATCTTTATAGTTCCCTTTAATTATTGATTTTGCTTTCGATTTTTCGAAACTTTTTGTTAATTTGTAGATCAGTTAGAAAGCATACGCAATTGCAATTGTAAGCTTTTTTTTTAAATAATTGGTAACACTTTTCTTTTTACAATAGATTTCGCGATAAATTGTGAACCTAATAAATAGTCAAAAAATATAATCCACAAATTTGAAATTTTTCATGGAAATTTGTGCCTAAATGTTAACAAAGGGATGGTTTTTTTCTCAATTGAAAATTCTAGTTACCAAACCCCTATCTCATTGATTTCTAGCAGTTTTAATAATAAAAAATCCGTCGCTAAAGCTCAACTAAACTTTACTGATACTTAAAGTAAGATCATCAGGAAAAAAGCTTCGAAATTGGGTATTTTTAGGTCAGAAAAAAATTGTAAAGCTTTCGAATTCCAGGTATTCAGTAATGAAAGCTCACGTCCAAGTCAAGAAAAACTAGCACAATTATAAATATTGATCCAATCAATAGATTTGATTCATTTTTATATTATTTTATGATATTTTTTTTCATTTAAATGCATTCATTACCATTTTAAAACCATCTTTAACGACTTAAGATTGATTGCATCATTCATTACATCAAAAAATTAAATATTTTGGCTCCAAATTCTATGAAATAAAAAGTGGCAATTTTTTAAGGGTTGTGTCCCCAACAATATACACTAGGAAATTTCCGGAAATTTATATTTGAAAAAAAAAATGATGACATTTTTTTCCAAATATATATGTTTTTTTGGGGTTCTTGAATCCTTCGGGGGGTCAATTTTAGAATGTAGAATTGTTTTTAATATTTTATCAACAATTTGAGACCAATTACAAAAATTCGATTACAATGAATCGTAGCAAAAAAGTCAATTTTGATAAAAACGCAGTTCGAAAAAAAATAGATCTTTCGTAAACATAAATATGAAATAATTCCAAAACCATATTATATTTAACTTTATTCCCTGAAGAAAGGATTCAACGTATTTTACGCACAAAAAAAATAAACCCTAAGATTATATGGTAGGTACTTAAAAGATTTAAATAAATAAATTTATAAAATTCTCCTTAACAAAATTGAATCCAGAACCCACAGATAGATTTATAGATCAGGTAGCAAATATCTGAACCCAAAAACCATTGATAAAGAATCATTTGAGATAAAGTTTTCAGGTCCCAAATTCAGTACAATTCAAAATCAATAAAAATCCTTGTTTCCTATTGACGTAATTAAGAAGGATTCATTTGTTTGACTTAAATGTTTGATAATCAAAAAATTTAAATAAATTTTCGCTATCCAAAATTATAGTTTATGGTGGAAAAGAATACTTTGAATTCCCAATAATTGTAGCTTGGCATTCGGAGAAGATAAATATCGTTTTAATATGATATTTTCTTATCCTATTTTCCAGTTCCTGCGTGGAATATTTGGGACATTTTTCTTAGGTCTACGATTATTTGTTTTCCGGGTTTTTCTCCCCATATTCCAATACCTATCTCATTGATTTTTGATCAGAATGGACCATACTTTATCATTTAGATTAACATGCTGGAAATGCAGCATGGGATGGGAAACCTCGAATAGTACGTGGGAATAAGTTTCCTTTCCCGTGCTGTATTTCCAGCATGTTTCCATGATAAACTATTATTTTAGGCAGCGAAAATCAATGTAAATTTTTTGATTGTCAAACATTTGGGTCAAACAAAAGAGTTCTTCTTCATCATTACGTCAACAGCAAACAAGGATTTTTATTGGTTTTGAGTTTTGTAGAATTTAGGGCCTGAAAACTTTTTAGTTTTATGACTTCTTAACTTCGAAAGGTAGGACATCAGAATGCTGGTAGACTTACTAATAAGACACCGAACTTAAGAAAGCATCTTCAAACTATAAGTATAAATATTGGGGCTACTACATGCTGGAAATGCAGCACGGGAGAGGAAACTACTTTCCACGTACTATTCGACGTTTCCTCTCCCATGCTGCATTTCCAGCATGTATTCATAATACATGCTGGAAATGCAGCACGGGAGAGGAAACTACTTTCCACGTACTATTCGACGTTTCCTCTCCCATGCTGCATTTCCAGCATGTATTAGCCACAATATTTATACTTATAGTTTGGAGATGATTTCTTAAGTTCGGTGTCTTATTAGTAAGTCTACCATCATTCTGATGCCCTACCTTCCGAAATTTAGAAGTCATGAATTATGGGGTTTCAAAGGTTTCTTTGTTATATCCTTTGAGAATTTGTCTCCTAAACTATAAGTCCAGAAATTTATTTGATCTATTTATTTGGTTTATTTATTTGGTATCAATACCATTGTGTCCTAGTATCCAGGTTAGTGTTATTTAGGATTCCACCAACTAGGTAAAGAATACTTTGAATTCCCAATAATTGTAGCTTGGCTTTCGGAGAAAATTTATTTCGTTTTATTATGATATTTTCTTCCCCTGTTTTCCACGAAGTTAAGAAGTCATGAATTATGGATTTTCAAAAAATTCTTTGTTATATTCTTTGATAATTTGGCTCCTATACTGTAACTCCAGAAATTTATTTGGTCTATTTATTTGGTATCGATACCATTGTGTCCTAGTATCCAGGTTAATGTAACTTAGGATTCCACCAACTAGATAAAGAATACTTTGAATTCCCAATAATTGTAGCTCGGCTTTCGGCGAAGATTTATTTCGTTTTATTATGATATTTTCTTTTCTAGTTTTCCACGAAGTTAAGAAGTCATCCATTATGGGGTTTCAAAGGATTCTTTGTCATATCTTTTGAGAATTTGCCTCCTAAACTGTAACTCCAGAATTTTATTTGGTCGTTTTTTGTTCAGTGAACTTAACACTAATTTAACACTACAACCGGTTCTGGGCCCAAATATGGCATCTTTGTTATCTTCGATACCACCGTGTCCTAGTATCCAGGTTAGAATTACTTAAGATTCCACCAACTAGGTAAAGAATATTTTAAATTCCCAAATTCCCAATAATTGTAGCTCGGCTTTTGGAGAAAATTTATTTCGTTTTATTTTGATATTTTCTTCTACTGTTTTCCAGTTCCTGCTTGAAATACTTGGGACATTTTTCTTTGGTTTACGATTATTTATTTTCCGGGTTTTCCTCCCCATATTCCAGTGCCTAATCTCATTGATTTTTGATCAGAATGGACCATACTTTATCATTTAGATTCTTTTTCCAATCGTTTCTTTGGCTTATTATGAACTCAAAAGGCATTTCAAAAATTTATATCATCCAAAAATTTGGATGTTCAATTATCAATTTCCAGCTGTTATTGATTAGTTGAGCTTAAAAGCTAACTATTAAAAATTTACATTGAGAAAATGATTTCAAAATTAATATGCATTTAATATTGCTAAAATGACGAAAGTGCCATCAAATAGTCAATATTTCAATAGTGTTTTATTGTCGTTGGTTATGTCAACTGTCCTCATCATTATATTACATATAGAGGCAATATTGTTCTATGACTCATTGACAAATGATGCCACCCTCATATCCTGCTGGGTCAACTACCTGCTTTATATTTAGTGTTAAAATTTAATTTTTCGATAAATGATTTATCAGTAATATGAGATATGGTGATTGGTTAACCAAAATACCATAAATTTTCATTGAAAAATTCAATCCATTTGCTATAATCTATGAGACAATTAGAGATTTATTAAAGCTGTAATCCAATAAGGGAACAAGTCAAAATTTGGGTAAAGAAATTTAAAAATATATCACAAAATAGTTCATCTAATTGCCTTAAAATATTTTTTTTAAGGAGCAACATATTTTATAATTAATCCACCCTTGTAAACAGTCATTCAATGTAGTTATATTCTCATTAAATTTTTCCAAATAATTATTACTCCTACTCCCGAAACGCAACCCCCGAAACCCTTCCAGGCCCAATTAGCGTAACCCAACCGACAATTAACCATTTTTAATCCATTTAATTCGTTTGAACCGAAATAATAAATCCCAATATACAAAACTCGCACCAAAACCTCATTCGATTTTCTTATTTCAGTTAAAATTAAACGCATTCGAAGAAATGATTAAAACATAAAATTGTACCAAGAAAGGATAAACACAAGTCACAACCGATCAATTTACACTAAAAATTATAAAATGTACCGGTACGAGTGCAACGAATGCATTGGCCAACCACACATCGAAGAGAGACACGAAAAATTTTTACCACCGGCGGCAAATACCAATCACGCCATCAACTTCTTCGTAAACAATTAGCGTTTTAAGTAATACATGAAATTCTATTATTATTATTATTATTATTTTTCTTGTACTTGTTATTATTGGTATTATTATCATTACACACTGTGTATTTATGTAAATTACCCCAATAAACACCCTGTATGTGGCGTTAATGCTCTTAACGTGTGCATAATATTTACATATCTCGGCGGCTATTACGGACTTGAATCCATTTTTAAAGAAGCAGGAAGAGGAAATGGATTTTGAAATTTTTCGGAGGTGTTCGACCTGGAAAATTTTTCTTGCCTTGGTTTTTTGAGTAACCCGGAGGCATTTTTCTGGTGCGAGAAATTTTCTGGTCTTTGCTTATGTAATTGTTCGTGCCGCAACTGCTTAGAGTGTTGGTGTCATGTTCCATGTACTTTAATCTTCCACATTCTTGGAAAATAAAATTACTCGACTGAGGTCTCATCAACATCGTTGTTATTCATTAAATCGTTCTTGGACTTAGGTGTTTTCTTTGTGTGGAAAACATTAGTGCCAATTTGGAAGAACTTAAAGATATTGGATACATAAATCTGAATTGGTTAATTTTTTTTTCAATTGGTACCCAATCAAAGTCTGATTGTCTTTACAAAGGTTCTGATTAAAATAAATTTAATAAAGGGATGTAATTCCCAAAAACAAGAAGATAAAGTCAAGAAATTTTAAAAATCAATATGGATTTTATCAAAAAAGACTTCCTATAAGGGTACTTTAATCTTCCATATTCTTGGAAAATAAAATTACTCCACGGAGGTCTTATCAACATCGTCATTCTTCATTAAATCGTTCTTGGACTTGGGGGTTTTCTTTGTGTGGAAAACATTAGTGCCAATTTGGAAGAACTTAAAGATATTGGATACATAAATCTGAATTGGTTAATTTTTTTTTCAATTGGTACCCAATCAAAGTCTGATTGTCTTTACAAAGGTTCTGATTAAAATAAATTTAATAAAGGGATGTAATTCCCAAAAACAAGAAGATAAAGTCAAGAAATTTTAAAAATCAATATGGATTTTATCAAAAAAGACTTCCTATAAGGGTACTTTAATCTTCCATATTCTTGGAAAATAAAATTACTCCACGGAGGTCTTATCAACATCGTCATTCTTCATTAAATCGTTCTTGGACTTGGGGGTTTTCTTTGTGTGGAAAACATTAGTGCCAATTTGGAAGAACTTAAAGATATTGGATACATAAATCTGAAATTGATTATTTTTTTTTCAATTGGTACCCAATCAAAGTCTGATTTTCTTATCAAGGGTTATTCCCAAAAAGAAGAAGATAAAGTCAAGAAATCTTACAAATCAACATGGATTTTATCAAAAAAGACTTCCTATAAGCGTTTTTGGTAAAATTTGGGTCAGATGAGACCCAAATTGAACACTAAAAATCTTTTGCATCTCAAAAAAAAAACACACTTCTTATATAATAGTCCTATTACCCTTCTTTTTATCAACCCTTATTGCTTATTGTTTTCTTAGCATTGTTTGCAAAAATTTCTCCTCTATTCCCTTTGCAACATGTAATTATACAACCACAGGAACAATTAGCACCCTTTACCAAAAGGATTAAGGAGAAACAATAGCCCCGGGCCTTACAATGTTAATGATTTAAATTTGACAAGGGCACTAATGTTATTTTAGAAAATAAAGACCTTTTTCAGTGGTAGTACCCAAATATTTGTATTACGTTTATTAGTTAGTTGGAACAATTATTTTTATTATTTGAAGAAAAATTGGAGTTTTTTTCTTCAACCAATAGAAACTTATTAATTTTCATGTTTCTTTGGGTACAACAAACATGCAAAGACCGGATACACGGAAATCAGTCATCGTTGATCTAAAATTATTAACTATTGAAAGTATAACAAATATCATTTATTTTTAAAGATCCAAAATTTTGCTTTAAAATTTGAGAATTTCCAAAGGCCATGCCTTCCAGAAGTGCCAAAAAACGGTCTATCCTATCTGGTTTCATGAAACCAAACGATCAAAATATCATTTAAATAAAAATCCAAAGACTTTCTCATAATATAATAAATTGAATTTTGAACCCAAATCTCATGGGAAAAAAATAGTCAACATTTTTCAAAGATAAATACCAATTGCACCAAATTTATTACGTAAAATGATAAAATAACGAAATTTAAATCAAAAATACAAACGACCTTATTGTAAAAAAGGAAATTTTTATACTTATTTATTTGTATCTACTATTAATTTATACCTGCAGGGTTTGGAAGTCTCCAATTCGTTGAAGACTTAGGTCATAAATTTGCATAGTCTCGGGAAACCCCAAAATTGGAGACTTATTTACCTAAAATTTCTTCAATTCACATTATTAAACTTATTACTTGGGATATCTTAAAACATATTTCCAATAATCTTTAATGCATTATTATTTATTACTATATATTTATTGAAAGTGTTATAATTCTATTACATAAAGCTTTGATTTTTATTAATAAAAAAATTGAGTAAAAAAAATAAGGATTGGAATTTGTATTTATGCACAAACCCAATAGCAAACTGTATTTCATTGTTGGCAATAATTAACTAGCATTTAGTCCAAAATTAACTTACGTTACTTTCAAAGAAAACACCTAAAATAGTTATTGTTACGTTGGAAAGTAACAATCAATTTGGTACCAATTACATGATAAACCAAATAGATACTTTCTAAAAGCGTTTGAAATCCTTCATATGGTGAAAAAGTCCTGGATATTTGATAATAAGTTCCCAAAATTATCGTATATCTACAGGAATTTAAAATTAAAACTAGGTTAAAACATGTAAGAAAGTTTTCAAAGAAAGTGTATCACAAATTTTTTTTGGGTAAAAGCTTTCGATGATTTACAGAATTAAAGCTTTAATTTTCATAAAATTTGATCAAAAATGATCCACGGACTTTTCAGCTGTAAGAAAATACAAGTGAATGTTTTTCTTTCCAAAGGAAAAAAGCTAAAAAATTATTTCTTTACTGAATTATTTTCCGGAAAAAAATCGGTTCCACTGCGACCAAAGGTCGCAAAATTATTATGAACCAAATTTTATCAAATATAAGATAGATATACTTTAATCAGACATGACAATTGACAGGTTTTAAACGTAAAAATTTTTGGGTCTTTTATTTTATGAATATTGAAATTGTTTTAAATGCTGGTATCTATAATTTTTTTAAGAACATGAAAGTTGGTGGAAATGTTTTAACGGAAATACAATAAAATTCGAAATTAGTCATCCCCGAAGTGATTCATTCATCAAGTATATGTTTTGATTTTAAGCCAAACAGATTAACAATAAAAAAAAACATTTTGGGAGGTTAAGAATTTAAATCAGGGGGTTAAAGATGAATTTTAGGGAAGTACATCACCACCAAAAAGTTCATAGGACAAATTTTTTGAGAATTTTTTTCTAAAAGCTTGCTTTTGTAAGCAAGTAATATTACGTTAGTAATTAATTAGATAGTAGGGATGTTTGTTTTTTAATTAATAACAATTAAGATGATATATTTCATGTAAAGCATAAAGTTTTACAATCCAAGTTTGCAAAATTATCCTATATCAACCAAAATTTAAAATTAAAACTAGGTATCCATTTAAAAGAAATGTTTCAACGGGAATACTACAAAATTCGAAATCAATCATCCCCGAAATGATTTATGTGATTCATCCCCAAAGGGTTAACAATAATAAAAAAATCAGAATTTAAATCAGGGAGTTAAAGATAAATTTTAGGGGAAGTATATCGCCACCAAAGAGTTCATAGGGCAAATTTTTTGGGTTTTTTTTTTCTTTTCAAAAAGCTTGCTTTTGTAAGTAAGTAATATTACGTTAGTAATTAATTAGATAGTAGGGTTGTTTTTTTTTTAATTAATAATAATTAAGATGATATAATTCATGTAAAGCATAAAGCTTTACAATACAAGTTTCTAAAACTATTCTATATCAACGGGAATACTACAAAATTCGAAATCAATCATCCCCAAAGTGATCCATATAACAAATAAATGTTTTGATTTTAAGCTGAAGTATTAACAATAGTAAAAAAACAGTATTAATGTCAGTGGATTAAAGATGAACTTTAGGGAAGTATATTGGCACCAGAGATTTCATAGGGCAATTTTTTTCGGAAAATTTTATCTAAAAGCTTGCTTTTGTAAGTAGTATTCCCTACGTTAATAAGTAATTAGATGGTAGGGTTGTTTTTTTTTAATTAACAATTAAGATGATATATTTAATGTAAAGCATAAAGTTTTACAATGCTTGTTTATCTCGCATAATCCCTTCATGTAACAAGATAAACGTAATTACTTATGGGGGTTTCCCTCATTTGTCAAGTTATTAATTACACAATCAAGAGGGGTGATTAATATAATTTTTATTTAATTAAACATTTGCTTACCGGAAAGTCGGTCTTTGACAACTTGCGACGCAAAAGCGGCTGCCGCCGCCGATCTTTGCAGATTGACCGGATCGAGGCCCAGCGCCCACGGATTGAACACGGCCCCGGCATGCGGACTTGCCGGGCCGCCTCCCAAAGTCGGCGGCCGATGTGCAGGTACCCGTAAAACGCCACCGTGGGCCGTTGTCGTATATACATAGCCGGGCAATAAAGCTCGTTGTTGTTGTTGTGTCAAAAACGGAGGATAAATGTTGATACTACCGCCGCAATTGCTGCTACCGTTTGAGCTGGGCTGCTCGTGGTCGGAGGATTCCGACGGCGATTTCTGTTGCTGGGGATGCGGATGTTCGAAATTTTTGCCCAGTAAATTTGAAATGCTAAACGGTAACACGTTTTGTTGGCCAGAACTGTTCGATACCGTGGTGCGAATGGATGGCGGAAGTGAGGAATGGTGGATGTGGTCATCGACGGGACTTGATGAGGAACAATTTGATCTTTGTTCCATCATGTTGTCCTCGCTGTCGCTATGCGACAGCCTTGAATCTGTATCCAACACATTGATTTCCTGTTCATCATCAGAAATTTCGCGATCCGACATGGTTTTTTTTTTATTGTTAATTTGAGATCAATTAATAATATCCAAAAGAAAAAGCACTTTCAATAGGTTGGGTATCAACCAAAATTCATTTTTTTTACAGCACAAAACACCAATCACATATCAAATTAGTCAAATAGAACAGTCAACACATATGGTTTACAAGTGGCGAGCTTTACATGCGTGAGCTTTCACTGAAATGTCATTGAGGGGTTCAGAGTCGGTATACGTACGTACGTTGCACTGCTGATACCGTGCGAACGATCAACATAGCACTGGAATCATTGAGCAGGTTTGGTAGTAACCATGGTATCTGGTTTGGTTCACTCAACCGGTTAGCCAATGGCGTTCGAGTACCCGCTGAATATTGCTCCGCCTATGCTCAACTGCGATTGGACGCGACTTTGATTCCAACCAAATTGAAAGAGCTAACTTCTTGACGTCGTTTTCGGAGGTTGAATGCTCCAACTATACAGCAACTTGACTTCTTTTGCTTGCTTTTTTAAATCGCTTGCTTTTGACTATATATTTCTTTCCCCATAAAAACATCACTATTTATTACTTATCACTCCTTATCCCACTTAACCCACATACACCCGTCTTTCTCTAAACCGATTATAAATGTTATGGTCTCACAATCGAACGTTTAAAATTTCAAAGTTTCGCTACTGGATTTTGATAAGCAGCACTGAAAGATTTAATTAATCTGCTTCATTATTCCTTTAACATTGACACATATAAATGATATCAAAATTCTTTTTACACAAATTAAATACAACGAAGCCATTTTGCTTTTTCTCAGAATTGTTTCAGCATTGATTCAATAATAATTTGTTCATCTCATACCATTTACTTTTCTCCATTCCATCTCACTTGCACACCAGCTTTTCCCGCTTTTTTTTTTCCCACCCCGTCACATAAACAGGTTTTTCCCCAATCGTTCCGTATTAAATTAATTTGAAAATCTTTCCACCGAGTGCAAATGAGAACGAGATACGTCCAAAACAATTATATTAAATAATAACTCACCTCTCTTTTCCATCCAGACTTTTCTCACTCCCTCACTCATTTATTGGTACCCGGCAATTTGAATTCATAAATTCAAATTAAATCTTTTTTATTTTCATGGAAAATCAAGTAAGGTATATAATACAACAACATGAAAACAAAGGGGAATTAATATAATTATAATCTTGCAATAAAATTGAAATTACTTTTATTTAAGCAGAGAAAATGTAACAAAAACGATATAAACTCAAAAAAAAATATAATATAAACGTTAAAATTGTTTTTGTTCGTCGTAATTACTATACACTCGACCAATAAGTTCCATTTTGGTTGTATTTATAACTGGTTATTATTGTAAACGTGGTATCATAAAATAATAATAGAGTCCCAATATAGCCTATCTATATATATAGGTAGGTGCCTAACGCAGAGGGAATTGTTTCATTTTTCGAACGGCAAATGATATTATTTTTTTACGAAAACGTTTAGATATAAATTAAGGGCTGAAATCGATTAAACTCCGGCAAATGGTTTTCAAAATCAAAATTATAGAGTAGTTTAAACGATTATTGTTGTGCCGATATATTTGTTAAAACGAATACAATTCACCGCCGAAAAATATATATTTTATATAGAGATGTCTTCGGGGGTTAATTGTTCTCAAACAAAACGATATGATGCACGTATTCGAAAGCTCTATCAATCTATAAATTGTACTAGAGTTGCATTGTTGCATAAAATTTGATTCAATATGCAATCATTACATATTGGGGAACCAAATTATGATTGTAATTGTCGGCTTCGCCGACTTAAGGATTTCTGTTCTAAATCAGAGATACCCAAGCTTTTAAAGCTTAAGACCATATTCTAAAATTCCGACGGGAAATATTTATTTTTTTACAATTGTTTTTTAAATAGTTAATTTAGAATACCTAGAAATTGTATCCCTAGAAACCCAAGAAGATATCAGCTTTAATCCTACTTGATCTGTACCATAAATTCTATGCCAAACTTTTCTACTGGATTCAAAGATTGATAATGAGAAGAGATCATTGTTTAGGGAACAAAAAAAGATTAATTAATAATTCTTAGTTTGATTAGAAAACGATGAAATATTTCTACAATATTTCAATCTTCAGTTGATAAATCCGAGAAGTAGATCTATAGAAATTCATGGATTACATTTTTTTTTTCATACGTAAAGTCACATTTTGAAGCTTTTAATCGTCCAGCTTAAAATTTTAACTTTCTTATTGAACATTAAACTTATTTAACTGTGATAAGCAAATATCTTCTTACCAACTTATGAATTGGTATTCGTTTTCATAAATGTGATTCTCAAGGGTATACAATATATAAAATATATTGCAGGCCAATTTATGTAGTATAATTTAATATAATAATATATAAAAATCATACCACCAACATAAATTTGAACAAAAGTTCAAACAAAAATATTCGTGACGTATTGCCCAGATACGTATTTCGATTGCCAAGCAATCTTCATCAGTGGTCATCAAGTAGTTTAGATAATAATTGAAGTCAATCCATGACTATTTTGTCAATCATCACAAAGCAGTAACGGAGTAATCCAAACTACTTGATGACCAAGATTGCTTGGCAATCGAAATACGTATCTGGGAAATACGCCACGAATATTGTTGTTTGAACTTCTGTTCAAATTTATGTTGGTGGTATGGTTTTTATATATTATTATATTAAATTATACTGCATAAATTGGACTGCAATATATTTTATATATTGTATACACAGTATAACTGTTCAAAGTCAGCGAAAAAATCTTATTGTGATTCTCAAGGTTAAGTCCACTGCTGGATGATCATCATGGTCTATCAAATTGATTATATATTGATTATTTTGATTATAATTTATCAAAAATTGATAAGATAATCGAAGGAAAACGTTTTTTCGTTGAAAAAATGTCATCTTCGTATTCAGAGCTTTTTTGTTCAATTAAAGCTCTTATATTTGCTCCCTGCTTTAAACAATCTATAATTTTTTGTTGATCTGCTGGTTTCTAGCGCAGGTCTTTAATCTTTTTATTAATTTTTTAGTCTTCTCATAATTTCTTAGTTTAAAATAAGAAACTTCACATTTTTTATTTGAACTAATGCTCTCCAAATCGATTTAATATGTAGTTTCGGGTGCCATTTCTATAAAATCCGTTTTACCAATATCTTCCTTTACTAATTTTAAAAGTCCTCAATAGCTATACCCACAATACTTTCACCTTCGATTAATTAAATAATTTTTAATACATTGTAGTTTACAATTGTTGTATGAAAATTCCCTCAATTTATAAATCATACTGTAGGGAAATAATGTTACGAGGTACCGTGATGTAAGAGGGATATCTGTACTTAAGAAAGCCTAGATACTATTTGCCATAAAACAGGAAACCTAGGTACCTGACGAAGATGTATAATCAATAAAATTGAAGATTGGAGACCAAAAGTGTATCAATTAGCTAATCCTACTAAAATTATAATGACCATGAAGAATTTGTGAAGTTCGAATGAATTTTAAAGCCATTATAAACTGACATTTCAAATAAAGCATCCAATTGTAGAATATTATACCACCAGAAACTTCAACCTTAAAAAGACCTTTCAATTTCCTCGGTATAGCTTAATAGGTAATATCCATAAAGATTTGCAACACAGGCAATCCTTAAATTTAGTGACAACTATTAAAAATATTAAACAATCCTTCAAAGAATTTGGTAGTTTCGCTTTTGGTAACAACAATGAGATTAATTGACTACAATGACTCTTATTGTTGAAACTTTCTTGTGAACTTTCTTCCCAAATATCTTTTTAAGCCTAAGACCATATTCTAGAATGCCTGTCAAGCGACGGGAAATCTTCATTTTTTTAACTATTTTTTTTCAAAAAACTTATTTAGAATACCTAAAAATTTTATTCCTAGAAACCCAACAAAATATCAACGTTTAATCCTGCTTGATTTGACTATTAATTCTATGCCAAACTTTTCTACTGGATTCAAAGGTTGATAAATAATTCTTAGTTCGAGTAGAAAACGATGAAGTATTTCCAAAATCAATGATAAAAATGAATTTTATCTTAAAATTCATAAATACTTACGAAGGGTGTGATCTAAAGTTAGAAAATTTCAAAAATAGTTTTAAAAAAATCATAGATTAAATTATTTTTTTTCCCATAAGTAAAGTCACGTTTTAAAGCTTTTAATCGCCCATCTTCTAATTTAAACTTTTTTTTTTGGGATGGAATAATTTAATTGATCATTAAACTTATCTAATTATGATAATTAAATTTCTTCTTACCAACAAAAGAATTTATATTCGCTTACATGGATGTGATCCTCAAGATTAAGAAGTTATTAAAATTTCTATATCTTTAATAATTTATGTAAATATTTACTTATTCTGGAGACGAAGAATACTAAAGAAAGATAATTGAAAGGATTAGTGATCGATTTTCTGGGTTATCAAATAACCAAAGATAAAGAAACAGATAAAACAAGGTAAAACCTTCGATTAGAAGGGGATGAGAAGTAGTTGAAAAAAGCTCGTAGATATGCAACTTTAAGAGCTATTTTAATCTTACAACTTCTCATTGTAATAATGAGATTTGGTCTAAATCATTCATACGAATTCTATTTCTAATTTTGACCTTTAGGAGCTTTAGTTTATATCAACAGAATTGTGAGGGTTTTTTTGTTAGTAGATTACATTAGTCTGATAAGATTTTGTGGTATAAAAAAGATGGATCTAATTCAAAACCTCCAATAATCTTTCTAACAATTGCCCCACTACTTAGACAAGTAACTTTTCTTTAAAACGGTAGATAAGTTCCTAAAAAATGCCGTATCGTATGAGATCAAGAGTTAGTACCAAAAGAAGGTCTATGGTCCGAAAATTGATTAAATGATCAATGAAAAACGTTTTTTTTGGTGAAAAAATGTCATCTTCACTTTCAGAGCTTTTTTGTTCAATTAAAGCTCTTGTAAAAATATTAAACAATCCTTCTAACAATTTGGTGGTTTCCCTTTTGATAACAACAATGTAATTAATTGACTACAATGCCTCTTATTGTTGAAACTTTCTTGTGAACTTTCTTCCCAAATATTTGCCGGGGAAAATATAACATAGATATGAACCATGAACCAATTCGATTTGTATATTGTCAAGAGATAGATTAAAGATAAAAAGGGGGATAAAAAATTAATCTCTTTATTACATTATATTGAACTTAATATACTGGAATGCGAAGCTTTTATTCATTGTTAGATTATCTTTGATATGTTTTTCTGGCTCTCAATAAAGTCGCTAACTTTACATTGCATAATATTGCTAGGTGGTTATGTTCTATTTTTATTACCAGACGATTATCTATACTATATTATACAGCTTTATAGAAAAAAGGCTTAATGAGTACTTCAAATTCTTAGTACATTTTGCAATAGAAATTTAAAATACATCAATTTAATCACAATCAAATATTTACAGTTAGTAGATCAGACAGGCTTTAAGTGTTTTGGCCAAATTTAACTTTGATTTTTAATGATTTATTCCAACAATCGATGCTTAAAAGTATTAATAGTTTTGATTTCCATTGAGTTTATATGTGCTTTTTACAAAGCTTTAAATACCAATCCCTCGTTAATTGTCCCTAATTTTTAATTACCGTGGATTTACTCATGAAATTGAAAATTATTGCTCAATAAAACTGTCAACATTGAACATTAGTACCGGTATAAAATTTTTCCATCTTTATTACTATTATGTGTGCATTTACATATCTACTTTAATATCAAATTGCAAGTTCCTAAAACACTCAGAAATCGTATATTAGGTTATGTAAAGTAAGGAATTGAGTGCAGATTTGAATATTATTTCCCAGATTTTTCCGAGTTAAATATTTCTGAATTTTCCCCAAAAAATTAAGATGTAAACATGATTAGCCAACTGTTGCAATGTAAGAATAATTGTTTAATAAAGTTAAACGTTAAAATTGTTTAATGAATTTTAAAAAGTTCGATATCCAGATAACTTTCATCCTTCAACTTGAGATTTTAAATTTTTCATTGGAAATTCCTACATATCATCTTTGGCGCTGGGCACCTTCGGTGCTTAAGTCCTATACATCTTTTGTATTACTTTGATGAAGGTATTAATATTTGGATGAGCTTTGGCAATACACAGATGCAATCTTTCAAAAATATGCAACCTTATTTCCAACATATGAAAAATTGCTAAAATAGTTGGATTATTTCATATGGGG
The DNA here is from genome assembly GCA_958496175.1 of Sisyra terminalis. Taxonomy (NCBI): domain Eukaryota; kingdom Metazoa; phylum Arthropoda; class Insecta; order Neuroptera; family Sisyridae; genus Sisyra; species Sisyra terminalis. Next base: position 8,634,619 of record OY292278.1, read on the forward strand.
TAGCTTTGGCTTATATGTCACATTGGGTAAAATTCTTAGTTGGGAAAATGATAAGGAGTTTTTTGATTCCAAATATTAAAGTTAAAAACCCTAAATGGTTTATTTATGGCATTTAAAATTTAAACAGAAGTTATCAATTAAAAAGGAAATTAATTAGAAACTGTAGGAGTAGCAGCTTATTTTTACTTTAGAAAAGAAGACCTAAAATGATAATAATTATGTATAAAGATGAATGTATTATTTTATTTGATGCCCGCGACTTCGTCTGCCAAATATAGGTGCTGGTTATATTTTCTTTTAAGATTTGCTGTTTGCGGAGGTATATGGACATTTTTAATTATTTCTTTTACGAAAATTATAATTAAACTTAAAATTCTATTTTGTCGACTTTAAAAGGACACATTTATTAAACTGATGCTTAGCAGAAAATATTTGCATGTAATGATCAATTAATTTTCCAAAAATATTGATAAATATCTAAATGAGTATGGTCTAATGTTTTCGGTAGGTATACCTACCGTAAGCCAAATAATCCGTAAATCAATCAGCATCTATGCATAAATAAAAAAATATTGTCCAGTTCAATAAATTCGGTGTTTCCAAAATATTCCCGTTAAAATATCAGAAGTTAAGGGTCTAGATTTTTGAATATTAGTAGGAACCACATCCGTTTGTCTCGATTTCCGAATGATTTTTTTTTCCAAAATTATTCCCCTCCAACAATGTACAACACTAACGCGAAATTGAAATTCGTAGATTTGCACGAAACCCAGGTTCCTCCATAATCAAGTTGTGTAACCATTGTGTAACCATAAACTTATTATTAAAATATCTAAACTTCAACTTTACAATGGAACCATAATTGAGATTCTCGAGTTCACCATACTCGATTGACGTTTGCCTTTTGCTCTGTAGGAGCATTTTAAATTTATTTTATCATTATGACTTACCGAATACTATACTCTTAAACTTCCTCCCCTTTTAAATTGCCATTCTTTCTGTGGCAATAGGGGCTACTAATTTAGTTCATAAAAATTTCGGTATTTTCTTTTAATTCGCCGAATTTCAAGGGATACTTGCTCACTAATGTATTTATTTGTGGATACGTATTTTGGATTTTCTGGTTTGCATTATGTGAAAGCCAAAAAGCTTAAAGCTCACTTATAAACTTAACGTATCCTTTTTCAGATATATCTATCAGAACTTAAATTTTTAAGCAGACCCTAAGTTTTTGTTTCTTATAATAAACCAACTTTGTTTTATATTAAGCAGTAATAACGTTTCGCTTTTAACGGACTTTGGTTATGTAATTTTAAATATCGATTGTTGATTAGACGTTATCCTATAAAAATTTTGCCATCATTGTTCACTCTTTTAAGGTAGAGATTTTTAAAAACCCTTTCTTATTATATATCTACATGGTACAAAGAAAACACTTCTTAAATTTAATTGACACAAACGTGCATTTATGCAATGTAAATGCATGAAAATGCAATGTAAATCGAAAAAATTTAAAACCCTTTTCAATTTGATTAACATAACTAAAAAGTAATCCGAATTCGTACATTTGGACGAATTACATAAAAAAATATTAAAAACAGGTGGAAAGCGTGGAAAATAATTCGAATATTTTATTTATTTTCAATAACAATAATTGGTTTTCAAATTAACCTAAATACCAATGAAAAGTTAGTATGGAAGATTTTATATTGTTATTGATAATGAAATATGTGACAAACAATGGCTCCCTTAATGCTTTTCAGTGGAATATATAATTACTTCAGGCCCTAATCATTGGTTCGTAAAAAAAATGATTTTAACAAGTTTGATTGTTGAAAAACAAACAATAATTACAAATCGCCTATTTTGTATAAGTACTTCCCTAACTTTCATACTAATTTAGTGTAATGACGTTATTTAAAAAGCTGTTTTTAAAATGATATAACAAAAACAAACACTTATATTTTATTTATAAATATTAATTTAGATGATCTTTGTTCTAAATTAAGCGTTATTAATGTTTTTCATGCTTTTCAGTACTTTGATTATAAAATTTAAAATTTCGATTGTTAATTAACTATAAATTTGCAAACTTAAGCACTCCCTTTAACACTTTGAGGGTAGGAATTCTCAAAAAAAAAAATCTTCTTAGATGTATATAAGGAATACATCGGATATTAAAATTTCATTAGTCAGGGGATATATAAATACACGGTTTTAAAAACGTATTTACTTTAAGTTTTATTAGTAGTATTATTATTACTACTATTACTTTTTTTCGTTAATATTGCCTTATTGAGCAAGTCTAAGGGTTTATTTACAGCAATTTTGTAAAAAAAAAAGTTTACTGTAAGTTTCGAACCCACGTCTTTATAATTAGGAGCATCAGAATGTCAGATACGTAAGCCATTGCGATATTAACATCAACTATGTGTTTTATATATATAAACGTTTATATTTCAAAGAAACAATTTTTTAGACTTTAAATATAATTTACTGTGTTTTTATCAGTTAATTTAAAAATATTTTTACTGATTATTTACTTACTTTTAATTACCTTTCCAATAATATATAACTCGCCTGTCTTAAGTAAAAAATGCTGATTTCATCCCTAGGGAATACCTTCTCTTATTATTTTTTTGGATCGATAAGTAGCCTATATTCTGTGGGAAATTGTGTTGTATCTTAATACCAAATTTTATTAAATTCGGTTGTTCCATTCTTTAGTTAAATCGGGACACACAAACAGACAGACAGACAAAAATTTTAAAAATGTTAAATTTGTAATAAGGGCCCCTTAATACAAATATTTATCCTAAAATTGGGCTCAAAATCGAAATGTACAAACAGACCTAGGAATTTTATATATTAGTATAGATATTTATAAAGTTGTCCTTTTATTTTCTTGATTTTTTACTTGATACAAAAAAAATAATGTTAACAATTCGACAAAATTATTGAATTTTCGATCATATGGCCGGAATAATTCTTTTGCCTTGTTTTATTCCTTTAAATAACTTTTGTATTATGATTCACAACTCAGAGTTGTTAAACTATTTTCTATAAAAAAATTTATAAAGTTTAAATAAAAACCAAGACTTTTATTACTTATCTTCATTCATACAGCCATTCAAAAAAAAAATCTTTTTTTCACGTTCTTTAAAAATCTTTTGCAAACTTTTCGCCGTAAAAAATATCTTATATGGCCCCATTAAAGAAGACTGCGACCATTTTTCTCTTCCCCATCTTTTCCTCGACTCGTTTTATATTGGATGCTAATACAATAGAGGAAAGGTGTTGGATGGAAAATTACTTCAATGTTTATAATAAATTCAGGCTAAGTGAAGGCGACTCTGACTCGACTCGTTTGCTCATTTTCTCATTTCCATTCAATTTACCACGATGTAAAATTTTTACACATGATAAATGTAACACTGTCATAATGAAATATCGCCATAAAACTTTTAAAACAAATGCTAACCTACTTTATACACTTCTCATTTTATTGAAATGTCTATACTTGTTTCGTTCTACAGCGATAACGCTATCATTTATGTATAAGGGATGGTTAAATGAAATTTAAAATAGTTATCTGGTGTGATACCTGTTAGGCTGGTAGAGCTTTTAAAAAAAAGCTCGCATAGTTTTGTCAGTAAAGTGTTGTTCCATTATTTTTTTTTTTTCGTAAGATAATTTTTTTTTGTGTCTCAGGTAAACGGAGGAATAAAGAAATACAATAGAAACTCACGTTAATTATTTACAAAGGTGGTTTTTCGTGAATATATGTGGATGGATGGATGGATGGATGAATGTTTGGAGTTTACATCGTCGTACATATAAATGGTGATATAGACTTAACATTGTTACTACGAACCTAACGCTATCAAAATATCTCCCAAGGGATGAACGTTATTCGGTAACCACCCCATCTGGATCTCATACCATCCACCCAAGTTTTCCGTGTTTGTACGCCGTGAATAAAACACAATCATTCTAACAATTCACCGTTTTATTTCGAGTTCGAATTTTGCGCACCTCATCCCCCCGACAAACTATTCAGGATATGAGTTTGTAATCGGGAAAGGTTTCGCTACAATTACGAGGAATGGTTGGTTTTAATGGGCGAGAATCAGTGCGCGATGTGAATGTTTCGAATAAGAATGGATAGGGGGTGGGTGGGTTGGTTGGTTGGGTAAAAACGGGGTCGATGGTGCTGGTCAATTTTATTACAGCTACGTTTGCTATTTATGAGACTCAATGGTTTTTTTATTGGTTACAAATAGGTTCATGATATCAAATATAAAACGCAATCTCAACCCCAAAACTGGTGCATTTATTTTCCAGTTTTGGCCCAATAGAAATGGCCTCATAGTCGTTTCATTATAAAGATATTAATATATAAATATAGCTAATAAAAAATCTAAATATTTCACTAGTTTCCAGTGTTCAAAAGTTGTAGATAGATCCATGATAATAGTAGACGTCTAGACGTCTCGACGTCAATCGGGCCACTTTTGGGGGAAATTTTAAGAACATTATTTCCATTTTACCAATTTGTTGTTAAAAAAGCAGGTTACACTGTCATCTGGTTCCAATTTACAAATTCGTCCATAATTTTACAATTAAATCAGATTCCAAAGTAAGTAGAAACAATTATCGAATCCAAATAGTAGCAAAAGTGTAAGTATTTGATTCAAATTTGCATCAAAGATACTGAATTTAAGCTGTTTTATACAGAATATTAGATGTGCAATAAAAAAAGCAAAATGCTAGAGCTTAACTATGAACTTTTCTCAAACTTAAGTATCGACTTTTATTTAGAGAGTAGGAGGTTGCTTTTTGTGAAATTTTACCAATTTTCCGTGGACTTAATTCTGAACAAAACTAATGAAGTGTGGTTTTGAGGTAATGGAGAAATTATACCCAATACTTTTCCCCCTTTAATCATGTCCTGGTTTATTTATATATGCCACATAATTGCTAAAAACTGGAGCTTTCTGAAATCTCACTTTGAAAAAGCATATAAGAAACTACTTCTAGTTTCGAGTGTTCAAACGTAGTAGATAGTTTGTTCATTACAATAATAGACGTCTAGACGTCTCGACGTTTTACCAATTTGTTGTTAAGAAAAGCAGGTCTACTCTGTCATCTGATCCAAATTTACTACTAAGTCAAAGGTTTTCCAATTAAATCAGAGTCCAAAGTACAAACATTTGATTCAGTTTTACACCTAAATAACTGGTTTCAAATGCAATTTAAAAAAAAAAGCTTTCAGTGAGAAAAGCTTCTTTGAAGCATCCCAAAAAGCATTAAGGTAAAATATTTTTTTTCGTAACACCTGTTAAAGAAATAATATTGTTCAAATCAATACTACAAGTGCTTAATTCAAATTTATGCCAAAGATTTTGAACTTAAAAATCGAATCCAAATAGTAGCGAAGGTGAAGTATTTGATTCAAATTTGTATCAATAAAATTACTACGGAAAACTGGTTCCAGGTGGAGATACAAAGATTGAATTCTATTTCACAATATTTCCAATAGTAATTCAATAACAACAAATATTAAAAGATCCTGAATTTAAGCTGTTATATACAGAAGATTAGATGTGCAATAAAAAAAGCAATATTCTAGAGCTTAGCTATGAGCTTTATTTAAGGTATTGGCTTTTATTTAGAGAGTAAGAGGTTGATTTTTGAAAAATTTGACCAATTTTCCGTGGACTTAATTCTTAACAAAACTAATGAATTGTGGTTTTGGAGTACTGAAGAAATTATTCCCAATATTTTCCTCCTTTAATCATGCCCTGATTTATTTACATATGCCACATGATTGCTAAAGACTAGAGCTTTCTGTAAAAGAAGGTGAAAGCTCACTTTGAAAAAGCATATTAGAAACTACTTTAAGTTTCCAGTGTTCAAAAGTTGTAGATTGTTGATCCATGATAATAATAGACGTCTCGACGTCAATTGGGATACTTTTGTGGGAAATCTTAGAAACTTAATTTCCATTTTATCAATTTGTTGTTAAAAAAAGCAGGTCTACTGTCATCTGATCCAAATTTACAACTTAAAGTTGTTAATGGTTTTACAATTAAATTCGAGTCCAAAGTACAAACATTTGATTCAGTTTTACACCTAAATAACTGGTTTCAAATGCAATTTAAAAAAAAAAAGCTTTCAGTGAGAAATGCTTCTTTGAAGCATCCCAAGAAGCATTAAGGTAAAATATTTTTTTTGCAACACCTGTTAAGGAAAAAATATTGTTCAAATCAATACTACAAGTGCTTAATTCAAATTTATGCCAAAGAATTTGAACTTAAAAATCGAATCCAAATAGTAGCAAAGGTGAAAGTATTTGAATCAAATTTGTACAGTGAAATTACTACAGGACACTGGATTCTGGAAAAGATGCAAAGATTGGATTCTTTTCTATAATAATTCCATAAATTTTAAATGACAACAAATAATAAAAGACACAAAATTTAAGATATTTATAGCGAAGATTTAACATGCAATGAAAGAAGCAAAATCCTAGAGCCTAACTATGAGCTTTACTTAAGCTTAAGTATCGGCTTTTATTTAGAGGGTAGGAGGTTAATTTTTGAGAAATTTTACCAATTTTTCATAGACTTAATACTCAACTAAACTAATGAATTATGGTTTTGAAGTAATGTAGAAATTATTCCCAATACTTTTTTCCCTTTAACCGTGCCGCGATTTACTTAATATACCGCATGATTGCCGACAATTAAAGTTTTCTGGAATAGAAGGTGAAAGCTCACTTTGAAAAAATAAATAAAAAACCACTTTTGAGTGAGCTTTAACTATTTTTCATTTACCAAATTTTAAAATATAATCAAACTTGTAAATTCAACTGGAAGAATTTAAAAATAATCACTTCTTTCATTTTAAACTAAAAAGTAATTATAAGCATATATTAGCAATTATATAGCAATATTAAAAAGCTAAGGGGAATAAGGATGATGTTATGATTCTTGATTGATATTTTAATGGCATTTTTTAAGTAATTATGGACCCATAAATTACGCAAAACTTTATTTAAATCGGAAACACGGTTTTTTTATTTTGTTTTTCGTAGTTTTTCTTTTAAAACATAAAAAACTTAGGTTTAAGTTATGTATGCTGGCACATGTACACTCTATTGTCGAAATTCTTTATGACCATTTTGCATATTGCAATTGAATTGCAACATTAAATCTCTTCATTTAATGTATTAATATACATCGGTTTTAAGTATTATTCAATTTAGGCAGAAAATATTAGGCCATGAAGTTACAATATTGAATACCTGAAACAGTAATTGCTTTACCAACGTCATTTTATAAATAATTTGTTTCAATGATACCTCCGGCAAAAATCATAAAATCTAGACCAAAAATGATCCGTTGTCAATGCAATTATTTGTCGATAATTTGATGTAAGTTTTGTGACCCAAAATGCGACAATTTAATTGATTAACCAAGATAAGAATGAGTTATATCACTTAAGGGGAATTATTTTGCATAAAAAATTACCATTTACTTTTCAAGAATTGTTTATTAATAAAAATGCATTGTTGTGTCCCAAAAGACAATTTTTTTACTAGCCCCAAACTATAAGCTACCGTTTTTTTTTTTTGGGTTTATTTCCTTTTCCCGTGAAAATGGCAACAAATTTTAACCTTGCGTTAATTATAGGATGTTCTTTAGGTAGGAACTATAAAAAACTAAAATCCTGGGAGGTTTAGATATCCATCTTAAGTGGTTTTTGGTGGAAAATATCCTAATTAATAGATTAATGAAACATTATTTTAATTATCTCTTCAACCATTTAATCAAATGAGATTAATTAATAAAGAAAATGGCACATATGCTGCAATGCAATAGACTATTTGCCAATAGGATTGCAAGATTTAAAGGTGTTCATTTTTTATGACTATTGAAATTTAAAAATTTTATAAAATCACTGCCAAAGTCATTGCCACATATAAAATGAACATATTATTCAGGTTAACAGCTATTATCAAATATGTAATGTCGTTTTATTAATCGTAGATTTTATTTTTATATTTTTTTACGAGAGGAGGGGGCGCCAATATACCATTCTGCCTCAGATGAAATTTTGGCTAGATCCGGCCCTGTAATAAACTATCCAAAAATTTGAAAAAAAAACATATAAAACTTAGATTATATAATGGTATTTATAAAAATGGTATTATCACCCTATCCTTTAAAATTTTAAATCTCTTTATAAAGTAACCCTAAGGAAAAATGTATTTTCTTGTACACATATTTTTTCAAAGGGGTAGATATTTGAAACTTCCAGGATCTAAGCGATAACATATATACTACCTAACTTTTTGAATAGTATTATTAACATATTTTTCCAGAGCCGATTAGGCATGTTATTAGACTGGGAAAAAAAATCGACTATTTTTTTTTTTTTTGGAAAAGTATATCGAAAATATTTTTCAAGGTGGCCAAAAAAAAAATATCGAGAAGCTTTGAGTCCTTAATATTAATATTAAGTGGTCCATCATCTTTAATTTCGATTTTTTATTTGTGCATTCATTTTTGCGTCAATGCTGTCAAACTATCAAGGTTAAAAAATTTATCAGCACATATGTTTAAAGAAAATTTAATTCCACACAAAAAAGTCTTTATAAAAATTTTCGCTAGACACGCCGTTTCCGAATAATCAAGCTTTAAACATTGATATAATTTTTAGATTTATGTCCTTTATTTTGGAATTTTGTAACTAACGAAAAAATGAATATACAGAAATGAACTATACGGATTCTTAAAGGGAATTTAATGTTCTACAAAAAAGATCTCTTAACGTTTTTACATAAAATTACTCTTTCAAAATTGGTTCAACAACGAAAAAAACATTAATTTAATTGGTCCTTCAACTTTAATTGTGAATAACTTTTGAAAAAGTGATTTTATGTAAAAACGTTAAGATATCTTTTTTGTAGAGCATTAAATTTCCTTTAATAATTAATAAACTTAATTGTTCATTTCTATACATTCATTTGTTCGTTAGTTACAAAATTCCAAAATAGAGAAGATAAATCTAAAAATTATATCAATGTCTGAAGCTTGATTATTCGGAAACGGCGTGTCTGGCAAAAAATTGCAAAGAAACGTTTTTTGTAGGGAATTTAATTTTCTATAAACATATGTGCAGATGATTTTTTTTACTATGATAGTTTGACAGCATTGACGCAAAAAAGAAAGCACAAATGAAAAATCGAAATTAAAGATGATAGACCTCTTAATATATATATTAAAGGCTCAAACTTAGCCAATATTTTTTTTGTCACCTTGAACAATATTTTCGATATAATTTTCAAAAAAAAAAAATAGGCAATTTTTTTGGACCAGTCTAGTCTTTAATACTTTTTGAAGTCTTTAATACTTGGTTATAGCTCAAAAGGCATTAAATTCCCTTGAAGAATCTATATTGTTTATTACTATATATTTATTTTTTCGTTAGTTACAAAATTCCAAAATAAAAATGATAAATCTAACAATTATATCAAATTTAAAGCTTGATTATTCAGAAACGGCGTATCTGGAAAAAAAATTATATAGACGTTTTTAGTAGGGAATTTAATTTTCTTTAAACATATGTGCAGATAAATTTTTTTACCTTGATATGATAGTTTGACAGCATTGACGCAAAAATGAATGCACAAATAAAAAATCAAAATTACAGATGATAGACATTTTAATATTAATATTAAGATAGTGGATTTAAAAGATGTAAATCCATATACTAATTATTAATTTAGCGACGAAAATTCCAAATTTTTTAAAGAAACATTAAAGGGTATAAGCATTGTTTATAATTGCTTTTTTTTAAAGTTAACGAGCTTTAGTTCACCCTTAAAATATATAAGTCTATAGGTGTTTCACCGAAAAAAAAATCGGCTGCTCGTATCAAAATTATGGTATGTCTGTGTTGTTTCGTAATCGTGTAAAAATCTACACAAACAAAACGTAATATAAAGACAACAAATTGAGGGTAATAGAGAGGGTGGTTTTCCCTCTAGTGGTCGAGTAGTAAAGTTTGATATTGTTTTATTTGCAACCCCGCAGCAGTTGTAACGGGTGGGTCAAGCGCGCCGCGCCACCATAACTAAATTAACTCCCTGGTCCGATTTGTATTCCACTCCAAAAGCTCGCTCTTTTCCATTGAAGAGAACGGGCCAGGAATTTTCCACCCCACCCCCCCGACATCGTTTGTTTCTATATATCCACCCATACGTTTTTCTCGTCCATGTGAAAAAGCTTTGTGCTGTGACGACCAATGCGAGTTTAAGCTCACTTTAATTCGCCACGATCAACATCACTCATTTTTGATTAAATTTTCTACTTTTAAAAACGTAAACTTTACAGATTAGTAAATCAGTGGGTATGATTTATTTGTCAAGAAATGAATTAAAATTATTTTTGATTGTTGAGAAAAAATGGATAATCTAATACAAACCGGGGGGTAGTGGTGCAAGTGTTTGAATGTGTTTTGTCCTTGTCGACGTCCCATCAATGTTTCAAAAGAGGCGCGAAATAAATGAGCCAAGTATCCAAATTGAAGTAAGAAATTGAGGATATCTATGCACATATTCTACAACAACCCCATTTTCATTGTGGGACCGATAGGTGTGAGATGGCAGAATCATTTCAAATGCCTGGTATAAACTACGGGTGAAATAAGGGGGGTGGTTTTAGTGAGGGTATAGCGATGGTGGTTTTCTACGAGACGAATGGCTTTTGTTTTATATGAGAACGTTCTGTTTTATCTTTTTGAGAGTTTATTATTTTCTTGCTGGTGCGATATTTCATTTCGTGTCTCGCTTCAAACCGTTTTCTCTTTCTCATATTATTATAGCCCTACGAAATCAATAAAGCGCCCAAAATTTCCAACGGCAATTTCTAGCCGATCGTGTGGCCGATCTTGGTAGCAGAAACGACCATGAAATCACTCAAATCCTATTCCAATTGATCGAATATTCCGACAATTTCTGTCGATTGTTTCGGATAATTTATTGTGTGCTTTAGAAAACCACGTTTAGATGTACATTTTCCCGAACGTTTCGCGTTCTCTCCTCATTGTATATGTGCCGTTTTTATGGCTCCGTTATAGCTCACCCCACATTGTTTCGGATAAAACGGGATTGTTGGTTGGTTGTTGGGGCATTTCGGTCCCGATATTTCTTTGGCTGGCCAAAGGGAGTACCTTATGGAACGGGGAGTACATTCCTTACCTATAAGACGAACCGAAAGATGTGTTTATATTACCTGGGCTTGGTTGATTTGTGACGATCACAAAATGCTTTTATTAAGTTAGCTTTTTATATCAAAGTGTGCATTATTAATATGTCGGGCGTTTTATCCGCCTGTTATTATCTTTTGTGTTTTTCTTTTGTCGTTCTTTTCCACGTATATAATAACAATTTTCAACTTTACGGCCTACACAACTAACATAAGTGAAGAGGAGTCCCACACATAATATATGAAAGTCTATGATATTAGGTGAATAACGATGAAAATATACTTTCAAAGAAATTTTTTTCAGCTGTATGTCTTAGACCAAGACAATTTAATACTATGTGGTCGCTAGAAAAAAGCTTACTTTTACTTCCTCAATAATCTATTCAATAATCAACTTAACTATAAACTTTTTTATTTATTTTCAAATAAATTGCACAATCTGCATAGGGTTGCAATAAGTGCATTCATTCCATAGACAATCATATGTAAGCACAAGTCCCAGTAGATTAGTGCTTTATAAGTACAAGGATTTTTACCAATCAATAGCAACAATAACAATAATAGTAATTCTTATACCAATAATAACAATCATAAAAACAATCAACAGTAGCAATAAGAATAATGATAACACTCTATAATAACAATGTCAATGCTAAAAATAATGTGAAACATTAATATATAAGTAATATATAAAAATAAAGCTATATATTAAGAAATAATAATTTGGCAAGAGATAGTTAATAGGAATATTTGTTTAGTTACAAAATCTATCAGGCAAATCTATTACATTCCATTTTTGTAACCTTTTTATCATCATTGTTAACTATATACTTAGATAAAGAATTTTCAAACATGAACCAAATTTCTGTATTTCTAGCCATTTTTCATTAGATTTCAAAGCAAATCCATCCCTTCTATCCCTTATATTTTTGTTGATTAGAAATAATCAAAATTCCAATGATTTTAATTTCCAAATTTAAAAGACAATATAAAATCTTGTTCTTGTTAAAACTATGGAAAACCTCAAATGAATTCTCAACTCAAGAACATCGTGTTGATACATATAGTGAACCCCAATAGAAATAGCTTCGTTTTCATTATATAAATATTAATATATAAATGTTGGTAATAAAAAATCTAAACATTTTACTAGATTTCAGTGTTCAAAAATCGTAGATAGTTGATCCATGATAATAGTTGACGTCTAGACGTCTCAACGACAATCGGAGTACTTTTGTCGGAAATCTTAGTAACAATATTTCCATTTTACCAATATGTTGTTAAAAAGCAGGTCTACACTGTTATCTAATCCAAATTTACTACTAAGTCAATGATTTTACTATTAAATCAGAGTCCGAAGTACAAATAATTGATTCAATTTTACACGCAAATAACTGGTTTCTAATGCAATTTAAAAAAAAATCTTTCAGTGTGAAAAGCTTCTTTGAAGCATCCCAAAAAGCATTAAGGTAAAAATATTTTTTTTTTGTAACACCTGTTAAAGAAAAAATATTGTTCAAATCAATACTACAAGTGCTTAATTAAAATTTATGCCAAAGAATTTGAACTTAAAATCCAATCCTAATAGCAGCAAAAGTGAAAGAATTTGATTCAAATTAGTACATAGAAATTACTACAGAAAGCTGGGTTCAGATAAAGATGCAAATATTGAATTCTTTTCCACAATATTTCCAATAATTTTTCAATAGCGACATATATTAAAAGATACTGAATTTAAGCTTTTTTATACAGAAGATTTAACGTGCAATGAAAAAAGTGAATTGCTAGAGATTAACTATGAGCTTTATTTTTTTAATTTTTTTATTATTAGCTTTAAGCTAAGGTATTGGCTTTTATTAAGAGAGTAGGAGGTTGTTTTTTGAGAAATTTTACCAATTTTCCGTTGATTTAATTCTTAACAAAACTAATGAATTATGGTTTTGGGGTAGTGGAGCCATTATTCCCAATTCTTTTCCCCCTTTAACCATGCCCTGATTTATTTACATATACCGCATGGTTGCCGACAATTGGAGCTTTCTGGAAAAGAAGGTGAAAGCTCACTTTGAAAAAGCATATAAGAAACTACATCTAGTTTCCAGTGTTCAAAAGTGGTAGATAGTTGATCCATGATAACAATAGACGTCTCGACGTCGATCGGAGTACTTTTGGAGGAAATCTTAAGAACATTATTTCCATTTTACCAATTTGTTGTTAAAAAAAGCAGGTTTCATCAGAAAAAATAAATTTCTCAGAAACTTGTGCACCGATTTATTTGAATTTTGGATATGTTTTAGAGGCTGATAGTAGCTTCTAGAAAAAAAATAAGAGCTTTATCGGTTTATGAGATCCTTAAAAAAAGAGAGCTTTCTCTTTTAATTTTAATTTTCAACCATGATACAATTTTGGTACAATTACGGAACTATTTTTTTCGATTTCCTCATCCCATTTCCTATAAAGTTATGGGTCTTTAAATTTTTAAAAAACAACACGCTATATTGAAAAAATTTAAAAACATAAAATTTAAAATTTGCACTCGTATAGTAATCGAGTAAGCTCTGTTTATGTCTATTACATTAATGCATTTTTCGCGTACTATTTTTAAAATTTAGAAGACTCATAACTTTAAAGGAAATTGGATGGAAAATTCGAAAAAATAATTTCGTAATTGTACCAAAATTGTATCACGGTTGAAAATTAAAATTAAAAGAAAAAGCTCCCTTTTTTTAAAGATCTTATAAAGTTCTTAATTTTTTTTCTAGAAGCTACCATCAGCCTCTAAAACATATCCAAAATTTAAATAAATCGATTCACCAGTTTCTGAGAATTTTTATTTCTGATTTCCAGCGTTTTTCGATTTCTGAACAAACGGTAATACATAGGGATCTGAAACTTACCGAATCAATGTATCTTAATAGTACCAACATATCCTGAAATTATGAACTAAATATCCCTCTAGAGCGGATTCACTTTACTTAAATATTTTTCATTAGATTTCAAAGCCGAAATAATCAAAATTTCAATATATTTAATTTCCAAATTTTAAGGCCAATATATAATCATATTCTTGTAAAAACTTTAAAAAACATCAAATGAATTCTCAATCCAAGAACATCGTGTTGATAGATATAGTGAACCCAAGTCTGGATTGTTTTAAACTTTCAAGATTGCTGCACGTAATCCATTCAAATAAATTTATATTACTTTTTTTTGTTGTTGAACTTTAGTTTCTAACGTTCATTTCATATAGGTATCCATCACGGTATTAGGTAGGTACATTCCTGACCAAATAAAATCTATAATTATAACTTACTATATAAGTAATCCAACAATTGGCTGTGGATGCATATAAAGAGATCTTGGAAAAAATAACTTGAAACCGATTAGAGTTGTGATTGGTCTATTAAAGACGCAAATGGACGAAATTAAATTGGTTTTTTTCCTCTCTAAATTGACTACAAAATGAAAGAGATATATACACATAATTGTTTATAATTTCTTCTATACCATTATTGAGTGGAACGTTTTCAAAATCTTTTACTTTGAAACTTTAACTATTTACTACAAGAAGATTAGCTTAAACGTTATGAAAAATACCTTTGAAAATTCATAAAGTTTATCTAATCTTTAATCAATAGATAAGTAAAAAACTTAAAAAATAATGAAATATTTAAATATATTGCTTTTACTTTAAAAATTATTTAGAAGGCAAAACCATCCATTTCATAACTTATCTTCAGGCCATAGATCCTTCAGTGATTGTAGCTTTGGACACATCAGAAGTTGTAAGAAAAAAGTCACCAAATTTGGTTAAAATATAACGGAACTGTTATAAATTTATCGAATTTAACACGTTTTTAAAATCCGTAGAAAAGCTTAAGAGAAAAATATAAAAACTTTGAATATAAAAAGCTACAAAAATATCTACTTCTAAGAACAGAAAAAAGGTTAGTCATACTGATAAATTCTACTAGAAACTTGCTAACCAGATGATAGAAAAACATTTAATCATTTGATAAATAGAATTAAAATTTAGTTGCGAAAATATCAAGAAATTGCATTCTATGAATATTCGACTAATTCAAAAAAAATGATGAATTTTTGTTTTCTTAATTATATCGAAAATATTGTTGGGAATGACAAAAAAATCCTGTGAAAGTTTAAGCTCGTAATATTAAGAGGTGCCGCATCGTAAATTTCGACTTTCCATTTAAATAACATGGGAACAATATTCTCTTGCACTTTGGAATTTTATAGCTCACGTTGGTGACAATATTTCGGAATGACCAAGATATATTCTTGTAGATAATTGAACGATCTACAAAATAGGTCTGTTACAAATTTTTGACATATTTATTCCTTCAAAAGTTATTCAAGGTCGAAGTTGAACTAAAAAGAAATTTTGATATTTTTTCAATTTTTTGGACGCAACCATCAATTTTATGAGAAAATTTCATAGGACATTTTTTGTAGAGCACTTTTTTTTCAATAACTTATCTCTATACAAGTTTTTAATATTTTTCACAGGTTCTAGAACCGCCAGAACTCGCCTATAGCCCAGGTACCATCTTCATTACGGATAAAAGAGGAAATATTATGGTTGTTTAGTGTTTTTCTGGTGGCATAGTACATACCATAGTGAGCAATTTTTGAGGAATAGTGATTTTAGATTTTGCGTATATTGATCTGATCGGTGTGCAATTAACTGGGATGTAAGAAGGTCAGATAGTCTGTTAAATATGTTTTTATCGGAAGGATAGATTGTTTTTTGCCACTTTCCTCTCGCATTTCCTTTATATTGTCGGGCAGATAGATATCAGGATAGTGTTTTTTTTTGTATTTATATGGGATAGTAGATCGTTGGATGGCCTGAAGACCTATAGTTCATTTTTGAGTCGTTCCACAGCAAAATTGTGAGGAGTCTTAAAGTTTTGATTTTGTCAAAATAAACTCATTTTTTCCACGTTAAAGATATCTGGTGAAAGTACACATCCTTATCGTCCTCTCGTCTAAATAACTTCCAATTATAATTCCAATTTTTGGTTAACCAGAACTTAAAATTTGTATACTTCTAAAATAAATTCAGTGGCACCAATGAAAGGTAGTAAATAATACTCTAAAAGAATGATTAATTGGGTAACACAAAAGATGGTTTATTTTTTAAAACAAAATAGTTAATCAATTTGAAAATTAATCAAACAGAAAAAGTTTACTTCAAATCAAATTATTCATTAGAATTGCAATCATATAGTTAGGTAGAACTAATGTGAAAGTGGAAATGGAAGATGAAGCAAATCTGTAGAAATCCTTTTTAACAACAACGCCCATAATAATTAATAAAAGATAAAACACTATCTGTCACTCAGCCAACGTTAATTGAAGAGAATAAAAAGGGGTTGCAATTAATTATTCACCATTGCATAGAAACATTTAGAATTTCAGCAGAAATCGTTTGTCTTTCTCTGACACAATAAAACACCGTTCTATCATTTCTGTGTAGAATAACCAACATGAAAACCTACAACACTTCCCCCATTTTTCCAAGTCGAGTACATTTAATCCATTTTCCAGTTCTTAATAGAATTCCAAAAGATTTCAATTCCAAATTGTAATTATATGTATAACTTTAACATGCGTTATAGTTGCGATAAATTGTACATCAATTTCAATTATTTTTCCATTAGGTCTGGGGATATATCATAGGTACAAAACAAAAAAAAGGCAATTGTTAAAAAAAATTCTCATCATTTTCATGTGTCAATTAAGATAAGCATTTGGGGGATGATGAAAAATATTTGGTTCAATTAAAAGTTTTGTTTGTAATCGATCGGAAAAAAAATAAACAGTCAATTAAAAAGGGTCAACGTTTCGTTCCTATCAACCCTCTAATAATGTTGTCACGTTTGATTACGAGCGCATTATCTGTTAAACGAAATTTCAATGGAACAATTATCGGGGAATAATGAGGGAATGATTTTCAATGCTTTTTACAGGTGACATTTTTTTTTTCATTTGGAAAATTTTAAGATTTATAGTATTGTTGTGGGTAATTTATTGCAAATTGGGGGCCTAAAAATAAACAATATTGCTAACATTATTGTAAAATTTTACATCCTCAATGATAATAGATTGACAAAATATTCAGAAGACTAGGATCAAAAGTAATCAGTTAAAATTTTATTTATAAATAAAGTTTTAACCGATTATTTTTGATCCTAAATCTCTTGAAACTTGAAATTCTTAAGAATTAAAGTTCACTTTATTTTTATTTACATTATTACTTTTGCTTGTTGTATGTTAATTTATTGTACAGATTGCAAGTTTATCTTTTATAATAAAGAAAAAAATTAAAAAAACATTAAGGAATGTTTTATTTGGCAATTTGTAATGTATTAGAGCTTTATGTTTTAAATAAAATGTAATAAATGTAACGTTTCTAAATCCAAACTTGAATTATTTTTGAACAATGAAAATTAAAGAAATTTAATAGTTTTTAATAAACTGGGCCAAAAAGGGACTATTTTTTTTTTGAAAAGTATATCGAAAATATTGTTCAAGGTGGCCAAGACAAAAATATCGAGAAGGTTTGAGCCCTTAATATTAATATTAAGAGGTCTATCATCTTTAATTTAAGTTTTTTATTTGTGCTTTCATTTTTGCGCCAATGCTGTCAAACTATCAAGGTAAAAAAAAATATCTTCACATACATTTATAGAAAATGAAATTCCCTACAAAAAACGTTTCTTTAAAAATTTTTGCCAGATTCGCCGTTTCTAAATAATCAAGCTTTAAACAATGATATAGTTTTTAGATTTATCTTCGTTATTTTGGAATTTTGTAACTAACGATCAAATAAATATATAGAAATGAACAATATAGAATTTTGAAGGGAATTTAATGCTCTACAAAAAAGGTCTCTTGACGTTTTGACATAAAATTACTCTTTCAAAATTGGTTCAACAACGAAAAAAACAATAATTCAATTTTTCCTTTAACTTTATTAGTGAAAAACTTTTGAAAAAGTGATTTTATGTAAAAACCGTTAAGAAACTTTTTTTGTTGAGCATTAAATTCTCTTCAAGAATCTATATTGTTCATTTCTATATATTTATTTGTTCGTTAGTTACAAAATTCCAAAATAAAAAAGATAAATCTAAAAATTATATCAATGTTTAAAGCTTGATTATTCGGAAACGGCGTGTCTGGAAAAAATTTTCAATGAGAAGTTTTTTGTAGGGAATTTAATTTTCTATACGTATATGTGCAAATGATTTTTTTTACCTTGATAGTTTGACAGCATTGGCGCAAAAATATAAATCGAAATTAAAAATGATAGACCTCTTAATATTAATATTAAGGGCTCAAACCTTGCCGATATTTTGTTTTGTCACCTTGAACAATATTTTCGATATACTTTTCAAAAAAAAAAAACTCGATTTTTTTGGCCCAGTGTAGTCTTTAATACTTTTAGAAGTCTTTAATTCTTGGTCATAGCTCAAATGGCATTAAATTCCCTTCAAGAATCTATATTGTTCATTTCTATATATTTATTTGTTAGTTACAAAATTCCAAAATAAAGATGATAAATCTAAAAATTATATCAATGTTTAAGGCTTGATTATTCGAAAACGGCGTTTCTGGCAAAATTTTTTATTGAAACATTTTTTGTAGGGAATTTAATTTTCTATAAATATATGTGCAGATAATTTTTTTTACCTCGGTAGTTTGACAGCATTGACGCAAAAATAAAAGCACAAATTAAAAATGGAAATTAAAGATGATAGACCTCTTAATATTAATATGAAGGGCTCAAACCTTCCCGATATTTTTTTTGTCTCCTTCAACAATATTTTCGATATACTTTTCAAAAAAAAAAAAAAATAGTCGATTTTTTTGGCCCAGTCTAAACTACATAGTAAACATTACCTTATCTTACACTAACACTTACCATAGTATAGCTCTACCTTTAAATTTTTCCAAAACTTTTTCATGATGTAGAAAAAATCTATGCAATTTTATGTTAATTAAGCCTTCTAGTTCTTAGTTTTTAATATTTTACAATGTTTAGAGCTATGCATCGTTTTTGAATTTTCAAATTATGTTAACCATAACACCGAAATACTTATTTAAAGTAGTAGTCTGGTAACTTATGCCCATTTTCATGACTTCATTGAAGGGTGGTTTTTTATAGGAAAATAAAAATAAATTATCTTGAATATTTAGAGTGTTTTTATTTACATATTGAAAATATAAAAAAAAATTCATTTGAAAAAAATTAATAGTTTATTACTATTATTATTGTCACTCGAAGTTGGAACCTCAAAAAAAAAAAATGCACGAGGGTGGCCCGGGTGATTTTGGCTCTTGATGTTATCTGAAATCAAATATTCTTGATTATTCTTAATCTATAGACATGTCATTCTGGTCGGAACTACTGAAGTTAAATTTCAAGGGTAAATAAAAAAATGGCGGACTTTGAAAGAAAAAAAGTCCTTTTATTTTAGCAAAGAAAGGGTTGAAAAATAAAAAGTTAGCGGTGAAAAAAAATCTCGTTAGTACCGACGAGAACTATAAGTGTGTAGAACAGCCTGTTAAAATTTGAAAGCAATCGGTTCAGTAGAAAACAAGTTAGGACCCGGGTCGACCAGAAAAACAATGTTTTGAGAAAAACGCGCTTAAAGTTCAACAACAAATTTTCATAAGTAAACTTATACTTACGCCTGGACTCCGAGGCGCTCTAGGAAACTCGTTATAACTCCCGAAATATTTCGAATTTCTGTCTGAAATTTTCACAGTATATTCTCAAGACACTGTACTTTCAAATTAAGCAAAAAAAAATTGATTTTTTGATCCCAAGTTACCAGACTACTACCTTAAAAACTAGGTAACTATTGCTTACAATAAGATGATAACTACATTGTGAATTGTATTGAAATTTTCAAATTCTTGTTAAAATTTTTAGCCTATTTTTGTAATTATCAATTATTAGCTTCAAGCACTAATTTACTTAAATACTTTTATACTTTAGAACGTCTTTAATACTTTTCGAAGTCTTTAATACTTAGTCTTAGCTCAAAAGACTTTCAATTTGGATTTGATTAGATCAATTTGAAGACTATATATGGCATCAAATTTATCGTTCAAATTGATATTTTTTTGCTTAAAACGTAAATGTTTTAAATGCTCGATTGTGTTAGGTAAATCATCTATTAAAACCAAAAGTAGAAAAAAATCAAAATGCCCAATTACAGATAATAGTCTTTTTTGTATCGCACCCAACGCCAAATTTAGTTGACCTGCCATTACTCCACGACGAAAAAATCCCACAAACACCAATCAATAATTATTACTTATCTCTATAAAATTCTCGCATCATTTTTATTGGTGCGTTTAAAAAACATATAGTTGAATATAATCACACCTCACTCTGTTCTCATGATTTAATATTTCTCGTAATACGACTGGAGCAATAAATGGTCATGTTTCCATTTCGATTTGAAATATATTTATAAACGATAAACGTATCTTTTATAGAAATGAACAGAAAAAAAAACGCATCCAATCATGTTGAACGTTAAGTGCAGCTTGCCAAGATCAGTGAAACCTGTCATTATATAACCGTTCATATCAGATCAAATTGTGTATATAAACGTTATAAATTTCTATATATAAATATAATGACATATTCGTTTAAGCCTAAACGAGAAACACGAGAAAGATTTCCTCCACGATAAATCCAACACAATACTAAAACGACAATTTAAATCAAAAAAAAAAAAAAAAACAGATGGATTTAAACATGATTGTACCGTATAGGGCGGATCATTAAAGAAGAGTTTAGGACATAATTTTTCGAAAATGCTTCAATTATAGAAACCGGCTATTTGGAACCTTTGAAAAATGTCATTTCGACTTACCTAAACCTTTTTTCTCCATAATTATTTCATTTCTCCCCAAAAAAGTGATTTAAAATTTTAAAACAAAGATTTGAATTTAATTAAACACAGGGACAATTGTTCTCATCCTTGATCCAAAAATACATCGTTTAATTCGATCCAAGCGATCTTCGTTCCGTTGGTTAAATACAAAATGAAATTAAGTTTTCACTGAAGAAAACTCCCGTGGAAATTACTACACTCGTAAAACACAAGCAACTAATTTCTTCATTTGTATGCGAGGGCTGCGGTGGTTAACGTTGAAGACGAAGAGACATGCGGAGCTTTAAATAAAGCTCCGTCATTGCACCATCTGTTTAACGTAGATAGAAGCTTTTCGTGTACGAACTTTAAATTTAAACTCAATTACGGATAATTAAAGTATGCCAGGGTAATAATTTCACTTGCTTCTTAATTCATTTTACTTTGTCATTCATCTTACTTAGTGGCCATGTTGTGTGTTCGTTCCACCATTTTGTACCGACACGTTTTACGCCGGTACATATCTACAACAGTTTTAAATAGTCCGGGAAACGATAGTGGGTCTGTGTTTAATTTCATATTACATTCCGGATACAAGTTTATGCTGGGGCAATGGGGGGATATTGCGCCTCTTTTATTCAGTTATTAATCACACCCGTCTCTCTTTTTCCGCGCACCTCTTATTAATTTGACAAGCTCGGAAATTTAATTAGGAAATTTCTCCAACAATCTGTCATATTTAAGTTTGTAAAATTATAGTGAATAATTTGTAACACGATGTGTTATAGATAAATTTTCTTAGTTAAGTATGTATTGAAAATGACTTTTTACGCCATTTAATGGTTTTAAAAAGCTTTGAAAGCTCATAGATTCATAAACCTCAATAATTTGTGAAGTATGTTAGTTAATTGTCCCATTTTTTTACTACTTACCGTTTAATGAAGCGACTTTTGCACCATTTTTTCAAAACAACTTTTGTTTATAATCGGAAAATTAAGATACCAAAATTTTCATCTATAAATTTCCTGAAATCAATTTTACATGATCAAGAGCCTTTTCTAAGGACAAAACAAATGACAATCGCTTGATGTTAAGTTCAAAGTATAAGATGGATGGATAAGAATCTCTCAATATCTAACTTCTGGAACAATTTGTCAGGTCATCAAAATCATGCGAAGTCTTTGGTTTTCCTGGTGAAAAATAACATCTTTTTTACTTCTGGCGTCTTCCGGTCAATTGTTGTTAACAGTTGATCAAAATTTTGAACAAAAAGTTTCTAAGAAAAGTTTTTCACTCTTGTTCCGAAACTTAAGTTATTCGATATTCTTCCTGTCCTATGAAATACAAAGTAAGATAAGAAAATCTTCTAGACCTCTGTACATCCAGCCATTTGTCATTAACTTTAAACTTTCAAAGAATATACTTAAATGTTTGTACCTATACTCGAAAAATGCATCAAAAACAAAAAGTTTTTTGAATATTCCTATTTTTGACTTTATTTTTAATTTCCAGGTTATTTGTTATACGATGTGTTATAGATAAGTTTTCGTAGTTAAATATGTATTGAAAATGACTTTTTATGCTATTTAATGGTTTTAAAAAGCTTTAAAAGCTCATAGATTCATAAACCTCAATAATTTGTGAATTGTGTTAGTTAATTATTCCATTATTTTGGAACAAACAACTAAGATACCAAAATTTTCGCTTATAAATTTCTTGAAATCAATTTTAGACGATCAAGAGCCTTTTCTTAGGACAAAAAAAAATGACAATCGCTTAATGTTAAGTTCAAAGTATAAGATGGATGGAGAAGAATCACTCAATATCTAACTTCTGGAACAATTTGTCAGGTCATCAAAATCATTCGAAGTCTATGGTCTTCCTGGTGAAGACCATAGACCATCTTCATGGTGAATAACTCATGTTATTCGAAATTCTTCCAGTCCTATGAAATACAAAAGTAAGATAAAAAAATCTTCCAGACCACTGTAGATCCAGCCATTTGTCATTAACTTTAAACTTTCAAAGAATATACTTAAATATATGTACCTATACTCGAAAAATGCAACAAAAATAAAGGATTTTTGAATATTTTAATTAGGCATAACCCCTTAATAAAAGTGATTTGAAACTATTTTTGACACTATTTTTAATTTCCAGGCAATATTTTAATTACATTTATTTCTCGCTATTTTGATTATGTCATTAATTTTACCAATTATTTCGGTAATAGGTTTTCCACACCTGAATACATCTTTGACACTTAGGTTTTTAGAACATTACTAGATAAAACTAAAATTGTATCTAATGGATTGTTGCTGTAGTAAAACTGCTGTATTAATAACGCTAAAATTTTTAGTCGTCTAATTTATATTTTTACCAGTATTAGGAACAATATAAAACATATGGATTTCTATCTTCCATCATCCCTATTTCTGATGCACTTTTTTTTTGTACACAAATGAACAAATTACCACAACGACAATATATAATATATAATTTTTAACAACTAATTACAAATCCATTCTTCAATATCAAATTGAAGTAAAGAAATTTAAAAAAAATTCTTTCATGTAAATACTATGCCATCTTACGATTTGAGCATCCAAAAACAACAAACCACCTTCACTAATTTTAATTTCTTGAATAACTTTATCAAAAACTAATCTTTGTTCTGGATTCAAAAGTAAACATACCTCCACTATACTTGTTATATACTTATACTTGAAAGAAGCAAACTATAGTTTGATTAAAAATTGAAAAACCATCCACTATGTTTTGAAATATTTTGTAGAAAAAGAATTCATATTTGATATTACTATTTCACGGACAGTTTTTCCAATTTCTAGTTTGTCTACTTATTTCTTCATATTAATCAATCAATGGAAATATAGTTTGCATTAATGTGAATGCAACATGACTTCATTTGCTTTTATCAGGCGCATTTAAATGCATTTTTTTCTATGTTCCCACCAACTGGAATTAATATCAGAGCAGAGATTTAGAAATGCTTACATATCTTATCTACAAAGCTGGCTAATCTAAATTTCAAATGTAACAAAAATCATAAATGTATCGTTCGTGTTTTGCCCGAGCTATAATATGCATATTAAAGAAATACGTCCAATAAATTATGTAAATTTACCTGTGTGCAAAATCAAGCGTTTCGAACAAAACATTAATTTAATTGAAAACTTATCGTTGCCGTCGATTATTCGGTTCGAAAACGTGTTTGATTTCTACCTCTGCATATGAAAATAATATCTCCAACAACATTACATCAGATAAAACGAAGGAAACTTTCTCTTCATCGTCAGACCAATAAATTTTCGATATCATCTAGTTTGATGCAATTGATATAATGTGCTGTAAATAATAAATTAATTTACATGTCAATTTCCCAAACTGACACATGTCAAGCCAAACATATCGACAACGGCAATAATGAGGCAATTTGTAAATAAAATTATAAATCATAATTTCGTTGAGGACGCCTTCTTTCGTGTCTACCACTTGTGAACACCACGTTGTCAGACTTGAAAAATTTCGAAACAATTACCAACTACTACTACTACTACTACTTCATTTTTTTCAAGATTTTTTTTTGGTCATCCAATGGATAATTTGACTGGACTGTAATCTCTTATTGTTTTTAAGCATTTCAGTCACGCACTTTTCCATCATCAACATCATCATCATCATCCCTTTTTGTTGGTTCACCCCCCAAGCTCGGACAATTGGATATTGGTCGGTCGTAGGTACCTTAGGCTATTGTAGTGACTAACATGTGGGACACATAACATTATTATTATGTTTGGGCCAAGGCGAGGAGGCGATAGTTAACGGAAGGTAATACCACAATTTTTATCGCCGCCAACTATGATCCACTTAGCTACATTAATTCTTTTGTTTTTATGAAACGCACACGTGACCTTTATGTGGTGGTTCCCTTTTATTGGTATGAAAATAATATTTTCTTTATTTATGAAACATAAAAAGCAGGAACTCTCTTTTATCAATTGTTGAAATTGGTGGAGGTACAAGATATACATGTGAAATTAACTTATTTTATTAAATTTTACAAAAAAAAAAATTTTTTCAACAATTAATTTGCTTCCTTTTAAGACTGGAACAGATGTATTGTTTTAAAAATTTCACGAAAAAAAAAATGATTTCAATTGAATACAATGCACCGGGAAAAACGTATTTGAAAGAGCAAAAAGCGCCAAGTGATTATCGGTTTTGATCGTAAAAAACTGAAATAATGAAAAAAAGCTTTAGTATTTATTGAAAAATTGGTTGTGTCCATAATTTACATAATATTATATTTATTTTGAGTAGGATAGTGGACATGAAAGTATGTAGATCCATATAGTAATTATTAATTTAGCGACACGTTTCGGTCTTTTATTAGACCTTCATCAGGCTTCTAAATAGGGTTACCAACTTTAAATCACAGAAAATCCGGAGATCGTATCACTAAATTCGGAGAATTGCATTCAATATGAAAGTAGATTTAAAAGAAAAATTACGAACTTAGCAAGTATTCATAATCATAAAGTTCACAAGCTTTACTAGCTAGTTCTATATTGTAAATATAACAAATATACATTTTTGTTACTATAGAATCAATTGTTATCGCTGGAGGGTAGTGAAGAAACTTGTATATTTGTTAAATCGAAAAACGTGGAGATTGATTTTTTTCAACTGGAGTTCAGAGAAATTTTATTTTTTCTGGAAACTCCGGGCTAAAACTGGAAAGTTGGTAACCTTACTTCTTAAAAGCATACAAACACTTGGATTACAGAATCCTTCAAAACATTACTAATTGTTAAATTACCTTAATTTAAAATACACAATATACATGTATACATGTGTACATACTGTAATACATGTGTTTGTATAATTTTTAGAAGCCTGATGAAGTTCTAATAAAAGACCGAAACGTGTCGCTAAATTAATAATTAGTATATGGATCTTCATCCTTTCATGTACACTATCCTACTAAAAATAAATAAGTTTTAGTATATTTTTTTTTTGGTAATAAAGAAAATGGGATAAAAATTGTCTTTTACATTGGAATTTAGAAGAACCACTGAACATTCCTTTGACTAATAAATTCCTTTATTGACGTTCGTGTATTGTTATCAAATATCAGTGCAATGTTAGTCTTATTCATTCTTTATTTGATCTTAATTTTTATTTATTTGATTTGAATAAATGTCTAAAATTGATAAATGAAATAGTGCCCAATTAACCAAGAAAACACCACTTCTATTGAAGTAAAATAAATTTACTAGAGATTTGATTCGGGAAAAATATTTGTAAAATTTATTTATTGAATATAAATTGAAAATATTATATTTTTTGTGATTCAAGAAGCCTGATGAAGTTTCGATACGTAACGAAACGTAGCTAATTTGAATATTAAAAAATATTAAATAAAAAAAACCGATCTTAAACAACCTGAATTGTCTTCTTATTTAATAAAAGCTGAGATTTGAATTTTATCATCTATTTGTAAAAAACCAATAATATTTCCATGATTATTAAGCATAAGTTCTTTATACTTTATATACTTTCATAACATTCAACTCATATTAAAAGTCTTAATTTAATAAAAGATTATAGAGCTAATTGATAGTTGCGACTAATTATTTGCTAAACTTTATAATATTTTTGTTTTTGGTATAGTCGTGGAAGTGAAATTCATTAGTGAGCTCCCCAAAAAATTCGTATATAGAAGCCATTTTTATATTTATTGATAGATTAAGTTTCAAACATGATTTCAACTAAAAAATCCATCATTATGAGGTGCCGGGAAAAAAATATTTCTTCAATATAACTTTGGAACCGTCCTAGATACAAATAAAATAGTTATTATCAAAAAGAAAGCTGAGGATATTTCCTACAAAAAAGTTTCTTAAATAATTTCATGTATGTGTCATAGTTAACGTGAAAATAAGGGTTGAAAACATGCAAAAGTTAACATTTTCAAAAAATGTGTTATGTTATTGGTGATATTTCTGAAAATTATTGGTGTTTTAGGAAAAATCAGGAACCAAATCATTTATTTATTTGGGAGCTATATTTTACTATCGTGGAAAGCTCCAAAAGTTACTAGATTTTTAGTAATTTTTCGTTTCAAATATTGAAGAACTTAACTCTTAATTATGAAGATATCAAAAATTTCGTCAAATGTTTACTTACCATCAAAAACGAATTGCAGGATGAAATAAACTTTCTTTCTTAGACATTGCATTTTTAGTTATAAAGCATTTTGAGATTAAAGGGATATCTAGTAATTTTTAGTTGGGGCCATTAAAATTGAATTTTCTCGGCAAAAATCGTCTATGATAAAAGCTACAGTTCTTTTTTTTATTTTCCAGAGGAAATATCCTAAAAATCCCTAAATTCATAACGATCTTGGGTGCTAGGGATTAAAAGTTAAACTTTAAAAGTATTATGAATTTGTACAAACTTCTTATAACATATTAAGTTTTTGAAATGTTATCATAACAATGACAATGTATTACATAACATTTAAGAAAATAAATAATATGGCGGTAAATTTTTCATTTCCAATATGTACATATCGATGGTATCGATGGCACAGATGAGGTAAGTGCATTAAGACTACAATCAATAAAGTAGAAGATTTCTGTGATCGTAAATGAAGATATTGACATATTGGCAGTATTGATCACTTTGGCACCCGTTGGAAATGAAATTTGTTTTCTAAGATTGGGAAAGCGTAAAGAAGGCAAGAAAAATTTTGCACCCAAAAGTCTGGATCATAAGCCATTTTTTAAAAAAAATGTTTTATTTTTACAACCAATGTCCGGTTACGATACGACTTCCTGATATTTTTTTTCAAAGAAAAGAATTCCTGTTCAATTTATTTGAAAATCACCAAATAAAAAAACAGCAAAAAATAAACCTAAAGAATGCATTTCTTTCTGCTTTACTTACATAATGCCCTGGCATTATTATCTATTGATCCACAATGCAAGAAATCTATTACGATCATATAATCAACGTTTACGCATAAACTAAGGGTAGAATGAAGAAGTTTATATCATACAAGATAGCTAGAAAAAAGCTGTAACATACATTAATCTTTGAGAAATGCAATTGAGATTAATAAGTTAAATTTAAAGAAACTATGTGTTAATTCAAAAGAAGTTTTGTAAAACTTAATAAAAATTGATTTATGATTTGAAAATTCGATGTTTTATCTTGATAATTACTTTGGGGAACCAATGGGAAGGCATAGGGTGGCATCGGACCAAAATCCACCATTATGTACTAGTTTGGCCAATATAGAATTTTTCACAGAAACTATATTTAATTTTTTATTTTCTAGTTTAATTTTCTAGAGTGATATGGTTGTTTTCCCATGATTTGGTCTCAAAATTCGATGTTAATACAGTTTTCTTTTAAGAAGTTGACGACTGTGATTGTAAATATTGTGTTAAAACATTAATAAATATATTTTTTTTCTACGGTAAAATTACGATGACTAACTTTTTAGTATTTTTTTATCAATATTAAAAATATTTTTCCGGTTGATACATATTTCGAGCCAACTAGAAACAATTCTTCATGGAACTTTATCTCCATTATATTTTAGAACCTTGATATTAAGTTTCTCTTAATCTTTCAAATCTTTCAAATCTTCAAACAATTTTCATTTTGTCTTCTTCTCTACTTAATAACGGTTCCTCTTTCCTCTTGAAATATAATTTAAGCAAAATCTTTTCTAGATTGGAATCAATTAACGATTTTTTTTCAAGTTTTGGAAGGTTTATCGAAAATATGGTTCAAGGTGACAAAAAAAAATTATCGGGAAGGTTTTAACCCTTAATATTAATATTAAGAGGTCTATTATCTTTAATTTCGATTTTTTATTTGTACTTTCATTTTTGCGTCAATGCTGTCAAGGTAAAAAAAAACATCGGCACATATATTTAAAGAAAATTAAATTCCCTACAAAAAACGTCATTTTAAAAATTTTCGCCAGATACGCCGTTTCCGAATAATCAAGCTTTAAACATTGATATAGTTTTTAGATGTATCTTCTTTATTTTGGAATTTTGTAACTCACGAATAAATAAATATATAGAAGTGAACAATATAGATTCTTAAAGGAAATTTAATGCTCTACAAAAAAGGTTTCTTAACGTTTTTACATAAAATCACTCTTTCAAAATTGGTTCAACAACGAAAAAAAACAACAATTTAATTTTTTCTTCAACTTTAATTTTTAATAAATTTTGAAAGAGTGATTTTATGTTAAAACGTTAAGAGACTTTTTTTGTAGAGCATTAAATTCCCTTTAAGAATCTATATTGTTTATTTCTATATATTTATTTGTTCCATAGTTACAAAATTCCAAAATAAAGAAGATAAATCTAAAAATTAGATCAATGTCTGAAGCTTGATTATTAGGAAACGGCGTGCCTGGCAAAAATTTTTCAAAAAACGTTTTTTGTAGGGAAATTAATTTTCTTTAAATATATGTCCAGATGATTTTTTTTATCTTGATAGTTTGACAGCATTGACGCAAAAATGAAAGCACAAATAAAAAATCAAAATTAAAAATGATCGACCTCTTAATATTAATATTAAGGGCTCAAATCTTCCCGATTATTTTTTTTTCTCACCTTGAAAAATATTTTCGATATACATTTCAAAAAAAAAAAAAAATAATTTTTTTGGCCCACGTCTAATATAAACGATACTTAACACTCTTATAAATTGTTTATTTTTTTCAAATATTGTATTGATTTTTGTTGGTTTATATACAAATAATAAATTATTGATAAGAAACAAAAATGCATTTACTAAAAGTGATGACAGGTATCGCTATACAATTGTATACTTTAAAGTTCCGATAATTTTTAATATATTAATTTATAATCACATGACTAAATAAGTTCTAAATGCAAAAATTGCATTTATATATTAACGTGCTTAATATACACATATTTGCATCGTATCAAATATGCATACCTGTATGTACTGTATAAGTAAATTTTATACTTTCTCATTCTATGCCATTTATGTAGACATAAATAATGTGAATTCCCATTTGGTTTTATTATTAATTGACAAGTTGAAAAGACTGACACCCATTTCGTACTATAAAATTAGCGAAATAATTCAAATAATATTTAAAATCCGTAAATTAAATAAAGTTAAATAAGTGAGACGAGAAACGGCATTTACAAGAAATGTATTTCTCTTCTCATGCCATCTTTCTTTGTAATGTAAATTTAATTAAGTTCCTCATAGAGTATTTGTTTAATTATTTTATGGTGCGATAGAATCATTTAGAAGTTGCGACGCTTATTCCATTCCGATCTTTGTCTTCAGTTGGATAATTTAATACCACCGCCGAAGAAGATCGTTTTTCACCCTCAACTTCTACTCCATATTCACCTGTGCAGTTAATTCTCCATTCATCTGATGAAGATTTGAACGTGGAAGAACTGGGTAATATACTATGGGGAATCATTTAAATTATTATTGTATTAAAGATTTCTTAGACTTGTTTCCACTTTTGTAAAGTGGAAGATTAATTCGTTTCAGGTTCTACATAAATATTGTGGGTGTGATTTGACTGAAGTTGGATAAATTAAGATGCATTCCTTGGGGAGTTCAGTGGATTTGTACATTTATTTTTAGGGGATTCCAATGTTTGGGTTTTTGATTAAAATTCAGAAAATTATAAAATTTCAGTCCTAATTATCCTAACTGCTTTATATTTTAACGCCAAACTTTTCGGATATCATCTAATTAAAATTTTGCATTAATTAGTTAATAAGTTCATATAAAAAAGCATTGAATACTACAAAAGACAATTAGTGTATTAGTTTGCGGTTGACAGATTTTATGGACAATCCAAATAGTTTCTCATATATCAACGTAAATTATTTCCCCTGTAGAATGCAAAGAAAAAAATTTACTCTAATGGAAAATTGGTAATTGTAGAAAATCACTGAAAACTGGTAAATGTATTTCAAATTTCAATCATTAACGGTGAATGTTGCCCCCTAAATAAATGAATAAAAGGTATTGGTAATTATTATGTGAAAATGTCTGACATATTAGCCAATGGTTGCAGCTGGACAAGTATTATTTTAATTGCTTTTTGTAGTAATTTTATAAATGATTTTATTATTCACAGAAGTATTAATTTATAATGTTTATTAAGTCCATAAAGTTGAGGATAATTTTTTTCCAAATATAATTGCAATTTTTGTTCTAAACTAACATTTAAATACAATCGTGGTAGTTCCAACTCATTTCTTTTTTATTAAGATAAAATAATTTCAAGAATTTCAATTGTTTGTATGCAATCGACAACTGGTTTCCCTATCGCAACTTTAAACTGCATTTTATTGTGCACAAATAAATTGCCAATAACTCATTGGTTACCACCACCTCTAAGAACAATAGAAAATCAAATGCCAAAAAAAAATTGGCAAAGATTTTAAATTTATTGATAGAAAATCGAAATTGAAATTCAACGGAACGAGAAACATGATCATTTCGTTTCGATTAGGGGCACAATACAAAAGTGCATAATATATAAAACGAGTGCCCATAAACAAATGCGCGCTAATTGCTAGAATAATTGACGATCGCTTCACCACGAAACAATTGAAACATTGTTTGCTACTTTCCGCTGACGTCACACACGTTTTTGCGCTAATTATTTTTCCGATAATAAAATTTGTCGTTGTGTAATTTGGGATTGGGTGGCGAGGGGGTGTGAAAAAAGAGTGGAAATTGGGAAAGCTGAATGGGGTGGGAACACAATTTTAAACGCTTAATTACTTTGGGAAAAGTTTAAACCATTTAGGTGGGGCGAAAAAAAAATCATTTTTCACTTTGTATGCAATATTTTTTCATGAAAGATAAAATTTCAATTAACTAATGTGTTGGTAATGCTGATGATGGATATTAAATATGATGGAAGCGTACAAAATAAACATAAGGAAAGACGTCCCTATCGTCATAATCGCTGTGCCCTTACAGGCCTATAAAAAGGGGGAATTTATTCACGGGACTTGGGAGAGTGGAAAGTAGGATATACTAATTCATCTTTCACCGTTTTTCCTTGTAATTTTTTCGACCATATATTTATTATGTAAAACATTATTATCTTAAACTTTTCTCTACTAAACGCCAAACTTATTGCATACCTAATGAAGGACTTTTTGGCTGATCCTCTTTGAGGATTCATTTATTTTACTCGTAACTATCAAAGAAAACATTTGAGAAGATATATTTGGGGAGATAACGATTTTCCAAGCAGCAACTACCATGTCTTTGATATTATAAGTAAAGGAAAAACTTTTAAAAATTTTCCGTAATATTTAAGTGAAAAACTAAAATCATATATCTAATTTTTATTTTTAAATCCTTTGCATTAGTTCCGCGTTTTTGGTGACAAATTTTAGTTCGATCAAAGATAGTTTATTTTAAATATTTAACTTTATCAACAACTAGCTGATGCCAGCGACTTCGTCTGGGAAACATAGGGGTTGGTTATATTTTTTTTTTGATTTGCTATTAGTAGAAGTATCTACAGGAAAATTTGTATTTTTCTTATTTGTTTTAGGAAAAACAGTTATACTTAAAAGCACTGTTTTGTCAACTTTAAAAAGACACATTTAATAAATTGTTGCTTAGAATAAAATAATTGCTGGTAATGATCATTGATGAATTAATTTTCAAAAATATTTATAAATATTTATACGAAGTATGATCTATTACGTATACCTAAGGATGGTATACCTGCTGTGAACCAAATAATTCGCAAATCAATCAGCATCTATGTATAAATAAAAAATATCGTCAAGTTCAATAAATTCCGTCTTAATTATGGCTTGAAATAGTCAAAAGTTTCCAAAATAATCGCGTTCAAATATCAGAAGTTAAGGGTCTAGATCAGTGGTCGAAGAACCGGGGTAAATTACCCCAAATGGGGTAAAAATGAAATTTTATTGGGTAATAGAGAAATGTTTCTAATATTTCTATTGCTATTTCATAAACGTGTATGTCAAAGTAAAATAATTCAATAAATAACGTTTATTTAAAATTTACATTGATTGTTTTCTTTTCAGAATGGGGGGGTAATATACACTTACAAAAAAATACTTTGGGATAATGGTTAAAAAAGTTCCCCGACCGCTGGTCTAGATTATTGAATATTAATAGGAATTAGTAGGAATTCTGCAATGTAAAACACTACCGCGAAATTTGAAATTTGTACAATTGTACAAAATCCAGTTCTTCCACAATCAAGTATAACCATTGTGAAACTATATACTCATTATTAAAATATCTGAATTTCAACTATACAATGGAACCATATTGAACTGTGTTGAGTTACCATATACAATTGACATATGTCTTTTGCTCTGTAGGAGTGTTTTAAGTTTATTTTAGCATTATGACTAACCATTTATTACACATTCAAAATTCCCCCCTTACCCTTTTAAATAATTCTCATTCTTTCTTTGTCAATAGGACCCACTAACTATAGTTCACAAAAATATCGGTAAGTATTGTCTTTTAGTTCGCTGAATTTCATGGGGTACTCGTTTATTAATGTATTTATTGGTGAATACGTATTTCGGATTTTTAGAATCACAATATGTGAAAGCTAAAGAACTTAAAGCTCACTTATAAATTTAACTTAAACATTTTTTTTGTAGATATATCTTTTGTAGCTTAAATTTTTAAGCAGATCCTAAGTTTTTGTTTCTAATAATAAACCAACTTTGTTTTATATTAAGTGGTAGATAATAATATTTCGTCATTAACGGCACTTTGATTATAAAACCATTTTTTACTATTTTAGAGTAGGAATTTTTAAAAACCCTTTCTTATTATATATCATCACCGTATAAGGAAAAATTTCATCGAAACAAACGTGTACTTATATTTGAAAAAGGGTATATATAAGTGCACATTAAAATATGCTAATTAACGCAAGATATTAAATTTTTAAATAGATGATTTGCACGTCAGATTTAAACAATTAACTTTAAGATTGGTCAAATAGACGAATAATTTAAGTATAAGACGACAACTCAAGCATGTACCAAATAGAATTAAAAACGCCAAGTAGCGAATATTTTGAAGTCAAATAAGTCAATTGAATAATTAACGTTTTCTTTGCTTTCGATGGGCGCCTACATTTATGCTGTTGTCCTAAAGGAATACATTTAGCTTCCTCAGGGACTTCAATTTTTTTTCAAACGGATTAGAAGACCCAACGTATGATTGCACTAATATTTTATTTAAAATATTGGAGACATAATCAAATTCACTAATATCAGCATGTACATTAAACGCCTAAGTCCCATAAAATGTTCAAAATCTTAAAAAGTTTCCTAGTCTTCAATAATATATTTGGTTATCAATTCTGAATTTATACTTTTATAACTCGAATTTGATGAATTTACATAGTATGTATTATCCACTTTTATTATTTTCTTGTTTTGCAATGCCCAATGATAAGATTTGGTTCATTCTTTTAAAGTAACTGTTGGTTTCACAGAATTTTTTTTATAGCATTGCAGCACTGGATTTCAGTCCATAGATCACTTAATTACTAAAGCATTTAATTTTTTTAAAAATTGAAAAACAGATTAACGATCTCTAAAAGTGTATTCTTCTTTATTTATGGAATTGGTAGATTCAATCCCACTGTTTGAACTTAGATATCCTGATACTGTATACCATTGAACTCATTTGGATATGATTTTAGCCACGTAGTATATTGAAGTAATTAACAAATTCCGGAACTGTTTCTTTTCATTTTTCAACGAAAATTGCTGCTGCCTTTACAATAGTTGGTTTAAAATTGTATGTTTGTCAAATCAATTTGTTTGTTAATTATAAATCAATAAATTTGCTAGCTATATCAATATTAATATCAATTTATCAATCATAATTTATTATAATCAAAAAACACTTTTTAATTTGACTTTGAAATTGGCGGAAAAATTGCAAAACTGAACATTTTAACCAACTAATTATAATATTTAGATGTTCAGATTGAAAATACTTTTACATTATATAGCTGCAAATTAAATTTTAATGCTGTTAAATTACCAGTGCTCCATTTTATTCATACATAGATGTCTAATATAATTTTTTTCTGTACATATTATAAAAAAACTGTTTGCTCTTAATTATCTGGCGTTAAAATACATTTTTTTGACGTGATTTTCACCTATTCACCTATAAAATTTAATGAACAAATCGACTTGTCATTTTTACAAAAATTATTTCGTTAATTTCTTACAACTTAGTTCTATTATTTGAATTAATTTCTTAAATTCCTGTCTTGAATTACAATTACTATTGAATTTAATACGAGGGTGTCAGTTCAGGGCGCTATCTTAAGCAGCAAACTTTAGCTGCAGTCGGTATAATGCAAAGTAGTTGAAAAAATTATTACAAAATTGTCACCGATAAAGTAAATGTCAATATTTATCAGAGAAATATTTAAAATATATTCAAATCAATTATTTCTCCAATTACTCACCACAAAGACCTTGTACAGCATCCGATTGCAGAAAAAAAAAACCATACTTAAATCATTCGACATTTAACCAACACATTCGCCTTAAATGGAATTTAATATAATTTTCGCATCTAACGTAACAGATAAATACATATTCTAAATCGGATCTAATAATAATAAACCTATGATTTACGATATTTTAATAACTTGAAGAAAAATATCATGAGCTCATTCCGACCAATATTGTTATAGGTATGGTATAATATGCTGATTATTATTTTAAAGTGTCTGGTTTTAGATCAATTTAATCCGAAGGTTGTTTATCACGAAAACGACCATTCTCTCGGAGTTTTTCTCCAATTCCATGTATCAGCCGTATAGTGCTCTATCCATAGCCATAGCCGAATGCCCGTACAAACTTTACTACACTCTAATTTTCCGTAGCACAATGAGCCGTGTCAAAGATCAATATGAAATCTCTCATACAATTCTGGTGTGTTATAATAGTAAACAGTAGAGTGAATTGTTGAATCATTGTAACGATGCACAATCATCGAATCAAATAAATTGGCCGAATAAAGGCATTGCGCCATTTGAAAGTATTAAATGAATATTTTTCACTATTCTGTTTGGTTTTATGTAATAAATTATTAGGCTAACTACTTATTATTATTTATCTAATGATTACATATAAGGCGTAATTTTTTTTTTGTTATATCTCATAGAAAAATATAAATGGAAAATACGTGACATACTAATACCACAAAATTAAAATTCTTTTTGTTTTTTTTTCTTTCTTTAAACAACATTGGTGTCTTTACACGGTCGAAAAAAAGAACCATTGAAGATTTCTCTGATACTCTTTTTTCTCGGCCCAAAAAAACCATCTAAAATTGGTTAACTATAAAAAATTCTATTACTTTTTTCAATATTCAATCAATAAAAATATTTAAATTGATATTTTTATAGTGATACAAGATTTCAAATAACTTTAATTTAAGGAATTATTAGCGTGAAATTTACATCCCTTAACGATTGAACCTTCTTTCTATAATTCTTTTGCTTCGATTTATTCCAACATAAAAGTTTGTACGAGCTCTAAAAGCTTTAGATTACATAACATGTGATCAAAATATAATAAAGTGTTAATAATAGATGATAAAATTCAGATCTCAGCTTTTGTTTTTTTAAAAAGGAAGACAATTCAGGTTGTTTAAGATCGGTTTTTTTTATTTAATATTTTAACTATTCAATTAGCTACGTTTCGTTATGTATCGTAACTTCATCAGGCTTCTTGATTCACAAAAAATATAATATTTTCAATTTAAATTAAAAAAAAAAAGTATTAATAATTTCCCCTTTGATTTGTATATTTTCTTTCCAATTTTGAAGCACTCAATTAAAAAAGAACACTGAATAAATGTTGGAGAAGTTTAGTGCTAAAGTTTGCTGCTTAAGATGGCCACCTGAAGTGAAATCCACATATTAAATTCAAAATACAAGAACTAAAAAACGATAAATTTTAATAACAACTAGCTGATTCCCGCGACTTCGTCTGCGTAACGTTGGTGTAGATTATATTTTCTTTTTAGATTTGCTATTTGTAGTGGTACATGAAAATGTTTATTTTTCTTATTTCTTTAACGAAAAACATAATCATACTTAAACGTAACTATTTTGTCGACTTTAAAAAGACACATTTAATGTACTGTTGCTTCGAATAAAATAGTTGTATGTAATCATCAATTAATTTTCAAAAAATATTTATAAATATCTAAAAAGAGTATGTTCAATTGTGTATACCTACCGTGAACCAAATAATCCATAAATTAATCAGTATCTATACATAAAAAAATATCGTCATGTTCAATAAAGTCTTAAGGTCTTAATTATGACTTAAAACAGTAAAAAGTTATCAAAACACTCACGTCAAAATAACAGAAGTAAAGGTTCAGATTTTGAATATTAGTAGAAATCCCATTTCATTGTCTCGACTCCCGAATGAACCTTTTTCTCAAAACTATTACACTACTGCAATGTACAAAACTACCGCGAAATTAAAATTTGTTCATTTTCACGAAACCCAGTTCATCCTTAATCAAGTATAACTATTGTGTATCTATGTACTTATTATTAAAATATCTGAATTTCAACTATAAAATTAAACCATTTTCTTTTCGTTCACCGAATTTCTCGCTATTTGATATTCGCTCACTAATGTATTTATTTGTGAAAACGTGTTTCGGATTTTCAGGTTTACAATAAGTGAAAGCCAAAAAACTTAATTCTCACTTATAAACTTAACTTTAGCATTTTCAGATATATCTATCAGAGTTTAAATTTTTAAGCAGACCCAAAGTTTCTGTTTCTAATATTAAACCAACTTTGTTTTATAATTAAGGGTAATTACTTTTCGTTTATAACGATACTGTGACTGTGAAATATGAAATATTTAACCAATATTTAGGTACTGGTCAAAGACTATTCCAGTTCCTGAGCTGATTATTTCTCTAAAAATGATTCCAAATCCAGTTCCGGAATCTATGATTTACTCTATTTCAAACTTTGGTTACAGTTGTAATTCTTATTATAAAGAAGCATTCTTTTACGTCATAATCCACTACTAGGATATATTTTTATCAATCTAAATGCAATTTATTGGATTTGAGACCTAAAATACCGTCCAAAAGGGAGAAGAAACACTTGAGAGGTCAAATAAGTAATTGAAGTTTCCAGTAAATATAAAGTACTAATTGAAGAAATGATTTTCATAGGCAGAAAGGAAAATTATGATGATTATTCTTTGTTGTAAAAAAATGAATTCATCATTCAATTTTTGCTCTATTTTCTAACTTTTATTGGGTCTGGGTCAGTCCAAATAAAGTGGTCCAAAAATAAATGAAATGGTTGCTCGACCATTTTAAAAAAATATTTTTTTGTTTGCTATCACCCCAACATGTTGGTAGTTGAAATTCATCATTATTTTAATTTTATTGTTTTTAGTTTTCCGGTGGTGGCCATATTAGTTTTACTAGGCGCATACATTTTCGCACTTTTAAAGGTTTGCGGAAACTTGATAATCTCAGGCCCTATTTGTCCTGACAAAATAAAACTAATTGCAGTGCGTTCATGGAAATATAAGCTATAAGGTTGTAATAAGACGTTTTCACCTAAATGTAATTCTAAGGGGTGAAATTTCAGCATAAATTTTTAGCTCTCATTTGTAAAAACTCCAATTTTCACGGAAAGATTGTGAAGGAACGGAAAGAGTATACACTATACACGTTAAAACTTTTTTTTACAAACAATTAGGTACTAGTTGTATTCAAAAACAAAATTTGAAGTCTGAGACTTTAAGCCTTTTTAAAATAAAAATAACAAAATTTGGAAATTTTCAAAATTTGCAATTTTCTGTGCTCAATATCTCTGGTGGGGGACCAGATAAAAACCTAAAATATCACCCCATTATAGTACTGTATGATAATATTATGCACCTAAAATTTGGAGTTTGAGATTTGACTAGGGCCAGAGGTATTGCAAGCACAAAATGTCAAAATAATGCATACTTCAGTAGTGATTATAATGTATTTAACCATTTAATATGTGACATATACTTGGCAAAAAAGACATTTTACA
Source organism: Sisyra terminalis (assembly GCA_958496175.1). Taxonomy (NCBI): domain Eukaryota; kingdom Metazoa; phylum Arthropoda; class Insecta; order Neuroptera; family Sisyridae; genus Sisyra; species Sisyra terminalis. The sequence continues at coordinate 8,673,996 of OY292278.1, forward strand.
CAAAACAACATATACTCTGGGCTAACTGTTATTAATATCTTAAATTTAAAACATATACTTCTTTCTGAAATCTAATAATGTATGTACGTACCCATAGTCATGTCAGTGGCATAACGTGCCTTTTCACCGTCCGGAGTCGACCGGAAATTTGCCGCCTCCTATTTTCATTAGTAGTCAAGAAAATTGATAAGAAATCAAAAATTTTTAAATTCTCTTCTGATTTAAAAATGTAACCATCATGTTTTTCTCAAATGAATTTTTTTTATGGAGTTACCATCGTCAATATGCCGCCCTATTTTCACATGCCGTCGGGGGCCATAGCCCCCCAGCATCTACCAAGCAACGCAAGGAGCTAGTTTTAGGCATTTTGAATTTAATGATAATTTTTTGCATTTTGGAATGAATATTTCTTAGATTTTATTACGTACATTTAAAAATTAACAACTACATTATGGTTTGATATTAGCTGAGAACTTTGGAAATGATTTTTAAACATGTATGTTGGGTATATTGAAGAAAATTATATGGGGTTTCAAAGATCTAAAGTTTTCATTAGTAAAACCGTTTATTCAGTAACCAATTCATGTTTCTCATATTCTTCATCCCTGAATCTAACAATAATTTTCTAACAAATTACAACTTTGTTAATCGTATAAAACTATGAGAAACTTAAATAAAATGCCTAGAAACCCATCATTTCTCTTGACCATAAATTAATTCCAAGTCATGCCGTAATGAGCAATTATGCATGATTGAATTCGCCAAATTGCTCGATGACTCAACTAAGTATTTAGAAATGTTAATTGGCAAAAACTCGAATCCAAGAACACTGCAAATATGCATAGTATGTGCCTACCTTTAAGCGCTTTTGGTACCGCAGGAAAAAGTCCCACAATATGACTACTTAGGAATTGAATGCAGCCCCTTGTCTGTTATTTAAATAGAAAAGATTAGAGAAAATACCCCCGCAAAATACCCCCGCTACAACAACGCTCGTCGTTATCGTCGTAAGGCAAAGTAATGATAATTGACTAATTATGCATGTCGATATTGAAGAATGAAAACGATTCGTTTGATATTTTCACGTTGCATTTGCGGAATTGTAATAAAATATGTACGAGATATATAAGAACATAAAATAATTTATTAAGGAAAATTGTTTAAAAAAAAAAAAAAAAACAATCGAGGCAGGGGAATCGTATTATGGAAAACGTTAATAACATGCAATTTGCAACGATGCAAAGTTCAATAGCCTTGTAACTGCAATTTGTCGATTTGTTTCTTTTTATAATTTGTCGAATCTCGTCATGGTTTTTCTCATTTGATTTATAGATTTGTCCGTTTGGTCAGTGTGGGGCTGTCTGTTGGAAACATTTTCACAATATTGGCAAATCGAGACAATGGGTAAAAAATCGTCACGATCGAGTAGAGACATCATTACGTTGTAATTAATTTGATACTTTTCTTCTTCTTCTTCTTCGTATAGAATATTGAAATGATTCGTTTGAATTATTCAGTTACATAATTGAATTTTTGGTGGATAAATGTCAAACTAATAATGTTTCGTTTGAATTGTCGGAGAAAAGGAAAATGTTAAATTCATAAGAATAATTGATTTCAAAGTTCAGAGTTGGAAACCTTCTCCGTTTATTGGCGGATGGCTGATAAATTACAGATGGTTGGCCAATTTAGGAAATAAATGGTATGAAGGTATATGTTAAAAGTTTTGTGTGCAAGATTAATTTGGATTGAGATTTTCTAACGATGCATTAAATTTGTATTTTTCAACAGTTTTATTTTTAAGTTCATTTAAGGTTGAATAGATTGAAGTGTTTAAAATAAAAACCTTCATAGTTACGTAGAAATATCCAAATTTGAACATTTCTCCTATATCGGTTTCTAAAAATTTTGTAGGGCAATGGAAGATAGCGTTGGTTATTATGATCCTGAAACCTGGAAAACCTCCCCAAGAGATTGGTTCGTACCGACCAATAAGTCTGCTTCCAATCTTAAGCAAAGTATATGAAAAATTACTTCTTAAAAGAATACACCCAATAATACAAGACAAAAAATCCTACCAGATCACCAATTTGGCTTTAAAAATGGTCACTCAACACTAGAGCAAATTCACAGAATCGCTGAAACTATTCGCTATGCCCAGGAAAGAAAACAATACTGTTCTGCGGCTTTTCTAGATGTGGCACAGGCATTTGATAAGGTGTGGCATCCCGGACTATTGTACAAAATCAAAAAACAACTTCCTGAGTATTTTAACATAATCTCGTCCTACTTAGAAAACCGTATCTTTCAAGTCAAATACAAATCGGAAATAACGACTCCCAAAAAAATAACAGCCGGGGTTCCCCAAGGTAGCGTACTGGGACCTCTGTTGTATTCTCTTTACACAGCCGATATGCCAAATACAACAGATGCATTAGTGGCAACATTTGCTGATGACACAGCCATCGTAACCGCAGCAGATGAACCCAATGAAGCTTCGTTAAAGCTCCAAAATAACCTGGACAAAGTAGAAAAATGGGCAAAAAAGGGGAAAATAAAAATAAACAACGCAAAATCTACACACATAATGTTTACAATGCGCAGAAATATATGTCCACCGGTTACAATGGAAAGCACAGAACTACCGCAAAAGAGCACGGTAAAATATCTTGGAATGCACTCAGATCAAAAACTTACATGGGCTGTGCAAATCAAAAAAACTCGAAATCATTTAAATAAAAAATACAAAAAAATGTACTGGCTGATGGCATCTAATGCACCATTATCAACAGAAAACAAACTTTTTCTGTACAAGGTCATCCTCAAGCCCATATGGACATATGGGATACTGCATCCAACTCCAATATTGAAATCCTACAAAGATTCCAGTCAAGGACCCTACGACAAATAATCGGTGCTCCATGGTATGTAAACAATACATGAAAATACAGAAATGCCATCTGTAAAGTTCAAAATTCAAAAATTTAGTAACAAATATCTGACAAAATTAGAAGATCATTCCAACCATCTCGCAATAAACTTATTGGACAACAGTGAGATGATAAGAAGGTTACAAAAATGGAATGTAATAGATTTGCCTGATAAATTTTGTAACTAAACAATTATTCCTATTAACTATCTGTTGCCAAATTATGATTTCTTATAATATAGCTTTATTTTTATATATTACTTCTATATTAATATGTCACATTATTTTTAGCATTGATATTCTTACTATAGACTATTATTATTATTCTTATTGCTACTGTTGATTGTTTTTATGATTGCTGTTATCGCTAAATGAATTACTATTATTGTTATTGTTGCTATTGATTGTTAAAAATCTTTGTACTTATACAGCACTAATCTACTGGGACTAGTGCTTACATGTAATTGTGTATGGATTGAATGCACTTTTTGCAACCCTATGCAGATTGTGCAATTTATTTGAAAATAAAAAAATAAAAAATTTGTTGCACTTTTTTACAAAAATGCATCATTTATTCAAACTGAGTAATGAATTTTTGAAATATTATATCTGAAGTACTCGAAGACGGTTTTTTTTCCATATCAAGTGAATAAAAGTTTTTAAAAGTTTAATAATTATCAAAAAATCCTAAGATTTTTGCATAAAATGTTGTTCAAAATTATGTTAACTTTAATTTTTATTTCCGTTTACGTTGAAAGTTATATCGTTAAAAGTAAAACTTAAATTTTTCCTATTTTATGTTTGAAGTATTTGTTTATGTAAATGACTTTAGAATGATGAAAGTTTCTGTATCTTTAAAACCATTAAAACCATTGGAAGTTCGACGCAATGACTCCGTATGTTTTGAAAGTGCAATGATTTTACTGATTGGAGATTTCTCCCAAACATTGCCAACCATTCCAAGTTTAGATTCTACCAATAAAATATACTCCTGCTTAAAATCATAAAATTTGTGACACAATGTAAAAAAATTTCAGCAGGCAACATGAGTTGCGTTGCAGAGTGATCCATCTACTGAAACTGAAGAATTTTCCAAACAATTTTTGAATCTCGGTAATGGCAGTGTTCTTGTCGACGAATCAAGCATATTGACTTAATTTCCTTCGAATTTTGTCTCATTCAAAAATTTTACTTAATTCCTAGCTTTTTTATAAAACAGCAGAATTACATTTTAATCAGTTTAATTGGAATAAAAATTTAAACCAATAACACAACTATTACTGATATTCATTCATTTCTAGAATAGATCATCTGCAGATGGATCGTTCAGCAGTGCAATTCTTATGTTTTCTTCCAGATGAAGTTTCTTCATATGGTTCCATAAATTTGATAATTTGAGGCAAGCATTTATTTTTAAGATAAAAGGCGATCCTTAATGTCTGAAGTCGTCCACTTCTGCAATTCGAAATGCAGAACGCCTAATGTGGAAAAGTGTTTTCCAAACAATTTCTCGATATTGGTAATGGCAAAATTTCTGATGACATACCATCTGAATAAATTACATTCCCTAATAATTTTTGCCACTTTACTAAGTTAAAGACCAAAGTCATCGAGATGGTGTTCTCAAACTTTGCTCAAAATTACAAAAATTATATTTCGTTAAGCAAACATGTTATATTGGCTCCAAAAAAAAGTTTATTAGGTACAACAAAATGAGTATTTAGATTCAAAATAAGATAACTGGCGAATTGATGCCATGCAACTTGGTTGCTTCCATTACTAATCAAGATGATGTTGACAATAGAATAGATTATATTAAAAAAATTAAAATAAATCGTACATAATTTTGCACACACTGCATTGTGATACATAATAAATGCAAAACGAAATGCCAAAATTACGTGGACTTACAATCTTGACTTACATCACTTTCCCAAAATATGAATTATGTTATTATCTAAATACAAATTAAATAAACAAAAATGTCAAATTTATACGTTTCTAAGCGTTTTTCAAAATAATTCACAGACATCGATGATTACAAATAATACATAGACGTAAATAATACTAGGCGTAAAAATTTGCAGAAGATGCCGAGAGACACCTTAATCTTCTAGAGGTATGAAATATACTTTAAATCCGTTTCTCATGCCTACCGAATATACATAGAAAATTTTATGAAAATCGGTACAGCCGTTTCGGAGAAATTTGGCTACAAACACCGTGACACGAGATTTTTATATATAAGATTTTTATAAGTAAATACCAAAAATACGGTTTTTAAAACTTGTGAATACCGGTATTACAAAATAGTATACATGACTCAAAATACCGTTATTTGGTATCCCAGTACACCAGTATTGCAACCCCTAAATACAGTGGAATTAAATCAGTTTTCCTGTCCAAATCATCTTTATTAAAATAAGCAAATCACTGCATTGATCATTTCTTTTCCTCGAGTTCTTCCTAATAGCGGTAAAAGAGACAATATCTCCCGAACAAAACCTTCTCTTTTTGGTTCAGGTAGCGATTATTAAAATATTAAAATAATAATTAAAAAAAAAATAAAAAAATTTTTTTTTGATCCTCTGGAAGGTCCTTGTCCGGTGATTATACGATTAAAAAGAATTTCTGTATCTGTCCACATTGTACATTTCAAATAGGAATAATTTAATTGTTTAAATACTTATTTTCATCTCCAAATATTTTTTCTGCAACCTCCCTATACAATTTGCAACCCCCACTTTAAAGTTCACTGATTTATTTACACATAAAAAAACGGGTTAATTTGCACAAGGGTAGTGTCATTTCACGAATTTATTTGCACTTGATAAAACAAACAATCCGGTTTTACTATCGGTTGACGACGTAAACATACAATCATAAATCTTTAACTAAAATGGTCATTAAATTTTCTTGCGAATTTAAGATGATATTTGATTAAAAAATTAAATTAAGAAATTACTTAATTTCGTCGGAATCTGAGTCTTTATGTTTAATAGATTTTTTCACTAATTACTTATTTTCCTTTCTTTAATTAACAACCAGTTTTTTTCGGTATATTTATTACACTATAAACTACTAGAAACACCTTTTATTAGATTTTTTTCAAGGTAAGACAATTATTTTGTTTGTCTCTCTTAATTAAAATTGAATTCAAAACCATGCAATCAATAATTATAAGGTATATTTCAAAATAATTGGGTTTTATTTTTTATTATAAACCAAATAAAATTAATTGTATACATTATAAAACGTCTTACTTCAATTATTCTTTTTAAAAAATTAAATTTCCTTCCTTTTATATAACTCTTGTCTGCTAATTGTTTAAGCAACTTACGAATTAAATAAATTTATTCAAGCTGACCAAAATGACCCTGTGGCCGTTAAAAACTAATTACTTAATGATAATGTTTCGATTGTATTGTTTCATTCAACAAAAATTAAGGAAAAGAATATAAATTACAACCAATAACTAATGTAAGTAAATAGGGATATACAAAGAAGGGTGAAACCTTTTTGAGCCTCTTTTGTAATATCAATTTGAATAAGCCAACGAAGAAAAAATTTGTTGAACAAATGTAAAAAATTTAAATTATTTTCGTTGTTGTCTCTATTCAATACATTTAATTTGTATTCTCCTTGAAGCAAAACGTCCAGAAACAACAAATTCCAAACAAAACGAGTCTGATTTTATCTTTGAAATGGAACTCTTTAATATCATTAAGTACTCATCTGGAAATCCATTTTCGACTTAACATTATTGAATCTATCGATTTAAATGTAAATGTGGTCGTCGAACATCGAATTGAATCACCCAATTTATTTTAAAGATCCCCAAAAAAAAAAAAAAACAAACACTTTTTAGTTGTAACTAGAAACATGTAGAACGGCCATTTTGAATATAATAGTAATAACATGGTCGATTAGATATGTAGTTAGTTTTCTTGTTTTTCCCATTCGTTTGGTAAATGAAAATAAATATACGATTTATACGAGCCATCCGGCAAATATCGTATAAATTGCCCGTTTAAATAATAAAAATAATCATAGAATGAGATACACTGAGCAACATATTTCAATGATTATTTTCCACGATTAAATCCTACCCAGCGCCTCCACCATTCTAAGCCAATATAATTTACTTAATAATGCGATTGCCATGAGTGGAATATGTGTATGAAAGGTAATAATAATTATTTTGTCTTTATTTTTCAACATTTATTATTTAATCAAATCGCATTTTGTTGCTCAAGTGTGTTGGTTCGGGACGGGGGGGGGAATGGTGGAAAAAAAGTTGTAATAAATTTATGAGGTATCATTTGTTTAATAGCTGGAGAATCAATCTTAATTTATAATTTAAATAATTGCCAAGGAGAAATTTCAGCCGTTTTTATTTGGCATTATGATTGGATTTAATCGATTTATGGTTTATTGGAATGGAGATATGATTGGATTCGATAAATTATTGATTTCGAATTAGATTTTTTTTTAAAGGTCGATTTCATCAAATTGTTTGAATTTGTAAATAATATTGCAATTTGTGTACTTGTTAAATGATGATTAATTTTTATGTTAAGGAATAAAAAAAAATTACAATTATTTGAAGTAATTCAAAAAAATTTCTTAATCCATTGCCATAGTATATTTAGGTAGTGCCTGAAATAGTACATCAGTTGTTAGTAGTTAGTGATAACTAAAATATGATACAATTTTAAGCAGAATTTTCACTTTTAGTGTCAATATAATAGGCAAATGTATGTATGGTGGCAAATATAGAGAACAAAGAATATAAACAAATACTTGTGATTGTAATACAAATATAATAATTATTGTCTCAACTTTCAACTAAATGCTTAATATCATTGGTTTCAACTGTCATTTTTTTTTCATTTAATTGCCAATTTTTGCCATTTGTCCGTTTTATCGGTATTGGACTGCAAAAATTTCCCAGAAATTTACTAGTTTTCAAATAATATATTAAATTGGTGACGCATGTTCCTTTTAGCGACATTCATATCGGGCAACGGTGCATTTTCTAGTTTGTTTTAAATTTAATTCGCGATTTTTTTTCTTAATTCAATTCTATTATCGTATAGTTTGCTCTATTGTTGGTAAATTCTCATTATGACCTGATTTACTTGCAAATCAATTTAAAAACAAAGTAGAAAATATAACGTTGTCAGATATCGATGCCGCTTAAAGGAACATGAGCAAAACTTGCTATTTATATATACTGCATAGTATTACATAATATAATACACAATTGACTACTTAAATAAATTTGTATCTTTCATATATGTAATAAGTGTTTATCAATACAAGGGGCCACTTGCCAAAATACTTATTTAAACCATTCACCAAATAGAAGTGGATTGCATTTATAAACTATCATGTATAGATATGATTAAATTAATAATTTTATATGCATACAATTGGTCTAACTGGTCAACTTTGTGTACAAATCATATTTCCAATTCAATGTACAAAGTAATATATTCAACTGAAGAATTGACCCAAAGATGTGGTAGTAGAGGTGGAGGCTAGTGAATTTAAAATCCCATATAATTTGAAACGAAAATGGTTTTAGTTTAAAATACTATATAAAAAAAAATACCATTTGTGTTCTAGTAGGTACATATAGTATATAAAACCAAATTTTTGTTATAATAAAATGATCACAATTTGGTACAAATTGAATTGAAAATAGAATAGAAAATGAGACTTTGAGTTAATGGTTTGTACAAAAGTTCTTTGTACCAAAGCTTTTACAAAGTGTTGTCTTCTTTTTTCCCAATTATTATTTCCCAATAATATTTAAACTTTGTAAATTTGGTCAATATTTAATTCACTAATACGTTAACTTTTACCAATTTTACTGGTATACTAAATACTGAAATAATTACTTCGTGTTATTCTTATTTTCGCTAATAACTTTATCATTTTTGCAGAAATTTCCAAAGCAATTTTCTTTAGATAAAATATATTTCCCGTCAATGTACAAAGTAATATATTCAATTGGAGAACTGTCCCAAAGATGTAGGAATAAGGGTACAGGCCAGTGAATTTAAAATCACTTATATTTAGAAACAAGGAAGATGGTTTTAGTTTAATATATTATATAAAAAATAGCATTTATGTTCGAGTAGGTACAAATATTATATAAAACCAAATTTTTGATTTAATTAAATGATCTTAATTTGATACAAATAGTTCCTACATAAGTCATTCTCTGGTAACATCTCACTCTCTACTTTGTTTTTTCAAGCATTCGCGAAATTTTTGCTTTCGCGAATTTGTTAATAATTCAGTTTTGGTTAATAATTTATCTTTTGTCACTACATATTAATAATGACCGATTTATTCGCGAATTGAATTAAAACTGATTAGAAAATGAGACTTTGAGTTTGTGGTTTGGATAAAAGCTCTTTGTACAAAAGCTTTTATAAAGTATTGTCTTCTTTTTTCCCAATTATTATTTCCCAATAATATTTACACTTTGTAAATTTGGTCAATATTTAATTCACTTACACGATAACTTTAGTCTATTTTAATAATTTCGGTAAAAAAAAGAACTGATATACCTTCTTTTGCTCTTTAAATTTTTGCGCAATCTTTTGAATAATTATACTAAGATTTGTTAAACTTTATAATATATTACATCAACTAAAATTTAAAATTTTTAATATAATATCGAATAGACGATGAACCAAGTTTTGAAATAAAACTACCACTTGCTAATTTATATTATTTGCATTAATCTTACATATCCTTGATCAAATTTCATTAGTTATGAATTCCTTTATTGATAGTTATAGAGCATACAACGCTGTTTGGAAAAAGCGCAAAACGGTTATTAAAAATTAACTTTCATTCTTATAATCTTAACACCGGTAATGAAGTATAACTTCACAAAACTATTGCTTAAATTATAAATAAAACAAATTCAATATTAATTAATAATGTTTTTGGGAACTTGGACTCAAATAATAAGATGTTAAATTTTCAAATCATCTCAACGTTTCGTTGGTATTTATTTCCAACTTCTTCAGGAGAACTTAAACATAATAACAATGCAAGTTGTTCAAAGCCAAATAACATAAATAGGGAAAATTAATTTATTTGTGTAATTTGGCTTTGAACAACATGCATTGTTATTAGGTTTCAGTTCTCCTGAAGAAGTTGGAAATAAATACCAACGAAACGTTGAGATGATTTGAAAATTTATAATCTTATTATTTGAGTCCATGTTCCCAAGAATATTATTATTTACCACACCATGGATGAGAGCAACCATAACTTAATGATTTTTGTGTATACAATATATAGAATATATTGCGGTCCAATTTATGTAGTATAAGTTAATATAGTAATATATAAAAATCATACCATAAACATAAATTTGAACAGAAGTGCAAACAAAAATATTCATGACGTATTGCCCAGATACGTATTTCGATTGCCAAGCAATCTTCCTCAGTGGTTATCAAGTAGTTTGGATCACTCCGTAACTGCTTTATGAAAAAAAAACTTATTTTGATTATAAAATAAAAAAAAATCTATTTTCTCTCTTTCCACTGATTTTTGTCATGTTATGTCTTTCACTAGGAAAATTCCTTTTTTCTATCTTCAATTTTGTTTTCACCTTATATCTATGCAACCTTGTGGGTCTTGCATATCTTCCTTACTCCATTATTTTATCATATTCTTCTCTCATTTTGTTCAAGACATTGTAGCTCATTTGAAAAGAAATTTTTATACACAAAATATGAAGCATCTGTAGCGGTATATACCTACAAATCATTGATTTTAGGTCATTAACTTTAAATTTAGTCATAATTTGGGCAATCTTGAACAATTATCAACCTTTTTTGGATTTAAATGACTGTGTTTAATTCATCCCGCGAACATTGCTTAAATAATTATGTAATTTATTGCAGAAATTTGTGCAGTAAACTGCAAAAACTTTGAATTTTTAATGATGCAAAATTACCAATTATTATTGAACTCATTTAAATTTTCATAATATAAATTAATTAGAATTTTATAGAGGGCTTAAAGGACAAAATAAAAAATCTTATTTTATAATCAAAATAACTTGATGACCACTGTGGAAGGTTGCCTGGCAATCGAAATACGTATCTGGGCAATACTTCTGTTCAAATTTATGTTTATGGTATGATTTTTATATATTATTATATTAAATTATACTACATAAATTAGACTGCAATATATTCTATATATTGTATACATAGTGTAACTGTTCAAAGTCAGCGAAAAAATCTTATTTTGATTAATGATTTTTGTTTTAAATTTTATGGATAATAAACCGTTTATTGTGCCTGGTTGAATTAATTAGGTATTTGTGATAGTTTCTTGTACAATTAGTTTAAAAAGGCTGAAGAACAATAAATTCCCATTATTTTCCAGTAGAACTAATGATTTTCGAGTAGGACAATATTGTAGTGTAATCGAGTCGTGCGTATAAAGATTTAGATTAATTTTATTGGTAATGTAAGGCAATTTTTAGTTGTCTAATGTACGGTAGGTATCCATATTATGTGTACACGTATTGGACGTATATAATTTATGTAAAAAGCGAACACAATTTGAGCATAAAAGTCGATTTGAACATAGAAAACCAGTGGACACCAAAAACATCTTTAACATTTTATAATAGCTAAACAAAAGCGTTTGATGATGTTGGTTGATAGTTGTTCTTGTACTCTGGGTGAAATTGGTGGACGATGTTGGGAGAAAAGAATAGGATATTGGTGAGTTTTGGGTTGAGGTTGGTTGGTTCTTTGTCGTTGGCCATCCACTGTGCGGTTGGCTTAGCTCTTTCATGGGTGATTAACACAAGTTGACAAGCAAAGTGCATTAAGCATCCAATCTACAACAACATTCCACACCATATCTGGCTTGTGAAAATGTGACACGTTCGTATGATTTCGTCGCGGTCGCAAGCGGACCCTATCCTCGGGGGCTCCTTCGACTCGAACGGTTCCATCGTTGGCTTGAATTGTCTCTGTATTTTAATTAATGCCACGACATGTATTTAAATAGTATTAATAGCCAATTGCTTTTAGTGTAATCGTTAGGTCTGTCGTTTTTTATGGCCAGTTTAGTAACATTTCTGTGTAATCTTTTACATAAATATCGCGTCTCAACCATTTCAATTAAATTGGTCATCACGCGTGTTGTTGTCCTCCTGCTGCCCCACACACTAACTAGGACCCCGATCGATCCATTTGTAATCTTTTCCAATATATTCATAAATTGAACGAGTTAAATGGAAAACAATATAGTTTCGTATAAAAAACATTGTGATTGTTGTTTTAAAATGCTTGAACACCCACAACTAAAAACCGAAAAAAAAATACTTAAATTTAATCATTTCCAGTTTCTAATATATTAATTTAGAAGCATTTTTCCGAAACCGATCAAAAGTTTATTAAGCTACAGTGGGATAAATCCGTACACGGGACAAATCCATCCTAGGCCCTTATTTATTCCAATATATGTAGCATTGTACCAACTATTAGGTAGAACATCAAAGAAAAAGCTCCTAATTCTTATTCTAAAGAAAATGATAACTTATATAGCAATTGAAAATGCGATCTTTGCTATTTCACTAACAAAAAATCGTGGATCCCAGAGCATTAATTGCATCAACTGGGTTTATAGAAAATGAAACAAAAATTCGAAAAAAAAAATATATGAATGCGAAAGATTTATTGACGATGATTGAATACATGTATTATGTATTTTTGAATTATTTTATTTCTAACAATATTACCACTTTTGCTCCATATTCTAAGGAAATAAGATTTGATCATTTTCAAACAGGTAGTTGTGGTTTTGCCCCATTTCCGGGGCAAGTCTACCCTACCAATTGTTTGAAATTTATACATAAATTCATCAATTTCAAAAGATATTTTTAATCCAAATTATTGCAATTTTAAGAATAAACCTTACGCTAAATAAAAACACTTTGATTATTATGTTTTAGTGTTAAAGATAGAAAAGACATCAGTTTAAAATAAATATTGACGATGATGGAATACATTTATTTTGTATTTTTGCATTTTTGAATTATTTTATTTCTAACAATATAACCACTTTTACTCCATATTCTAAGGAAATAAGATTTAATAATTTTCAAACAGGTAGTTGAGGTTTTTCCCTATTACGGGGTAAGTCTACCCTACCAGCATTGTTTGTAATTTATAAAATACATCAGTTTAAAGTAAGTATTGACGGTGATTCAATACGTTTTATATTCTTAAATTATTTTATTTCTGATAATATTACAACTTTGGTCCCATAATATAAGGAAATAAGATTTAATAATTTTCAAACAGGTAGTTAAGGTTTTGCCCCAATTACGGGGTAAGTCTATTCAACCAGCATTGTTTGTAATATATTAATTATTTCATAAGTTTCAGAAGATATTTTCAATCCAAATTAATTCAACTTTAAGAATAAACCTTACGCTAAATAAAAAAACTTTGATTATTATGTTTTAGTGTTATAGATAGAAAATACATCAGTTTAAAGTAAATATTGACGATAATTATGTATTTTTGAATTATTTTATATCTAACAATATTACCACTTTTGCTCCATATTCTAAGGCAGCGGTTCCTAACCTTTTTCAGCCGTGGACCCCCAAGGAAATCAAACATAATGCCAAGGACCTCTGAGTAAAAAAAAGGTGCAATTTTCGGACAATATTATATTTTAGTATTCCTTCATTAAATTAAAAATCAACAAACAGGTTAAAAAACAATGTTCTAAGGAAATAAGATTTAATAATTTTCAAACAGGTTTTGCCCCAATTCCAGGGCAAGTCTACCATTACCAGCATTGTTTATAATTTATTAATAAATTCATCAATTTCAGAAAATATTTTTATTCCAAATTAATGCAATTTTAAGAATAAACCATGCGCTAAATTAAAAATATTAGATTATTATGTTTTAGTATTATACATAGAAAATGCATCAGTTTAAAGTAAACTTTACAACTCCGCTTTATCAAATCTGTTAGCCCAATTTTCTAAAAAGATTTTCAATATTAAATTTCAAGCAATCACACGAAAATTACATTAAGCCAACAATGAAAGTAGAGAGACAATTTTGAAAAAAAATTGTATAATTAAAAGAACAGAACAAACAACATTATTTGGTTTCATTTTAGGGTTGAAAATTGTTCCTACTGGGCTCTAGCCACTGAAAATAACATACTAATCGGAACATAAACTTATTCGAGGGAAGTATTAAAAATTTCAACTGGTTATATTATTTAAACTTTGGTTGGAATCAAATTGATCCAACGCTACTAATTAAGGGTTAATGGGATCCTGAATAGTATACCAAGTATACTGTTAAGAAATCAGGCCAATTATGCCACCAATTTATTATTTATTCAAGTTCGAAAAACATCAAATTTACAAATGAAAAATACAATAAGAAATATTTATTATTTGGTATTATAAAAATATTGTTAAACTATTATATATTATAGAATTTTGCAACCCCAAAAACTAAGCAACTTTTATCATCTTTGTAATGCCATTTCAATGATTAAATCGAGATGTTATACCATCTCTAATATTCTAGAGATACATTTAATTACAGTTTAAAATAGTACCAAAAGCTGCAATAAACTCCAATGCATAAACTGAAGGAACATATTCTTTGGAGAAATTAATTTTTTTCGTTTACATATATTATCCCAAAAATTCAATATTTCCGTACTAATACCATTTGATAATAGTGCAAAAAACACCGTAATTTTGAATGTTAATACAATAACGAATTATACTTTCCTAAAGTTGAAAAATCTTATAATATTTCAAACATTATCATATTCAAATTTTGCTTGTAAATGTTATGTAATATATGTATAATATATGTAATATATAAAAAATGCAATGTAATAGATTTGCCTGATAGATTTTGTAACTAAACAAATTTTCCTATTAACTATTTATTGCCAAATTATTATTTTATATTATATAGTTTTATTTTTATATATTACTTATATTATTCATGTTTAACATTATTATTAACATTGATATTGTTATTATAGACAATTATTATTATTCTTATTGCTACTGTTGATTGTTTTTATGGTTGTTGTTATTGCTATGAGAATTACTATTATAGTTATTGTTAAAAATCTATTTTGTACTTATACAGCACTAATCTACTGGGACTAGTGCTTACATGTGATTGTCTATGGATTGAATGCACTTATTGCAACCCTATGCAGATAGTGCTATTTATTTGAAAATAAAAAAATAAAAATTTTGCGAAGTTTTGATGTTCGAATCGATCGTCGAAGTTCATATGTAAATTTTTAATTGAATATGGTTGCTTATGACATAAGGAAGTCGACCAATAAAGCTACGTGAAGAATTATTTCGGCTTATAAATTTGGCGATTCCCAATCAAAGGTTATTTATGTAAACAGAATTTATATTTCTTCATTAATCAAATTTTATAACGAAGAATTCATTACAAAATGTAAGAATTTCAATTTTGTTGAAGTTACGCAACCCATCATACATTAATGGAAAATATTACATAGAATGGTTTACCATTGGTGTAAGTATATGCTAAAAGTTCATTGGTTTTTTTACGAGATGATTTTCAATTGAACATTGTTTATCGCTACAAATTTAAATTGAGAATCGAAAGAAGTCCAATTTATTCGTAAAATTTCAATCAAAATCCCTTTTAGGCCCTTTTAGGGACGTTTATAGCTGGTAAGATTGCATTTTCTACTTTGTTTTAACTTTAATTCGGAAATTAATTAATCCCTACTGTTTCCAATCATTGTTGACGTACCTGATCTTCGGGAATACCAATTTTGTTGGAAAGATCAAAATATATACTTTTTTTTGGGGTACAGTTCTTTTCGAAACTGACTATATAGCTCAATCTATAGCAAAATCGTTGAACTATACTATGACGGACAAGAATAGAAATACGTCATCTTATAACTCTTATAGTAAGCAATCGAAAAGCACTTTCTTAAACTTAGTTTGCAACATTTGCAGGCGATAACTTTTAACAATTGGAATTAAACTCAAAATATTATAGATTCGATAGATCAATCGTTTGTGATTATTTAGGATTTCACTATTATTGTTTGAGTATAAATTGGTTTTATTTTTTTTTGTGTTATCCAATAGTAGCGAATTCAAGAATAACGTCAGTGTGAAACTTTGCCAATTTATTGTTTCGAATTTGCGTTTTAAACTGAAGAGTAATTTCAGCGTTTTCAACAGTCAATAATACAAAACTATGTCGCCATCTCTACGGTGACTAGTATAGCTTTGAAAAAGCTCAGCAAAGTTTTGAACCACATCACTTAAACTTTTATTTTAATTGTTGAAAGTTGTAAATTTTAATGGAAATAAAAAAAAATGAAATGTTCTAAGTTTTCTAAACTATCAATTCACAAACTTATGTATTCCCGTGGATCAGCAATGTCTGCGTGGATCAGGACCATTGAAAGTTATTTGGGATGGATTTAAAGCCAAAACTTCAAATAAAATCGAAAGCTGATACAATAAAAATTGACTCATGAATTTTAAGGGATGTCAATATTTGGCAAAGTTGTATTTTCTGCTTTTTTCAACTTTAATTCGTAACTAAAATGAGCCATAATAGTTTTGGTCTTAATACCTTCGTTAACTTGGCTAATCCACGAGAATACTTAAACTTTAACAATAATGTTATAAGTAAGCACCAAATTGATTTTTTTAACTTTTTTACTATCCAATAGACATGAATTAGAAACGCTGATGTGAGTTTTATTGATTTGGTAAGCTCTTGTCCCTTTTATATCGATCAAAAGCTTGCATCCTTGCATTTTCTACTTTGTTTTTTATAATTTTCACGATTTTTTCTGTTAATTCATTTCTTATAAGGTGTAATTGTTCTTTTAGAAGCTAAATTTTCAATGTGGATCAATTTATTCGCGAATTACACTAAAAACAATAAAGAAAATGCAAATTTGCCAACTTTAGGCTGACCTTAAAGGAAAATGAGATGATTGGAAATTTATAAGTTAAAGAAAATACAAATTTGCTTTTCGAATTTAAGTTTACAAGTAAAGAATAGGTTTTCTACAACCAATAGTATAAAACTATTTTGCCATCTCTAAGGAAACTTGTTAACTCTTAGTAAAGATTTGAACCACAATATTTTAATTGTTATTTTTGATATTAATTGTGGCAAATCTTACTGATATAAAAAAATTGAGAAAAAATAAGTTTTTTAAGCAATTAATTTTTAAACTAGAACAATATTTTTACTATATTCCTTCAATTTGTCCTATAAATTGATGTAAAAAATATGCAAAATTTAAGCTTTCTTAATTTAGTCCTGCTTAATTGATGCTGATTTGATTATAAAGAAAACTTGGCTTATTGATAAACTATTCTAAATAAACTATTTAGACCGGATTTTTATAGCTTAAACGTGCTCCCTTAAGAATGCTAGCTTCTCATGTTCGAGATGTTCAATAATTTTTCAAAAGATAGCGCCACATAATCAGTTTTAATTCTTAGAATAAATGTAAAACTCGACCCAAACACTTTCTTAATTCTAAATAAATTTTCCAGTAATTTTTTTAATGTTTTGTTAAATATTATTTTATTTTTTATTGAATATTGGATACATTTTTCCATGACTAAGTCAATAGGGTTGCTATTTGATATGGTATAAAAATAGATTGTAAGGGAAACAAATACAGATATCCTAAATTGAAAATTTCAAACAAAAAATCAAAACTCATAGCCCCAATATAGAAAAGTTTCCAATCCACTTTTCGTTGCAAAATGAATTTTTTAACTACTCGAGGATGCGAAAAATGTTTCTCTATATATTTGCAACAATTAGTGTAACCAAAATTCCACTTCGAAAGAAAAACGAAAGATAATATAAAACATATATTTTTTTGGGATAGTTTTGCCACACTAGTTAAAAAAAATCACAAAATTTCAAATTTTAGACCAAACTAAATCAAATTAGTTTATCCTTTATATTGTTAAGAAATATATTTGAAAAAAAAAACCTTTTTGATAATGCTATTTATTATATTATCATGGAAAACAGTTTGAAATATTATAATATGAACAATTTATAACCATTCAACAATGATGTCTTAAAAAATAATAAATTATTATAAAAATTAATGGATAATTTGCATTTAAATTCTATTATGATTATTCACATTTTATGAAGAGACTCAATATCTTTCTAGCGAATGTTTTCCACAGTTCCATATTCACAATTCGAAATTGTTTGGAATTGTACTTTCGGACAATTTCTGTTTTTCTTCATATTTAAAAGGAAAATATGTATCATTTGTGGTGGCATCTAGTGGAAAAAGGACTGCCTCACATATTTCAACTTTACTTAAATCATTTACGTTGGAAAATGAGCTTACTACCCGTTGTGTTGTCAGCTTAGTCAACATCTAAATTCAAAAATAATAATTATTATAATTCAAGAAGGATTTATTAAAATATATTACCAAGAGTATAATGATAGTAGTAAAAATTATTGTTAGAATGAGCCGTTTCATGATTCTAAATTCACTGCTAAACGTTGTCATTTTGAGATTTCGAAGGCAACTGGAAAATTTAAAAGAAAAATACTTTAATATATTGTTCCACAATAAAAATTTCAGGAATTTATAATAATTGTTATAATAATTATTTTTCCTGAAATAATCAAATAGCTAAAAATATTAGTGATTGTTTGCTTTGTAGCTAATTTATAAGTTGAAAAGTATTTATATGATTTATAAGTTCTGCGAAATCTTTGGAATTCATTGAATTTTATTCATTAAAAATGAAGAATGTATTTTTCTTGGGAACAATAACAAACAGATGTATGAATATTTACTAATAATTTTAACCAATTTGTAGTCAATACAAGGGTTGAAGAATTTATTGATTACTACTTCAAAAAAAAAAAAAATTTAGTTAAATTGTTTGGGTTTATAAGTTCTAGAGGTATAACCATAGTAGATGGACGTTGAAAAGATAACTACATAATACTTTTGAAGTCTATAGGTACTAAACCATTACTAAGATCCTGAAAGTTTCAGGGAGAAGGAAAAAACATTTTTTTTAAGTTAACTAGATCAAAAATTTTAATATCATTTAGGGGTATACAGCTTTTTTTATAGAAAATTAACAATCTAAAAGCGCTTATATCATTAAGATTGGAAATATGCATTTTTCCAATGGACAGTAGAGGTGCCGAATCAAAAATTTTGATTTTCCATTTACATAACATGGGAACAATACTCTATTGCACTTTGAAATTTTATAGCTCACGTTGGTGACAATATTTCGGAATGACCAAGATGTATTCTTGTTGAAAATTGAACGATCTACAAAAAAGATAAACTACAAGTTTTTGATATATTTATTTTTTCAAAAGTTATTCGACGTCAAAGTTGAACTAAAGAGAAATTTTAATATTTTTTCCAATTTTTTGACGCAAAATTTTATGGTAAAATTTTATAGGACATTATTTGTAGAGCATTTTTTTTCCTATAACTTATCTCCATAAAAGTTTTTGATATTTTTCACAGGTCCTAAGTTATTTGCATTAAACTGAAAATATTCGTAATTTTATTGTTTTAAATTAATAATATTCCCTGAATTATTATATTTTTAACATAAAAATATTTTTTTAAATTTTAAGTAAATAACTTAGGACCTGTGAAAAATATCAAAAACTTTTATGGAAATAAGTTTTAGGAAGAAAAGTGCTCTACAAAAAATGTCCTATAAAATTTTCTCACAAAACTGATGGTTGCGTCAAAAAATTGAAAAAATATTAAAATTTCTCTTTAGTTCAACTTTGACCTCGAATAACTTTTGAAGGAATAAATATATCAAAAACTTCGAGACCTTTTTTGTAGATCGTTCAATTTCCTACAAGAATATACCTCGGTCATTCCGAAATATTGTCAACAACGTGAGCTATACAATTTCAAAGTGCAAGAGAATATTGTTCCCATGTTATTTAATTAGAAAATCGAAATTTGCGATGCGGCACTTCTTAATATTAATATTAAAAGCTTAAAATTTCACAGGTTTTTTTTTGTCATTATCAACAATATTTTCGATATAATTAAAAAAAATCATAATTTTTTTTGAATCAGTCTAATATGTATATTATTATAGTTTTGAAATTTTTGTATGATTGAGATATTTTGTAATTATTTTAATTTCTTATAGAAGCCTAATGAAGTTACGATACGTCATAAATCGTAGCTAATTGAATAGTAAAAATATAAATTAAAAAAATCGATCATAAACAACCTGAATTGTCTTTTTTTTTAAAAAATAAAAGCTGAGATCTGAATTTTATCATCTGTTATTATTGAATCTAGTGCAATATTTATGATAAGTTTTCGAGTTTCAAAGCTTTTTAATTATTTTTCGCATTAAAAGCTTATTGGTTTCTTTAAACAATGAAATCTTTTTGCAATTATCTTTCCAATTAATCAACAAACAGAAAAATTTTGAACGAATTTTGGTGATTCAAAGTCATTTAAATTTTCGAATAACTTTTGAAGGAATAAATATATCAAAAACTTGTACAAAACCTTTTTTGTAGATCGTTCAATTGTCTACAAGAATATACCTTGGTCATTCCGAAATATTGTCACCAACGTGAGCTATAAAATTCCAAAATGCCAGAGAATATTGTTTCCATGTTATTTAAATGGAAAATCGAAATTTGCGATGCGACATCTCCTAATATTAATATTAAGAGCTTAAACTTCCACAGGATTTTTTTTGTCATTTCCAACAATTTTTTCGATATAATTAAGAAAAAAAAAATCATTTCTACACTTCATAATTAATGAACAGTGGGATCTCAAAAAAAATATGAATAATGAGAACCACGATAAAGAAAGGTTTGTTAATATTTTCCAAATTTTCTGTTCAAAAATCGGTGTTCAAGCCGTACATTTTAATAATGAGAACATTGTTGTTGTTTTTTTCCTCGTTTTTGATTTGTCGCGAGGAAATATTTCATCTTTCAATCGTTAAATATAGTAACACTAATTAGTAATTAGTAAGATGTATGTAAAATGTTTGCATTATTAAGATAGAAAAGAGGGATAAAATACGACCAAACAGCTGCACCATCCTTAAAGATATCCACATAACCAATCCAAGCCACTTTCTATAATTTAGCTCATAGAAAATTTTGGCGACGATTCAACTGCTTTGACTAAGTGATCTAATTAAATTGAAACAGTCTGATACTTACTCTAAATCTTGTTGTTTTACGCCCTTTTTTCTTCGGCACTATATATATATATATATATGTCTATTTTTTTTTGCTTTTGGATATTTTTGTCGACGTTAATTTGTGATGTTAATTAAGTTTAATATTAGTTGAATAGATTTGATTTGAGTATTTTCTCGTTTTCTTTTTATTTTTCCCGTACCCAACGTCTTTGGTTATGGTTGGTGTCGATTTTCAAAGTGTTTACGCCGCTGTTTTCCGATTATTGTGAAAAAATGACGGCCGCTTGGTCCCACTAAATGGGACAGGGCGAACAAATGTGTCAAAGACGTGGATAATTACGTTACTGATTGCGATTGAGCCGACGATGCCGACGTTTTATTATTACAGGAAAAGGGAGTCCAGTGCAAGTGCATTTTGCAAGTGTACGGATTCTTTAGGACTTTCAGAACATTAGTCACGCTCAAGTGGACCAACTAACGAGCAATATTTGCACTAGCCACTAACCCATTTTGTCCCTAGAAAACCAAAACCGAAAATTCCTTCCATATCTTTTCTCGGACATTTCTAAAATGCTTGCAATTCATCAGAAACGAATTGATTTTTGATGAGGAAACAAAAACAAGTAAGAAAAAACAAAGCAGACGATAAATATATTAATAGGATTCTGTCTTTTTAAAATGTCTCGTCAATCAATCCATTTCACAGAGTCACTTTGAATTATTGTCATTTCCGTGGGTTAATTTTCAGTGAAGGTCGGGTGCTTAATGGACGATGAACGTTAATAAATTTGTGAAATTCTTTATGGAAATTAATATGGAAGTTGATTAATTCAGGAGGAATTTTTTTCCGTAATTAAATAACGTATTTGCGACGCTTTTTTTCCTAGAAGTTAATTTGTATGAGTAAATTAGTTTAAGGTGGACATAATTAATTTTTTCTGTTACTTAAACTGATGGTAATCTATGTGTACAAACTTTTTATAGCATTTATTACTAGAAATCAAATTGAAGCAATCTTAAACTAACATTTATGCTATACTTTTAAATGGAAGAAATATCAGAATTAGTCTTATTTCGAAAGTGATTATTTTCGACATTTAAAAGATTTATTTTTGGGATACGTTAGAAAAAATTTAAAAAAAAATGAGTTATATGTATTTACATATTAGATATTACATTATAAGATATAAAAAAAATTATCCAATATAATTAAGCTCTTAATTTCTTGATTAAACCGTACCGGAATCATGTTACTTTTACCATTTAAATAACATGGGATTATTTGACTTTTTACTTTTATTTATTTTTTCCCAGAAACAAATGTATGAAAAGATTTAAAGTTAAATTATTCTGACGTAAAATTTAACGCTCTACAAAAAAGGTCTCTTATGAATTTTCGATCAAATCACTCTATTAAAAGTTATTCAACATTTAACTTGAATTAATTTGTTTAATTTGTATTTTGTAGTTTATTCAACATTTAATTTGTTGACTTCAAGTTCTAAGAAAATTCTCATAGATAGCGTCAGGTGAAATGGTAAAAATTCGAATTTTAATTGAACTTTTGTCGATAGTCTCATTAATAAGTATGAAATTCACTTTGTTGATACAAAATATTGATTAAAGTACGAAAATTTATCCTGGATAAATTGAATTCGGATCTTATGTAACCTGTTTTAATTGTCAAATAATGATTTTTTGTTTAATTTTCAATTCAAGCCATATAATCAACACAAATAATCACTGGCGCTCTAATGATAATAATTTTTATCTTTTTTTTCAATGATTTTATGGTTAAAAAAAATAAAAATGAGCAAAAAGTTGAAAATATTGCAAGATTTATACTAGGCACAAGTTTAATGTTGAATAACTTTTAATTGAGTGATTTAATCGAAAATTTGTATGAGACTTTTTTTGTAGAGCGTTAAATTTTACGTCAGAATAATTTAATTTTAAATCTTTTCATTCACTTGTTTCTGAGAAAAAAAAATTAAAAGTAAAAAGTCAAATAATCCCATGTTATTTAAATGGTAAAATTAACTTGATTCCGGTACGGTTTAATCAAGAAATGAAGAGCTTAATTATAGTGGATAATTTTTTTATATCTTAAAAAATGCAGGGGGTGATTGCTGTAAAAAATCGATTTGGGAAATAACGGACACCCTATTACATATATAGTTTTCTAATATTAGTTTCTTACTAAGAATTAACAATATAATATGATAAGTAGAAAAAAAAGTATATCGTTAATATAAACCGCCAAATAAAAGAGGTTTTTACTGATTTCACCGAGCTTTATAAAAATTGTTCACTCTTTCTTCTAAAGGATTAAAATATTGCCCGTTTTTGTCTTTTATTCAAAATTTAGCATTTCCTTATGCACTTTTCGGATATTATTAGTTAAAAAAATAATTTAAACAACAATTGTTTAAGGAATATCAGTGTCAGGGATATAATGTAATGTTAAGAAGTACTCCGGTTGGAGACCATTGTTTTGCATTATGAATTAGGTGAAACTTTTAGAATTCTTCTTGCTTTTTCGTTGGGATGTTTTGCAAGACTTTGACGATATGATTTACGTATTATTGTAGCTTCTAGATCCGCTATGTACCTAAGGATAATTATGATCCATTGCTAGTTTGAAGCGCCATGTGTAGCTCTTAAGACTTTAGATTGGCAACGATTTATTATTAGCAGATTTGATTTTCTTCTTGAGTCTCATAATTAAAGGTCAAATATCCCAATTAGAGCTTTCGATTTGGAGCATTTTTTTGAAACCCCGGGGAAACCAGGGTCAAACACTCTAGTTCTAATTAGTTTCATTATTATTTGGAAGATTACTAGTTTAGTTTTAGTGCTAACATTTGATTTTTGAAGGAGTACATAAAAAATCAAAAGTTAGCACTAAAATTAAGCTACAAAACTACAAAACAATAATCAAACCTATTGGAACTAAAGTGTTTGACCCTGGTTTCCCCGAACGCTAAAAAAATGTAAGAAAATATAATTTTTCTTTAAGTTTGGTAAGTCATTGAATTCCTCCAAAACAGCAGGACCTTTTCTACTGAAATTTTCTGTGTATGGGGAACCTGCGGCGGAACGGGGTACCTCAGTTTTAATTAGAATTTACAAGAGATTTAAAGAAACAATCTCATTGTTTTGTAATCTATATATTTATTTAATTCATTCTTTACAAATAAAAAAAGAGTTTATTGATTTTAATTAATAATTGATATTCAAAATTTAGAATTCAAAAATAAATGGAAATTCCCCATTCTACCCCACCCTCTGGGGCACAATGGGAAATGAACCTGGGGCGCAATAGAGTACTTGTTATTGACTTAGTTGGCAGATGAAGACACTGTCATCATCAACTAGTTTAGCCCAGCTCATGCCAAATGTGCCCATTTTTGACAAATACTGCAGGAACACCAATTTTAGTTAGATTTGGAGTATAAATCCTGGCAGTATAAGCAGATTACCTCTGCATCTTCTGGCCTTTCTTATATATGGACTG
This sequence comes from Sisyra terminalis, assembly GCA_958496175.1. Taxonomy (NCBI): domain Eukaryota; kingdom Metazoa; phylum Arthropoda; class Insecta; order Neuroptera; family Sisyridae; genus Sisyra; species Sisyra terminalis. The sequence goes on from OY292278.1 coordinate 8,698,746, forward strand.
TCGGCTAGTTTTCCTTATATATGTACGCACTATCTGCTGATAAAATAAAAATGTCTACCTGAATGGGAAATACTATCTGAATGGTATATCCCATTCCGCCCCACCCATTGTGCCCCAAAGCACCTTTCCCCCAAGGACGACTATTATGGCAGGATATATTGGTTATATTTGAATTATCACTGGGCTTTTAGTTAGTCAACAATATGTTTTAATAAACATGTCATGTTAATATTCCAACAAAAAATAGAACATAGGATAATTATCTTAGTGGTACTTTGCAAAAATTAGAAATCGGAAACGTTTATTTAGACTTTTGATAAAAATAAAAACAACTGCACTCTTTACTGGCGATAGCCACTTTTTATAATGCAGCACAGTTAATTGAACATTGAGTATGATTTTTACGCGTTTTTGTCACCTGTAACAAGCGCTAATTCCATTTCCCATTCCACCCCGGTACCCCATTTCGTCCCGTGTTCCTATATATTTGAATAGGTCTCTGGATGGTTTAGATTCATAATTGGACCCTTTAGGTGACAAAGGTGAAAAGATTAGACCTATTTTATCTGCTCACAAAACGAAATTTCAAATTTAATAATCAAAAGGCCGTTACAATGATGCATTATTACAAGTTGATTTTATGGATTCTCATGTGCATATAAAGAAAATTGAATTGGCAATTTTATAGTGTTTGTTATGTAAAAATGCGTAACTATTCGATGAATATATTGAATTTTAACTACATTAAAGTTTGTAGTTGAAAAACAAGATATTATTTAGAACGTGAAAATCAAATTAAAAGAATTAATGAAAATCAAAATAAACAACAATCTTCTTTAAAGAAATCTGTTCAAAAAATAATCGAAGATTATGAAGAAAATAGATGAAAATGCAAAGATGGATAATATAATCCAGGGGTGACCAATTCGTGGCACACTTTGAAACTTTGAAGAATATATCGAACTAATATTAAGAAGTCTATAATGATTAATTTCGATTTTTTATTTGTGCATTCATTTTTACGTCAATGCTGTCAAACTATCAAGGTAAAAAAACTCATCTGCTGAAAAATTTATAAAAAATTAAATTCCCTATAAAAAACGTTTCTTTGGAAATTTTTGCTACACACGCCGTTTCCGAATTTCCAAAAGCTTTAAACATTGATATAATTTTTAGATTTATCTTCTTTATTTCGGAATTTTGTAACTAACGAATAAATAAATATATTGAAATGAACAATATAGATTCTTGAAAGGAAGTTAATGCTCTACAAAAAAAGTCTTTTAACGTTTTTACATAAACTCACTCTTTCAAAATTAGTTCAACAACGAAAAAAACAATAATTTAATTTTTCCTTCAACTTTAATTGTGAATAACTTATGAAAAAGTGATTTTATGTAAAAACGTTAAGAGACCTTTTTTGTAGAGCATTAAATTTCCTTTAAGAACCTATATTGTTCATTTCTATATATTTATTTGTTCGTTAGTTACAAAATTCCAAAATAAAGAAGATAAATCTAAAAATGATATCAATGTTTAATGCTTGATTATTCGGAAACGGCGTGTCTGGCAAAAATTTTCAAAACACGTTTTTTGTAGGGAATTTAATTTTCTATAAATATATGTGCAGATGATTTTTTCTACTTTGATAGTTTGACAGCATTGACGCAAAAACAAAAGCACAAATAAAAAATCGAAATTAAAGATGATAGACCTCTTAATATTAATATTAAGGGCTCAAACCTTCTCGATATTTGTTTTTGTCGCCTTGAACAATATTTTCGATATACTTTTCAAAAAAAAAAATAGTCGATTTTTTTGGCCCAGTTTATTACACAGTATATATTTTCTTCCTTCCTTTTCCGGGAAAATTGATTTTGACCTTCAAAAATAATGAATTATAATAAAAAAACAACTAATGAAATATTTTAGCGAACGAAAGTTGTAAGTATCTCAAACTTTTGTAGGTAAAGTTTATAATTTTGAGAAATTGATAAGAAATTAAAATTTTTCAATTTTATTTCGATTATAATGATATGATATTTTCCTTCTGTATTTGATTCAACATATAGCCTGGTCGCCCTACCTTTCTTGAACTTGTCAAACATTCATTTGGCTATTAATATTTTTTTCATTTCCAAATGAAAAAATAATATTTGTGCAGCAATAAAAATACATTTTAATATCTTTATAGCGTTTTTCACACGTATAGAGAAACATTGACGAAAAAAAAAATCCTCCCACAGTCGATACACGAACGAAACATCCCCATATATCCATTCTATTTTCATTCTGTTGATCTTTCTGTGATGAATTCGTGGTTTGATCACCATCAGAATCATCATCGTGTCACTAATTTAATTTAAGTCCACCCCCGTGCCGTCTCCCATCGTGCCAAAGCCCATCTCCAAGTGATCATTCTGTACAAATGAGCGTCTCACGCTCATTTCCAACAAGATCACATCTCGAAAACTTTTCACAAAAATATCCAACAAACTAACGACGTAACGAGTAGCATAATTAATTCAACTAATTACTTGAAAAACATACCAAAGAAATGAAATATGTGAACACATCCTCCTCCATAGATCTCAACGATCAAGCTGATTATGATGACGATGATGACGAGATCTTCTTAAATATTTTTCAAACCATGCATGAACAGTGCTCTCATTTTTTCCACGGCCACACACCCGCCATGTGCAATCCTCGAAACGTTGCTTCGCTCTTCTACTGGCCCCAACAAATTATCGATTTGTATCTCATTTTTAACAAGTTTCACGTCAATGTAAAATCGAAATTAATCTAACGTCTGTCTCGTTTTCAACGTTACAGATCATCTCGCATGAGGCGAAGGGAAACTCAGAGATGGCTGGGACATATTAGGATTTTTTTTCGTTGCCGGGATACGTAGTCGGGAGAGCGATAGAGATGGGATACTTGGGAGGATTTTGGTAGTCGAACATTTGTGTTTTGACAGGCAGCCGCCAAGCTCCCTAAATACAACAAACAACATGACATGTAACAGACTGTGTCATTTGTCACGTGAAATGGCGCGTGGCTCTCGTTTGGCTTCTTTGGCTTTTTGGTCGCACCGCCACCATCACCGCCATATCTTTCTGTAATAATAATATTGAAATACATCTCATTATTTCATGATGCTTTGTGAGAGGAACAAATGATCTTCATTATTATTTCAAACGGAAGAATGCGAGGAAATTTCTCAAGACAATACAGTTGAATCTCAAGCACATATCAAGCTTTGCAAATGAATCATTTGGAATACAATATCATTTGTAATTCTCTGGATAATCTTTTCAATTAATACACACTTTTAAGTAAGCTTTTAAAACAATATTCTTTCGAAAATCATTGACATATTCTTCTTTTTCTTAATCCAACATCACTGCCGATGTATGGCAATTAAAAAAATGGCTATCACGTGGGGAGTTCCAGGTTTCTCAGAACCTGTTGGATAGTCCTTCTCCAGCGATTACGCTCTTTTGCCTGTCGCGTTGCGGATGCGAAACTCGAATCTTTTCCACCACTTCCGTCCAACGGGTTGGCGATCGCTCTCGTTTTCTTTTTCCTTCAGGTCGTCCTTGTACCATTACCTTTTCCATGGTCTCGTGGTGCGCGATATGTCCGAAAAACCTGAAGATTCGTCCATACGTCAGTGAATAGTCTTTGGACTGGCTTAACTTTGTTCAAGACAGAGACATTAGTTCTTTCAGCCGTCCATGGGATTTGTAGCATTCTCCTCCAGACCCACATTTCGAAGGCATCAATTCGTCGCCGATCAGCTGTACATCCTGATAGTCCACGTTTCCGAAGCGTACGAGAAGATAGGAAAAATCAGTGTACCAACCAATCTGATTTTAGTAGCTTTTAATATGTTACGTTTAATTAACATATTACTTTAACTAAAATCAAATTAACTGATACTTTCAGTAGGTAGGTAACTATAGTTAGTGATTGAACGAAAAGCTTTTTTCTACTAAAGGACATAGGACGATAAGTATAGTGAATCGGCCCCAGATTGGGTATTTGGTTCATAATTTCAGGGTACGTTGGTACTATTAAGATACATTAATTCGACAAGTTTCAGATCTCTATGTATTACCCGTTTTTTCAAAAATCGAAAAAAGCTGGAAATCAGAAAACAAATTTTTTTTTTCAGACACCTGTCAATTGATTGGTTTGAATTTTGGATATGTTATAGAAGCAGATGGTAGCTTTTAGAAAAAAAAAATTAAGAGCTATACCGGTTTATTAGATCCTTGAAACATAGAGCTTTTTTTTAATTTTTAACCATGATACAATTTTGGTACAATTACGAAACTATTTTTTTCGGATTTCCCATTCCAATTTCCAGCTTTTTTCGATTTTTGAAGAAATGGTAATATATAGGGATCTGAAACTTGCCGAATCAATGTACCATACCCTGAAATTATCAACCAAATACCCTTCTGGGACCGACTCAATATACTTATTGTCCAATGTCCTTCAAACTTTAACAAATATATATGTTTTAGAGTCAAAATTGTCAAGTATATTAGTGGAAAATCAGCCTGGTATACTCCTTTATTAAAATAGGTCATCGAACTAATTGTAGGCTCAATTTAATTAAAACTCAAAATCACAAAATTCAAACATCAATCATTTAATTGGCAATACCACAATATCATTGTTCCAAAACAATTTGTCGAGGACTGTACGGGTGGAAAGTATGTAAAGATTTTTTTCTTGTGATTTACAAAATTAACATATGCTAACTTAGGAAGGTTGACTAAAAGATTTATTTACTACTAGGCAATTTGAGGTTTTAAGAATTTTACGAATCCTAATTCCCGATAAATATTGTATCTGAAGTATTGTATTTTAATTTAATACAGAATTTTATATAAATCGGTTTATTTTTTTTTTTTTTTTTGGTTAAAAGAAGATATACCAACTGACATAAAAGCTTTTCAAAAGAAGGCAAATTTGGAATAAAGACATTTATAAGTAAAATTTTACTTTTTATGTACCGAATTAGATTAAAATTATATATATTAACATCTTACATACTTTTCAATTACATACTTAAACACTTTAATTTTATTTAAATGATTTATTTTCCTGTAGGAACAGGAAATTCAAATCGAAACTGATACCTAGTAGGGTGTCCGTTATTTCCCAAATTGATTTTTTTACAGCGATCGCCCCCTGAATTTTTATTTTAAGATATAAAAAAAATTATCCAATACAATTAAGCTCTTAATTTCTTGATTAAACCGTGCCGGAATCATGTTACTTTTACTATTTAAATAACATGGTATTATTTGCCTTTTAATTTTTTTTCTCAGAAACCAATGAATAAAAAGAGTAAAGGTTTAATTATTCTGACGTAATTTAATGCTCTACAAAAAAGGACACTTATAAATTTTCGATTAAATCACTCTATTAAAAGTTATTCAACATTTAACTTGTGCCTTATATAAATCTTGCAATATTTTCAACTTTTTGCTCATTTTTACATTTTTAAACTATAAAATCATTGGAAAAGAAGATAAAAATTATTATCATTAGAGCGCAAGTGATTATTTGTGTTAATTTTATGGCTTGAACTGAAAATTAAACAGAAAAAAAAACATTTTTTGTCAATTAAAACCGGTGACATAAGATCCGAATTCGCTATAGCCGTGAAATTCAATTTATCCAGGATAAATTTTCGTACTTTAATCAATATCATCATTTTTATTGAGCCTATAGTCGATTGATTTGTCGTTAAAAAGTTAAATGTTGAATAACTTTTAATGGAGTAATTTAATCAAAAATTCATGAGAGACTTTTTTTGTAGAGCGTTAAATTTTACGTCAGAATAATTTAACTTTAACTCTTTTAATTTATTTGTTTCTGAGAAAAAAATAAAAGAAAAAAGTCAAATAATCCCATGTAATTTAAATGGTAAAAGTAATATGATTCCGGCACGGTTTAATCAAGAAATTAAGAGCTTAATTGTATTGGATAATTTTTTTATATCTTTAACTAAAAATTCAGGGAGCGATCGCTGTAAAAAAATCAATTTGGGAAATAACGGACACCTTAATACCTATTCAATTTCATTCATTCAACGATAATGCTTCGAATTTATCGACACTTTGATTATTAAATATTAAATTTTCTTTGACGGTTTGTACATGTTTGCATATATAAATTTTGCCACTCTATTTCACCCTGTTAGGGGTGGAATTTTCAAAAATCTTTTCCTATCGGATGATTTTATCATATAAGGGATGTACCCTCTAAATTTTAAGACTCTAGACCAGCAGTTTAGATTGCAGCTTGATAATCATTCATTACATCGGGCCAAACGAGTTTATATACATAGATTTAGTGCGATATTGCGAACTTCCTTCCTAATGATTTTCTTAATAGTTACGAAAAATGTTTAATGATGTAAGAAGAAATCATCTCTAGATCTTAGAAGAAATCATTCTATTAAATATCCCATTAATTTTATCAAATGCTTTTTAAAATGGTATACCAACTGAGGTTTCACTGCATTCACGAAAAAGGGCCAACCACGGTGCAAAATACCAAAAATAGTCCCCGAAAATGATCCAAAAGTACCTAACACAAGGCTGATTTAGTTTTCATCCCCTTTCATCTCCCAATAATTACTCAGCTGAGTTGCAGGCGTAAACTCGGCCATAAGATGTCGAAATAAAAATGTTTTACTAGCGCTCGTTATCGTGTAACGTTATAGACGTCAATTGGCCATCGATGTGTTCGTAACTTTTCAAATTAAATTTTTATTGTCACTTTATACAAAGTTTTCAACTAAAACGCCTTTATAGTGGTGATGAATGCAACAAAGAGTCGCACCATCCGAGAAATTTATTATGCACTTTATGGACGTTATTCCGACGCTTACCTACAACGGGTTAATGGAGTTAGTTCGTAAAATGGAAATGGCAAGAAAAATTTGCGGATCTGTTGATAGTGCGGCTGAAAACACCCATAAAGATTTTTATCCATTCGGCCGTTTTTATAACTTTCAGAAAACTTGCCAACAAGTTTCAATTGAAAGGTGGCAAGTCCATTGTTAATGGTAAATTGATTTTTAAATATGACTTTACGTGACTTCTATTGGTGAATGGTAACTTGGAGAAAATTTGAAGGAAAAAAAAAACAATCAATCTTATTAGTGGAGTAACAAAGTTAAGCCTTGTGTCAAGTCGTCCTTACGTCGTCAAAGATCCAAAATTTTAATGATTTTATGTCTTTTTGTAACTAATATCTAATCTTTCATCAACTTCAGTAGCACCTAAATCTTATATATAAAAATCTCGTGTCACGGTGTTTATAGCCAAACTCCTCCGAAATTGCTGGACCGATTTTCATAAAATTTTCTATGAATATTCAGTAGGCATTAAAATCAGATGTAAAGTATATTTCATACCTCTAAAAGATTAAGGTGTCCCTCGGCATCTTCTGCAAAATTTTACGCCTATGTATTATTTGTAATCATCGATGTCTGTGATTTTTATTGAAAAATTTTAAGCAACGTATAAATTTGACATTTTTATTTATTTAATTTGTATTAAAATAATTATGTAATTCATATTATGGGAGAGTTTTGTAAGTCCGCGTCATTTTGGCAATTCATTTTGCATTTATTATGTATCACAACACAGTGCGTGCAAAATTGTGTACGATTTATTTTAATTTACAAAAAAAAAAATAGTTTATTTGTGTTTATTAGGGTGGGTCAAAAAAATCGTTTTTTTTTTTACAAGTGACACGGAAAAATGGGTTGCTAGACACCTTAAAAAAATTCTCACCAAGTATGAGCTCTTAATTTTAATAGGATGATCCTCCGCATCGCAGTTTTGTATTTTTTTCTCAACCCAATAGAAAAAAATTCATACCTCATCATTTATCGATTGTGCAGAAAAATGTTCTGAAAGAATTTTTTAGGAAATTTAATGCTCTACAAAAAAAGTATTCTATATTTTTTTCGTAAGCCTCACCATTTGAAAGATATTAAGGATTTAATTTTGATTATTTTAAGACAAATTTCATTTTTTTTATGAATTTTATAACTCGACAATAAATGACTCTTATACGACTGCTGTTGCATTTTATTTATCGGCATTACAAAATTGTAATGTTTTAAATTCGCACAGCCTGTCGCTTAAAATCATAGGGATGTGTGAACCCAAACTTCTTTACCTTCATATTTTCATTTCAATATTGTTACTTCGAAAACATTGTTCCTTAATTTTTTCACCGCAAGCTGGGTTCTATTACAAAGACGTGATTAGTCTATATGGTCCACAACACATTAATGATTACTTATCCGACTTTTAATAGCAGATTATGAGGTGGTAATCCGAAGACTTCCAGCGAATTTGAAAATTCTATTTATATTCTATTCTATTCTCAAAATCAGCTTGATTAGTAATAGAATCAACCGAGTTGCATGGTATCAATTCGCCAGTTATCTTATTTTGAATCTGAATACTCATTTTGTTTTACTTAATCAACGTTTTTTGGAGCCAATATAACATGTTTGCTAAACGAAATATAATTTTTGTAATTTTGAGCAAAGTTTGGGAACACCATCTCGAAGAGTTTGGTCTTTAACTTAGTATAGTGGCAAAAATTAGCAGGGAATGTAATGTATTCAGATGATGTGTCAACAGAAATTTTGCCATTGCCAATATCGATAAATTGTTTGGAAAACACTTTTCCACATTAGGCGTTCTGCATTTCGAATTGCAAAAGTGGAAGACTTCAGACATTAAGGATCGACTTCTGTCTAAAAAATAAATGCTTGCCTTCAATTACACTGATAAACAAAATAACTTTTTTTCTGTGTAACAAGAAAAATTTTGGCTGATTCTATTAGGAATAAGAGCAAGTAGAGTAGAATTAGTAGTCTAAACTTTTAGAAACGAATAGTTTTATTGTAATATGATTTTTTTTACTTTTCTTAAATTATAAATTATTTTAACAAAAATTAAATTTTTATCAATGTTATAATATTAATATAAGTACTTTCTTATGATTTTCTCCTATATTTTGAGTCAGGAAAGTCCCTCTGTAATCCCCAGCAATAATCTGCCAGCATAGTTGGACTCCATATTCCCTGGTATCGTTTTTCTATGGTAAAAATGTCTTGGTGGAATCTTTCCCCGTGTTCATCACTAACGGCACTCAAGTTTGGGGGAAAAAAGTCTAAATGTAAATGTAAAAAATGTATTTTTAAGGACATATTGCAGCCTAATGCTTTATAATTCTCTAAAAGTTCCTCGACAATAGTTTTATAGTCATTTGATCGGTGATTTCCAAGAAAATTTTCAGTGATTTTTATGTGATTCCCAAGCTAGTTTTTCTAGACCATTGAGTTGTTCTTTAAATATATCATCTCTTATCACTTGCCTGATTTGAGGACCTACAAACACACCTTCTTTAATCTTAGCGCCACTGAATTTAGGGAATTTTTCTTTTAGGTATTGAAATCCAGCGCCATTTTTATCCATTGCTTTCACAAAGTTTTTTTTTTTAACGTAATGGTTTTCCCTATCCCTACTGTCTCATTCACAAAGAAAACAACAAAATTGTGTACACCCAAGTTGCAATCCTAATAAAAGGGCAATAACTTTCAAATCTCCGCAAAATTTCCATTTATGTTCGTCATATTTAATCTTTTCAAAAAGAAATTTCATTGTTTCATAGGATTCTTTCATGTTAGCACCATAACCTACCGGTACAGAGGGAAGATTATTACCATTGTAACAAAACTGCCTTTAAGTTTCTTTTTGAAGCATCAATAAATAAACGCCACTCTTCACTTTTTTTATTGTATTCCCAAAATATTAATAACACCACAGACATTGTTACAAAATATCTCGGAAACTAGACCTACTCAAATTAATATACATATGATTTTGTGGAGAGATTAGGTAGATATTTCGAAATAACTGCTTACTTTTCTTGTTACAAAATTTTGTTGATCAGTGTTATCAAATTTATGGAACCATATGAAGAAACTTCACCTGGAAAAAAACATAAGAATTGCATTCAACGATCCTCTGTAGAAGATTTATCCTAGAAATGAATGAATATCGGTAATAGCCATGTTATTGGTTTGAATTTTTATTCCAATTAAAATGATTAAAACGTTATTCGGCTGTTTTATAAAAAACCTAGGAATAAGGAGAAAAAAATTCTAATGAGACAAAATTCAAAGGAAATGAAGTCAATACGCTTGAATCGTTGACAAGAACACTGTCATTGCCGAGATTCAAAAATTGTTTGGAAAATTTTTCAGCAGATGGATCATTCCGCAACCCAACTAATATCGACAGCTGAAATTTTTTTTCACATTGTGTCACAGATTTTATGATTTTAAGCAGGAGTTTATTTATGGACAGAATCTGAACTTGGAATGATTGGCAATGTTTGGGAGAAATCGCCATTCAGTAAAATCATTGAGCCTTCAAAACATAGCGAGTCATTGCGTCGAACATCCTATGGTTTGAATGGTTATATGCGTTTTTTAAATAAAAATTACTGACAATATTAAATTAACATCTAAGTGTGGGTGACGTCAACTGTCAATTGCGGAAAATGCCAAACCTAATTTATTTAAAATCTCATTTTATTCATTTTTTTCCGTGAATTGTTAAGATATGTCAAGAGCGAAGACGAATCTAATAAATCATATATCATCAAAATCAGTCCAGTCATTTTTTTAGCTCTAATTGGTTTAACTACCCCTCCTTTGTTTTATATATTGAAAATATCTGATTTGACAAACTTCGTATGTCAATGTAATAGCAAGATGCTTCAATGGAGAGAATCAATCCGAGGGTAACGCATGAATCCAAATATATAGCTTCAATAAAGTAAATCGTCGGTCTAAAGTCTCAATCTACTAATTCCACTTTTAAAAATTTTTGTTTTTTTGTTCCAATAGGAAGAAATAAAAATTCTATCGAATGACAAACTGATAAATCTCTTTAAATACAAAAATTTCTCAATATATTACATGAATCGGAAACCTGCTTTATGTAGTAACTTATGTAGCTTATATTCACTTTTTTTCTTTTCCCTGAAAAAACTGTTAAAAAGAACTGAGCAGCTTAACACTTTAGACCGACGAAATGTGATGGCTGACTTGCAATTTAAATAATTTTTTTTTTGTATATAATTTTTGTTTTCTTTTTATATACTTACTATTCGAATGAAGTATTGAACTTAATTTTATTCATTTTATTATTAAAAATTTAAACTAAGTGCAGCTAAAATATTCATTCATAAAACACTACGCTCATTCTCTGTTAGGCAGTACGAAGTTTGCTGGGTCAGTTAGTCATATACTAAAATTTCACCGACCCAAATATTCAAATAGAGACATCGAAAACCCAGAAGAAGAATCTCTAAATCGTAGAAGAACAAGACTGCTACCGTTGGAAAGTGTTGGTGGTCCCCTGATTAACAATCTTATAAAGAGCAATATAATAATGAGTTAGTTATGTGTGATCAAATTAACTTCTTTCATATTTTAAATTACATTTTTTTTCCGAACCATCCTCACTGGAAACTTCCTTTATATTCATTCAAATCCACATCACTGCTCTGCTTTCCGATTAATTCCTTCTGTATTCTGTAACGAAGCCCCCCGTTTTTACTTAAGTCTGTTACAACTTAACTAAAATATAATCTAAATAATTACGGTAATTTTTTATTGTTGGCCATAATTAAACGAACACGAATAACTTGGTTTATTTAATTTCATTATTAATGATTTTTTTTATCAATTCTAATTAATTTTTAGATTTAATTCGTTAAGATTAATCATTAATTTTCTAATCTCTGATTATTTGTGTACTTTTCTCAAACTTCTTGCAAAATAGTATATGGATTTTTTAAGTCATAGACAAACCATTAAAGAAATCTTGTTTTTAAAGGGATGAAATTGTGGCTCCTCTGTTAATAGATCGAACAGTGGCGGCATATTTCAAAGACAATTAACATACATAACATTTTCCTTAGTAGCTAATTGTCACATCATAAAAAGAACATTCTTTCGAATAAATCTCTGGGTAAAATTAAGAAATTTTGGGAAACAAAAAAAAATTTAAATTGTTCAGAATATTTATGTAATATCTGGTTTTGTTTGGGTGAAATTTGAAACAGATTTTATGTGGCAAAATGATGGGCTCTTAAGTGAGTAGGAGGGTATTAATTTTAATGAATGATGGCCACATGGAATAAATTAGGGATAGGAAATCCGAATTTTATTGGTTTCGGAAGGTTTTGTAGTGCGTTTTTTTTTTTTTTTGGTCTTCCTCGTTGAAAAATAGTAAGGTTTTTTAAATATTTGAAAATAAGTAGATGTCTTCTTAAATGGTTCATAAAATCATAAAAATTAATTGGACGTTCGTTTCAAAGGAGTTTTTGTTCGACTGAGACTTGAAGGTGGTCTACGATTATATTGTATACTAGCTAATTCCCGCGACTTCGTCTGCGTAACGTAGGTGTAGATTATATTTTCTTTTTAGATTTGCTATTTGTAGTGTTATATGAAAATTTTTATTTTTCTTATCTCTTTTAAGAAAAACATAATCATACTTAAAAACACTATTTTTTTAAAAAGATACATATAATAAACTGTTGCTTAAAATTAAAATAATTTTATGTAACGATCAATTAATTTTCAAAAATATTTATAAATATCTAAAAAGAGTATGTTTAATTGCATATACCTACGGTAGGTATACTTCCCGTTAACCAAATAATCCATAAATCAATCAGTATCTATACATACTTAAAAAAATATCGTCAAGTCCAATAAAGTCGGTCTTAATAAAGACTTAAAACAGTAAAAATTTATCAAAACACCCGCGTAAGGATAACAGAAGGAAAGGGTCTGGATTTATAATGTTAATAGAAATCCCATTTCATTGTCTCGACTCCCGAATGAACCTTTTCTTCAAAACTATTACACTACTGCAATGTACAAAACTACCACGAAATTAAAATTTGTTTAATTGCACGAAACCCAGTTCCACCATAATCAAATTTAACCATTGTGTATCTATGCACTTATTATTAAAATATCTGAATTTCAACTTTATAACTAAACCATTTTCTTTTAGTTCGCCGAATTTCTCGCTACTCAATATTCGCTCACTATTGTTTTTATTTGTGAATACATATTTTGGATTTTCAGGTTTACAATATATGAAAGCCAAAAAAATTAATTCTCACTTATGAACTTAACTTAACCATTTTCAGATATATCTATCGAGAGTTTAAATTGCTAAGCAGACCCAAAATTTTTGTTTCTAACATTAAACTAGCTTTGTTTTATAATAATAGATAATTTCGTTTCGTTCATAACGATACTGTGACTATAAAATTTGAAATTTCAATTGTTTATTAGACGTTATGCCATACAAACTTTGCCACCACTTTTCACTCTTTTAGAGGAGGAATTTACAAAAAACTTTTTCTTATTATATATCTGCATCGTATAATAAAAAGATTTTCCAAATTTCATCGACACAATTATGCATTTCTTATTGTAAAATACAATTTAAAACGAAAAAAATTATGATCTTCTTTATTTTGATTATCATGACTAAAAAACAATTCGATATCGCACATTTTGGCGTTGTACATACAAAATTGTTGGAAATAGATAGAAAGCGGGGAAGGAAATTCGAATATTTTATTTATTTTCAATAACAATAATTGATTTTCAAATTTTTCTAGATACCGAAGAAAAGTTGGTTTGTAAGATTTTATTTTTTGATTGATAATGAAATATATGGCAAAAAATTGCTCCCTTAATGTTTTTCAGCAGAATAAATAATAGCTCCAGGTCACAATCATTGGTTCATAAAAATTAGATTTTAAAAAAGTTTGATTGTTGAAAAACAAACAAAAATTAAAAACCGCCTCTTTGATATTTGGTATAAGTACCTACTACCTAAACTTTCATACTAATTAAGTGAAATGACATTATTTAAAATGCTGTAGTTAAAATGATATAACAAAAACAGAAACTTATTATTAATTAGTTATTTATTTATTAATTACACTTATTAAATTCAAAATTTCGATTGTTTATTGACTCTACATTTCCTCATACAAACTTAGTCACCCCTTTTACTCTTGTAGGGTAGGAATTTTCAAAAAAAAAATTCTTATCAGATGTCTACTTCTTATATGGAATACATCGAATATTAAAATTTCATCAGTCAGAGGGGATATATAAATACAGGATTTTATGTATGCACGGTTTTAAAAACATATTTACTTTAAATATTATTACTATTATTATTAATACTACTACTTTTTATTTTTTTCGTTAATATTTCCTTATTGAGCAACTCTAAGGGTCTATTTACAAAAATTTTGTAAAAAAAAAATAAAAAAAAAGTTTACTGTAAGATTCGAACCCACGTCTTTATAATTAGGAGCATCAGAATGTTAGATACGTAAGCCATTACGATATTAATATTAACTATGTGTTTTATATATATATATATATATATATATATATATAGGTTTTTATTTCAAAGAGGTAATTTTTTAAAATATACATTGAATTTACTGTGCTTTTTGTCAGTTCAACTAAAAATATTTTTACAGATTATTTTTTACCTTTAAATTACCTTTCCAATGATGTATAACTTACCTGTCAAGTGTAAAAATTTCTGTTTTCATCCCTAGGGAATACATCCCCTTATTATTTTTTTGGAATGATAAGTAGCCTATAGCCTGTGGGAAATTGTGTTGTATCTTAAAACCAAATTTCATGAAATTCGGTTGTTCCGTTATTTAGTTAAATCGGGACACACAGACAGACAGACAGACAAAATTTTAAAAATGTTAAATTTGGAATGAGGGCCTCTTGAAACAAATATTTACCCTAAAAATGGGTTCAAAATCGAAATGTACAGACAGACGTAAGAATTGTATATATTAGCATAGATTTTCTGCGATTAAAAAAATGCATTTTCTTGAACCATTTATGCAACATTGCTTTGCAAAAATACCTAAGAAAAATTGAAAATATTTTTTCGTTTTTATGTCGCACAGAAAACATACCGCGGTATCTTTTCAAAAGTTTATATTACATAAATGCATTGTACTTAACGGAATTGAATCTTGAATCTAACACACTGTCGTCCATAAATCTCCGAACACATCAAAAGAATCGATAAACCCTTATTGACAAACACATAAAATCAAAACGGACGGAAAAAAATCCACGCAAAAAGAGGAAAAATCAACCGACCGCATTTAAGGTTTGACACCTGAACAACAACCAATAAAATGCGCATAATAATTGCACTTAGGCACCTCGTACGATGGGATATTAAAATTTGCAAAATATCATTCTGAAAATGACGATAAATCACGGCGGATGTGACAAGTTTGCGACAATGCCGTGACATCATTTTAAAGTTTGCAAAAAAAAATCATTTGGTTTTTCTTCAAGTTATGCTTCTATAACTATTGGATGTTTTCTTTGATCAATCTTTACGCTACCTGTAGTATATTGGCTCTTCGTTTAATTAGTATGACATTTAAAATTGTTATTAGTAAGCAATTAGTGTAATGATAATTAATAACACTGATGTAATTGATCGTTTTATTAGTGTATATGTTCCCACCACATTGTACGGTTCTTTGTAATTGTGGTAACTGGAAATGATTGTAATTATTTGATTACATATAACTAAAAAAAATTTAAACGTTTAGTAGTAAATCCTTCAGTGTTTTGCATTATTGGTGAATCTTGGTGAAAAATTAATTTCTTTACCTACATATCAAGGAAAATCTATTTTCAATTTTAATGCTCTATTTTCGATGGTATGAACTAACTTTATTTGGGAACCAGTTGTTGTACTCCAAATTTCGTATCCATAGATTCATATGATTGATTTTTTAAACAACATCCTTACCAATTAGCAAAAAAGGAGATTATATAAAAAAAGGAAAAGGAATTAAACTGTTATTTTTTTCTATGTTAACATCCTAGGAAAGTCCACAGTAAGTCACCACTTGGCAATATTTATTGGTACCAATCTCTAACTAATAAAAATTATTTCCATGCTGGCCATTTTTTCTTAAATTTTCTGCGAAATTTAAGGGAAACATATAAAAGAAAAAAAATCAAGGAATAAATCTATTTATTGTAGAGTTTCAGATCCTCGATGATGATAAATTGGTAAAAATATTCAGAGGACTAGGATCAAATAAAAATCAGTCAAAACTATTTATTACATGCGTGCCATTTTGGCCCGGTTATTGAGCCTTCCTCAGGCGTTCTGAAATATCATAGCCAATTTTTATTAATACCAAAAATACAAACAATTATTACAATGAATTTTATGAGGAAGTTTTATGTTTGTTTTTACCAACTGTACCGTATAAAAATGAATTGGCAATGATTATTTTTAACAAGGTTAAAGCGATTATTTACGGTATGAAAGAATTCATTGTAATAATTGTTTGTATTTTTTGTATTAATAAAAAAAAAATTGGCTAAGATGTTTTAGAACGCCTGAGGAAGGCTCAATAATCGGGCCGAAACGTCGCGCATGTTAAAAATAGTTTTGACTGATTATTATTTGATCCTAGTCCTCTGAATAATATCTAATATCTAATAATATATATTCTGATGATCACTTTCATTGACCTAATTTCTACTCTGTACAAATCTATATTTGGAATTGTACTAAAGATTCAATTTTTGCTTTCTTTGGTTAATAAGTTAATCCATATTAACACATGTAATGTTTTTCTTGCTAACTTTCCCTGCGCTATTTTTATTTCCATATCTTTCAAACATGTGAACCATCCCAGTGAAAAAATAATTCCAAGTATTTAAAAGCTTGACAACTTTTAATGCAACCTCTAGTTCATAATAAAGCTCTAAGTTTCACACTCTTCTTTTATTCTTTTAGCATCCATATTAGACTGGGCCAAAAAGTCGACTATATTTTTTTTTTTTGAAAAGTACATCAAAAATATTGTTCAAGGTGACAAAAAAAACTATCAGGAAGGTTTGAGCCCTTAATATTAATATTAAGAAGAGGTCTATCATCTTTAATTTCGATTTTTTATTTGTGCTTTTATTGAGGCGTCAATGCTGTCAAACTATCAAAGTACAAAAATTCATCTGCACATATATTTAAAGAAAATTAAATTCCCTACAAAAAACGTTTCTATGAAATTTTTTGCCAGACACGCCGTTTCCAAATAATCAAGCCTTAAACATTGATATAATATTTAGATTTATCTTCTGTATTTTGGAATTTTGTAACTAACGAAAAAATAAATATATAGAAATGAACAATATAGATTCTGGAAGGGAATTTAATGCCTTTTGAGCAACGACCAAGTATTCAAGGCTTCTAAAAGTACCAAAGACTAGACTGGGCCAAAAAAAATCGACTATTTTTTGTTTATTGAAAAGTATATCGAAAATATTGTTCACGGTGATAAAAAAATTTTTTTGGGAAGGTTTGAGCCCTTAATATCAATATTCAGAGGTCTGTCATCTTTAATTTTGATTTATTTGTGTTTTCATTTTTGCGTCAATGCTGTCAAACTATCAAGATAAAAAAATTCTTCTGCACATATATTTATAGAAAATTAAATTCTCTACAAAAAATATCTCTATAAAAATTTTTGCCAGATACGCCGTTTCCGAATAATCAAGCTTTAAACATTGATATAATTTTTAGAATTATCTTCTTTATTTTGGAATTTTGTAGCTATCAAACAAATAAATATATAGAAATGAACAATATAGATTGTTGA
This sequence comes from Sisyra terminalis, assembly GCA_958496175.1. Lineage (NCBI taxonomy): Eukaryota > Metazoa > Arthropoda > Insecta > Neuroptera > Sisyridae > Sisyra > Sisyra terminalis. The sequence goes on from OY292278.1 coordinate 8,716,587, forward strand.
AGGAAATTTAATACTCTACAAAAAAGTATTTAATTGTTTTTACATAAAATCACTTTTTCAAAAGTTATTCACAATGAAAGTTGAAGGAAAAATTAAATTATTGTTTTTTTCGCTATTGAACCAATTTTGAAAGAGTGATTTTGTGTTAAAACGTTAAGAGACCTTTTTTGTAGAGTATTAAATTCCCTTTAAGAATCTATATTGGTAATTTCTTTATATGGATTGGTTCGTTAGTTACAAAATTCCAAAATAAAGAAAATAAATCTAAAAATTATATCAATGTTTAAAGCTTGATTATTCGGAAACGGCATGTCTGACAAAAATTTTTAAAGAAACGTTTTTTGTAGGGTATTTAATTTTCAATTAATATTAGTGCAGACGAATTATTTTACCTTAATAGTTTGACAGCATTGACGCAAAAATGAAAGCACAAATAAAAAATCGAAATTAAAGATGATAGACCTCTTAATATTAATATTAAGGGCTCAAACCTTCCCGAAATTTTTTTCTTGTCACCTTGAACAATATTTTCGATGTACTTTTCAAAAAAAAAAAGTCGATTTTTTGGTCCAGTCTAATCCATATCGTATATTTTACATTACAATAAGTAAATATATAGGAATTGTTGCAACTAGTTTTTACCATTGAATATTCCTATTTCTTTTTTTTTATATATCAAATCACTGAAAACACTCAACAATTAGTTGGAGTAAAAAAATTATATTTTATTTGTGTATTTTCTTAAGAAAAGAATCAAACAATTCTTTAACTTATAAAGTTACAAAAAAGATTTGAATTTTGTAATTTTGCCAACATTAATTCAAAAGTGGATATTTTCTTTTTAAATTTGGTAAAATATTCAAATTTCAGCAGCGTTTAGCCTCAGGAAACAAAAGTTTTTCTGATTCAGAAATAAAAAAAAAGAAGCAATTCGCTAGATTTGTGCACATTTTTTTTTTATCTCAATCAAAATGAGAATAAAAGAGAATGATAAAATTACCACTAGAATTGTTACAATAACTGGTCATAAAGGACATAAATAGTGGGCATATATTATCTTTAATATAAATATATATTTAAATATATGAAATACATATGCTTATAAGACATGTGTGGTGGTGAATGGCGGCGCCTTTGAAGACCATACCTTGGCTATTAGTAACACAGTTTGGACGTGGTTGTTGGCCACAAGAACAAACCATCTTATACCTGATCGACAATCTTCGACTTGAGAATTTCCTTAATTTTTCCATTGATATATCATTTAAGGAAAAGTTATCCTGATCAATTATCAAGTTTAAAAAAATTGGCAAATGGTTTTTTGGAAAGAAATTATAAGATTTATATTTACGGAATAAGAAATCGAAAGTCGAAAGTCTTATTTGGTGTCGGTTGCATTGGTTTGTCTCTTCAATTAGGGACACCCAGGCGGGTTCTTCAATTGGCGGCACCTTTGTACTTCTTACCACACTGCTAGTTATCTGAGCGTATTTTGTATCATCGGCAACCCTATCCGGTGGCGAATTAGATGATTGGGCAAAAATTCAAAAATCACGCATCCTTTTGCGGCCCTTAATGCATTACAGCGTATTTACACATCGCCGTCTTACCATAATTTCAAATTAAATTCATGTGGACAAAGCCGGGACCCACGGTGGCGGAGACCCACGGCCCGTTCATTTAAAAGCCATATAGGGGGCGTGCTGTTTCAATGGAATGTTAAGAGTTTTTTTATTAGGCGGCTTTCTGTTGAAATAATTAATAAAGGATTTACATTTGGCGCCAACGAAAAATTTGGATCAAGCTTTCGAGCCCTTATTGTGTGGCGTTAAGTAACACAGAATCGGTGCCTAAAATGTGTATTGTTTAATACTATTGCAATTTTGCATATTTCCGAAACATTAAAGAAAAGCTATAAGCTTAGAAATGCACTGAATTTTTTTTTTCATTATTCTTCACAAGAGAAGAGAGAATAATAAATTCGAATTTAATCAAGTTTATAGTCGATTTTCTTTTGACTTTTCTATCCACAAATCTATCCATATTCCAAAGAATTCGGTAAATTATCGATGATGATGACGCCACTTATGTTGATGGTGAAAAGTAATTGTTTCTTGAAGAAAAATTAGAGTTATTGATAATTATTTAAATATCAATACAGTAAACCTTATTTGAAGACTTGGACGACTTTGAAGACTTATTTGAAGCTGGGGGATTAAGATGTAAATACTTGAAATTAAACCCCTGTGATTTCTTTGTTTTTATAAAATTCCTGCTACCGGTATTATAACCGGTGTTCTATTATTAAGATCAAAAAAATACAGAACTCCAGTGTTGAACTTTTGGTCGGTATTGCAATCCCTAACTTTAATACTGTGAAAACTAAAAAAAAATACGTAAAAAATTCCAGAACTGTACGTTATTTTGCAAAAGGTAAAATTTTAAAAATTATTTTAATAAGTTATTATCAAAAAGTGTTTTTTTTTTTGGGCTAACTTGATGTCATAAATTGATACAGTTTTATTTTGATTTCTGTTTTTAAATGTACACAGGCCATAACAATTATAACTTGCTTAAAAAATAAGCTAAATTAACTAATATATACACGTTGTACCCAGTGGCGTAGCTAGGTAACCAAGGGCCCTGGGGCAAATTTAAAAATGGGACCCCACTGCTATGTAAACTGATTAGGTTTTATCAAATAAAAATATGAAATATACAAATACTTTAAAAATGCTAAGCTACTTAAGCTCTTTTTTGTTTTGTTTTCAATTGCTATTAGCGATAAATGTCGGAGTCGAGTTTGGCCTATATTATTTCTTATATATTTTTTTATTATTTTTAATTTGCTAAATGACCTTTCAGTCGCTGCAGAAATGACAGGAATTGTAAAGAATTATAACATTGTTGTAAATATTTCCGTTAGGTCTCATTCTAGCACTCCATATTTGCTCATTATTTCCTTACATAATTGGTGAGCTTCCAACTGAATTTCCAAAAGTTCAGTTCGATTGAGATTTCTGGTAAGGATTCGAGGGCCCCGGGGCACTTCCCCGCCTAGCCCCTCGGTAGCTACGCCACTGGTTGTAGCCTAAACGGGCTTAAATAGTGTAGAAAATCATGCGGTACAATTACTTGTTAACTTATACATTTATGATCTCATAAGACCCAGCACAGTGGCGAATTTTCATAGATTCTTCAAAAAGAAGCCTTAATGCAATTCTGCCTCTTAATGCTGGTTTATTTATATTCATTCTTGTAGATCATTCCGTACACCTCAAAGAAATCTACAAGAACTTGGAATTGGTTCTTTGCAAATTAAAATATAAAGACCACAATTGGCTAATGTGCGATGATTTTAAAATCTTAGGCATATTTTTCGAAAAATAATCTGGGTTTACAAAATTCCCTCGCTTTTATGTCTTAAGGATAGAAGAAATCTACCAAATAACTGGACTAAAAAGTGTTTTTGCCAGCTTAAAACTGGCAAAAAGAACGTCCTGCATAAAACTTTAGTGCCTCCTCCTAAAATTCTTCTACCATAGCTTTATATAAAGCTAGGATTGATGAAAGAATGTGTATAGTCACTTCCAAGAGATGGAAATTACTTCAAATATTTGAGGGGTTATATACTGTTAGAAGGCCAAAAAAAAACGAGTTTCCCAGAATTTTTTGCGAGAAAACTTTTAAATTTATTGGTCCAAAAATTTGTACACATACTATGGTATCTTTTTACTTTATTTTAAGACTTAGTAGTTTTAACTTTATAGACTGCTGGGTTATCTGAACGGAGCTTTGAAGCTCATTGTTCAGATTGATGATGGTGATGTTACCCGCCTACCTTAAAGTTAAACAATGGTCTAGTAACGGAAAATCTTTGAAAGTTTATCCATAAAATATAAATCAAAAGGAGACTTATAATTTTAATGAAGGAAAACAGAAAAGTTTTCAATTCTAAAACTTTATAAGCTTATAGATTAGACTGATTCAGAAAAAATGACGATTTTTTTTAATTATATCGAAAATATTGTTGGAATGACAAAAAAAAATCTGTGAAAGTTTAAGCTCTTAATATTAATATTAAGAGGTGCCGCATCGCAAATTTCGATTTTCCATTTAAATATCATGGGAACAATATTCTCTTGCACTTTGGAATTTTATAGCTCACGTTGGTGACAATATTTCGGAATGACCCAGGTATATTCTTGTAGACAATTGAACGATCTACAAAAAAAGTCTATTACAAGTTTTTGATATATTTATTCATTCAAAAGTAAATCGAGGTCAAAATTGAACTAAATAGAAATTTTAATAATTTTCAATTTCTTGACGTAACCATCAATTTTATGAGAAAATTTTACAGGACAATTTTTGTAGAGCACTTTTTTTCTATAACTTATCTTTATAAGTTTTTGATATTTTTCACAGGTCCTAAGTTATTTGCATTAAACTGAAAATTCCCTGAATTATTATATTTTTCACATAAAAATTATTTTTTTTATTTTAATTAAATAATTTAGGACCTGTGAAAAATATTAAAAACTTTTATAGAGATAAATTATAGGAAAAAAGTGTTCTACAAAAAAAGTCCTGTAAAATTTTTTCATAAATTGATGGGTACGACAAAATTTGAAAAAATATTAAAATTTCTCTTTAATTCAACTTTGACCTCGAATAACTTTTGAAAGAATAAATTTATTGAAAACTTGTAAAAGACCTTTTTTATAGCTCGTTTAATTTTTTACAAGAATATACCTTGGCCATTCCGAAATATTGTCACTAACGTGAGCTATAAAATTCCAAAGTGCAAGAGAATATTATTCCCATGTTATTTAAATGGAAAATCGAAATTTGCGATGCGGCACCTCTAAATATTAAATTAATATTAAGAGCTTAATTTTCACAGGATTTTTTTTGTCATTCCCAACAATATTTTCGATATAATTAAGAAAAAAAAATCTTCATTTTTTTTAATCAGCCTATTATAGATACAAGTTTGATTTAGTGGGAAGGAATAAATATATCAAAAACTTGTAATAGACTTTTTTTGTAGATCATTCAATTTTCTACAAGAATATACCTTGGTCATTCCGAAATATTGTCACCAACGTGAGGTATAAAATTCCAAAGTGCAAGAGAATATTGTTCCCATGTTATTTAAATGGAAAATCGAAATTTGCGATGCGAAACCTCTTAATATTAGTATTAAAAGCTTAAACTTTCACAGGATTTTTTTTTGTCATTCTGAATAATATTTTCGATATAATTAAGAAAAAAAATCATCATTTTTTTTTGAATCAGTCTATTATAGATACAAGTTTGATTTAGTGGCTAAGGTTTTTCGGTCTTAGATTTATGTTTTAAAAACTAACATTTTTGATAATTTTAACCTACTTTTCTGTGAACTAAAAACTCTAATTGAAAAGACAAATACCAGAAAAAGTTGATTTTTATGCAAAATTAGTTTCCTTCTTTTCCAAAATTGTGATTACCTGGAAGTTGTCGGTAGGCAATTTATGGAAAAACGGGGACAATTTCCCACTGCTAATTCTTTCACAAATCTTCATTCCCAGCTTGTGTCTAAGATGTGATTACGTATGAGATTGCGGTGTTCATTCGCGCGGTTCATTTGAAAAGTCAAACAACAGTAATTTCTTTATAATTGCACGTTGAAAATGTTAATTGCAAACGGTTTCAAATTGTACACTTGATATTTTTCTAAATGTGACCGAACGCTGCAAATATAGCGAATTAATGAATGGGAAAAACATTTTCATCTCGTCGTCAATGGACGGACGATAAAGAGGTTCCAAAATAGCAAAAAAAAAAAACATCCACTCTCATCTCATCTCATTATTTTATTCAACCGAAGGCTAAAAATTCTTTATTGATGCGAGGTTTGAGTTGCGGGATGAAAAAAAAACAGTTCTGCTTGATGAGCGGCATTTTAAGTTCCACTTTAATGCCCTTTTATATCCGACACACTCATTAAAAATGGAAGAGATTATAAAATAATTAAAATTAGCCTCTTTGTAAATGCCTACTTATATGTAGATGTTGGACTGACTTTTATTGCACATGTTCCTATAGACAGAACGAACGAATGGACCAAACTTATAATTTAAAATAATTTTATTAGAAGACTCGATTACACAATAATGCTATACAGAAGAAAAAGACGGAGAATGCAATAAAAAATTTAGGCTCGGCTCTACTGTTCGCAAAACCTACTCTTGCGTTTCCCACGTCGAACACTGTGTAATGATTGTTCATAAAAGCATCCCCCAAAATGAACAATGGATTGTCTCCCATAAATACAGTTTGGCAAATTGTCTTCCCTCTATTTTGGAACTAAAATACCAAAATTAGCAAAAGTTGTTTCAATTTTAAATTAGTCAAACCTTGTAAATATAATTTTGAGGTGGAATCGGAAAATCTCTTCCATGAATTTTAAACACGACATTATAAGTCGGCAAACGGTTGCAATCTACAAAATATTCGCCCTCATCATTCCTGGTCGCCCCTAAAGCTTTATTGATTCTATCGATTTCTGAACTTGGACCAATTATAAAGCTGGTTCCTGAATCTGCAATTGCATCGCAACCATTCTTACATACTGTTACATCACTAACCTTAACACTCTCCATCTTAAATTGCCAATATCCTTTTTTCACTAGTGGAACATAAAAAATATCGCCTTTATAGTGCGAAGGATCTGTTCCACCTATAGTGATTTCGCCGCCTAATTGAGCATTTGGGTCTCTGAAAAAAAAAATTTTAATTTATTTCATAGAAAACTTATGGTAAAGATAATGTACTGGCTTAAGTAAAACGCAAAAACAGGTTCCGAAACCAAATTTTGGGAAATCATGTTATCGAATACTGTTTCAACGTTATCTTCGGAAATGCTTTTCCATCCCATTCCTAATATTCCATCGTATAAGCCTTCAACAATGCTTGCTCCTTTTTCAACTGTTGCCTCGGCGAAAGTTTGATGTTGCACTGCTAATCCTGCAACCTAAAAATATATCAAAGGTTAGATTAATAAAATTTTGAAAATTTTTTGAAAATAAATTGATTTTACATTGACAGTGTCTGATGTTAAAAATCCTTCCACATAACCACTTCCATACTTAATACTAAATAATCTTCCATTAGCTCTGGACGTATACGACGCTGAACTATCGTACTTTCGATGAATTTCTGGGAATGAAAGATTAAATTAAAAAAGATAAACTAAAAAAGTTTGATATGAATTTTCGAGTTTTGAACCATTTAAAATTATCAAGGGTCAGTCCAATTCAGTCGGGCCAGCACTGGTCGCTGGATTATTTTTTTTTAATTCTGTTATTCCTATCTTAAATTTAAAACATACTTCTTTCTGAAAGCTAATAATGTATGTACGTACCCATAGTCATCAACTAATCTTGGTATTCGGTGTACTAGTGTGGGTCAAAAAAATCGATTATTTTTTTTTTACCAGTGACGCGGAAAAATGGGTTGCTAGACACCTTAAAAAAATTCTCATTTAGTATGAGCTCTTAATTTTAATAGGAAGATCCTCTGCATCGCAGTTTTGTATTTTTTTTCTCAGTCCAATAGAAAAAAATTCATACCTCATCATTTATCGATTGTACAGAAAAATGTTCTGAAAGAATTTTTTAGGAAATTTAATGCTCTACAAAAAAGGTATTGCATATTTTTTCCGTAAGCCTCACCATTTGAAAGATATTAAGGATTTAATTTTGATTATTTCAAGACAAATTTCATTTTTATTTATGAATATTATAACTCGACAATAAATGACTCTTATACAAAGCGCAATACAAATTTTTGTTGGAAATTAACTCTTTCTTATGTTTTGGCGATTAAATTAATCGTTCAAAAGATATTCATCATCAAACTTTCATGTGTACGGGTTTTAAAAGTTTTTGATGAGATATTCGAAAAATTTCAATTTAATTTAAAATTATTGAGAAAATTTACACGAATTTTAGTTTTGATCAACTGAGAAACTTCAAAATATTTTTCATGTTTTTTTTATGCTTAAGTATATATCTGTCTCCATTTAAAAAAAATAAATTGGACATTATTTATCGCTTAGTTAAATATTTATTAATAAAAAAAGTATTTTTTCGTTATACATATATTATGATATATTTCAGTATTAGAGAAAAACAATGTCCAATTAGTTAGAAAAAAGTTTTTTATTTCAATTTTCAAATAAGTTTTCTAATGATTAAAAATAAAATGCTTAGAATAATTGAGGAAAATTTTTCAAAATTTTGAAAATAAAACTCAAATAATACTTATATTAATAACAAAAATGAAATTTATATGAAAATTATAAATTAAATTGAAATTATTCGAATATCTAATCAAAAACTTTTAAAACTCGTACCCATGAAAGTTTGATGATGAATATCTTTTGAACGATTAATTTAATCGCCAAAACATAAGAAAGAGTTAATTTCCAACAAAAATTTGTATTGCGCATTGTATAAGAGTCATTTATTGTCGAGTTATAATATTCATAAATAAAATTGAAATTTGTCTTGAAATAATCAAAATTAAATCCTTAATATCTTTCAAATGGTGAGGCTTACGGAAAAAATATCGAATACCTTTTTTGTAGAGCATTAAATTTCCTAAAAAAAATTTTCAGAACATTTTTCTGTACAATCGATAAATGATGAGGTATGAATTTTTTTCTATTAGACTGAGAAAAAAATACAAAACTGCGATGCGGAGGATCTTCCTATTAAAATTAAGAGCTCATACTTGGTGAGAATTTTTTTAAGGTGTCTAGTAACCCATTTTTTTGTGTCACTTGTAAAAAAAAAATTATCGATTTTTTTGACCCACCCTAATGGGTACGTACATATACCATTAGCTTTCAGAAAGAAGTATATGTTTTAAATTTAAGATCTGAATAACAGTTAGCCCAGAGAATATATTGTTTTGGGTAAACTGCCCCTTTTTGCGAAGTATATGTCATATATTAAATCGTTAAATACATTATAGTCACCTACTGAAGTATGCATTATTTAGACATTTGTGCTTGCAATACCTCTGTTTCTAATCAAATCTCGAACTCCAAATTTAAGGTTCATAATACTAGCATACAGTACTATAATGGGGTGATATTTCAGATTTTTATCTGATCCTCCACCAGAGATATTGAGCTCAGAAAATTTCAAATTTTGGAAATATCCAAGTTTTGTTGTTTTTTATTTTAAAAAGGCTTAACTTAAAGTCTCAGACTTCAAATTTTGTTTTTGAATACAACTAGCACCTAATTGTTTGTTAAAAAAACTTTATAAAATTTTAACGTGTAGACTCTTTCCCTTCCTTCACAATCTTTCCGTGAAAATTGGAGTTTTTACAAATGAGAGCTAAAAATTTAAGCTGAAATTTCACCCCTTAGAATTACATTTAGGTGAAAACGTCTTCTTACAACCTTATAGTTTATATTTTCATGAACATACTGATTTTTGTTTCATTTTGATAAGACAAATAGGGCCTGAGATAATCAAGTTTCCACAAACCCTTAAAAGTGCGAAAATGTCTGCACCTAGTAAAACTAATATGGCCACCACTGGAAAACTAAAAACTATAAAAATTAAAATAATGATGAAATTAATCGGTCAACATGTAGGGGTGATAGCACACAATTTTTTTTTTAATGGTCGAGGAACTATTTAATTTATTTTTGGACTGACTCTCAAGTAATTTATTGATATTAAAAATAAAATTTGGCTTAAAATTATATCAAATTTGAACTACACAAACTATCAAATAACTGATGTACTATTTCAAGCACTAATGAAATATACTATGGCAGAAGATTAAAAACTTTTTTTTAAATGCGACAAATATATCCACATGAAATAATCAATATACGTACTACATGCAATATTGGAGAGTGGACATTTTTTGGAAGGAATCCATAAATTTGAAGATCCCGTATCAAATATGACCGTAAATTTTTGAGGTGGAGTTCCAATCGTAATGTCTCCATAATATTGGGTCTAAAAACCGTTATTTTTTTACAAAATTTTAGACAAAAATTTATGTAATGTATACAAACATTATAAACATCTTTTAACGCGACCTGACTTCCATTAGTTGATTGCAAAAGAGAAATTTGCTTATCTCTAAATATTTGGCGTACATTTTTCCCCTTGCTCAATGCAATGCTGTCGAAAAAAATAATTATTCCTGGTAATATAGTAATTTGAGTTAGAACGTGATTAATTACCGAATTAATTTAGGGGGCACTGCTGCTAAAATTAAGTTAAAAACACTAAAAATTACGAATAGTAACACTAACCACTTCATTGTTGAATTCAAATGCAAAACATGTGAAACTGTACATTTATTGGATTGTGTACCCAAATCGATAGAGAAGTGATATTTAAGGCCTTATCATATCTTTAAGTAAATAAGTTAAAAAAATTGTTCTGATTCAACAAACGTATCAATCAGCATTGATAATTTTTCGGGTTATTATCAAAATTATTTATAAACCGATGATTCAATAATTTGGTGGACTCAATTGAAAGGAGTGTTAAATTTAAATAAGATTTCTGACCAATTTTAGTGGGAAAATTGTTCAATTTTTCCAATGATTAATACAAATCACAAAATTTGGTTTTGTGTATCTATCAAAAATATTTACTCAGAATTGTTCATTCATAAAGTAATTTCTGCGTATATTTATGGTTTAGCATTCATTTTTTCCTGAACTATATCCTTGGTATACTTTGATTATAAGTACAAAATTTTCTAACATTCGATAAAAACTACTATGGCATTGTTATCATTATTTATATAATCAGATTCAATGATGAACTTACAAATGTTTCGCTTGTAATTGTAACTGGGTTTCTCCATAAAGTAAATTTCTTAAGGAAACTAAAAATGAATAGTGAAATAGAAAAAAGGAATAACATATAAGTTTGAAGATATTTTAAGTATTTGAAAAATTATTACAATACACTGAAGTCAATTAAAGTTATCTTCTTTCTTTTTTAGTTTACTGAAAACCCAAGCATTTATGTTTAAGATTCAAATTCTTATTCAATAATCTATACATATAAATAAAATTGGAGTGTCTTTTTGTAATATTGAAATAACCGTTTTTTACCACAAGCATATATGAGCATATGCGGTACATACACCAAAATAACATTTTTTTAAATTTTTGTCTGTCTGTCTGTTTGTTCCGGCTAATCTCTGAAATGGCTGAACAGATTTTGATGGGACTTTTATGGGCAAGTAGCTGATGTAATAAGGAGTAACTTAGGCTATCGAAATTTTGAATTTAATAAGTATAATTAATAAATAAATAATTAAGTAATAATAAATTTCTGTTTTTGTTGTATCATTTTAATAACATCATTTTAAATAACACCGTTTCACTTAATTAGTACGAAAGTTTATGTAGTAGGTAATTATACCCAATACCAAAGAGGCAGTTTTAATTTTTGTGTGTTTTTCAACAATGTTCCAATGTTCCACCATATACAAAACGTTCTCTCAATCAAAGTCAAATTTGGTTTTTCCATACAGAAGCAAAAACAGGCATGGTTTCCTGAAAAGAAGAATAGAACAATAACATTTACTATGTATACAATATATAGAATATATTGCGGTCCAATTTATGTAGTATAATTTAATATAATAATGTATAAAAATCATTAGCGTAAACATAAATTTGAACAGAAGTTCAAACAAAAATATATGTGACGTATGACAGTGGTCATGAAGATTGCTTGGCAATCGGAATACGTATCTGGGCAATAGTCACACATATTTTTGTTTGAACTTCTGTTCAAATTTATGTTTATGGTATGATTTTTATGGCTTATTCCTAATATCTCCGGCGCCACGATTTAAGAACGGATTATGGTAGAAGAAGCCTAAATAAATCGAAAATTAAGAATACCAATTTGCGAGTTTTCGCTTCGTTTTCCTAGAAAATAGGTTTTTAGTAGAAAAATTACAATGTTATTTCTTATGGGAAATCAATTTGTATAAATCCGCCAACGGCCTACTTCAACGGATAACGATATTTTCAACGCAAAGGTTTTTGTTGCGGTCCTTATTTTAGGCATGTAGATTGAGTTAATTCCATATTTCATTTAAATTATTCGATCAAGAATCAAGGTACCTTGCAATCAATGTTACTAAGTAAAATGGGCAGCTGTTGTCACAACAATTTTACAGCAGGGATATTTTAGGAAATATTCAACATTTTATAATGGTCGAGTTTTAGCGAAAATAAAGTACAAATCGAATTTGAAAATTGATTTCAAAAGTCTAACAGGCATTTAATTTTAAAAATTGTAAAACGACAGATATTGGAAATGTTTCATAAAATGTTTCTAAATTCATTTCCAATTTTTTTTTCGTAAGTTTCTACAATTACATTTTTAAACTAATGTATATAAAATTTAGGCTACCTTACCAATAAATGAAGCAGCCTATTGTCACAAATTCACTCAATTTTGTCAAATCACAAATTATCACACTAAAAACACGACTGATGAGGTTGAACTATTTTACAAGAATGAAGAAAGACAAAATTTATTTAATAAAAATTAAAAGAATAGCCTACTAAAATTTAACAGTATAAGAAATTATATTTTCTTGGAACGGGTAACTCTGATCCATTCAGAACCACTTATGAAAATAACATTACCAAATTTAAGATCAGTTTTCCATAAAATGTCTCCCTACATTAGCATTTTAGTATTTTAATTTTAAATCGTTAATCCCTCTCAGGATATTATTTTTGACTATTTCCTCAAAATAAGTCTCACCGGGAAAGAATTATAGTAAACTTGAAATTCTTGTTCAAGTTAACTAAGACGAAATCATTTCAAGTATCAACAAATATATGCGTTTATAACTTTCATTTTTAATTCGCTAATCTCTCTCGGGATATTATTAAATCTTATTACCTATCACCTTCGAGCTATGAACATTATATGCACTGACCAGTAAAGGTTTTGCATTCTTTATTTATTAAACTATCCCAGATATTTGAATTGGATAATAAATAAAAATAAACAAATTATTTTAAGTAACACTTAATATACGCATCAATATTTTTCCACATTTTTAATTTGCCAATCTCTCACGGTTTAAAATTTCATAAAATTAATTATTTAAATTAAGAAACACCTAAAATACGCATCTATACTTTTCTTCATATTTAATTCGCTAGTCGCTCTCACATTATTATTAGTTTCAATTACCAACTATATCTCTTAACGTTTTTCATTTGCTAATCTATCTCGGGTTATTACTTCCTACAATTTACAATGTACTGTAAGTTTAGCCTAGTCTATGCTTCTATATCATTCTACGTTTGAAATTCGCTAATCTATCTCGGGTTATTACTTCTTAAAATTCACAAGCTACTGTAACTTAAGCCTGGTATACGCTTCTATATCTTTCTACGTTTTTAATTCGCTAATCTATCTCGGGTTATTATTTCTTAATATTTTCAATTTTCTGTAAGTTTAGCCCGGTGAACCCTTCTATATTTTTCTACGTATTAAATTCGCTAATCTATCTTGGGTTATTATTTCTTAGAATCCAAAATTTACTGAAACTTTAGCCTAGTGTACGCTTCTATATATTTCTACGTTTTTAATTCGCTAATCTATCTCGGATAATTATTTCTTAAAATTTAAATTTACTGTAAGTTTAGCCTAGTGTACGCTTCTATATCTTTCTACGTTTTAAATTCGCTAATCTATCTCGAGTTATTATTTTGTAAAATTCACAATTTACTGTAACTTTAGCCTAGTGTACGCTTCTATATCTTTCTACGGTTTAAATTCGCTAAACTATCTCGGGTTATTACTTCTTAAAATTCACAATCTACTTTAAGTTAAGCCTGGTAAACGCTTCTATATATTTCCTCGTTTTTAATTCGCTAATCTATCTCGGATTATTATTTCTTAAAATTTACTGTAAGTTTAGCCTAGTGTACGCTTCTATATCTTTCTACGTTTTAAATTCGCTAATCTATCTCGAGTTATTATTTTGTAAAATTCACAATTTACTGTAACTTTAGCCTAGTGTACGCTTCTATATCTTTCTACGTTTTAAATTCGCTAAACTATCTCGGGTTATTACTTCTTAAAATTCACAATCTACACTAATTTTTGTCTGGTTTACGCTTCTATATCATTCTACGTTTTTAATTCGCTAATCTATCTTGGGTTATTATTTCTTATAATTCTCAATTTCCTGTAAGTTTAGCCTAGTGTACGCTTCTATATCTTTCTACCTTTTAAATTCGCTAATCTATCTCGGGTTATTATTTCTTATAATTCTCAATTTCCTGTAAGTTTAGTCTAGTGTACGCTTCTATATCTTTCTACGTTTTAAATTCGCTAAACTATCTCGAGATATTACTTCTTAAAATTCACAATCTACTTTAACTTAAGCCTGGTATACGCTTCTATATATTTCTACGTTTTTAATTCGCTAATCTATCTCGGATAATTATTTCTTAAAATTTAAATTTACTGTAAGTTTAGCCTAGTGTACGCTTCTATATCTTTCTACGTTTTAAATTCGCTAATCTATCTCGAGTTATTATTTTGTAAAATTCACAATTTACTGTAACTTTAGCCTAGTGTACGCTTCTATATCTTTCTACGGTTTAAATTCGCTAAACTATCTCGGGTTATTACTTCTTAAAATTCACAATCTACTTTAAGTTAAGCCTGGTAAACGCTTCTATATATTTCCTCGTTTTTAATTCGCTAATCTATCTCGGATTATTATTTCTTAAAATTTACTGTAAGTTTAGCCTAGTGTACGCTTCTATATCTTTCTACGTTTTAAATTCGCTAATCTATCTCGAGTTATTATTTTGTAAAATTCACAATTTACTGTAACTTTAGCCTAGTGTACGCTTCTATATCTTTCTACGTTTTAAATTCGCTAAACTATCTCGGGTTATTACTTCTTAAAATTCACAATCTACACTAATTTTTGTCTGGTTTACGCTTCTATATCATTCTACGTTTTTAATTCGCTAATCTATCTTGGGTTATTATTTCTTATAATTCTCAATTTCCTGTAAGTTTAGCCTAGTGTACGCTTCTATATCTTTCTACCTTTTAAATTCGCTAATCTATCTCGGGTTATTATTTCTTATAATTCTCAATTTCCTGTAAGTTTAGTCTAGTGTACGCTTCTATATCTTTCTACGTTTTAAATTCGCTAAACTATCTCGGGTTATTACTTCTTAAAATTCACAATCTACACTAATTTTTGTCTGGTTTACGCTTCTATATCATTCTACGTTTTTAATTCGCTAATCTATCTTGGGTTATTATTTCTTATAATTCTCAATTTCCTGTAAGTTTAGCCTAGTGTACGCTTCTATATCTTTCTACGTTTTAAATTCGCTAATCTATCTCGAGTTATTATTTTGTAAAATTCACAATTTACTGTAACTTTAGCCTAGTGTACGCTTCTATATCTTTCTACGGTTTAAATTCGCTAAACTATCTCGGGTTATTACTTCTTAAAATTCACAATCTACTTTAAGTTAAGCCTGGTAAACGCTTCTATATATTTCCTCGTTTTTAATTCGCTAATCTATCTCGGATTATTATTTCTTAAAATTTACTGTAAGTTTAGCCTAGTGTACGCTTCTATATCTTTCTACGTTTTAAATTCGCTAATCTATCTCGAGTTATTATTTTGTAAAATTCACAATTTACTGTAACTTTAGCCTAGTGTACGCTTCTATATCTTTCTACGTTTTAAATTCGCTAAACTATCTCGGGTTATTACTTCTTAAAATTCACAATCTACACTAATTTTTGTCTGGTTTACGCTTCTATATCATTCTACGTTTTTAATTCGCTAATCTATCTTGGGTTATTATTTCTTATAATTCTCAATTTCCTGTAAGTTTAGCCTAGTGTACGCTTCTATATCTTTCTACCTTTTAAATTCGCTAATCTATCTCGGGTTATTATTTCTTATAATTCTCAATTTCCTGTAAGTTTAGTCTAGTGTACGCTTCTATATCTTTCTACGTTTTAAATTCGCTAAACTATCTCGAGATATTACTTCTTAAAATTCACAATCTACTTTAACTTAAGCCTGGTATACGCTTCTATATATTTCTACGTTTTTAATTCGCTAATCTATCTCGGATAATTATTTCTTAAAATTTAAATTTACTGTAAGTTTAGCCTAGTGTACGCTTCTATATCTTTCTACGTTTTAAATTCGCTAATCTATCTCGAGTTATTATTTTGTAAAATTCACAATTTACTGTAACTTTAGCCTAGTGTACGCTTCTATATCTTTCTACGGTTTAAATTCGCTAAACTATCTCGGGTTATTACTTCTTAAAATTCACAATCTACTTTAAGTTAAGCCTGGTAAACGCTTCTATATATTTCCTCGTTTTTAATTCGCTAATCTATCTCGGATTATTATTTCTTAAAATTTACTGTAAGTTTAGCCTAGTGTACGCTTCTATATCTTTCTACGTTTTAAATTCGCTAATCTATCTCGAGTTATTATTTTGTAAAATTCACAATTTACTGTAACTTTAGCCTAGTGTACGCTTCTATATCTTTCTACGTTTTAAATTCGCTAAACTATCTCGGGTTATTACTTCTTAAAATTCACAATCTACACTAATTTTTGTCTGGTTTACGCTTCTATATCATTCTACGTTTTTAATTCGCTAATCTATCTTGGGTTATTATTTCTTATAATTCTCAATTTCCTGTAAGTTTAGCCTAGTGTACGCTTCTATATCTTTCTACGTTTTAAATTCGCTAATCTATCTCGAGTTATTATTTTGTAAAATTCACAATTTACTGTAACTTTAGCCTAGTGTACGCTTCTATATCTTTCTACGGTTTAAATTCGCTAAACTATCTCGGGTTATTACTTCTTAAAATTCACAATCTACTTTAAGTTAAGCCTGGTAAACGCTTCTATATATTTCCTCGTTTTTAATTCGCTAATCTATCTCGGATTATTATTTCTTAAAATTTACTGTAAGTTTAGCCTAGTGTACGCTTCTATATCTTTCTACGTTTTAAATTCGCTAATCTATCTCGAGTTATTATTTTGTAAAATTCACAATTTACTGTAACTTTAGCCTAGTGTACGCTTCTATATCTTTCTACGTTTTAAATTCGCTAAACTATCTCGGGTTATTACTTCTTAAAATTCACAATCTACACTAATTTTTGTCTGGTTTACGCTTCTATATCATTCTACGTTTTTAATTCGCTAATCTATCTTGGGTTATTATTTCTTATAATTCTCAATTTCCTGTAAGTTTAGCCTAGTGTACGCTTCTATATCTTTCTACCTTTTAAATTCGCTAATCTATCTCGGGTTATTATTTCTTATAATTCTCAATTTCCTGTAAGTTTAGTCTAGTGTACGCTTCTATATCTTTCTACGTTTTAAATTCGCTAAACTATCTCGAGATATTACTTCTTAAAATTCACAATCTACTTTAACTTAAGCCTGGTATACGCTTCTATATATTTCTACGTTTATAATTCGCTAATCTATCTCGGATTATTATTTCTTAAATTTAAATTTACTGTAAGTTTAGCCTAGTGTACGCTTCTATATCTTTCTACGTTTTAAATTCGCTAATCCATCTCGGGTTTTTATAGTGTAAATTTCCCAATCTGCACTAATTTTTGTCTGGTTTACGCTTCTATATCATTCTACGTTTTTAGTTCGCTGATCTATCTTGGGTTATTATTTCTTATAATTCTCAATTTCCTGTAAGTTTAGCCTAGTGTACGCTTCTATATCTTTCTACGTATTAAATTCGCTTATCTATCTCGGGTTATTATGTTGTAAAATTCACAATTTACTGAAACTTTAGCCTGGTGTACGCTTCTATATCTTTCAACGTTTTTAAGTCGCTAATCTATCTCGAGTTATTATTTCTTATAATTTACAATTTACTGCAAGTTTAACCTGGTGTACGTATCTATATTTTTCTTCATTTTTAATTCGCTAGTCTCTCTCGTGTTATTATTTATTTTAGTCGTCCGTCCTTATCGAACTATCAATACTACTAATCACTGTCTCACCTGTGAGTAGATTAACAATTTATGTTTATAAGCGAGTGTCGTAGATACTCAATAAGGGTTTAATTTTCGTTGTTGGATCACTTATTTAAATTAGCATATTACTTTTTGTAACACCAAGTTTACACATTTTTTTTTTATTATAAATTCGCTAAAGCCTCTCAGGATATTATTATTAGTAATCATCTGCTCTCTTTGAAGTACAATACTTCTAATTATCGTGTCCAATGTGTATATATGATCCCTTGTAAATGTTTATAATCGAGTGTTGTAGGTATTTTATTTGGGTTTTGACTTTTTTATTCATTATTCGGTTTTAAATTTTCAAAAATATTATTGTGACAATTTTTCTTTACGTATGTTTTAGGCTTTCTTTAAATTACATTTGATAAAGTATTTGATTTCTTGGTTTCCAACACTTCTTCGAAATTATTTGTTGAATTTTAATTTGAAAAAGCCCTGATTTTTGATGAAAGAATCTTAAAAAATAGAAATATAATATTTAAATTTATATTCGTTCATTTCCCAAACGTTAAACACAAACCAATATTTTCATTTAATTTCGAAACATACACTTCGCAATATCCTTGCACCAACTACATTTTATACAAATTTGGCAGTCACATTATATTTGAATAACTTCGAGAATTGGTTGAATTATTTTCTTTCAAATGGTACGGATGAATTTCAAATTTTTGTTCGTTTCTAGAAGAAAATTGTAAATTAGGTAGAGTAAGAAATGTTTTCTATAAATTTACATCTTTTTGTAACTGATTCAACTTACGGGTTTAAAATTTATGAAGTCCACCAAATTTAATAGTTCACATTAGCGTTTATTACGCAGTTCCCTCGATTTTTTTTCTTGTATTTGAAGTATTAAAACAGTCAACTTTAATGAAATGTTTTGGATAAAAACACGTTATTTTTGAATTTGAAAGTTTTACTTTGCCTTTACATTTACAGAATATCACTCATGAAGTTCCATAAATGCAAATATAATTGATTTTTTTGTTGGTCACATATCCCACTACTGATGTTTTAATTTTCGATTCTTGTCGGTTTCAAAGAATTTTTCAAATTTTAATTGTTTGGAATATAAACATTGTGAAAATGGGTTTCATAATGATCATTGACGTGAGTTTTCACCACAAAATTGAGACGTAAGCCTGGCGAGACTTTTATACCAATTTTCAAGCATATGTTTTAAATACCGAATTAAACTGTAGATAGTTTTTACAGAATTTACAAATTTTCGCTTTTTACTTCTCGTTTTGAGTCTTTTTAGCCGTTTCAAAGTTCACAATAACTAAATCTCTCCAAGCAAAACATAACCTCCCTCCGTAATGCACATAAATTCAAATTTCATTGTTTCCGCAAATATTTTCATTGAGTGTGAAAATTTAAAGTAATACATTCAAACATATTTCGGAAAATGAAGTCGCGGCAATAATAATACTACTATTTTTTGAATGATATTATTGATGAAACGATTGTTATAACGGGTTTTCAATCATTTTTATTTTGAGTCAATCCAAAGACTATAATTATAATAGAATTTTTTTTTCATTCATTGTAAAGTTTAAACAATGATGAAGGGGAAATGAAATTAACCGGCATACGTTTTTAACCAAAAATCACTAATGAAGTAGGCATTCTTATCTCTTATAATTTTCAAATTTTGTTAATTTTTTAAGATGTTTCCAGATGTTTTAATTGAATTAAATATGGTCGAAGTGATTTAGTTAAAGAGCATATTTCCTTGGCCTACTAGGATTGTTATATTTAAAGCCAGTTGTAGCCAATCACAGCGCTTTTCATGAACGCTTTTTATAATGTATAAATTACGCAAAGTTTCATCGATTGATCAAACTCAAAATTATTTTTTTCCCATAAGAAATAACATTGTAATTTTTCTGCTAAAAACTTATTTTCCAAGAAAACGAAGCGAAAACTCGCAAATTGGTATTCTTAATTTTCGATTTGTTTTTGCTTCTTCTATCATAATCCGTTCTTAAATCGCGGCGCCGGAGATATTAGGAACTCCCCATTTTTATACATTATTATATTAAATTATACTACACAAATTGGACCGCAATGTATTCTATATATTGTATACACAGTATAACTGTTCAAAGGCAGTGAAAAAATCTTATTTCGATAAAATTTACTAGTAATAGTACTATTTTGTTTTCTTTTTGTTAATTGACGAATTAGGAACAATCAATTCCATAAAATTGGGACAAAAAAACGAAATTAATTGCACATCTTTGCTGTTGTAATTGATTCAATATCAAGTATAAATTATTTTTAAGATCTGTTTTTTTTAAATTTCTGATTTTGCTAATTTTAATTTATTGGTTTTGTAACTTAAAACCTATGAACTTTAATGGATTATTTAGACTAATTTTATTTGTTGGAAAAAAAAATACATGAAAAAAAAATTACTCATTTGCTTTGTTACTGATATAAAATTATTATATATTTTCGAAAGACAGTACAACTCTTATCATAATTATATCTTAAAAAATAATGGAAGTTTTAAAAACTTAACATTAAAACATCCAACTGTTAATAGTTTTAAAAATATTTGTAAAATTATTAAAAGAAAAGAAAAAAATTGCGAATTACATTAGCTTTACAATTGTGAAATACACAATTGAAGAAATAACAATTAATAGTTGTTTTAAGTGCAGTATTTGTGCAGAACTTTTGCCAACTCCAAATCCAATTCGTCCATTTTTGACATCAAAGACTGTGTAAAATTTACTCATGAATACATCACCCAGGATAAAACCGTCGAGGCTCTCTGAGCCCACAAAAATGCTTTGACAAATCGTTGGTGTTGGCTTTCGACCGAAAAAAAAAAGTTTGCATTAAAAATTAAGTTTAGATTTCATAAATGAAATTAAAAAATTATTAAAAATTAGTGCTTAGCAGTTATAAAATTTGCATTGTTTTGAGATCAAAATATCCTAAAAATAAAATCCTATATCACTCCAGTAAACCAAAAATTATTTATATAAATTGCATATTTATTTTTCAATAATACTAAATTGTATCAATTTTTTAATTGTTCGTCAAGTACAAAGTAATAGAATTTTCTTTGCACTCAATTCCATAGATTTAAATTTTTTTCTTGATAAAAATTAAGCTATTATTAATTATTTTTAATCATGTACCATCTACATGCAATTATTTTGATCACGGAAGAACTATTCCACAGATATCATTGGTCTTTTTCTCGGTATCTTTTTTTTTAAATCTTAACTTTTCATTGTCATACCTTGTAAACATAATCATTACTGTCGAGTACAAAAGAAGTCCCATTAATAATAAAGGAGACAGTATGAGAAGGTATATTATTACAATTGAATACAAAGTTTCCTTCAACTTGATAAGCTCCAATTGCCGAATTTATTTGTGCCATTAAACTCATTGGACCCATAACTAAACTAAATCCCGAATCAACAATGGCATATGTATTTGACGAAACTATAACTTTATCGGTTAAAATTTGATCCGTTTGAACTTTCCAATATTTCAACTCAATTACATTGGCATAAGTTAAATTGCCACTGAAGTGAGAATTATCAATTCCTCCAAATGTAATTTCGCCACCAATTTCATCGTTTAGATTTCTGCAAATTATTAGGAACAACAATTAATATATTGAGTCTTTACAAATATTTTTAATATAATTTCAATACCGATTTAAGTATATAGAAAATACTTGATCTTTTACTAAGTTCTCGGAAATCATACTATCGAAAACGGGGGGCACATGGGCAGACGATAGACTTAGCCATCCTAAACCCAAAACACCGTCGAAGTCGTCAGAAATGAATGAAGGACTCTTCACTTCAGTGATTTCACCAAAAAATTGTCCACCAACGGCTATATCATTTATCTAAAAGAGTTCAAAAATAAAAACAACTTTTTTTTTGTAATTCAAAAAGGAAAAACTATAAAGCTACTTCTAATCTTTACTTTAAGAGTATACAATATATAGAATATATTGCGGTCCAATTTATGTAGTAAAGTTTGTGAATCATCACAAAGCAGTTACGGAGTGATCCAAACTACTTGATGACCACTGAGGAAGATTGCTTGGCAATCGAAATACGTATCTGGGCAATACGTCACAAATATTTTTGTTTGAACTTCTGTACAAACTTATGCTTATGGTATGATTTTTATATATTGTTATATTAAATTATATTACATAAATTGAACCGCAATATATTCTATATACTGTTTACACACTATATAACTGTTCAAAGTTAGCAAAAAAATCTTATTTTGATTTAATTTAAGATTTGAACTATGCAACATAAAATTGCATAGTTATAAAATAGTCCTCTCTAAGGAAATTGGACGATCTACAAAAAAGTCTCTTACGAGTTTTTGGTATATTTATTCCTTCAAAAGTTATTCTAGGTCAAATATGAACTAAAGAGAAATTTTAATATTTTTTCAATTTTTTGACGCAACCATCAATTTTATGAGAAAATTTTATAGGACATTTTTTGTAGAGCACTTTTTTCTATCACTTATCTTTATGAAAGTTTTTGATATTTTTCACAGGTCCTAAGTTATTACATTAAAATAAAAATAAAAAAAATTGTTAAAAATCTAATAATTCTGGGCATTTTCAGTTTAATGCAAATAACTGTGAAAAATATCATATCAAAATTTTTTATATTGATAAGTTATAGAAAAAAACTGCTCTACAAAAATGTCCTCTAATATTTTCTCATAAAATGTTACACACATAATAATTTCTGATGTCTAAAATTTTGGGATTTGTTATGAATTAAATGAATTTAGATTTCCTTACATATACAGTATCTGAAGATAAGAAACCATCAACCAATCCATTTTTAATGTTATATTGAACTTTTTCACCATTTTTTCGATAAGTCTTCGAATTGGAACTATCATACTTTGATTTGGAACCTATAAATTAAAACCAGAAAAAAAATGTCTTCATCGATTATAAACAGAGGTCTCAAACTTACTGCAATTTTTGCAACTAATCGATGGGATCCATAGATCAGCAGAACCAGTATCAAACAAGACGTTGAACATTTGCGGTGGAGTACCTATGCCAATTTGTCCTACATATTCAGACTGAAATCACATTTAGTTAATTTTCCATAAAATAAAAATTAAAAATACTTACATTATAAAAGTTTTTCAACTTTTCAACCGTAGTAGAAGGACTTGTTAACGATTGGTCACTTTCTGCGTAGATTCGATTGGTTGGTTTTTTTCTTGTCAACGGTATTCTAAAAGTAATATTCAAATAATAATCAGAAAATATTAATATCGTATTTTTTTACCTGTAAATAGTTCCATTTACTAGTACTGTTAATATTAAAATACAAAATATTTTGCGTAACATTATTTTTAAAAAATTTAAATATTTTTTTTTAAATTACAATCCAAATACAAACTTGAATAAGTAAAAAAATGAGATAATTTAATTTTGGGTGTCGAATATGTGTTTAAATATCAAACAATAAGATAAGGTGTGATTCTCAATAAAAACAGAATTATCTGTAAATAATCTCCAAAATTAAATCCAATAAAGATTAAAATTTAAAAAGAATGATTTATAAATCAAGGCTAATTTTTCAAATCTTTGAATTTCAATGCGTAATTCATTTTTCCTTTTGTAATATATATATTTTTTTTAATCGCCATACATCGGCAGTGATGTTGGATTAAAAAGAAGAATATATATATTTTTTAAACTATGTAAGTGCCATTTTGTTGGCAATCTTTCTCCATCGATTAAGTGACTACAAATTTCCATCCTACCAGAATCACTTAGGTTTATCAGTGGAAAACTTAGACCTATTCTTATGTAATCTGATAAAAATATATAGATTAGACTGATTAAAAAAAATGATGTTTTTTTTTCTAAATAATATCGAAAATATTTTTGGGAATCACAAAAAAAAATTCTGTGAAAGTTTAAGCTCTTAATATATATATTAAGAGGTGCCGCATCGCAAATTTCGATTTTCCATTTAAATAACATGGGAACAATATTCTCTTGCACTTGGGAATTTTATAGCTCACCTGGGTGACAATATTTCGGAATGACTAAGGTATATTCTTGAAGAAAATTAAACGATCTACAAAAAAAGTCTTGTACAAGTTTTTGATATATTTATTCCTTCAAAAGTTATTCGAGGTCAAAGTTGAAGTAAAGTTAAATTTTAAAATATTTTCAATTTTTTGATGCAACCATCAATTTTATGAGAAAATTTTATAGGAGCACTTTTTTTTTTATAACTTATCTGCATAAAAATTTTTGATATTTTTCACAGACCGTAAGTTATTTGCATTAAACTGAAAATTCCCTGAATTATTATATTTTTAACATAAAAATTATTTTTTTTACTTTAATTAAATAACTTGGGACCTGTGAAAAATATCAAAAACTTTTAAAAAGTTAAGTTATAGAAAAAAAGTGCTTTACAAAAAAATTCTTACAAAATTTTCTCATAAAATTGATGATTGCGTCAAAAAATTGAAAAAATATTAAAATTTCTCTTTAGTTCATCTTTGACCTCGAATAACTTTTGAAGGAATAAATATATCAAAAACTTGCACGAGACGTTTTTTGTAGATCGTTTAATTTTCTATAAGAATATACCTTAGTCATTCCGAAAAATTGTCACCAACGTGAGCTATAAAATTCCAAAGTGCAAGATAATATTGTTCCCATGTCATTTAAATAGAAAATCGAAATTTGTGATGCGGCACATCTTAATATTAATATTAAGAGCTTAAACTTTAACAGGATTTTTTTTTTGGCCATTCCCAAAAATATTGTCGATATAATTAAGAAAAAAAAATCATCATTTTTTTTTTTGAAACAGTCTAATATATAAATATTTTTTAATCGCCATACATCGGCAGTGATGTTGGATTAAGAAGAAGAATATATATATTTTTTAAACTATATAAGTGCCATTTAGTTGAGAATCTTTCTCCATCGATTAGGTGACTACAAATTTCCGTCCTCCTAGAATCTCTTAGGTTTATCAGTGGAAAACTCAGACCTATCCTTAAGTAATCTGTTAAAATATTTAGATATTAGAGGAACCGGAAAGTAATATTTTTTTACCATATATAAAATTAACACACGAAATTTTGAAATAATTTTGATTCTTAATCAATGATATAATAAGCCTAAATATTATGAACCTTTTGAGTCCTAGGCCCATTTTACAGTATAAGTTTATCTTTTGGTTAAGGGCTACTTAGAACAGTTCGGGGATGTGATAAATGAAGTAACGATACTTAATCTACTTGCCAAAAAAAAAAAACAATGTAATTTACTTTACATGAGTCCTAAAGAAGAAGAAATTTTATTTGAAATAAACTTACTTTCCTGTCTTTTTTATATATTGGTTATTTAGGTCCATAGATTCAACCTTGTATTTGACTTTTATTGGGTAAACCAATTAAGTATATATATAGCGTTAATCTATTTTTTTTAAAAAGTTCCGAAAATAAGATCTTCCACTTAAATCTTGTATTTCAAATATGAGATGGAAGAACTTGTAAATTTTTTTTATCTTTATAATTAATCCATGTTGTTTAAGTCCTTGTCTTTTTAAATATAATAATTAAATTATGAGCAATAAGGACGAAGCTTCTTGTGGAATATTATTTATTTTTTCGCCATCGTTTCGTCAGTCATTCCTGACTTCTTCAGGACTCAAAATTAAAAATTACTCCCCAAATGTCATAAAAATAAGCTGTAAAATGACCTAACTGGTAGAACAACAACCAAGAATACAATTTGGTATTGATAAATAAAAAAAAATATAAAAAAACATTATTGAAAAAATACAAACACACATGGCTCAACTCAGTTATAATAATTTTTAAACAATTTTTTATTTATCAATACCAAATTGTATTCTTGGTTTGTTGTTCTACCAGTTGGGTCATTTTACAGTTTATTTTTATGACATTTGTGGAGTAATTTTTAATTTTGAGTCCTGAAAAAGTCAGGAATGACTGACGAAACGTTGGCAATAAAATAATTAATATTCCACAAGAAGCTTCGTCCTTATTGCCCACAATTTAATTATTATATTTATAATTAATCTTCCCCTCTTAAACATCAAGCAAATTAGTTGGTTGGATCCCAACAACGTATATTGTGATCCATGTCAATAGTTTTGATCCATTGTTATAAGAACTAATATCTTACACCATTTTAATCAAATTTTTCAACTTAATACAATAGAATATTGACAAAAGAAATTTAACTGTTACAATTATTTTTATTTATTATCTGCAAAACCAACACGAGCATTGCCAACATCAAAAACAGTGTAGTATTTCTCGATAAATATGTTTCCTAGTAAAATAGGCCCACTAAAGCCTCCAACGTAATATCCTACGAATCCAGAGTAACAAATTCCTCGAGCACTCTTAAAAAAAGATGAAAATCATTGAAATTCTTATCGAAATAAAATACAATCAAATATTACTTTCAGAATATATTCTGATGGTTGAAATACAAATGGACGTCCACCAATATTCAAAGAAACCGAAGGATATGTATCTATTTCTTCACAATTCACCGTCCAATATATTGAACTATTTTGCATTGCTCCAATTGCTGCGTTAATTTTGCCAATTTGGTTCGGTGGTCCAGAAATATATATTGTTGTAGTATCAACAAGTGCACCGTCTCCTGACGGATACACCGTAACAGGTGGTTCTGAATTAATCTCAATGGAACTCATATTAAATATCCATTCATCTTCTCTTAATAAATTTGCATAAGTTATATTTCCAACGTAGTGATTTTTATCGACATCACCAAAATCAATTTCACTACCTTCAGAACTAATAGACAATTGCTTTATGTGTAAAATATTTAAATAGTTCATTGACTTACTCATTAAAATAGATGGCGAAAAGAGGTGAATCAATGAGACCTTGGGCAATCATATTATCGACAACTGTAGGTTCTTTCACGTATCCTTTTGAGGACCAAGCAAGACCAAACTTACCGTCACAAGGACGAGTACTCATAAACCCAAATTCGATATCAATTTCAGCAAAAAGTTGACCTTTGACATTTACACCAGCAACCTAAGGAATACTTTTGTAATATTTAATGATTTTAACGAATATTAGCTCTTCAGAAAAATTAAAGGGCAACAATATAAAGTAAATTGGTACAATGATTGATAAAATATTTGCTCATTTACTTATTAGACGAAATACTCACATTTACTGTATCACTAGAAAAAGGACCCTCAACACTGAATTCCCTTTCATTACTAATAAAATTGCGTCCATCGGGGACGTACGAAGATGATTTGGAATGATCATAAAGGTTACCTGTGTTGTAAATTTAATTTTAATATAATTGATTTCGTTAAAATAACTGAAGAAATTAGAAATTAGCCAATAAAAATTTAATACAATAATGGATAAATCGAATATTAAGTGAGCCAGGTTTTCTCGGATTCAGCGAAACATAAATTAACCTAATTGTCAACATCGAATTGTTAGAACAATTATGAAGTGGAAAAATAATATTCAAAGACTTTTTAGAAAAATAAAGTGATAATTTTTTTACCACAAAAGGTACAGTTGATTGATGGAACCCATAAATCAGCACTTGATGTATCAAAAGCTACAAGAAAGTTTTGAGGCGGAGTTCCAATTGTTATGTTTCCATAATAGTACATCTAAAAATAACGAGAGTCTCTTGAATTGTTTATACAATTTACGAAATATATTGGAGTCTTATAAAATATAATTTACAAAAGTATAAACATATATTTGAACTAAAGTTCAAACAAATGTATTACTGACATATTGCTCGGATACATAATTCGATTGCCCAGCAATCTTCCATCGTAGTCATAAAGTAGTATGGTATGATGGAGAGGGGGTGTTCCCACTACTCTTTTCTTTTATCGAATTCTTCTTGAGCAACTCAAAAAGTTTCAAACTTTGATTTGATTCATTTTTCCAGTTCAGTACTTTACCCTTTCCCATGAAAATTTCTATGCTCTTGAGTCCATCAAATCTCTTAGTGTGATTCACCAATGAAGAATATTGCTTGGCAATCGAATTACGTATATGAGTAATACGTTTATTTGAACTAGATGTTTATAGTTTACTTTTGTAAACTATAAGTAATACATAATATTTATATGAGTCCACAATATATATC
This sequence comes from Sisyra terminalis, assembly GCA_958496175.1. Lineage (NCBI taxonomy): Eukaryota > Metazoa > Arthropoda > Insecta > Neuroptera > Sisyridae > Sisyra > Sisyra terminalis. Next base: position 8,744,937 of record OY292278.1, read on the forward strand.
ATATATTGTATGAACAGTACAGCTGTTCAAAATTAGCGAAAAAAATCTAATTTGATCTTTGATTGTTTTTAATAAATTTCAAAATTTTACATTTTGGCTGGAGATTACAGGTTCAATAGAGTCATCATAGTTGATTTGTGCATTAAAAATTTGGTCAGGTACATATGTTTTCTGAACTGGAATTCTAGAAGATTTATCAAAAAATTAATACTTTAAATATTGTTGAAAAAATAAAATATTTGTTTACAGTTTGAGAAAACGAAAATATTTGGGACTTACTTAAGTATTTTTGCATTTGCCAAAGCAACAATTAAAAATATTGAGAAGAAAGCGCGCATTTTGTGGCGAATATTGAAAACTATCAATCCAAAACTTTTGTACCGTTTGTGGAGACTTTATCGATATTTATACAAATTAATTTTTGAAACTGTCGTATCTTATCAATTTTATTTTATTTTTATAAAGTGATTAAAATTTAACATTGAAAATTTTATTTTTTAGTTATTTCCGAGCCACAATTCTTAAATTAATGAATAATAATGTAAGTCCAAAAGCTCATTTTTTTTATGATTACGGCTCATTTCAATGGTTTTTTAGGATTGATTAAGATAATGATAGCCAAAAACTGTTGAAAAGTGTCGTAATCAAGAAAGGAATTGTGTCATAGGACATACATTATCATTCATTAAGTGATTAAAATTTTAATTGTCATTCTATAAGAATTCAGCAAACTTGAATTTTTCCTTGTTATAATATATTATTCCTTTAAATTAATTTCCTTTAAAATTCTTTTATTGGAAGAAAGCTCATATGTCCATCAAGTATTTATACCTAGCTATGTAAAGAAACTCACAATCGTATATCAAATTTAAAGAGATTTACAAAAGAAGTTCACCAATTATGTAAAGAAATAATGAGCAAATATGGAGTGCTATAATGCGACCTAACGAAAATATTTACAGCAATGTTATAATTCTTTACAATTCCTGTCACTTCTGCAGCAGCTGAAAGGTCATTTAGCAAATTAAAAATTATAAAAAAATTATTTAAGAAATAATATGAGCCAAACTCGACTCCGACATTTATCGCTAATAGCAATTGAAATCAAAACTGCATCAAGCCAGGATTTAAAAGAAATCATTGATATTTTATGCGAAAACTAAAGCTGGGAAAAAATTAAATATAATTGTTATTTAGTCAGTTGGTAGACCCGACCTTTATAAAATAAACCCTTGAATCTTTTCAATTTCGTTTTATTAGCCAAACCTACACCAAGTATTAATTGTAATTTATGTTGTAACTGTTTAATATTTTTATTACCTGGCCTGCAGTGCACAAAAAAGAGCTTAAGTAGCTTTACATTTTTAAAGTATTTGTATATTTTATATTTTTATTTGATAAAACCTAATCAGTTTACATAGCAGTGGGGCCCCATTTTTTAATTTGCCCCAGGGCCCTTGGTTACCTAGCTACGCCCCTGGACTTACGTAAGGGATCCTTTACTTATTATTTTTAAGAAATGATAAATAACTCTAATGTGAGTAGGTGATTGTGTAGTATCGTAATACCAAATTTCATTAAATTCGGTTATTCAGTTCTTTTGTTAAATTTGAAAGGTAATTTTAAAAAAAAGTCGTAAAATTTTTCAATATTGTCCTTTTATTTTGCGATTATTTTCTTTCGGCAAATCCAACTTGCAGATTACCAACATCAAAAACGGTGTAATATTTTCTTATGAAGGTGTCACCAACTAGCCATACATCGTCATCTTGGCCATAAAATTGAGTAGTGCACATATCGTAATCGACCTAAAAAAAAAAAATGAAAAATTGTAAATAAATATAATAATTAGTAATCGTAAACTTACAGTTATATAATCTCGAGGACCAAAAGTGTAATCGTGTTTATTAATAGTAAACGTTATGGTAGGGTAGGTATCAATTTTATCGCAATCGACAATACTTTCATCTGCGTCTTCATCATATTCGGCTCCAATGGCATCATTAATAGCGTCAACGTCATCGTATGGTCCATAAATGTAAGAAGTTCCGGTATCAACTTGGATTACACATCCACGAGCACATGAAAGCATTTCACCATCAACGGATACTCCATGTCCACGAATTCCCCACAATACTTGTCTTAAGATTTTCTGATATACTATATCCCCGGTGTAGTGATCAGGATCAATGGCTCCAAAATCAATAAAACCGCCCTTTTGCTCATCTACATCACTACAAAAAGAAAAACGTCATAGATAATTGGTTCTTTCGTAAGAAATAGGATAAACCATACTTAGTGAGATAAAATGCAAACAATGGTTTGTCGAGTTTTCCCTGTTGAATCATATAATCAACAACTGTTGGTTGATACAAATATGCCAGTTCACTGAAAGCCATTCCTAAAACTCCATCGCCATCATCGTCATCGAAACCATCTTCGGAATCAACTTCGGCAAACAATACATTTTCTACTTCAATTCCGGCAACCTAGTGAAATAAGTAGAACAATCATTGAGGGCTACATGTAGGCTTTGCTTAGAAGATAATTACGGTAACAGTATCTTGAGAAAAGAATCCAGTCGTAGATGAGTCCTCATCATATTCGATTTCAAAGTATGATCCATTTGCTTTATAAGTAGATGATGCGCTTGAATCATATGTATTGTGGTCTCCTATAAAAAAATTAAAATCATATATAGTTTTGGTGGTCTTTTATCAAATAATTTGTTCACCAAATAAATTTCACTCTTATTTTATAATTGCTATTTTTAACTTGTAACTTATTAAATGTAAATTAAAAATTCTCAGAAAAAAAAACACCTAAGATATTTCAGTGAACCAAATAATAATCCCAATTGCGTACAAAGATGTACGCGAATTTTCCAACTCCTGCGAACTGCGTATATCTCAAGCTGTATTAACTATATGAAATTATTGTTGGAGAAATTTTTTCAGAGAAAAAAAATATTTGAGTAAATTTCTATACGACGAGATAAAAAGTACTTCAATCAATTGAAAAATTTAAGTAGCATAGGTATAACTTTTTTAGCAAATTAAATCATTGAAAAAATTTTACCACAGTTGGAACATGTTTTTGAAGGAACCCATAAATCGGACGATCCAGTGTCGAAGTCAATCAAAAACCGTTGGGGAGGAGTTCCAATATCGATGTATCCCAAATATTCAGTCTGTAAAATTAAAGTTTGTACTGTTAATATTTTAAATTTCTTTGAAAGTTTGCAATCTTTTCGGGACTAAAATTAAAATTAATAAGTGCAAGAGTTGTGCACAACTCTTAAAGGTTTTGGTTATCGGTTAATTTTTTGGAGACGTAAAAACAATAATTTCTTTTTATGTAAGGTTCAATTCCAGTATAAATAACAATAATAATATTAGGGTCACGGGTAATTGGAAATATAGTTAAATTAATTTAAACAATCATTGATTGTTTAAATTTAAAAAAAATCGTTTAACAGTTTTAATTTTACAGTTTTTAACTAACGATTGCTTAGACATTGTTGAGGTCAGTTTATAATAATATTGTATTAATGTTGTCAATATTGTAATACTTTCAGAGCTTGATAAAGTCTTAATTATAAAGACAAAACGTCTCAAATCAATGATTGTTTAAATTAATTTAACTATATTTCCAATTACCCGTGATCCTGATATTAGTATGATAATTTCTTTAACTGAATTCTCCAAAGGATTAAAAACGTCGATTATAAAAAAAGCTCATAAATTTCAGATTGAGCTTTTTGATCCGCTGAACTCAAATCTATGATTAGATTTGTGATTTACGATAGCAAAAGTTCTCATCCTCATGGACCTATAAAAGCTTATGGAAAAATAGGGTTTAATAATTAAGTTTGGTAAAATTTTATATAGAAAATAAAAGAAATTGTCATTTGATGCATTGCTTCAAGTATATCAATTATAAATATCAAAATAACTTGAAAATATGAGCTTTTGAAACGCAATTTCTGTGTCGTGAATTTGACAAAATTATTTGGTAAATTAGAAAATTATTATTTTTGACCCCAAAAGAACAATTCTGATCTATATAGATTAGACTGATTCAAAAAAAATGATGACTTTTTTTTTTCTTAATTATATCGAAAATATTGTTCGGAATGACAAACAAAAATCCTGTGAAAGTTTAAGCTCTTAATATAAAGAGGTGCTGCATCGCAAATTTCGATTTTCCATTTAAATAACATGGGAACAATATTCTCTTGCATTTTGGAATTTTATAGCTCACGTTGGTGACAATATTACGGAATGATCAAGCTATATTCTTGTAGAAAATTGAACGATCTCCAAAAAAGGTGGTCTTACAAGTTTTTGATATATTTATTCCTTCAAAAGTTATTCGAGGTCAAAGTTGAACTAAAGAGAAATTTTAATATTTTTTCAATTTTTTGACGCAACCATTAATTTTTTGAGAAAATTTTATAGGACATTTTTTGTAGAGCACTTTTTTTTCTATAAGTTATCTTTTTAAAAGTTTTTGATATTTTTCACAGGTCCTAAGTTATTTGCATTAAACTGAAAATATTCGTAACTTTATTGTTTTAAATTAATAATATTCCCTGAATTATTATATTTTTAACATAAAAATTATTTTTTTTATTTTAATTTAATAACTTAGGACCTGTAAAAAATATCAAAAACTTTTATAGAAATAAGTAATAGGAAAAAAGTGTTCTACAAAAAATGTGCTATAAAATTTTCTCATAAAATTGATGGTTGCGTCAAAAAATTGAAAAAATATTAAAATTTCTCTTTAGTTCAACTTTGACCTCGAATAACTTTTGAAGGAATTAATATATCAAAAACTTTGTTGGACACCTTTTTTGTAGATTGTTAAATTTTCTACAAGAATATACCTTGGTCGTTTCGAAACATGGTCAGCCACGTGGGCTATAAAATTCCAAAGTGCAAGAGAATATTGTTCCCATGTTATTTAAATGGGAAATCGAAATTTGCGATGCGGCACCTCTTAATATTAAGAGCTTAAACTTTTACAGGATTTTTTTTTGTCATTCCCAACAATATTTTC